>CM076579.1:1016528171-1017728171 GCA_034641835.2 Pinus albicaulis | reverse complement strand
TAGACCCTAACAGAAATGAAGGACAAGAATTGGTTGCAAATCAACCAATCTAGGAGACACAGCTAAGACACCAAATACTTGATAAACGAGATTTCACAGATCAATATATTAAAACCAGTGCCTTATGGAGTTAAAGAAGATCCTGTTATGCAATTAAGTTAAGTATTGGATGTATAACTGCCGCTATGAAAACAAATGACCATAACAATATTCAGTAAAAAGTACCACAATCATTCATTAAGATACCAATCAGCAAAGCTTATTATGAGACGATCATTTAAATTAAATGCGAGATGCTTGCAATATTTCCAAAATTATGATGTTTCAAATAACCCAGTTCGAAAATTAAAATGCTCCACAGTCAAACTTCAGATAGAAAATTTTAGGCTCATTTGACTATAGGACTTAGAAATTTTTTATTTTTTATTTTTTATTTTTTGAATTTTTTTATATTTTATATTATTTTTTTAATATTTTCAAATTTAAAAATCTAAATCTAAATTAAAACCTCTATCTAAAGAAAAATTAGAATTTAAATCTAAATCTAAAATCTAAATAAAACTAAAGTTAAAGTTAAACTAAATAAAAAAAATCGAATTAAAAAAAAAAACACTAACCAAACTAAATTAAAACTAAAATTTAAAACAAAGCTTAAAACTAAACTAAACCTATGCTAAAGTCCGAACAATACAAATAAAATCTAAAACCTACGCTATCATAAACCAATTCTAATGAATTAAAAAACGAAATTTAAAACTAGAACTAAAAGTCGACAATTTAATTTAGACTAAGGCCTAACCTAAAAAATCCGCACTGAATAAAAAAAAAAAGAAACGCGAGCTTTGAGAGTTTGTACTCGTTCAGTTGATTGCTTGCAGGTCGACGGGAAAAGATCTAGACTGCGGCTCAAAGAGATGGACTGCGGAAGAGTTGCTTGGACGCATGTTGAGGGTCGACGGAAGGAGCAGGGAAAGCAAGGGTTGACGGGAATGCAGGAGAAGCATCAACAGAGGAGCTGAAGGCTGGACGAGGGGGAGAGATCGACAGCAAGAGGAGGAAGAGAAATCGACAACAGGAATGAAGGAAGGGTGCAGCGGTGGTCTGCGGAGGAAAATCAATGGTAGAAGATGGTGAGGGAAGAAGATACAGGTTAGAAAAGGTCGATGAGGAAAGAGATGGGTAGCTAGGAAGGTGCAGATGGCAGAGGCAGAGGTTTGCAGATGCGGCTAGGGAAGAGATGAGAATGAAGAGCAGGCTGGAGGCAGCATACAGAGGGTTATTGTAGCAGAGAAATCGATGGGAGAAAACGCAGACAGAGCCAACGTTTATGCAGTAATCAAACCCAGTCAAATTAAAACATTCAGCAAAACTTCAATTTTTTCCTTTCAAAACTCAAATTTTCAATGCTCTTTGAATCTAATAACGTCCAGATTTGCCCATAGAGGCGATTTGAGGCCAGATCTGGCCCTTGGGGGCTGGATCTGGCTCAGATCTTTACAAAAAATTTCTGAGTGAAACCTACAACCTGCAAGAAACCAGTCAGATCCTGAAGATATTTACACTAAGAAAATTATTAAACCCTTATAGCCCTAAAAATTACAAATTTACAAACTAATTTACAGATCTGAGACTCTTATGGCCAGATTTGAATCCATTTTAGCACAGTTTTTTAGAAATTTGAAATTTTAAAGAGAGGCACAAGCCTTAAAAACCTTGTAAAAACACAATTTCGTCAGATAACTTTGAGAAATTAGAAATGATGGGCTTTTTCAGATTTATGAATCTGAGAGTCGGCTGGTCCAACTGAAGACTTCCCCAGACACTCAAATCTTTAAAATTTTTTTCCCTGCACACTTAGATTTGAAATTTAGATCGATAGAGATTTAAGAAAATAACATGAGATCCTTCAGAAAAATCAAAATGTCATTTTATGAGCCCAGAAAACTGCACAAGATACCTGTATGCAGATTAATCCATGAAGACCATCAACCATAAAATACCAAATAAAGTAGCAGAGTTTAGAGACAATATCACCACATAGATCTGGAAAAGGAACACCAAAATTTGTAACCCCAAAGTCTTTATGCTTTATTCATCAAAGAAAATTCACAAGAGCTTCCAAGACAAGTGCACGATTCTACGATCGGATGATTCAAGACTGACAAAGACCTCTTAATTTATAGGACAGAATCTCCAACGGCTAGTTCGGTTGATTCATGTCAAAATAATCTCGACCGTTGATAAGATTTGATCATCTTTTAATCTGGACCATCGAAATTATAAATTTGAGGAAAAAACGAATTTATGATTTAAATCCATTTTAATTAACTCAAAAATACTATTTTTGAGTTAATTACCCCAAAATTTTGACTTTGACTTAACAACCTAGGTCCAAGGGTCCAAAATTTCTTAAAATTCTCAATTTTCCCTTGACCCGGGGCCTTTAAAAATTTATTTTTTAAGGACCAACGAATTTTGCCTTTGAAGAATTTTATCCTTACCTAGGACCTAAAATTAATTAAAATTCTGGCTTAGGATTTTTAATTAATTTGACTAGAAATTTTAATTGATTGACTGAGAGGGGATTTTAATTATTTTTTCCAACCCTTTTTACATAAGATAATACATTTGGACACATGAAGGGGGAATACCCATTTGTATAGACCCTCAAATAAATACCCAATTCTGCGACTCAAAACATGATCTAGTAGACCAAGTAGTTTGTAATAAAATAATCTAGCCAAATAGCTAGGATTATTCCCAAACTACTTTTACAAGGACTCAATAGAAAACACTAGGACTCACTTAGCATGCTGATGACAAAATCCACCCTAGCGTTGGAGTGAGGCTGGAGGGAAAAACTCTGCCGATAACTTGTGTCGAAAAACACAAGTAAATCAGTGAGACAAAAAACCTCCTAGGATAGAAATCATCAACAACATACTAGGCTTACCTAGGTTGTTACATACATTGACGGTCTTACTTAGATCATTTACATCATAACATGCAGAATGTGTTTACATCATTTATAACAAAATGTTGTCTGTCGATGAAATCTGGATGACGTGAACCTCGAACATGATAAGCCCCATTTGAAAAAATGGAGGTGTACTGCTATGGGGTCGTTGACAAAGTGTGGTCAACAGGATCCTAAGTTTAAACTTAGGAAATTAAAATAATTAAAGGGTATTAATAAAATAGTGTAAATTTTTGTAGATGTTCTATGCTTGATGCAACTTTACTTTTATTACAGCAATCACCCAAACAGTTAAGTAAAATGCTGATAGAACATATCAGTGGATCTATAGAAGACAAACCAGAAATAGAAGAATGTGATGGTGCGTTACGGCGGTAAACAGGGTGCTTCAACCAGCAAAGTCTCCTTGATCAGCCAACCCAGAATGTGTCACAACAATCCTCAAATCAGCTACCGAGTCAACACAAGTCAACTCCAGAAAAGTCAACGCTGTCCAGAAAAGTCAACGCAGCTCCAAGTTCGGTCAACCTTTTGACCTCGGTTTTTGTGCCAATGTGTATGGCCTCCTAAAATCGAAGTCTCCAACAATTTTCAGCCCTTTTGGACCATGCGTTGACCAAAGTCAACGCTGGTCAAACTTCCTTGGAAACCCTAGCTGCAGAAATTTCGTCCTTCCTCTTGGCTGTACAGATTCGTCCTTCCTCCCACGTGTGAGCTGAAATCGTCCTCCAAGGAGCTCATACTAAATCAGATGAGAGAAGAAGATGTGTGATGAGTTGGTGTGAAATGCTCTCCAACTTTGACTGTATTTATATCCATCATTGAGGTGTGTGACACATCTGCTGGGGGTGCAAAACATTAAGGCCGACCCGCACATATAATTTATTATAAATAATAAATTCAAAATAAATGTTCTGCTCATCGGATTAAGATATATTTTATATGGATTTTACACCTCTCCAAAAGAGGAATCCAACAAAAATATCAGTATCTTAATCTGAGCATCACAACATGGAGTTTGGACCTAGTTGTCCAATTTTAACACTCCCTCTCAACTAGGGAGAACTCCATCCATCGGTGCGATCAAACATCGTCGTCATTCGCCATGTTTGCTCTAACGGCCTCTTTATTTCGGAAGCAGTGGGTGGTTCACAAGACATCATCCCCAGGCGACATATTCGACGGAGAGGGACCGAAACCTCTGTCGAACCACAAGAAAGTCTCAACCAACCCGATTGGTTCATCGACCGAAGTCGAGCGAGAGGTCCCGGACCTCACTATACTTGATCCCAGATCTAGTGGTTTGACCATGCCATCCTAGATAGAGAGTACGACAAATTCTGATGCGTCCATCAGTCTTTGCTACTAGTCTCTAGCCTTTCCCATCTCATTGTCCAAATGAGAGGTACTTCCCATGAGCCCTGAACTCAATGGGTAGGATGCATACGGGACACAGAGAATGAGAGGTAGACAACTCAAAATCTGTGATTGGGGTCCAAGACACCACCCAGGTTGGCAAGCCTAGCCTTTGTGGGTTGTTCATAGCTCTAGAAGGGCGTAAAGCCCCCAGGCTCCCGGAGGCTGTGCGTCCTTGGACCCATATAGGGTGATTCCACGATACCAAGATTCTCACGGAAGAGTTAGGAACTTGACCTTCCCCGGGGAGCTTGGTAGGCTCACTGGCTTCTGCTCATCGGTTCCTGCCATAGTGACCTTACGGTGCCTCATTGTACCATATCTAGGATAAAGTGGTGCACGATATCAATATGCTTGGATCGGTCGTGGAACTGGGGATTCTCGGTCGTAAGATCCCACTCTGGTTATCACGAAGTATCACAGTGGTATCTAGCACATGTACGAACAGCTCACTAAAGAGATTTCGCAACCAAACTGCTTCACAACAAGCCATACTCGCTGCAATGTATTCGGCCTCTGCGGTGCTCAAAGCCATCGACTTCTGCTTCCTGCTCATCCATGAGATCGAAGCAGAACCAAGATTGAAGCAGCATCCCGATGTGCTCTTACGATCCACCACACTGCCAGCCCAATCGGCATCAGTATATCCACGAAGTGTCACACTCCCGGCAGTGTATCTCAGCCCATGGTTTATCGTGCCCCGAAGATATCTCAGAAGATTCTTGGCACCAACCCAGTGAAAGTGATGAGGCTCAACCATCTGTTGACTCAAAGTGTTCACTGCAAAACATATATATGGACGGGTGTTCACTAAGAACATCAAAGCTCCTACGAGTTGACGATACTCAGTAGGATTGGCCAATACGGGCCCAGCAGCGCTGCCACTCAACTTCATGAAGTTGAGTTCCATTGGTGTTGACACGGTCTTGCAGTCCACCATACCAAATCTTTCCAGAAGTTTCACAATGTATTTTCCTTGAGAAAGGAAAATCTCTCCAGGTCTCTGACAGACCTCCAGGCCTAGGAAGTAGTGCATCAGTCCTAGGTCCTTCATCTCGAACTCAGCAGCGAGCTCCCTCTTACATTGATGAATGAGAGGGTCAGCACCTGTCAGGAAGAGGTCATCCACATACAACACTAGAATGAGAGGCTTCCCCTGTACAACCTTGAAGTAAAGATTCGGATCAGCATTACTTCGAGTGAAGCCCAGCTTCATCAAGTAACTATCCATCCTCTCGTACCAAGCTCTGGGTGCTTGCTTTAACCCATAGAGGGCTTTCTTCAACCTGCAGACATGAGTGTCTCGATCCTGAACTTCAAATCCCGGAGGTTGTTCTACATACACCTCTTCTTTTATTGCACCATGCAGAAAAGCGATCTTGACATCCATCTGATGAAGACTCCATCCTTGCGTAGCAGCAAGGGCTATGATTGATCGAATGGTGGTATATCGTGCCACAGGTGCAAATATGTCGTCATAGTCAATTCCTTCCTTTTGAGAGAAGCCACGGGCAACAAACCTTGCCTTAAAATTTTCAGCACTCCCATCAGATCCATGTTTGATCTTATAGAGCCATTTTGCAGTGACAACAGATTTGTCCTTCGGTCTCGGAACCACATCCCAGACATCATTCTTCATTATGGACTCGTATTCTTCGTGCATAGCATCCTTCCAAACTTGATGCTTTACGGCTTCCTCAAAAGATCCAGGTTCAGATTGTACAATAGTACTCATGGCAGCTAGATACCCTTGGTATCTACACGACTTCTTGCTTTCTCGAAATGTCCCCCTTGGGGCAGCATGACCCTCAGCATCTTCGAGGGTGTCCCTGAGCCATGATGGTCTCTTTCCCAGTGAAGGAGATGGATCAATAGGGTCCATTGGTCCTTCAATATCAGGCATTGTCTCGTCCTGCGGTTCTTCTTGATTTTCAGGCCTTTCTTCATGATTTCCTTCAGATCTTGGAAGATCTATTACTTTCTTCAGGGAAGCATCTTCGTCAAAAGTGACATCATGGCATATCTCTACTTCCCTTTGACCAGGTACATAGACTCTATAGGCTTTAGAAGTTTCACTGTAGCCCACAAACATTCCTTTCTTCCCAGAAGCATCCAGCTTGCTTCTCTTTTCTTTTGGCACATGAAAATAAACAGGACATCCAAAAATTCTAAAGTGTGAGACATCAGGTTTCTTACCAGTGAAAACCTCTTCGGGAGTTTTGGAGTCCAAAGCGGAATGAGGGCATCGGTTTTGAATGTATACAACAGTATTTGCAGCTTCTCCCCACAGAAACTTCGGTAGACCCTGGTCACATAGCATGGCACGGGTAGCTTCCACAATAGTCCTATTCTTGTGTTCAGCAACACCATTCTGCTCAGGAGTATATGCAGTAGTAGTCTCCCTCTTAATGCCAGCTTCTCTGCAAAAGTCTTTGAACTCATTTGACTCATATTCAGTGCCATTGTCGATCCTCAAAATCTTGATCTTCTTTCCGGTCATATTTTCCACCAAGGCTTTGAAGGTGCGGAACCACATGAAAGCCTCATCCTTCTTCTTCAAGAAGTATATCCAGGTTTTGCGAGAGAAGTCATCAGTGAATGTCATGTAGTAAGAACATCCTCCCAGGGATGTCACGAGCAACATACCAGATAGATCAGAATGGACCAGTTGCAAAATATCAGATGTCTTTGTGACACTTGAGGGGAAAGGTCCCCTTGTATGCTTTCCTTCGGCACAACCCTTACATACACCTTCATGATTATTTCCAAAGTCGGGCATCCCTGTCACCACCTTCCTTGCTTCAGGAAGGGCTTTGTAATGAAGGTGTCCAAACCTTAGGTGCCATAGTTCAGTTTGTCGAATAGTATCACATGTCATAGCTCCTAGAGGACTTCCTTCAACCTGGTAGAGTGTTCCAACTCTAAAACCAATCACGATAGCTTCCTTGAGATTCTTCTTCCACATGCGTACTTTTCCATCAATGAATGCCACATTGAAGCCTTTGTCTTCAATCGCTGATATAGACACAAGGTTCTTCTTCAATTTTGGTACATAGAGTACATCCTGCAAATGTAGGACTTGTCCTGGAGACAAGTGGAGGGTCACAGTCCCTGTCCCTTTCACGGGATATGTGGCATTATCTCCAAGGATAATTTCCAGATTGGTGTCCTTCTCAACCATGTCTGAGAGTGCTTCCTTGAACCCAGTGATGTGTCTTGAGGCACCACTATCTATCAGCCAGACATCCATAGTGTCGGGCGGGGATGCAGCAGAGAGAGCAGATACAAGAATATATTCATTTCTTTTATCAACAACATTTGACTCCTCATACCTAGAGTTCCTAGACTTTTTAGAAGGTTGATTGTTTCCGCCAGAGGGAGCCTTCCTCTTTCCTTTGGATCTGTCGTTTCTTTGATTTCCATTCCTCCGGTTGTTGTTGTTGTCATCACTATCGGGAGAATCTTTCTTGAAGGGACATTCTCTAGCATAGTGACCAGGCCTATGACAAGTGAAACACTTACCCTTCTTTCCTTGGGCCCTTGTTCTTCCTTTGTCCTTAGGACCACCAGAGTTCTTCTTTCTAGAATGAGCAGCATAGGCAGCATTTCTGTCATTTTCGAATTCCTTCATTCTTGTCTCTTCTTGCATACATCTAGACATTAGCTCGTCAAAGTTAGGAATTGTATTATTATTGAGAATGGTAGTAGTGAATACTTGCCATTCATATGGGAGTCCTCCAAGTGCAGTGAGTACCATTTCACGATCGGCTATTGTCTCCCCAATAGCTAGCAGATTGTTCCTTATTTCGGTCAATTTCAGAAAGTATGCTTGAATAGACTCATCCCGACCTTTCTTCCGATTCTTCAATTGATTCTTGAGGAATAGCACTTGGTTTACATTGTTTACTTTGAACATAAGGATCAATTTATCATACATCTCCTTGGATGTGCCTAGCTCAGATATGTAGGCAACCAGACTTTTATGTATGGATTCCCTGATCATCAGCTTTGCTTTGATCTCCCCCTTCTTATACTTGTTTTTTAGCAGCAGCAATAGCATTGGATGGAGGTTCTTGTATCTTACCCAGAACATGATCCATGAGATCATGGTCTTCCAATTTGAGATCTAATATCATCTTCCAGGCATGGAAGTCGTCCCTTCCAGTCATCTTGTCATTCTCCTTGAATTCATAACTTGTGGAACCCATTTTCTTAGATGGTGATTGCTAAAGTTAGGGCTTGTCTTCACCTCAGCTCTGATACCATGTAAATTTTTGTAGATGTTCTATGCTTGATGCAACTTTACTTTTATTACAGCTATCACCCAAACAGTTAAGTAAAATGCTGATAGAACATACCAGTGGATCTATGGAAGACAAACCAGAAACAGGAAAAATGTGATGGTGCGTTACGGCGGTCAACAGGATGCTTCAACCAGCAAAGTCTCCTTGATCAGCCAACCCAGAATGTGTCACAGCAATCCTCAAATCAGCTACCGAGTCAACACAAGTCAACTCCAGAAAAGTCAACGCTGTCCAGAAAAGTCAACGCAGGGCAGCAACATAAAAGTCAACGCAGCTCCAAGTTCGGTCAACCTTTTGACCTCGGTTTTTGTGCCAATGTGTACGGCCTCCTAAAATCGAAGTCTCCAACAATTTTCAGCCCTTTTGGACCATGCGTTGACCAAAGTCAACGCTGGTCAAACTTCCTTGGAAACCCTAGCTGCAGAAATTTCGTCCTTCCTCTTGGCCGTACAGATTCGTCCTTCTTCTTCACACGTGTGAGCTGAAATTGTCCTCCAAGGAGCTCGTACTAAATCAGATGAGAGAAGAAGATGTGTGTTGAGTTGTTGTGAAATGCTCTCCAACTTTGCCTGTATTTATATCCATCATTAGGGTGTGTGACACATCTGCTGGGGGTGTGAAACCTTAAGGCCGACCTGCACATATAATTTATTATAAATAATAAATTCAAAATAAATGTTCTGCTCATCGGATTAAGATATATTTTATATGGATTTTACACCTCCCCAAAAGAGGAATCCAACAAAAATATCAGTATCTTAATCTGAGCATCACAACATGGAGTTTGGACCTAGTTGTCCAATTTTAACAAATAGGGTGTGAATCTTCTAGAAAAGGACGAAGATCAAGTCAAGTTAATCTTAGCTGTTGATTAACGATTTAATCTCGGTTGTTGAAGTCTCAACGAGAAGATTATAAGAAGGACTTGATGGGGAATTTGGAAATTACACCGACAAAGTCTAGAGATCAAAATTCTTTAGTGGGTAGTGCTCAGGGAGAAGATCGATCAAGTTGATTCTTGCAGAGAGGGGCAGGGTTAATTTTCTAGTTGGAGATCTTTCCAGATCTGGAGAGTACAAGGTAGAGAGGGCAGAGAGTAGTCCGGAGAGGTAGCACAGAGCTAGCCACGCAGAGCTTCGAAGGGAGTCTGTATTTCTGCTGGGGAACAGTCAGGATCTAGTGCCAGAGCTAGGGTGCGAGACCGGGAGGCCAGAGGGCTAAAGTTTCTAGCTAGCAGAGAGATCAGAGGAGGTGCAGTGCAGTCCCAACAGCAGTGACTGCGTAGGTGTGACGTAGTACTGCTCAGAGATAGGTCAAAGGGCCATCTGTAGTGCAGATCAGAGCTGAACCTTCGAGTGACGGGGTGAGATCATCTCACTAGTTTTTTGTTCAGTTAGATCTCTGTATAGGATTGCCAGTTTAGGCATCCAAAGAATTGTACTCAGAAATTACTGCATAGTATATTAAACCCTCAGTTGTTGCATCGGTTTTCCCGCATTGGGTGTTTCCGGGTGCTTAGTCCAAAAACAATGGTGTCACTTTTGCGTTATTTCTTTTCTTGCTCAGATCTTGTTTCTGCATATAATTTCCACAATTTATTTAAGTGAGGGTTGCAGTGTGATGTATTCAGTGTTTGCCGTAGTTAACTGCAAATAAATTGTTAAGTACAAGTTAACAGTTAGGTGAATATTTTCCAGTTGCTGCAATATGATTCCAGATTTAGGAATTTTCACACTTCATATTGTCAAATGCCAACATTATGATCAGGTTGGCCATGTGAAAGATCAATTTTTTGATCTTCACCCTTGTGAGCATTGTGGAAAACATACTCATTATTTAGACGTATGTTCTGTTGATTTGGGTAGCATCAGATGTGCTCTAAGTCTCAAAATTTGCAGGGAGGCTTAGGCACATGTATTCCAAAGAACCCATAAATTATTCTTGAAAATTCCACTCAGAGTGTATTTTATTAAAATAATTAATTATTTTTAATGGGACCCTAAGTCTAAACTTATAAAATAAAATAATTAAAGGGTATTAACAAAACAAAGTGTGAATCTTCTAGAGAAAATGAATATCAAGTCAATAGTTAATCTTAGCCGTTGATTAACGATTTAATCTCGCCCGTTGAAGACTCAATGAGAAGATTATAAGAACGACTTGATGGATCATTTGGAAGATACGCCGAGAGTCTAGAGATCGAAATTCTGAAGTGAGCAGTGCTCAGATAGAAGATCGATCAAGTGATTCTTGTAGAGAGGGCAAAGATAATTGCCGGTTGGAGGTCTTCCTGAGCCAAGGAATACACTTCAGAGAAGATAAAGAGCAGTACGTAGAGGGGCAGCGTAGCAGCTACACAGAGCCAATAGAGGCAACACAATAACCTTGAGGAAGTTAGTGATTCAGCTGAGGATCAGTCAGATCCAGTGCCGGAGAGCCGGGGTGTGAGACTGGGATGTGAAAAATCCTTAATCTGGATTCCTACTGCAACATATCTGAATTACTTCTCCTATTGTTTTTCATAATTATTTCATTACAGTGAAATATCAAAGTAATTACTAAAGCAATCTACACAAATAATGCCGCGAAATAATTCTAAGAGCTGAAACAAATTGAACAAAATACAATGAAAAACATCCGCATTTGACACAGTTATTTTTGGACTAAGTCCCCGGAAAAACCCAACTCGGGAAAACCGGTGCAACAAATCTGAGGGTTTTATATTATTAAGCAACAGAATCTTGAGTACAACTAGGGTGCAAATATCCGGCTCACCCTTTAGAGAAATCTAGACCACTGATGAAATTGTGAGATATACCTCACTCTGCAAGTCCCCGACTGATTTAAACAGCGTTGGTGAAGCCCCTCTCTGCCTCTGCGTGATTGCCTACGCTGGAACTGCAGAAGCCTGCATGGGCAAGTTGAGAAATTGCATCACCTCTCTCTGCAACTGATCAAGCTGATCTGAGACTGAGTTTTGGCCCTCCTGGCTCAGAAACCCCAGCGTCTAGCTATCTCCGGACTGACTCTAGAAGGCATTGCGTCACTTCTGCGTGATTCCCTTCAGGGACTATGTCACCCCTTCAGAAAATTGCGCTGCCTCTCTTTACGTCACTGTTGCCTCTCTCTGAAATGTACTCCTGGTCCTCCTGACTAGTTACGCATCTGCCCCTCTCTGGAACTGATCATTGAATCAAATCACTTAGCAAACCCAACCCTAGCAATTCGATCTTGATCAAAAAGCTGTGTTTCTCTCACAAGCTCGAAAATGCCAAATGCTCAAGGTGCTCAATGTGATTTCCATAGGCCCCTCACCCTCCTTCTTATATTCCTTCATTGACCCTTCAACAACCAAGATTAAAACATAATCAAGGGCTAGGATTAACTTGGAGGTGATCCATGACTTTATCTAAAAGATTCAGCTTAATTAATACCCTTTAATTAATCAGTTTCCCTAAGTTTAGACTTAGGAAAACATTAAAAAACGATTAATTAATTTAATTAAACCATCTCTAATTGGAATTTTCCAAAACCATTTCTGGGTTTTATAGAATACACGTGTCCTAGCCTATATACAAAGTTACAAGGCTAGAGCACATCCAATGCTACCATAAATCAACATGGGAGAGGCCAGAGGGTCAGATTCTGCCAGCAGAAGCGCCGACCAGCAGAGTGACGCAGAGGCAGTGGAGGGCTTGTCATTCCGGGTTTGGCCAGTTTGGGCTTCCATTGTCGGTGTGTGAGGTAATCTCACTAGCTCTTTGTCAGTTAGATTCTCTGTGAGGATAGCCAACAAGGCATCCTAGATTGTATTCAGAAAATTACTACATCAGAAACAGACCCTCAGCTGCTGCACCGGTTTTCCCACATTGGGTTTTTCTGGAGACATTGGTCCAAAAACAACGGTGTCATGTGTCTATGATTTATTGTTGTTCATATTTTGTTTCTGCACATTTATTTTTCCGTAGTTAATTTGTGAAGGCTGTAGTGTATGAGTTTTTGATGCTTACAGTAGAACACTGTAAATAATTTGTTGAAAGGAATTAACAAATAGGAGAATTCTCATTAGTTGTTGCAGTGGGATTCCAGATCTAGGAATTTTCACATGGTATCAGAGCTTGTTTAGCAGTGCAGGAGGAACAAGAGAGCAAATCCAATAGATCCAACGTTGAAGAAGAAGTCAGGGATCAAAGAGCTGCGTAAGCAGCAAATCGATCTCCCTAGTGATTGCACAATCCAAGCTAGGAGGGCTAGATCTCCAAGGAAATCTCTCTCTGAGTGAGCCGACAGAGAGGTAGGATTTTCCAGTTTGCCGTTTTCCAGAGGCAGAGGGAGCAGCGTAGATCAGCAAGCTGGAGGGACGCAGTTTCGGTGTAGCAGAAGTTACTGGTGCAGAAAGCGTCAGAAAAAAAAGAAGACAAGCTGAGGGAATTTTCTTCCTCATTGAATTCCTAGCCAAAGGTTTCTAATTCTCAGTTGTTGAGTAACAATGTTGAGGAGCAGATCTGCTAACTCCAACAGGGAGTGCCTAGGCCAGCCTAGCAGCTGGGCAAAGGAGAGAGGGAGCAATTTGACATTTTTATAGAGATGGCCTCGGATGGGAAGGATCCATGGAAGAGCAGTAGATTATATCCAGTTGCTGCATATTTCTCACATGGATAAGTATCCTTGCTATAGGAGCCCAGCAGAATTAGTAGCAAGAGGATCACAATGTCAGCAGGAGCAGTCAGTCATTTAGATGACAACTGCATAGCTAGTTGCCGACAAAACCTGGGAGATAGTTGTAGAACTAGTTGTAATGACACAGGTAGTGAGAATTTCCCAGTTGCAAAATGCAGACACAGTTCTAGCCAGAATATTCCCAGTGCAGAGCTATGCAGTCCAGTTTTCAGCACAGGAGGACAATGCGAGTTGTCAGAAGGGAGCAGAGAGATTTCCCATTAGGAGCTTGAGACTCAGAAGGAGTCTAGTTTCAGAGGGACCAACCCTATGGAAGCTAGTACTTCAGAATCTGAGGATATCAAAGTCATTATTGCAGTAGTTGCAGCAGCAGTGTAGAAGCATCAACATGGGAGTAGGAGCAACAATATGAGTAGATCGGAATTTGCGATGAGTGCCCAGATATCGCCAGGGGAGCGATGGAGTGATTTAGAGCTGTAGTTCAACAAAAATGCAGATTGGGCAGGATCCTTGAGGAGTCCACCTCTCGGATCATCACCTGGCTACGAGAGCCCAAATCAAAGGTAGCAGGATGGACAAGTTTCAGTTGGTGCAGAGGAGTGCAGATGTGACAACATAGTGGCTAGAGAGTGCTAAAGGCTGAGCAATGCATAGCAGAGTTGGCAAAAATGCAGGAAGGCATAGTGCAGAGTCAATAGTAGCGCGAAGGCTTCATATGGACAACGCAGAGACTAGCAACAATCAAATCTTCAACACGAGATGTATCCTACTGAACACTTGGTTCAATTTTGTATGTTTTTTTGTTGCAGTGCAGTAGCATGCAAGGTCAGCAACAACACAGATGCAACAATGCAATGTTGATTGGTAGCAGTGTTAGACATCAACAATGCAGAAGGAGATGTGGTAGAAGTAGAGCAGTACTTCAGCTGGTTGTATTGCTAGAGCACATTCCTCCGTAAGAGGGAGTGTTGATTTGGGTAGCATCGGATGTTCTCTAAGTCTCAAAATTTGCAGGGAGGCTTAGGCACATGTATTCCAAAGAACTCATAAATCGTTTTTGAAAATTCCTCTCAGAGTGTTTTATTAAAATAATTAATTATTTTTAATGGGACCCTAAGTCTAAACTTAGGAAAATAAAATAATTAAAGGGTATTAATAAAACAGAGTGTGAATCTTCTAGAGAAATCGAAGATCAAGTCAAAAGTTAATCTTAGCCGTTGATTAATGATTTAATCTCGGCCGTTGAAAGCTCAACGAGAATATTATAAGAAGGACTTGATGGATCATTTGGAAGATACATCGAGAGAGTCTAGAGATCGAAATTATGAAGTGACCAGTGCTCAGATAGAAGATAGATCGAGTGATTCTTGTAGAGAGGGGCAAAGATAATTATCAGTTGGAGGTTTTCCTGAGCCGGGGAATACACTTCAGAGAAGACAGAGAGCAGTATGCAGAGGGGTAGCATAGCAACTTAAAACGAACCTGCGCAAAGCCAACAGAGGCAGCGCAATTAGCCTTTAGGAAGTCGGTGATTCAGCTGAGGATCAGTCAGATCCAGTGCCGGAGAGTCGGGTTATGAGATTGGGAGAGGCCAGAGGGTCAAATCCAGCCATCAGAAGAGCCACCCAACAACAGTGACGCAGTCCTCATGCAGAGTGACGCAGAGGCAGTGGAGGGCTTGTCATTCCAGGGTTTGGTTAGTTTGGGCTTCCTGTGTTAGTGTGTGAGGTAATCTCACTAGCTCTTTTTCAGTTAGATTCTCTGTGAGTATAGCCAACAAGGCATCACAAATTGTATTCAGAAAATTACTGCATAATATGCAAATCCTCGATTGTTGCACCGATTTTCCCGTATTGGGTTTTTCCGGGGACATTGGTCCAAAACAACGGTGTAATGTGTCTATGATTTATTGTTGCTCAGATTTTGTTTCCGCACATTTATTTTTCCATAGTTAATTTGTGAAAGATGTAGTGTGAGTTTTCGATACTTACAGAAGTGAAGCGAACATCGTGATTAAATCGTGATTTTTTCGTTGATCTGATTTAATCGCCGATTTTTTCCAAAAAATCATGATCCGATCTGAAAAAATCGTCCGCCCAAAAAACAACGACGTTTAACATGCAATTTTGTTTTTCCTCATTTTTGCAGTCAAAGGTTGATAAATAGAGCTAAGGAGAGCTAAGGAGGAGGATAAGTGATCTACAAGGGCAAGAGAGGAGAAAAGTGAAGGAATTTAGCAACCCAAGCCAACAAAATTCAAATTTGGACCAAGTTTCTTTAACAAAATGTTTTTTCCAGGTATGGGCATCAAATTTGACCATTTTTTTTTTGTTTTTTTTTTCTTGTTCTTACATGGGTTTCTATCACCCATGTATTTTTCATCATTTTTGATTGCATTTGGTTGTGTTTCTTGTTTTTTTTTTGTTTTATTGAGAGAAGAGGGTTTATTTTGGTCAAAAATGCAAAAAAATTGGTGGTTAAATTTATTTTTTATATTTTTTCTTGTGCTCCTAGTTTCTTTCCATTATTTTTGCTTGGGTTTCAATATGTATTTTTTCCCATTATTTTTGCATTGAGTTGAAGGTTTTTTTTTTTGTGAAAAAATCAAAATGTTGTATGTAAAATTGTAATTTTTTTATTTTATTTTTTAACTTGCAATTTTTCTTGTGCCCTGGGTTCAAATTTCAAAGTTCAAAGTTCATCTTACAGTAAAACTCAAGAGTTCAACAAATTTACAAACATGCCAAAAAAATTGGATCCTTTGTGGGAATTTGGTGAATTTGATCAGGGGTTTGACCAATCAAACTTGAGTTGCAAGTTATGTGGTCAACACATGATAGGGGGGGAGGGGGGGTTATACAGATTGAAATACCACCTTGCACAAGTTCCTGGACATGAAGTAGGGGCTTGCACAAATACCAATCCAGAAATAATCCGAAGAGCCCTCAAATCATTGGAAGAAATAGAAACAACTAAACTCAACGAAGCAACTTTGAGGAGTCAAATATCAGGGTTTAGAGATGACCGTGAGAGTGGTAGTGGTTCTTCAGCATCAACATCTTCTACACCCAACCCCGTAGCTGCCTCCTCATATTTTGTTCCTAGAACCACTCTCGATGCACAACCATCTATCTCCTCACTTATTAAATAAAGGAGAAGGAAGAAGCTGACAAGTTTTGGGCAAACTGTTTCATTGGAGTGATATTCCTTTCAGTGTTGCCAGAAACAATCCATTTTATTAGGCTGCGATTGATGCTATCACTGTTATTGGCCCAGGATACAAAGCCCCTTCATATGACGACTTTAGAGGGCGCATTCTTCAAAATGAAAAAGTTGACTGCACTAAGAGATTGGAGGAGTTAAGGGCATCATGGGAAGTCACAGGATGCACTGTGATGTCAGATGGTTGGACTGATGAAAAGGGTAGGACTCTTATTAACTTCTTGGTCAGTTGTACCAAGGGGACAATGTTTATGAAATCTGTTGATGCATCTGCACATGTCAAAGATGCATGATTATTATGTGATTTATTGGATGTGTTCATTCTGGAGGTGGGTCTACAAAATGTTGTCCAAATCATAACGGACAAAGCTGCAAATTATGTTGCTGTTGGCAAGATGCTTATGGAGAGGCATTCGAGCATATTTTGGACACCTTGTGCTGCACATTGCATTGATTTGATGTTGGAGGACATAGGAAAGATTCATTTTGTTAAAGATATTGTAGAATCATCAAAGAGCATTACAAAATTTATATATAATCATGCATCTGTGCTTCATTTAATGAGAACATTCACCAAGAAGGAGTTGGTGCGCCTTGCTATTACACGGTTTGCCCCTAGTTTCATATCTCTTCAATCCCTCTTGAATTCTATGTGGGATTTGAAGAGAATGTTTCTTTCAGAGGAGTGGCGTGCTTTGACATACAACCGCAAACCAGAGGGAGAGACCATCTGCAGGTTGGTTTCATATCAGGAAAGCTTTTGAGCGGGAGTGCAAGAGGTGTGCGGCATTACTGAACCTTTGATAAAGGTTCTTAGATTGGTTGATGGAGAGAAGCCCGCAATGGGCTACTTGTACGAGGCCATGGATAGGGCCAAAAAAGCCATTCACAGCTACTATGATGATAAGGGTGATTAGGGGTTTCACAAGAAACTTCTTGTATGGGAAGTGATCGATGAGCGATGGAACAACACACTCCATTGTCCCAATTATGTTGCAGGGATCTTCCTGAACCCTGAATTTGCTTACTCATGTAGTTTCTTATTTGATGCTAAGGTCATGGATGGCTTTTTCACTTGTGGTTAGAAGGTGGTGCCATCTCCATCAGAACGTGCAGAGATATCCAAAGAAATGGAGGTATACAGAATGATAGGTGGCACATTGAGCTTTGACATGGCTGTCCAGGATAGGAGTACTAAAATGCCAGGTAAGATTTTGTTTGTTTCAAAATTCATTGTCTCCTCAAGTTCATGAATCATAACTCCATACTTTGCTTCAACTTTCAATTTTCGAATTTTCATTATTTTAAAATTTTTGTTATGCTTGTAACTTTATAAGTTTATCTTATTTGTTGTAACTTGTAACTTGTAGATGCATGGTGGAGGAGCTACAATGGCAGATTACCAAAAATCCAAAATCTTGCCATTAGAATACTCAGCCAAACATGTAGCTCTTCAAGATGCAAGCGCAACTGGAGTGTATTTGAAAAAATACACACCAAAAAGCGCAACAGGTTAAAAACTTAAAATATTCCAACTGATTTTTTGAATTCATTAAATATTATTTTTTTATAATTATTAATTTATTATTTATAATATATATTTTTAATTTATTAATTTATGATCCTTGTACAGGTTGGAGTCCCAACGCCTCAATGACATGGTTTACATCTACTACAATCTTAGATTGTGGGTGAGACAACTTGAGAGGACACCTGATATGTGTTGATAATTTGGAGGGGTTATAAATTCTCTTCTTGATAATTACTTGTGAGCTTGTTTGCTTATGTATTCTTCTTAGTTAATCTTTCATCAAGTCAATTACCAAAATGTACATGACACAAGTGTTTTTACGCAGAAGTAATCATTTTATTGTAGGAAGGTAAATCACAGATTTACCTTCCTTTCATTACACTTTAGAATTCATTACAATCCTTGTGATATCTGCACTGCAACCTTGTAAGTATCCGCATTGTATTCTTCTCAAACTGGCTTCATCAACCCGCAATCTATACTCCTATGTTTCTTCTGTAATCTGTAGACTTCAATTACTTCCACAGCCTATACCTTTATGTTTCTATACCTTCAGTTCCTTCTGCAATTTATATCCTTTTGTTGCTTCTGTTTCAAGTGAATTCGCATTCCTCTTAACCGTTGTACAACTTCAGACAAGTTTGCAATCACTTCTCCAAAAGATCTGCAATTTAACATACTTAAACGCTGCTTTGCTTCGTATTTATACCAAACTTCATTACACTGGAATGTTTTCAGAGACATCCGCAATTCCTTAAACCAATCTGCTCTTCTTGTCTCAAATCCGTAGATAGTCAATTGGTTCACCGAAAACTTGCTCCTCAAATGTGCCGCAAAGAGGTTATTTATATTGACAGTCTAACTGTCTTTTAGGCCGACCAGTCAGCGTAATAGGGAGCCGACTTTCGTGGTTATTTATAGGCCGACATGAAGAATAGATAATTCAGCGTTTATAAGAATATCTTAGTGCATCTTTTGGGAGTCATCTCTTCACGGTATTTTGCCAAGATCTTGGAGTATGTTATTGACTAGATCCTTCATGAACATGACTCTTAAATACATCTTATTATTTTTGACTTCTTCTTTACATAAGAATATAATTACATAGTCAACATGAAGACCGACCTAGTTATACTTTCAACACTCCCTCTTAACTAGGGAGGTATTCATACAGGTACATGGTTACTTTTAAACTGAAGAATCCCATAAGAAAAATCGGATTGGTAATCGCATCTGTATAGCATCATATTAACTAGCATTGTTCTAGTGCAAGGCCTTGACTAACAGCCCCATCTCTTCAACGAGACAATGGGTTTCAATGCTGGCGAGACACATGACTTATAGACACCTTCGTCATTGTCTCTCCAAGGTACATACTCCACCCGGGTGTTCCCAAAGTATGACCTTCCTAGACTATTCTTCTCTTGGGTAGCTAGCCCTCAAAGAATATCGGTCCCCGACTACTCTTATCTTGAATGCCCTAACACATTCTCAAAGAGTATCGAATGCCAGATGATTACCCAATCCTCCATTCTATCTTCCCAAGATCAGAATGATGTGTCTATCTCTCCCTCTCAACCAGGGAGGACCTTATTCCACAAGGGAATGTACTCATTCTTATACAAAGAATGTACCTAAGCTCATCCTTAGGAATTACCAAGTTTCTTCCAAGTAAGAAACTTACCATCAGGCTCCCTCTTAACCAGGGACCTCCAGTAGCAATGGTGAGACACCCAACTGCTCATGAAGAATTCCTGTCCTCGATGTCATGGATTTCGATATTGAGGAATCTCCAACTTTTAGCTTCATAGGGCACAGATCATCCATCACTTTCATCCTGAGTCATGTCAGCTATCAGAGAGTGATTCATCAGACTTCCTTTATCTGGTCCATGTTATGCCATGCTGCTTTCCTTCGAATCATTTCCAAGGATAATACATCCTTTCTCATGATTGGCAGCCCTGCACAAACTTATCTAGATAAACATATACATATGAACTTTTAGAGCAAAAGTTACCTTAGTGATGATCTTTCACCATGACATCTTCCTATAGGTATTGGCATCCTTCATACAGATTGACACATCTCCTAAGGATATGTTTTGTCAAGAGTCTTCTTATTTACCAGACTTCTGTCAGAATCTACATATCCTCCTAGGAGATCTCCTAGTCACATCTTTTTGTCTTTCAGATGATAGCAGCCTTTTTGACATGGTTGCATGTCATAATCTCTTCCTTTCTGCACATTCTTTATTCCCAGGAACTTATAACCTTTCTGGTTTCTAGTTCATATACAACCACCTCATATTCCATGAGGACATATTATGTTGATTTCATCTATCCGTGCACTCCATAGATCATACTTCTAAATACAGAAGTTCATTACCTACAACCATATAGCATGACATCACAGCATCCAATGTCAGCATATAAATATATACATACATCATACCTTTTTTTTTTCCTTGAGTCATCCTATAGCAATTTTTAGGAATGAATAGCTTCATTCCCTTGGCTTGTTTCATCAATATGTCATCACATCCCATAAGTATGTTTCGATGATGACCCTTGCTCTTGATGACTACTTTCTTAAAGTTTGTCAAAGAGGTTTTTCCCGGAGCTAATTCACCAGGAGCTCCTGCCATGCTTAGATCAGGATGCTACATTGCTTCCAACAGAAGTCAATTCCTTATTCATAAGTTTGTGTGATTTTCCTTGAATCTTCTTTTCTTTCTCCTATTGAGATTGTCCCTTTAGGACCAACTTTCTTGTAATGTCCATTAGTCTTCCACTTTTCCTAAACTTTCTTTTTCCTTTTGCAAATGTTTGATTCTTTTATCCTTCAACATTTTTGCCCTTGATTGTCCTTTTCCATCTAGCATGGAAACCACAAGTTGAGTGAGGTAATTCTGTCTATTTGTTATGCTGTCCATCTTATTATCTTTTCCAGATCTCATAGTTGAGATCTTATGAAGATATCCCTTCATTCTTTGACACCTCAATTTTGTGTAAATCTGGTCTAAGTGACATAACCTTACTTTCTTCTTGAAATGTGACTATTCTCCTCATGCAAGGAATCTTGGTAATCCAACCAGCTTATAGATCTCCCTGCAAAAACAAAGTCATTTAACCAAATTTGATTATGGAATGAAATATACTTACTTGATAAGTGAAGATAAAGTCTTCAGCTTGTTTTATTCGATGGCGGTGGAGTAAAGATGTGTTAGTGCTTTCTCTTTGAATGATCTTCTTCAAGGGTAAGGATTAGATCTTTGTTGTAATGATGATAAAGCCTTTTTATCTGCACTCTTTTGCACTAGTCTTAGGAAAGCTCGGTTCCTAGTCTTTAGACAATATGCTTCCTTGACCAAGCCTGAGATCCTTTATAGTGATGATGCTCTTCAAGCAATAGAGTTATAGTCCTTCCCTTTCCATAGTAGATCACCTTCCAGACTTCGCACTAGAACAAACCTTTGATGTATTCCAGACTGAACTGTGGTGACCAAGAAACCTTGTAGACCTGCCTCTTCCTTTGCATTGAATGTAGACCTTCCTCTTCCTTTGCATTGAATGTAGACCTTATTTTTGCACTTTTGCTTCAGACCTGATCTCTTCTTCGCATGCTTTGTAGCCTCTTTCTTTGCTGTGTATCGCACTGCTTCTTTGCAACAATTATAGACTTGTCTTTTATTAAGAAAACCCTCGGCTTGCCTGAAACATGCATGGTAGAGTAGACCAGAATTAGAGGTATGTATGCCTCTCTTCCTTTCGCAGATCAGTCTTGTATCTTCGCACCAAAACAAACACTTTAACTCACACCTTTTATCAGAGAACTTGATCCGAACTTCACAAAAGTATCGAACTTTTATCTCTCGAAAATCTCAGACCAATAAGAACTTCTTTACTGTATTTTCTGCGCAGTGCATGTTGAGAATTTGTATCACTGAAATTGCATTGAACTTGTATCAATACCACCGAGCTTGTATCTCTGCAATAGCACCCAACTTCTTTTTAAAAGCGCCAAACTTCTTCTCTCTGAATTTGATCCCAGACAGTAACTTTCCTCTAATTCCAAAATCTTCTTGTCTATAAGTTGATCATCTTTTGCCATAGCTTCGATACCATGTTGAGAATTTGGAGGGGTTATAAATTCTCGTCTTGATAATTACTTGTGAGCTTGTTTTCTTATGTATTCTTCCTAGTTAATCTTTAATCAAGTCAATTACCAAAATGTACATGACACAAGTGTTTTTACACAGAATTAATCCTTTTATTGTAGGAAGGTAAATCACAGATTTACCTTCCTTTCATTACACTTCAGAATTCATTACAATCCTTGCGATATCTGCACTGCAAGCTTGTAAGTATCCACATTGTATTCTTCTCAAATTGGCTTCATCAACTTGCAGTCTATACTCTTATGTTTCTTCTATAATCTGTAGACTTCAATTACTTCTGCAACCTATACCTTTATGTTTCTATACCTTCAGTTCCTTCTGCAATTTATATCCTTCAGTTGCTTCTCTTTCAAGTGAATTCACATTCCTCTTAACCGCTGTACAACTTCAGACAAGTCCGCAATCACTTCTCCAAACAGATATGCAATTTAACATACTTTAACGCTGCTTTGCTTCGTATTTATACCAAACTTCATTACGCTGGAATGTTCTCAGAGACATCCGCAATTCCTTAAACCAATCTGCTCTTCCTATCTCAAATCCGCAGACAGTCAATTGGTTCACCGAAAACTTGCTCCTCAAATGTGCCGCAGAGAGGTTATTTATATAGACAGTCTAACTGTCTTTTAGGCCGACCAGTCAGCATAATAGGGAGTCGAATTTCATGGTTAATTATAGGCCGACATGAAGAATAGATAATTCAGCGTTTATAAGATTATCTTAGTGCATCTTTTGGGAGTCGTCTCTTCACGGTATTTTGCCAAGATCTTGGAGTATGTTGTTGACTAGATCCTTCATGAACATGACTCTTAAATACATCTTATTATTTTTGACTTCTTCTTTACATAAGAATATAATTACATAGTCAACATGAAGACCTACCTAGTTATACTTTTCAACAATATGGAGGCCATCTCTTTAGATGTGATTGACACCATTGCTGCATGGAGGGTTGAGGCTGAGAGGCTTATCATGGAGTCAACCCCTGATTGGATAGAGTAGGAGGTAGTGGAGGGGGAGGAGGACGAGGAGGAGGAGCAACAACAGGAGGAGCAGGAGGAGGAGGTGACACCACCTACCCGTGCTACCGGTAGAGGACGTGGTCTACCTCCTTTAGCTCCTGGTGCTTCAGGTTCTAGAGCACAACAGAGTCCATTGCCAGCCCTGCCAACTTCTTCATCTAGAGGGAAAGTTGTTACATTTTTTCGCAAGAGGGGCAGAGGAAATCAGTAGTATATGTTATATGATGCATTCATTTGTATATGAAATTATGGCTCATGATATGAGATGCATTATTATATTTTTTGTTGATATTTTGAGGCTGAGTTGAGACTCAGGACTTAGCATGCAGGACATGATTAAGTTTGATGTGTGATGTAGCACTAGACATGATATTACGCATCTTATATATTAGTTTTTTTTCATATTTATGTGTCAATGCATTTATTTTATGTTGTGGATGCTTTAGATATTAAAAAAATTGAAAAAAAAAAGAATATTTTTGTATGTGCCGATTTTTTCCCGATTTTTATGATTTTTTCCGATTTTTTCCCCTCGCTGATTTAATCCCGATCGCGATGTTCTCAACATTGGTTTACAGTAGAACACTGTAAATAATTTGTAGAAAGGAATTAACAAATAGAATAATTCTCATCAGTGGTTGCAGTAGGATTCTAGATCTAGGAATTTCACATGTTCTAGACACAAGACTCCTCCAAGAGAAGAGATTCACGTTGGATGGATCGTTTCTTGGCAATGGTCTTCAACAACCAAGAAGATATATCGGTCATACCATAGAGTTCATTCTTGAGTATTGACAATTCTTGTCATAGAAAGATCTTCATCTTCTCATCTTGTATCTGACAGGTTGGGAATTGATAGTCAGCTACTATTTTCAAAGTTATATCAAAGCGAGCCTAAGCCAGAACCAGAGCTAGCTGCAAGAGCGTAGAGCTAGAGTTATAGTTATAGCCATAGATAGAATCATGTTGCATGAGCATGATTTGGTTGGTGGCCTGCCTTAAACCACTGCCGGTAGAAGACTTCGACTTCTACTATGCATCTCATCAGTTTGTGATCATGTTTAAACCATCATCAACGAGCACTTACACTTCGTTGAAGACTTCTACTTCTAGCCAGATTTGGAACTGTTCCAGGAACTGCTTCGAGCCAAGTTCTAGAGTTGGTGGTCAGCCTTAAACCACCACCGGCACAAGACTTCGACTTCTGCTATCTCATTTAGTTTGTGGTTTTCCTTAAACCACCATTTCAGAGGCACATCCAACCATTGGCTGTCATCCAGCTTGTATTTCAGCTCTCTTATTGGACTTACATATACCCCTTCGGATTAAGGGGGGGAATGTTGGAAACATACTCCTTTGGGTTTATGTAAATTTGGCACATTCACTTGAGTGGAAGGAGAAAAGCCTCAAGTGAAGGTCAACAATTATGATAAGTCCAAGAGACCTCCTGGAATATGAAACCAAGGGTCAGGAAAATGTGTTTTAATATATATTCTGTTAATAATATGTATCATACAATTATCTAAATTTGTCTATTATTTTTGTGTGTGTATAACAAAATCAATAAATTGCAACTCATCCTCTAGATGGTGAATATGCAAGGAGAATACAACAAGGCAGTTTGGTATACATGACCAAGCCAAAACACTCTCTCTTCTCCTCTACTAGGGGCTTCAAATAACAGTAACCATTTGCGAAACTAAACTCTGAAATCACATTAAAACAAATAAGACATGAACAAAAACATAAGAAACTGTATCATCCCTAAGGTCAACATCGTAGGCCAAAATGTTTAGGCACCACATCAAGAGCTGATCAGGACTATGTCACAGGTTTTCGTTGGACCTGAACCTTGAGGTTTGGAATTAGGTGAACCTCAAAAAAACCGTAAAAATTCATTTAGGTTCATTGGGTTCAAGGCTAACCGACACAAAAGAATCCTGTTTGGCCAGGTTTGAGGCCAATTGGCAGCTGCGACAGAGAAAATACCCTGCGCAATCAGGTTACAAGAGTGCAAATTTAATTTGTTCAAAGGTTCGAAGGCAACAGGCACAGGAAAAACCTCGGGAAAAGGAACTTACGGGTCGAGCAGATTACACATTGAAAAAAAATCACAGGAATCTGTGCTACAGACTAAAATCACATGATATACACATTTGGAATTGGGTTTACACGTCACGGGTCCAGGTTACAAATGACGATTATGAGTGTAACATTTTCACTGTGTTGAATGAATCAAGCAAATGGGATATATTTTATCAATCTGAGGGAACATGGTATATGATATATATTATAAATTAATATAAGTTATATTTACAGCAAATTTATTAATATAAAATTTAATATTAATCATCAATACATATTCAACACACACACACATATATATATATATTTGTATGGATTAACCTAATGGCGAACATTGTTCGAACCTCATCCACAAATTCAAATTCGAATCGAACTTTATCGTTGTCGAATTCAAACTTGAACTCGAACCATGTGACATTGGATTCAGGACATCCTGCAAAGACAATCCTTGTTTTCATCGGCTCGGTTAACATTTTGTTGGTATAAATGCAGTTTGTCAAGTTTGGTAATCATTTTTTTGTCCTTTGGGTTTGCTTGATCTTGTTTTAAGTTTGACAAGTACATTTATTCTCTCTTCTTTATGCACCTCCGTTCACATTAATATTCTCTCACCTGCTTCTTTTATTTAAGGTTTACCAAGGGGAGTAGAAGTTCTTGAGTCAAGAGTATTTTTATTTTGTATTTCCAGATGCCACATATACATTGATAAGTAGATGAACTTATTTACATTTTTGCTCATTATGAGTTTTACTTGAAGTTGTGAAACTGTTTTTAGGTGTGACGCTTGCCAAGAAATCTACAGCTGGTGGTGGGACTTTTGTTGATGTGGGTCTTCACAAGGTTAGAATCTGAGTTTTCTCAATTACGTTTTATTCACTTTGAAGTTATTTGAGGATTTTCATTCTACATGGTTGGCAGTTTGGGTAAATATATACCCGAATTTAGTATTTAATTTTTCTCACATATTGTTGCAAATTGGAATGATAAATTGATGTTAGGTTGGAATTTTTATCATTTGAAATGCTAAAAACCTAACTGTTTGGTTTATACTACGAAGAAATATGGTTAAGGTGGGATTTTGCATGGGATACACTCTATTAGATAGGATTTCCACGTTGAATCATTCTTTGTATCATGTAAAGTTATGAATTATGTGCTATATACATATAATTATATCTCTATAACTCCATATAATGAAATAAGGAAAATCACGAGAATAAAAAATGGAAATAGGAATAATATTTTTATTTTTAACCCTAGTTGGGAGATTTTGTATTCATAAAAGTTGCAGCATAGCTCGCTGTGAAGATACAACAAAATTCTAGTTTATATTTTTCAACAAAAACCAAATTAGAAATGCTATTTTCTTGCATATGGCTGCGGTCCTATGTAATTCCTTAGGTAATACATCCCAGTATTTCTTAGTGACATAGATTCTAGAAAAAAGACATAAAATCCTAATAACTTTGTATTTCATTTAGCTAACAAAAGGCATGGGGGGCGGCTGCTTCTTTTGTTGTTGCATTCTCAGTATCTGAGTCTAGCTTGATGATTCCTTTGCTTCTGGCAACTGATGCTCTGTTCCCTCTTGCTTCCATCCTTCAGAACTATTGTCCACTGATTGTACCTGATTGGATGCTCTAGAGTGCTTTCCTTTGGTCAATTTTATGACCATGTTCTTGAGCATATTGCATTCCACCTCTAGAACAGAAATCTGATGCTTCAACATAAATCAAAGCACCCATATCTATTGCATCTTGACTGGTGGTCTGATGATCATTTAATGTATTTTAGCTGTAGCAGGAAAAATTGACATTATGTTTCCTTGGATAGACACTTTATGAGTCCGTAATGCTCTTCTTATCTCCTGCCACTCACAATAATCTCATCAGAAATCTGCAAAAACTGAAGCTCCCTTTTAGCAACAAGAGTTGGAGGCTTGGAGGTTTGGTACAACTCGGTCCTGGGAGCATGTAACTACCATACACAGTTTGAGGAGGAACACTTGGGTTGAGGAGCCATTGATTGGAGGGTACACCATCTTGGAGTTGGAGTGCTTGACATGTGGGCACCTAGCTTGGAGAGTGCACTATTGTGGGGGTTGGACGTAATGAACAATAGTTCATTTATGCGAAAATATTCACATAGGATATAAATATATAATTGATAATATGTGGGTTGTTACTATAGCATGTGATGTTGTGTATAAGTACACATTGAATGGTCACATGTGAATAGACATGTCTTTTGGATACGTATCCTTTGAGTATTATTATTATTATTTTATGTGATTTATTTTTGTCTCATTGCCTCTCCTTTCAAGGATGTCTTGTCCTCAAACCATTTTATGGAAAGAACTACATCTTCATTCTGGCCTGCAATGGTATCACATGATTCAATATTCTTGATGTTGTGATGGTTTAAGAGATGAGGCAATATGAGCTATGGATCACTGAGCAGAATTGTCATATTATGAAAGGGTTAGACCACTCTAAGTTGATTCTTTGCTGAACTATGTGGTGACGACTTTTGTGATTTAGGGAAAGACAAGATTCCACAATTGAGCTTCCTTATCATATACTAGTATCATCATTGGTTTTTCATATTGATGTCGTCTTTCGCTGGTTCATTGAATAATATGATGACTATTATAATTAGGATGATGATAAGGCATACTTGTATCTTGTGTTCTGTTTTTGAAACATTTGTTTTTTAACTTTTTTGATTCTTTTGATGATTTAATGGTTGATAACAATTCAATATAGGCATCTTTATAACTTTTGATGTTGATTACATCTGTGTTGGTTCCTTTCTCCATGGTTTGGATTTTTGCATCTAATGATTTCTCTTATTCAATTGGATTGGTTATTGTTGTTATCAATCGATGCTTCCCTGCTGGTGTGTTGCTCTAGCTTTCCCTGTTGCCACTTCTTCTCATTCTTTAACTCCTTACATTGTGCAAGCAAACTTTGATTATGGTTCCTTTAGTGAGATTTTTTCATCATATTCTGAGATGTTGAATTTCTTTGAGATTTTAATTCTCCGACTTCTCATGTTTTAAACTTTTGTTTTATTCAAGCAACCTTTGATTAAGATTCTTTATGCAAGATTTCTCATCATCTTTTTCTGATCAGTACTTGCTGAATTTATTATCAAGATTTTGATTTTAATGTTGATATTCTTCATGGCATTGTTGATATCTTGCTAGTTTATTTTTTAATTCATCAGCTTCTCTAACGAGGTCCTTTTTTTGAGATCGTAAATTGATATATGTAAAGGGTTCCTTACGATAAATTGCCCTTAGTCTCACTATTTCTTCTTATAATTGTTTGTTTTCATAGTGATATGAATGTGGCATTGTTTCGCTTGACATTGTTTTGTAATATTTGATAGTATTTTGTCGAAAATAGTAGCGAAGAAGTGTTCCTTGATTTGTGCCTTAATCAAAGGGAACACATGGAGTTTCTCCTTGACAGACTCGAGTTCTCTATAAGTTAGGACACATTCCTATGATATAGGACGAGTCCCTACAAATTAGGACGAGTGATGAAGAAATTAACTAATGCGTTGAAGTGGAAGGCCGAGTTTATTGTCTTCTAGTGTGAGTTAATTTGGGAAAAGGATAAGTGACTGAATCTCAAGTTCTAGAATTGAGATGAGACGAGTTGCATGAGTTAGTTCAACTCAATTAACTCATCAATTACAAAATCAATTTCCTAAATAAAATTTGCCAGATTTAGCCATTCGAATTGCTTATAAGGAGTGAAGGCACACTTGTATCAATTATTTGTATGCACTAGTTCTGTGTGTAAGCTTGTGAGAGAGCAAGTCAAGCAGGTGGCTTGTGCGAGTTGATAGAGGGAGAATTTGCCTTGGGAATGCGCTAGGAAATAGGAGGAATTCCCTAAGAAATAAGAGCTCCTCATGTGTTGAAAAAATTGCAGAGTGATATGAAATGTAAAGATATTCTTTCTTTTCTTTCACAGTTCGATTCCTTTGAATGCTGTGTTTGTTGTTATAACTGAGAACTGAATATAGAAATCATACATGCATGAAACATATACACAAGATATACCCTGGGGAAACCCAATAAGGGAGAAAACCCCAACAAAATATCTCTTTTATTATGTGGAACAGATAAGCAGATATCAAGTTACAAAATCAAACTAGGAGAGAAGACACCTGCAGACTTTAATGCCTTGGAGTACAACTGAAATGGTCATGCATGGAAGAGATAACTGATGGATTTGAAGCTATAGACCCTTAGCTTCACTTTGACTGCTTTATCTTCACCTCAAGTCAACATATATGGGCTAGATCTGAGAAAGATTGCCACACACCCTTGTAGAAAAGTCGATTCTGAAAGCTTGACTTTGAGAGGCTGGATCAGGGTTGAAACTCAACAGATCTTAAGAGGGCTGAGTGGAAAGGGGAACGCCTTGGTGTCTACTTTCCACTCCAAGAGGAATTTCTGGAAAAGCTTGCCTGGATCCAAAGTTATGAGCTTTTCTTTCTCTGAAATTGTTTCTGGAAATTCTAGAAAAAATTCTGCAGAAAACCAGTGAGTGAATTTCGTGAGGGACGATCTCTCTTCTCAAACTGGATCTCCTTGAGCATTCAACTGATCTTGGAACGCCTTGGAGTCTACTTTCTAACCCCACTGGAATTTCTCAATTTGGATGCATGAAGAGAAAGTTATGGTTGATTTAGTAATCGAACCTGTAAACCCTTGCTTGCTAGAAAACTGCTTAAAAAACAGAATTACATGTATATAGTGAAGGTTCTTTGTCCTTTTTAATCTTTTTGCTTTGATCGTTCTAGAAGATGGATAGGCTTGACTTTTCAAGCTTCTAGAAGTCACTTTTAGGGTTTACAACTTGACTTCATCAAGTTCCCTCAAGCCTAGTACTTTTTCGACCCACTTTATCTTTTAATTTTACATTGACATAAAAAATACTCTTGCCTTTATAAACTTAGGCTTACATCAAATAAACATTACATGACACTTTTACATCTCTGCTAGTCAACTTGACTAGGAGTTACAACTTGACAACACTTTTACATGATTCAACAAGGCTTATACATCATTTACATCATTCTCTCACTAGTATGGTCCATATCACATCATCTGCTTTACAACATCATGTTCACACAATAATAAGAAGAGATCTTTTAACTATGTGATCTTCTAGCTTTTCAATCAATGTCAGAGTTTAGCTTCCTAGGAGTGATAAGTTCCCAGGTAAGCATCATCACAACATGATAAAGAGGATATCACACATAACAGTCTTAGATACACAGGAGTCCACCTGATTTGGCTAGACCACATCTTGATTTTGCATATAGCTCACAAGATGTCTGACCCAGGATTTTGCACTAGTGTTTCACCAAGTCCATGGATTTGACACTAGGCCTCACCAGACAATCTTAACATGGATTTGTACTGATACTTGACTAACTTCATGGGTTTGGTATTAGTCACCACCCAGGGTCTTAGCAAGCTTCCATGCCTTGATTTATTGCAACTCCCAAGACACAGTAAAATGTTCTCATCTACCCTGGTAGCTCACCTCAGGGGATAGAATGACTCTTGAAGCTGCCATTTTTAACATCATGCACTAGGAAATAGGAGGCTATTTCCCAAGATTTGTGCAAGGATTTCAGAGCTCATTTAGGCAAGGCAAGAAGCCATAAGGATGTGTAGAGTGCGAGCCACATAAAACAATGTGATCTGCAAAGTGCAAGCCATAAACGATTGCGAGAGCCACAGAGATATAAAAATGCGAGCCGTAGGGTTATACGTGAGCCAAAAATATATAACTGTGAGCCATGTTGAGTTTTTTGAGTGTTGGGGTAGCATTGGATGTGCTCTAGCTCCCAAAATTTATGGAGGGACTAGAGTGCATGAGATCTCCAAGACCTAGAAAGGGATTTGGGAAACTCCATCCAGTTTGGGAGATATTTAACTAATTAAGGACCCTAAGACTAACTTAGGTATATTAAAATATTAAAGGTAATTAATTTAAACATGTGATCGAAATGACTTAAATCACACAGATCAAGCTTTCTTTTAATCTGAGCCATCGATTCAAGATTAGATCATGGCCGTTGGTTTCCCAACGAGAAAGTATAAAGGAAAGGCTTGGGGTTAGTTGGAGAACACACACACAGAGGCAAAGCACTCACACTAAGCTGAAATTCTAGGGCGGGTTTGCTAAGAATTTTCAGAAGTGTTTTAGTTGTAGCGAGGGGTAGTATTGGCTAAGGGGATGATCTGATTCCAGTGCCAAGAATCAGCAAGAGGCAGAGAGGCAACAACCAGGAGTAGCGCAGAGAATCAGGGACAACGACAATAGCTACGCAGTAGCTTCGCAATGCAGAGGGCTTCAGTTGCTACGCAGGCCCAGAAAGGGCAACGCTGAGCCAACAGGAGGTCCCAAGGGTTACGCAGAGGCCATCCAAGGCAGCGTAGGGATTGTGTCACCCAGTCTGGGGTTACGCAGCCCTCTCCAGGCCAGTGCCGAGGCACGTAGAGGCTAGTAGGGCTGACATAGGCAACTTCAGGGGCAACACTGGGGTTTCTAGAGGCAAAAAGTGGTTGAGTCCTATAAATCCCCTCTGAGGGTGTGGATCAGTCAAGTTTTAAGTCTCCAGAACAACAGGGATTGTTGCAAATCTATTTTTCTCTGTCGGGTTAACCATTAAGGTACCCATATTTGCTGTATTCAGAAACTACTTAATAATATAAACCCTCCAGCAGCCAGAAGACCGGTTTTCCCGCATTGGGTTTTTCCGGGGACAGTTGTTCATAAAATATTGTGTGTCACTTTGTTTGTGTGCATGTATTCTGTTTTAGATCCGAATCAGAGAAAGTCTGTTATGTGTTTACTTTGATGTTAATCTGAATTTTCAGAATTAATAACTTGATTAAATAGGAGAAGTATAACCAGATCTGACAGTAGGATTTCTGAGTAAAGTAATATTTAGAAATTTTCACATTGTATCAGAGCGATTGCAAATCTAGCAGGATCACCAACAGAATACTGAAGAATCTTTGCTGCAGAAAGCAACAAAGAAAGCAGCAGCAACTGTAGAAAGCCGGACCAGAAGGGACAATGCAACAGCAGAGGGAGCAGAGCCATGCGGAGGACAAAGTGACGCAGTCCTATGCAGTCTCCAAGCATGCCCACGTACTTACTGCGCAGAGGTAGCGCAGAGAAAGCGCTGGGACTGTCTGCTCTCGCAGAAGCCAGCAAGGGTGACGCAAATCTGAAGCCATTGCTGATTCAGAGTGCCAGAAGCATTTTGATGCAGAGCTTCAGAAGTTGCAGGTGGGGTTAAATTTCTGAAGATTCAGAATTTAGCCTAAGCACTAGGTGACAAAGAGCAGGAGGAGAACAACTTCTCAGAGGGTTTCCAGCCAAAGAAATCTGTAGATCGATCAGAGGATCGAAGAGAGCTGTTTATTTTGATTTGGCAGACTTCCAAGAGAGGAGGTCAGTTGTTAGAGGGAGCAAAGGGTGCCTGTTTTGCCAAGGACCCTAGATCCAAATCTCTAGCATAGAGAGGAGTAGTTCTGACAGATTTGCTGAGCAGATGGCACCTCACAGACTATGTGATCATGATAGGTTGGATGTGTGGAAATTTTTGAATGTTACACTTATGCAGAAATCTACTGTTAGATCTGGTTATGCTCCGCCTACTTAATTAAGTCATTAAGCTGAAAATTCAAATTAATATCGAAGCAAAACACATAATAGACTTTCACCAATTCAGATCTAGAAAAAAGTACATGCACACATAGACAAAGTGACACCGTGATTTTCTGGACAAATAGTCCCCGGAAAAACCCAATGCGGGAAACCAGTTTCTGGCTGCTGGAGGGTTTTATTATTAAGAGTTTTCTGAATACAGCAAATCTGGGTTCCAGATATGGAAAACCTGTTAATTTTGGACAATTATGTCCAAACTCCATGTTGTGATGCTCAGATGAAGATGCCAATATTTTTATTGGACTCCTCTTTCGGAGAGGTGCAAGATCGATCTAAGTTTTCTGAATACAACAAGTCTGGGTTCTAGATCTGGAAAACCTGTTAATTTTGGACAACTATGTCCAAACTCCATGTTGTGATGCTCAGATGAAGATGCCAATATTTTTATTGGACTCCTCTTTCGGAGAGGTGCAAGATCGATCTAAAGATCATGTTGATCCGATGAATAGAACATTTATTTTGAATTTATTCAAAATATGTGCAGGTCGGCCAGAAGGTTTGAAGCCCTAGCAGTTGTGTCACACACCTTCATTGATGGATATAAATTGGTCAATGTTGGAGGACATTTTCACTCATCATGACATCACATTCTCTCTCCTCATCTGATTGGTTCGATCACCTTGGAGGCTCTTCTTCATCCACACGTGGGAAACACAACAAAGGAATTTATGTTTTTTGATCTAGGGTTTTTCAGCGCAGATTTGACCAGCATTGACTTTGGTCAACGCTTGGTCAAACTGACCCGAAACTTGGTAAAAATTTCGATGTGCTCAATCTTCATTTTTTGGCACAAATCCCGAGGCTAGACGTTGACTTTGACTGGGCTGCATTAACTTTGCTACCGCTGCTGTTTGTGTTGACCGTTGAATATGACAACGTTGACTTTCGTTGACTTTTGGGGTTGACTCATATGGCTGTCTTAGAGGGTTGTGTGACACTTCTGGTTGGTTGACTGTATTGAGACTTCGCTGGTTGAAGCATCTTGCTGACCGCCGTAATGCACCAACACACTTATATATTTTGGCTTGTCTTCTGTCGATCTACTGGTATATTCTATCAGCATTTTACTTTATTGTTTATGTGATTGTTGTCTGATATTGGGATAAAAAGTAAAGTTGCACCAAGCATAGAACATCTACAAAAATTTACATGGTATCAGAGCTGAGGTGAAGACAAAGCCCTAGTTTGTAGCAATCACCGAAGAAGAGCATGGGTTCCTAACTACAATGGCTTTAAGGCTGATGACAAATTGACTGGGAAGGATGACTTCCATGCCTGGAAGATGACATTGGATCTTGTGTTGGAAGACCAAGATGTCATGGACTATGTGCAGGGTAAAATCCAAGAGCCTCCATCCACTGCAACTGTTGCTGCCAAAACAAAGTACAAGAAGGGGGAAATCAAAGCAAAGCTGATGATAAGGGACTCAATTCATAAGAGTCTAGTTGCCTACATCTCTGATTTCGGCACATCCAAGGAGATGTATGATAAGTTGGTCAACATGTTCAAGGCCAACAATGCGAATCAAGTCCTATTCTTCAAGAACCAATTGAAAAATCTGAAGAAAGGCAGGGATGAGTCTGTTCAATCATATTTTCTGAAGCTGACCGAGAGATGGTTCTCACCGCACTTGGAGGTCTCTCATCCGAATGGCATGTATTCAACACTACCATTCTCAATAACAATGTCATACCTGATTTTGACGAAGTATTATCGAGATGCGTACAAGAGGAGACAAGGATGAAGGAATATGAAAATGAAGGAAATGTTGCCTTCGCTGCTCATTCTAAGAAGAACTTTGGTGGTCTAAGGAACAAAGGAAGAGCAGGGGCCCAAGGAAAGAAAGGCAAGTGTTACACTTGTCACAAGCCAGGTCACTATGCTAGAGAATGCCCTTTCAAGAAGGATTCTCCTAATGATGATGACACCAACAACAACCAGAGGAACAACAAGTTCAAAGGGAAGAGGAAGGCTCCCTCCGATGAAAATGGGCAACCTTTCAAAAGGTCAAGAAATTCTAGGTATGAGGAATCAAATGTTGTTGATAAAAGAAATGAATTCATTCTTGTATTTGCCCTCTCTACTGTATCTCCACCCAACACTATGGATGTCTGGTTTATAGATAGTGGTGCCTCAACGCACATCTCTGGGTTCAAGGAAGCACTTTCTGATGTGGTTGAGAAGGATACTAATCAGGAAATTATCCTTGGAGATAATGCTACATATCCCGTGAAGGGGACAGGGACTGTCACCTTCCACTTGTCTCAAGGTCAAGTCCTCCATTTGCAAGATGTATTATACGTACCTGATTTGAAGAAAAACCTTGTGTCTATATCGACCATGGAAGACAAAGTTTTCAATGTGGCATTCATTGATGGGAAGGTGCATATCTGGAAGAAGAATTTCAAGGAAGCTATCACGATTGGGTTTAGAGTTGATACACTCTACCATGTTGGAGGAAGTCCACTGGGAGCGATGACATGTGATACTATCTGACAGACTGAACTATGGCACTGGAGGTTTGGGCACCTTCACTACAAAGCCCTTCCCGAAGCAAGGAAGGTGGTGACGGGAATGCTTGAGTTCACAAATGATCATGAAGGTGTATGTCAGGGCTGTGCCAAAGAAAAGCATACAAGGGGACCTTTCCCCTAAAGCATCACAAAGACATCTGATGTCTTGCAATTAGTACATTCCGATCTATCTGGTATGCTGCCCGTGACATCCTTGGGAGGATGTTCTTATTATATGGCGTTTATAGATGACTTCTCTCGCAAAACTTGGATATACTTCTTGAAAAAGAAGGATGAAGCTTTCATGTGGTTCTGTACCTTCAAAGCCTTGGTGGAAAATTTAACAGGGAAGAAGATCAAGATATTGAGGACCGATAATGGCACTGAATATGAGACGAACGAGTTCAAAAACTTTTGCAGAGAAGCTGGCATCAAGAGGGAGACCACAATGTTTGTGGGCTACAGTGAAACTTCGAAGGCCTATAGAGTCTATGTGCGTGGTCAAAGAGAAGTGGAGATATGCCATGATGTTACCTTTGACGAAGATGCTTCCTTGAGGAAAGTAATCAATCTTCCAAGATCTGAGGAAGATCATGAAGCAAGGCCTGGAAATCAAGAAGAACCGAAGGATGAGATGATGCCCGATGGACCCGATTGATCCACGTCCTTCAATGAGGAAGAGACCATCATGGCTCAGGGACACTCTCGAGGATGTCGAGGGACATATGGCTGCAAGGGGGACATTCCGTGAAAGCAAGAAGCCGAATAGATGCCAAGGGTATCTAGCAGCCATGAGTACTATCGTACAATATGAGCCTGGATCTTTTGAGGAAGCCGTAAAGCATCAAGTCTGGAAGGATGTTATGCATGAAGAATATGAGTCCATAATGAAGAATGATGTCTGGGATGTGGTTCCAAGACCGGAGGACAAAGCAGTTGTCACCTCGAAATGGCTCTACAAGATCAAGCATGGATAAGATGGAAGTGCTGAAAAGTTCATGGCAAGATTCGTTGCCCGTGGCTTCTCTCAAAAGGAAGGCATAGACTATGATGACATATTTGCACCTGTGGCTCGATATACCACCATACGATCTATCATAGCCCTTGCTGCTACACAAGGATGGAATCTTCATCAGATGGATGTGAAGACCGCATTTCTGCATGGTGCGATAAAGGAAGAGGTGTATGTGGAGCAACCTCTGGGGTTTGAAGTCCAGGATCGGGACACCCATGTCTGCAGGTTGAAGAAAGCCCTCTATGGGTTGAAGCAAACACTCGTAGTAATGCATGACACTCCATGGATATACTGATGCCGATTGGGCTGGCAGTGTGGTGGATCGTAAGAGCACATCGGGATGCTGCTTCACACTTGGTTCTGCTTCGATATCATGGATGAGTAGGAAGCAGAAGTCGATGGCTTTGAGCATTGCGGAGGCCGAATACATTGCAGCGAGTATGGTCTGTTGTGAAGCAGTTTGGTTGCGAAAGCTCTTCAGTGCGCTGTTCGGGCATGTGCTATATACCACCGTGATACTCTATGATAACCAGAGTGGGATTCGGTTGTCCGAGAATACCGTGTTCTACGATCAATCTAAGCATATTGATATTAGGTACCACTTTATTCGGCATATGGTACAGCGAGGCGTCGTAAGGCTCGATCATATAGGAACTGATGAGCAGGTCAAGGATATTCTCACAAAGCCCTTGCGGAAGGTCAAGTTCCTAACCTTCCATCAGAATCTTGGTATCGTGGAACGACTCTATGTTGAGGGTCCTATTGAACGATGAGCTCTGGGAGGTTTGGGAGGCTTGGGAGGCTTTGGGGATAGCTTCTCGGAACTATAAGCAACCACAGGGCTAGGCTTGCCGAACCTTGTTGGTGTGCTTCTGCCCCACCGTTATGATGATTGAGTTGGTTCACCTCTCATGATCTGTGCCCCGTATGCATCCTACCCATTTGAGTCCCAAACTCATGGGAAGTACCTCTCATTTGGCCAGTGAGGTGGGAAAAGCTAGAGACTAGTAGCAAAGACTGGTGGACGCATCCAATATGTCTGTACTCTCTATCTAGGATGGCACGGTCCAACCATTTGATCTGGGATCACGTCTAGTGAGGTTTCGGACCTCCAACTGAATTCGGGTCAGTGAAACTAACTTCGGGTTAGTATATGACTCTCTTGAGTCCAAGTGAGGTTTCAAACCTCCAACTGACTTCGGGTCAGTGAAACTAACTTTGGGTTAGTATGTGACTCTTTTAAGTTCTATAGAGGTTTCGGACCTCTGGGCTGAATTTGTCAGCCGGGGATGATGTCTTTGTGACTGACCCACTTCTGTTTTGAAATAAAGAAGCCAACAAAGCAAGTTATGACGGGATGACGCACGATGTTTGGATTGCACAGGTGGATGGAGTTCTCCCTAGTTGAGAGGGAGCGTTAATTTTGGAAAACTAGGTCCAAACTCCATGTTGTGATGCTCAAATGAAGATGCCAATATTTTTATTGGACTCCTCTTTCGGAGAGGTGCAAGATCGATCTAAAGATCATCTTGATCCGATGAGCAGAACATTTATTTTGAATTTATTCAAAATATGTGAAGGTCGGCCTGAAGGTTTGAAGCCCCAGCAGTTGTGTCACACACCCTCATTGATGGATATAAATTGGTCAACGTTGGAGGACATTTTCACTCATCATGACATCACATTCTCTCTCCTCATCTGATTGGTTCGATCACCGTGGAGGCTCTTCTTCATCCACACAAGGGAAACACAACAAAGGAATTTCTGTTTTCTGATATAGGGTTTTTCAGCGCAGATTTGACCAGCTTTGACATTGGTCAACGCTTGGTCAAACTGACCCGAAACTTGGTGAAAATTTTGATTTCCTCAATCTGCATTTTTTGGCACAAATCCCGAGGCCGGACGTTGAATTTGACCGGGCTGCATTGACTTTGTTGCTGCTGCTGTTTGCGTTGACCATTGACTATGACAACGTTGACTTTCGTTGACTTTTGGGGTTGACTGATATGGCTGTCCTAGAGGGTTGTGTGAAACTTCTGGTTGGCTGATCGTATTGAGATTTAGCTGGTTGAAGCATCCTGCTGACCACCGTAACGCACCAACACACATATTTTGGCTCGTCTTCTGTCGATCTACTAGTATTTTCTATCAACATTTTACTTTATTGTTTATGTGATTGCTGACTGATATTGGGATAAAAAGTAAAGTTGCACGAAGCATAGAACATCTACAAAAATTTACGAAATCCGACAGAGATAAAATAGATCTGCAACGCACTGGCTGTTCTGAAGCCAAAATTATGACTGATCCACACCCTCAAATGAGATTTACAGAACTCAGCCAAAATTAGGCCCTAGAAACCCCAGTGCTACCCCTGAAGCCCCCGCGTCAGCCTTTGAAGCCCCTGCGTCCCTCAACACTGGCCTGGAAAGGGTTGCGTTACCCCAGACTGTGTGACGCAGTCCTTACGTTGTCCCTTAGGGTCTCTGAGTAACCCCTGAGGGTTTCCAGCTAAATCACGTTGCGCTGGAAGGGACTGCGCAACAACTGCGTAGTTGAAGCTGCCCCTACGCTGCGTAGCTGCTGCCCTCTCTGCCGCTGTTTCTCTTGCTTCTCTACGCTGTCTCTCTGAGCTGATCTCTGTCTCTTGCTGATTTTGGACCCTGTGTTGTCGCACCTATTGTCTAGGCACCGCGACAACGGCTCAGATCGGGGGCTGTCGCCTTTATCTCCAATCTCTCTATCTAAGCTGTCTCCTTGCAAGCTAAGGGAGGTATACCCTAACAGAAATGAAGGACAAGAATTGGTTGTGAATCAACCAATCTAGGAGACACAGCTAAAACACCAAATACTTGATAAGATAAATGAGATTTCACAGATCAATTATATTAAAACCAGTGCCTTATGGAGTTAAAGAAGATCCCGTTATGCAATTAAAGCCAAGTAGTTGATGTATAACTACTGCTATGCAAACAAAAATTACCACAATGATATTCAGTTAAAAGTACCACGATCATTCATTAAGATATGGAAGCAAAACTGTCATGAAACGATCATTAAGATAAATGCCAGATGCTTGAAATATTTCCGAATTTATGATATTTCGATTATAACCCAGTTCGAAAATAAAAATGCTTCACAGTCAAATTTCAGATAAAAATTTTAAGGCTCATTTGACTATAGGACTTAGAAATTTTTTTAGAATTTTGAAATTTTTATATTTTTTTTATTATTATTTTTTAAATCTAAAACAAATTAAAATTCTAAATCTAAATTAAAAGTTAAATCTAAATTGAATCTAAAACTAAAAAGAAATCTAAAAAATTAAAACTAACACCAAAACACAAATTAAACTAAGTTCAAAACAAATTAAATTTGAAATCTAAACTAAACTAAAGTTTTAAAATTAAAATCTAAAGTATAAAACTAAAAAACTTACAAAATAAACTAAAAGCTAAAAACAACAAAAGAATATCGAATTTAATTCAAACTAGAACTAACGCTACACATTAAAATTAAAATCTAACAGATAAAATCTAAAACTAACACAACCTAACTAAAACTACACTAACGCATTACAAAAAAAATTAAATCTAAAGTCGAACTAACCTATCACTAAACTAAAGCTAAAGTCAGAACAACACAAATTAAATCTAAAACCTACGCTATCATAAACTAACTCTAAACCTTAAGAAAAAAGAATCCGACTTTTTTTAAAAAAAATAACGCGTATACATTCAATGTATGCGTTCGTTGTTTGTGTTGTAGGTCGACGGGCGAGGAGGCACGATGGCTGGAAGAAGGATCTGCAGCAGTCAAGGATCCGAACACGTAAGGAAAGTGACGGAGAGAATGGGTCGATGCAGGTGCTGCGGGAAGGTTGACGGAATCGATGGCAGAAGAGACTAAGGCAAGACGAGGGCAGACGGCGGGCAGATGGAAGGATGCAGGTCGGACGCAATGGAAAGGCAGGGACGGCTAGGAGAAGAGGCTCGATGGATTCAGATAAGAGACAGTGTGAGAAGGGTTCGATAGGCAAGGTCGACGACAAGAAGGAATTGACTTGGACGACAAAGGTGTGAAGACAAGGATGACAGAGGCAAGGCTCGAAATTTAGTGCAGGTCGAGCGCAGAACTGAACGAGGATGAGGGCGTGAAGAGGAAAACTCGACTGCAGAAAAATACGTGGGCAGAGAAGTGAAGTTCGGACAGCGAATGAGAGAGGACGTTGACAGCAGAGAGGCAAAGAGCATATGAATGAGCGAATTTTGACAGCAGCCAAGGCAAAGATAAACTCAGTACATTTAAATTTCTTCCTTCAAAATTTAAAAAGAAAAAAATTTCCCTGCAAACTCAGATTTTGATGCTCCTCAAATCGAATAACACTCAGATGTTGTCCACAGTAGCAATTTGAGGCCAAATCTGGCCCTTGGGGGCTGGATCTGGCTCAGATCATTTAAAAAAAAAAAAATTATGAGTGAAACCTACAACCTGCAAGAAACCAGTCAGATCCTGAAGATATGTACACCAAGAAAATTATTAAACCTTTACAACCCTAAAATTTACAAATTTACAAACCAATTTACAGATCTGAGACCCTCATGGCCATATTTGAATCTATTTTAGCACAGTTTTTTAGAGAGTTAAAATTTTAAAGAGAGGCACAAGCCCTAGAAAACCCTGCAAAACCACCAATTTCGTAAAATAGAATTGGAGTTTAACAAATAATGAGCTTTTCAGATTTATGTCATTTGAGAGCCGGCTGGTCCAACCGAAGACTTCCCCAGACGCTCAAACCCTTAAAAAAAATATTTCCCTGCACACTTAGATTTGGACCTTAGAACAATAGAGATTCAAGAAAATAACATGAGATCCTTCAGAAAAATAGGAAACTAGTCTTTCCGTTAAATCAAAGATGCTATCTTATGAATCCAGAAAACTGCGCAAGATACCTGTATGCAGATTAATCCATGAAGGCCATTAACCATAAAATGCCAAATCAAGTAGCAGAGTTCAGAGACAAATCACCACATAGATCCGAGAAGGAACATCAAAATTTGTACCTCCAAAGTCTTTATGCTTTATTACTCAAAAATTTACAAGAGCTTCTAAGAACAAGTGCACGATCCTAAGATCGGATGATTCAAGACTGACAAAGACCTCTAAATTTATAGGACAAAATCTTCAAAGGCTAGTTTGGATGATCCTTGTCAAAATAATCTCAACCGTCCAAAAGATTTAATCATCTTTTAATCAGGAGCGTTGAAATTATAAATTTGGGGAAAAAACGAATTTATCATTTAATTCAATTTTAATTAACTCAAAAATATTATTTTTTGAGTTAATTACCCCAAAATTTTGACTTTGACTTAACCACCAAGGCCCAAAGGTCCAAAATTTCTTAAAATTCTCAATATTCCCTTGGCCTGGGGCTTTTAAAAATAATTTTCCAAGGACCCACAAATTTTTCTTTTGAAAGATTTAATCTTAACTTAGGACCCTAAATTAATTAAATTTCTGGCTTTTAATTTTTTAATTAATTGATCAGAAAATTTAATTAATTGATTGAGAGGGGATTTTAATTATTTTTCCAACCCTCTTTACATAAAATAATACATTTAGACACATGAAGGGGGAATACCCATTCGTATAGAACCTTAAATAAATACCCAATTCTGCGACTCAAAACATGATCTAGTAGACCAAGTAGCTCAAACTACTTTTACAAGGACTCGATAGAAAACATTAGGACTTACTTAGCATGCTGATGACAAAATCTATCTTAGCTTTGGGGTGAGGCTGGAGGGAAAAACTCTGCCGATCACTTACGTGAATCAGTGAGACAAAAAACCTCCTAGGATAGAAATCATCAACAACATACTAGGCTTACCTAGGTTGTTACATACATTGACGATCTTACTTAGATCATTTACATCATAAACATGCAGAATGGGTTTACATCATTTATAAAAATGTCGTTTGTTGATTGATGATGGAATCTGAATGGCGCGACCACGTCGAACATGACGAATCCCATTTGAAAAAATGGGGGTGTACTGCTATGGGGTAGTTGAGAAAGTGTGGTCAACACCTTGGGATCGGATCATCCCCTTGGTCTAAATTCCCCTCTTTGCAGCTGAAACACCTCTGAGAATTCTTAGCAAACCCGCCCTAGAATCTCAGCTTAGCTTCAGTGCTCTGCCTCTATGTATCTTACAAATGACCCTAAGTCTTTCCTTTATACTTTTCTCTTTGGGAAACCAATGACCATGATCAAACCTTGAATCAATGGCTAAGATTCAAAGAAAGTTTGATCTGTGTGACTTAAGACAATTTCATCACATGTTTAATTTAATTAACTTTAATTATTTCATTTTCCTAAGTTTAGACTTAGGAAATACATCAAAATAATTAATTAATTAAATATCTCCCAAACCAGATGAAATTTCCTAAATCCCTTTCTGGGTCTTGTAGATCAAGTGTACTATAGTCCCTCCACAAAATTTGGGAGTTAGAGCACAACTGATGCTACCCCAAATACACAAAATCTCAACACTCCCTCTTAGCATCGGGAGTGTGCTCTAGCAATACATCGCAATATGCATTACAAGATTTTGGGCACTGTTTTTGTGCTGATGATGCTTGGCCTGCTGCCACTGAACTCTGCACCACTGCTGCCACTCTGTACCGTTGCCTATGACACTGTCATTGCCACTGCAACATCTGTACTGCAACTCCCTCTCAATTTGCTGCATTTGTGCTACTCATAGCACTGCTACTGCTGATTTGCTGCACTGCAACTTCAGTTGTTGAGAGAAACAACTAAATCTCCTGCCCACTCTTTGACAGACAAGTCAGTTGGGCTACATCCTCATCACTGAAGCTACATAGGCTGCTGATCTGTGCTCTATATGAAGAATGATGCACAACAATAGCTCTGCACTGCGTAAGTAGACTCCCTCTTCACTGCTGAAGTCACATCAGCCCCTAGTGCTGAAATCTCTCACGCTGCTGCTGCACTGCACTGTCCCCCTGAAGCCTCCACGCTGTTGCAGCTCTGCTCTGCATAAGCAACTTTGCTCTGCACTGTTGAAGTCACATTAGCCCCTACGCTGCTGTTGCATCTGCACTGCGCTGTTCCTTCCAGCCTTCAGATCTGCCTCTGCTTCATCTGTGATCTATGCACCCACTGCTATACTTGTCCCGCTACTGTCTTAAGGCTGCCGTAGCTCGCATATGATCCAAGAGATGAGGTGCTCAAGGATCCTGCCCTCATTCTGTAGCTCTTATACAATTCCATGTCGCCCCACTTTCGTGGTTCATGAGCGCTCATGGCTGCATCATCTTTCGACCCATCATCCGCCACAACAACCTTAGAAGAAGAAGCTTCCTTGTCCCTTTTCTTCTGATGACAATTACTGGAAAAATGTCCCATTTCACCCCACTGGAAGCACTTGAACTTTGACAGATCCTTCTTTCCGTGTTGCCTCTTTGATGCCAAGGCTGCATCTTCTTCATCTTCGTTCTTCACTTTGCTCAAACCAGAGTTGTACTACTTCTTGGTGATTTTGCGAAGTTCTTCTTGACGCAGAATTTTGCCCACAAGCTGTCCCAATATGGGAGGTCCGCTCTGCCCAAGATACTTTGGACAAAGGTTTCCCACTCATCTGTGGTTGCATTAAGAGCAGTCTTGACCATCACATCGTCTTCCACCTTAGCACTCGTTGTAGTCAACTGATCTCTGATTGACTGCAATCTGAAGAGGAAATGTTCCATGTCTTCTTCCTTGGTCATCATGAATGACCTCAGCTGAGTCTCCAACAGCCCTTTCCAGGCCAGCGCTGAGGGACGTGCTGAGGGACGCTGGGGCTTTAGGGGAAGGGCTGGGGTTTCTAGGGCCTAATTTTGGCTGAGTTCTGTAAATCCCGTTTGAGGGTGTGAATCAGTCATTATTTTGGCTTTAGAACAACCAGTGAGCTGTAGATCTAAATTATCTTTGTCGAGTTTTCCAGATTTGGAACCCAGATTTACTGTATTCAAAAAATTCTTAATAATAAAACCCTCCAGCAGCTAGCAGATCGGTTTTCCTGCATTGAGTTTTTCCGGGGAATATTTGTCCATAAAATCACTATGTCACTTTGTCTATGTGTGCATGTACTTTTTCTAGATCTGGATTGGTGAAAGTCTGTTATGTGTTTTGCTTCGATATTAATATGAATTTATTCAGTTAATAACTTAATTAAGTAGGAGGAGCATAACCATATTTAACAGTAAGATTTTTGCATAAGTGTAAAGATTCATAAATTTTCACAGAAGGGAGTGCGAATAGCAGATTCAATGGCCGAGCAAGGGCAAGAGGGAGATTTTCATTCCAGATTCAGAGATTTTGGCAGGATTTTGTGATATGTAGTTTTTTTGTTGTAGCGTGATTTTTTGGACTCTAGAGGCCATTTAGAGCCTCATTGTTGCTGTATTTTGTTGAGATTTTTGGTAGCATCAGATGTGCTCTAGCTCGAAAACTTTATGGAGGGGCTAGAACACATGAGATCTCCAAGACCCAGAAATCTTTTGGAGAAATTCCACCTAGAATCTAAGTTATTCAAAATATTAATTATTTTAATGGAGACCCTAAGTCTAACTTAGGGAAATTAAATAATTAAAGTAAATTAATTTAGACATGTGGGTGAGAATGTTCTAAGTGACGTGGATTAAGTCTTTTCTAATCTTAGCTGTCGATTAGAAAGTAGATCACGACCATTGATTGTTCAACGAGAAAAGTATTAAAGGAAGGCTTGGGGTCAATTGGAGAACACACACATAGCAGTAGCACTTGAGCTAAGTCGAAATTCTGGGGCGTGGTTTGTTGAGAATTTTTGAGTGAGCATGCAGTGTTGGTGAGGGGCAGATCGACGAGGGATTATTTAGATATGAGGCTGAGAATACATAGGCAGAGGGGAAGATCCGTACCAGATAGTGCAGAGACCCAACAGGAGGGACGCAACCCAGCCAAGCTCACGCAGAGGCAGCGCAGAGGCTGGTGTAGGCCCTTCAGGGTGACGCAGAGGTAGCGCTGAGCCCAGAGGGGTGATGCAGGAGCAGCCTGTGATGCGCATTCTCTAGCAGCTACGCAAAGCTGATGCAGTGCCGAGAGAGGCAACATTGGGATTTGCAGTGGCCCAGAAAGGGCTCGTATTCAACAATTCAAAAGGTGTGAAGCTTCAGCTGAATTTGCCATATTTTCTATCTTTGAGTGATAGAGGTACATCTGTCGTGATTTCTCTGTTGGGCAAACCACTACTGGTGCCCTTGATTGTATTCAGATATTCTGCTTAATAAACAAACCCTCTAAGTGCTACTGCACCGGTTTTCCCGCATTAGGTGTTTCCGGGGACATTGTCCAAAAAACACTGTGTCCTTTGTCATGTGTGCGTTATGCTTTAGTAAATGATCTGTATATATGTGTAGGCTGCAGTAGTATTTACTTTGATGTTTTTGCTGAATAATTCAGAAAAATAACTTGTTAATTAAATCTAACAAGTAGGAGAAGTAAATCAGAAAACTGCAGTAGGGTTTCTGTAACTTAGGTTTAGGAATTTTTACATATTTTTGGTTTAGAAATGGATTGCATTTGATGCTATTTTGGTTATATACACCCTTGCTATATACACTAGAGACTTTGCATATTTGTGTATATTTGTTTGGATTCATATTGATGCACATCAATATATGTTTTTTTGCAAAATTTGAATATTTTGTGTATTTTTGGTCAACTGGTTTTTTGCCGATTCTGATCCATTTCACATTTTTGGGTTTCAACCGGTTCGATGACCAATTTGGTTTTGATAACATTGCTTCCAGTTACTATTCTGAAAGATTTTATCTTGTTTACTGGGAACACAAGATAAAACTTCTTGCTTATCAGAAGTTTTTGTCTTTTTGCATTTTTAACAAACGTTAAAAGTGACTATTATGGGAGGGTGTAAGGGATGATGGTCATATTTAGAGCTTAGATGGATTAGAACTTGGACATATAATAAAGTTTAGATAATAAAGTGATTTAATAATGAGGCATTTGGCATAGTAATTAATGTAGTGGTTACTAGTTAGGTATTTGAGAGTTACACGATCTACTCTTCTCCTACCATATAATGACACATTACATCATCTAATGATGAATGAATGATTCCACTCCTCATTCTAATGTGTATTCCTGTCCACACGTGTGTGTGTAAAAGCAACACTATGTAATATGTATGAATAAAGATGCAATTTGCTCCTTTATAACTGTCATGTACTCTGGTCTTTGTGCTTTTCATTATTTGAGTGAACTCCTAAAAAGGTTTCCATTGTCCATTGTGCTAAGGTCAGTCTTTTACTTGAAGACAGTTTTAACGTCTTCGACCTTGGTCAGTTTTTTGGGGATATGTACCCTATTCACCAGGAGGAACATGCCAAATTGTGACCCATGTGGAATTGTAAAATGTCAAAGTTAATCCGTCCATTTAGTTAGAAGTAGAGAAAGTTATAGTTCGTTTTTATATTCATGTGTTGAAGTTAGTGCCAAGTGAATATTAGAGATGAATTTCCATAATAAGCCAAGGCTTCGTTTTAATTGCTTTTGAGAATGTTTGCATTGTATGTGTAGAGACATTGTAATTCTCTATAGCATCCTGAAAGTGTACATTCTGCTTAATATTAATAGCTTTTGTCACAGGTTTTTTAATGCCACTTTACTTTATGCAGGCTGTTTGTATTCAGCAACCCTTTGAGCCTGGATTGCGTGTTACAGTTGCCATGGGATCTAAAAGGAGTTTGGATGATGGTAAGAGATTATTCATTGGAGTGCTGAGATATAGCCGTTTACTGTGTTTCTTTTAGCATTGTTGGTTTTGGATAATTGGACTTTATCTTGCATCTAGAAGATCCTAGAACTGTAACTGATAAATCCTGTTATTGCTTGAAACCGCCCGGTTCCAAGGTAACTGGAAATAATACCTTGTCACCATGTACTCTTTCCCTGCACTTCGAGTTAGTGATTTCCAACCATGAGGAGGAATCCTTAGATGACTTTAGTAGTCAAACTACGATGCAAGAAACAATCAGTAACACTCAAATCTATCTTACAGCTCACTGCCCTAAACAAATCTGTGTCCAAAATTGGAAAAACAGCAAGGAATACAAGATTTAAGGACTGGGAAAATGCAATGTTTATCTATGATTGAAAGGACTAAATTCAGTGCAATTGTTCTATGAAAAACACATGAATAAAGCAACAAATCATAATTTACAGCAAGCTTTGTTTGAAAATGGCACAGAAACCAATGCATAAAATTAATTTGCTGGCATGGATTCCAATACAATTATATGACAAGGTGGCATATCCATTACAACTATATGACAAAAACATACTTACAAAAGTGCAAAATGAGAAAGTACTGTGAAGAATTATGACTGTCCTAGTGAATTAAATACTACTGCTTTTCGTATTTTAATTCTTAATGTTTTTTAGGATTTTTCTAGCATGTGGAAACTGAGAAAACGAAAAATTTCTCTGTTTCTGTGATAAAGGTGAAATTACAGCAGACTAATATTCCTGTAAATTATCTAAAAGAGAGTAAAGATGACATAAACACCTACTTAATTATGCCTAAGATGCATTGTATTCAATGTTTAATGTGAAAATTCATTTAAGTGAAAATTAAAAAAAATGTGAGATTTAGTAAAGCAGTGCCTTTTAATGGAGACAGAGATAGGAAGAAGAGAGTGAATAGTGTAGAAGACAAGCCAATGCCTATCAGTAAAACTGACAAGCCCTATCAAGATCAAGACTGAATAACAATGTTACCAGACTCGAAATTGGCAATAAATCGGCGAGGCAAAAGAGCGAAGAGTTTTAATCAGATCAAGAAAAAAATGGGAAAAAATCGTTGAATACAATAAATAAAGATATGCACATATATTAAATTAAAAGAAAACATTTTTCTTTGATTTTCAATAAAGCCGTGTCCAAACACTGCATCATATCAATAGATGTCCAAAAAATCATAAGGACAATGTGTGGACAATGTGTATACTTCAAGTATAAAATATATTTCGTATTGGAAAACATTCAAAAACAGGTATAAAGTTTCAAACGAGATGAGGAACTTCCAAGTTTTTGTCAACCAATACCGCGGACTTGCTAAAATCTTACTTGGGGTTACACTAGACTTCTAAGTTGGGTTAAGTTTGGGTTGGTAATGCATTATACCGATTGGTAGATCACCTACACTCGACGACAAAAAATGAATTTAAGGAATTGTTTCATTCTTATAGGTCCTTGTAAAGATCCAACATTCTGCAATGATTTGCTTTTATTCAAAACAATATAGAACTTTAACATACTACAACTAGTTTCTTTTATTCAAAATGATATTTTTAAAGGTGAAGAATTTTACTTGACCATCAGGGGGTAGCCACAAATATGTACATATACCATCCAAGTCAATAGCTACTAGCATGAGCAATGGGGCAAGTAGTGCATGTTTGATAAGCGGACTTGTAGTTCACTTACATGACTCTTTGGGCGAGGGAAGGGTGGCGTGCTGGACCTAAGGAATACAAATCCAGAAAGAAGCGTAGTCTGGTAAGACGAGTGAGCGGACATATGCTAAAGTCGTTGCCTAATACATGAAGTCGACTGCCTATTACTGTATACGTGAAGCTGACCAACGAAACCCATTGTGATCTTGACAAATTAGAGAAAGGATTTTGGTTTATCAAAGCCGAAGTGCGCATTGTGAGGGAAGAATGTGACAACGACATCGTTTGATCCACGACGTCTTTGGATAGGCAGGCGGCAAGAAGAAATGAAGGTGAACTCCGAGTGTGGCGGGCGGTACGAAGAAGTCAAAGCGAAACCACAAAATAAAACCTTGTGGACTTTTAACATAAGAATCTGAGTGGCATGTTGAGTCCTCTACAAATTGTTGAAATCGTGAGTCAAACTTGCGTTGACCATGAGACAAACTTGGTCAACACGAGTTTCACTCGCCGAGATTCAAATTGGCTCATTTGGTTGAATATCAGAGTCAGAGTTGTGAGTACTTGTGAGTGATCTGAGATTCCTGTAACACTGCTAAATAATAATGAAAGGCTATGAAAACAAAATTTTGCATAAAAACTTTGTACTACGTAGTAGTTGCCAATGGAAATATGTCTTTATTATCAAAAGCTCTAGAGCATACTCTCCAATATGAACAGGCTCTTCTAATTAGGGCAGTGCTAGTCACGATCCAACAAAATCAGCTCACCACCACCTCACTGAATCACTTCCAAGTTCTGGCATCAAAACACTGCTACTCTGGAAATCGATTTCTCAGCAAAATCGAATGCTCAACTAATTTGGTGTCTTCTCCAAGCCCCATCAACTTCGTCTTGTAATCCTCCATTGAGACTTAAACGACCACGACTAAATCTTAATAGTTGGCTAGGATTAACTAGAAATCGATCCATGTACTTTTCTAGAACATTCTCACCATGACTTAATTAATTCTGATTAATTAATCATATTCTCTAAATTTAGACTTAGGAAATATTAGAAACTGAGTAATAAATCTAATTAAGTCGTCTCTAGGTGGAATTTCCAGAAACGATTTCTGTGTATTGGTGAATACATGTATTCTAACCTCTCCACCAAATCTCGTGGCTAGAACACATCTGATGCTACAAAAAATAACAAAGAAGAGGTAGAAGAAAGGCAAGCGAAGAAGGACGAAGGACAAAGGTTTTAGGCTATTTCTCTCTCTCTCTCTCTCTCTCTCTCTCTCTCACATGCGAAGATAAGGCTAGGGTTTTGCAGCTGCAAGGTCGAAGTTGTCAAGTTGCAGAAAGGTGGAAGAATGGACTTTTAGGTCACGTACATGCCCTAGAAGGAGAAACAATCTATAATATTCCTATGGAATATTTACAGTAAATAACAAAGCATGCATAGACACAAAAACCATAAAACAACAAACACACAATCAGATCAAGAAATTTCACCAAAAACTGCGCTGCTGAGCCATTTTATCGATAAATAAGGGTGTACAACAAGGTGTTGGATGTTGATTTTATAGCATCGGGAAGTGTTCCGAGTCTCAAATTTGGTGGAGAGGCTTGGACAACAGTTATCCAGAGAACCCATAAATCGTTTGTGGAAATTCCACTCTGATCTTGCTTTATTAAACTAATTAATTATTTTAACGTAGACCCTAAGTCTAAACTTAGGGAAATTAAATAATTAAAGGGTATTAATAAAGCAGAGTGTGAATCTTCTAGAAAACAGAGATCAAGTCATCTTTTAATTTGAGCCATTGATTAAAGATATAATCTTGGCGGTTGATTCATCAGTGAGAAGAGTATAAGGAGAGGCTTGAGAGTCATTTGGAAATCAAGCCAGGCACATTCTCAGTACCTGAAGGAAATCGGTTCTGAAGTAAGAGAATTCGATTTCAGTGGGTGAGTTTGTAGAGGCAGAAGGAGGAGGGAGAAGTTAGCTAACAGAGAAGCAAAAGGCAGAAGGGTGAAGGGAAGGCAGTGCTGAGCAGCAACATCAAGCGCTCCACGCAGAATTACGCAGTCCAGGGAGGGACTGCGTAGAGCAGCTTTGCAGGATGACGCAGAGGGTGTAGAAGGTCACCCCGAGAGTCGGGAATACTTCTAGAGTGTCCGAAAAATTCATGTCAGGTGTATGCTATTTTATTTTGCTCACTAAGACTTTTGTAAAAGATCTTTTCATTGTTGAAGATAAATACAAACCCTCATCTGCTACATCGGTTTTCCCACATTGGGTTTTTTCGGAGACAATTGTCCAAAAATAATTGTGTTCAAATGGTTGTTTCTATGCTGCTAGATGTGTTATTTTTGTTCTTCTGCTTTTTATTAGAGTGAAGTATTGCAGCTGTGTTTACTTCAAAATTTACTAAAGCATTTGTAAATAACTTATCTAATAAGTAGGCGAAATAAATCAATCACTACAGTAATAATTTTCAGATTTGAAAATTTCACATTGGAAAGTGTGCACTCGGGCTTGCTCAAGGCAAAGCTAGCAAAGCCCGAAATAAAGAATATGTCACCCCTCTCCAATCTACTACTGCGCTACCCTGGCTCTGCGCTAAAACTGCCTAGAAGTACACTGCTGGCTGAGTAGAACTGCTGCTAGGGCCCTCTCCGTTGCTTAGAAAATTCTGGGGAATTTATCCCAGCCTCTCCACCAAATATCCATATTAACCCACGAAGGATTTGACCAATGGTTGACCTCGGAAATTTGGTCCTATTTCCCTCAATGGCTCTGTTGCTGGATGATTCGACCCACCTGTAAATCTTGCTGCAAGTGGCCTCCAAAATAGCCACAATCCCTGCTAAAATACTTCCCCGACCTTCTCTCCAGGTTTCAGCCTCAACCACCCTTCACTCCTCAACCTCCCGGAGTGTCTCCACTAAGAACTGCGCAATCCCTACGCTGCTGTAGCTGAACCTCTCTCTGGAATCGAAATCTCTGCTGCTGATACGAATTGCGATTGAGTAGGACTCCCTCCTTGGGTTGGCACTCGAACTCCACCGAAGCAAGGGGTGAGATTTCCGCTTGAAAACACTCGTGTGTTGAACAACACTTGCAGACTTGGCTCTTGCTCAAGCGTGCTATTTCAAAGACAATTTTTTCAAATAATGAATGAATGACAAATTGAGTGTCTCTTGCTATTTTTGTCAAGGAGCCTCCAAAATGCCCATGTGGGCCCAACTCGAATTCCCAACACCAATTTCGTTTGGATGTGAGCATATTCCTCATGTAGGCCGCAATTCCCATGAGGTGGTCCCACGCTCCACTAATGCCGCAATATTTCCCCCAGATCTAATGTTTAGGGGTGGTCTAAGCGAAAAATCATGTGGGACCTCTAAACCCACATTTCCTAAGGGCAATCGTGCATTATAGAAAAATTGGTCAAAATTGATATTTCTCTTAGCAAAATGCTAAGTGGGAATATCACAGTCCTCCCCACAAAAACGTTGCTTGTCCTCAAGCAACTGCAATGAATAATGTTGAAGTATCTGCTCCCCCTCCCAGGTGGCATCCTCATTTGGTAGGTTCCTCCATTTGATGAAAAACTCCTTGATGACCCTGTCCCTCAAGTGCCTCGCCCGGGTATCCAAAATGGCCTCTGGATCTAGCACTAAGTGCCCCTCATCATCCATAGGGGGTAGCTCTGTAGTTGCTGCCCCAATGCCTTTTTCAGGAAAGACACATGAAAGATGTTGTGCACCTGATGATGCAGGGGCATTAGACACTAGCCATCAATGTAGGAGGTTTTGTCCACATGTTGTGGCTAGGAGGGTTCGGAATCATCAAAATTGTAACAGCTAGGTGTCAATACCTCAGCTGACTGTATCATTTAGATTAGTCAGAGTTGTAGAAGTCGAATAGTTCAGTTAGTCAATCTGTCATGTTTCAGTTAGTTGAATTATTGTAATTAAGCTTTTGATTTTCTAAAACGGTCCTCACAGAGGAACCGAGGAGTCATATGTTAATGTATATAAACTATATTCCCCCGAATGCATGGGGGGGGGGGGAGAACGGAGGTTTCTGCAATAAAATCCGTGTATTGAGCAATGGTTTCCTGTTGAATAAAGTTCAGTGCTCGTTGATTCTCAATTTGGTTTGAATTGATATTATGAGTAAATTTTGTTGAATAAGGTCACTGCGTAATCTCTGTATTCCTCTACCCATTGCTTCTCTCAATTGTCCGAATAAATGAAGAAATTCCACGCACAGGCGAGGTCTGTGTAGAAAAGTCGTCGTTGTCGAACTCTGTTTAATAGTGGTGAAATCCCGCTTAATAAAGAGATGAATTCGTTTGTTGTTAATTGAAGTCCGGAACCGGGACTAAACCCTGAGTTAGTAAATTGAGCGGATAAAAGAATAGCGCAAACCCGACTTAAACCCGTGGTCAATCACTGTTCCCAAAACCGCGAGCGGATTTACGAGGCCGGATTGCCCATATCGCACCGCCTTTCGGTGATAAGCGGTATTTCCTGGTTGGGGAGCGATTCCATAGAGCATTTGACACATGGCGAGGTGGACCCACGAAAAACCGCTGTTGCTGCGCGCCATCGCACGTTAACATTCGACCAAGGAAGCCGAGCGATATCGTGGTACGCCGTTGATCTAGGAAGGAGCCATCGGACGGTGATCGTTTGATAAAGATGCGCGGAGGATAACCAGGTACGGTACGAGCATTTGATTGGACCATTGATATATATGTGGGCCCGGGGCCGAAGGTCTATTACGACATCATTTGGTTATAAAGTGTTGGACTATTAATACAAAATTCGGGGATATAAATTAAAACTCAAAGGTTGTGGATAATGGTTGTTTATCAAATTCCACGAATTTGATAAATAAAACTCCAAGAAAATAAAAGAGGGCTATGTGGAGCAAGGAATGGGGTTACAGAAGGGAAATGTTGACAGAGCCACGATTACAGTAGTGCAAACTCTCCTCAGGGCGACTTTTGGCTTTGTTGCCGTCATTTGTGGTATCAACGCTGTTGTTTCCGAGTTGTTTTTGCAGGGAGCTGACATGGCAATCCGAGTTGGTAGAGGTGCTGGCAGAAGGAGACATGTTGCCAACGCATAGGTGTTGGGGATGTTGCAGAGGATCGAGGCCAGAATGGATGCCATGGAGCGAAGACAGCCCAGAGATCCTGAAGACATCAATGAACCTGAAACAGAAGAAGCGGAAGAAAATGTTGAAATTCCTCCTGACATGAGGCTCCTTAGAATTGTTCTAGGGTCTGCAGTTAAGCCCAGGATTAAAGTGTCGAGTTATGCAGGGGGACTGAATCTAGAGGAGCTGGTGGACTAGATAAATGAAATGAACAAGTGCTTCGATTATGAAGAAATAAGTGAGGATAAAAAGATCAAGTTTGCGGTGACAAAGTTGAAGGGACATGCTGCACTTTGGTGGGATGGAGTGCAGGCAGAAAGAAGGAGAGTTGGCAAGCAACCTATCAAGAGCTGGACCAGAATGATGGCTAAATTAAAAGGTAAATTCTTGCCTAGTGATTATTAGCTGACATTGTATAGGTAAATGCAGAACCTGAGACAGAGGTTGCTGACAGTGAAAGAATACACAGAGGAATTCTACAGAGTAAGCATAAGGGCTGGGCAATTTCAGGACACACCAGAGAAGACTGCCAGATATGTGAATGGTCTCAAGCTGGAGATCCAAGATGAGATTGGTCTTTTGTCTCCTAAGACAATGGAAGAGGCCTACCAGATGGCCTTGAAAGCAGAGGAGAAACTCCTGAGGAAACAGTCTGCCAAGAAGAGAGGTACTTTCCGTGGAAAGGGAAGTCAGGGTGGTAGAGGAAAGCCTACTACACCCAGGGATGTAGCTGATAGTAGCTCACCTCAGAATGCATCTACAGAGGGTGATGCAAGGGGCAGAAGGGGTTCTTACAGAGGAAAAGGAAGAGGAGGCAGAGACAGAGGTAGGGGTAGAGAATTGAGGTGTTATAGATGTCAGCAAGTGGGACATAAGCACTATGAGTGTCCAGAGAATGTGGGTGCTGGTCCAAGAAATGCTGTTGTTGCCCAGGCTGGAGAAGAGGCAGAAAGTGAAGAAGAAATTCTACTAGAGAGGGGAGAGTCCTTGGTGGTAAATAAGGTCCTGTTGAAGCAAGCCAAAGAGGTCACTGAGCCTGCACAAAGGAAGACTTTGTTTAGGAGCATATGCAAAGTCCAAGGGAAATGCTGCCAGCTAGTCATTGATAGTGGCAGCACAGACAATCTGGTTTCCACTGAGGTAATAGAGAAGTTGAAGTTGAAGACAAGGGAGCATCCCACTCCCTACAGGGTGTCCTGGCTGCATAAAGGGCACTAGCTGGTTGTAAAAGAACAGAATGAGATAGAGCTGCAAATGGGCAAATACAAGGATAAAGTTTTGTGTGATGTAATGCCCATGGATGTGTGTCATATACTGCTGGGTAGACCTTGGCAGTTTGACAGAGCAGCAGTGCATGATGGCAAGAAGAACACTTACAGGTTCTTTAAGGAAGGGGTACATCATACATTGATACCCATGGAAGAAGGAGAGCCATCCAGCAGAGTGATTGATCCAAAGACCTTGTTGCTGAGCGGGAAGGAATATCTGCAGTAGATAGAAGAGGAAGAGGTAAGTTTTGCTTTAGTTTGCAAACCTAAAGTAGTTCTTACTTCTACAAAGATTTCTGATTTGCCAGTAGAATCCAAGAGATGCTAGACATTTATTGTGACATTGTTGTGGATGATTTACCTGACGAGCTGCCACCTGTGAGAAAGATTAGCCATCAGATAGATTTTATCCCTGGTTCAAATCTGCCAAATAAGACAGCCTACAGAATGACTACCAAGGAAAATGAGGAAATTAGGAGACAAGTACAGGAATTGGTGGACAAGGGGTTGATCAGAGAAAGTTTGAGTCCATGTGCAGTACCAACAGTATTGAGCCCAAAGAAAGATGGAGGCTGGAGGATGTGTACTGATTCCAAAGCAATCAATAAGATCACAATCAGGTACAGATTCCCTTTGCCCAGGGTTGAGGATTTGATGGACTGTTTGAGTGGTGCTAAATATTTCTCAAAGATAGATTTAAAGAGTGGATACCATTAGATTAGAATAAGAGAGGGTGATGAGTGGAAAACTGCCTTTAAAACAAATGAAGGACTGTATGAATGGATGGTAATGCCTTTTGGGTTGTCAAATGCACCTAGTACTTTTATGAGACTTATGAATGAAGTATTGAAGGAATTCATTGGTAAATTTGTGATAGTATACCTAGATGATATATTAGTCTTCAGCAGAACTAAAGAAGAACATTTAAGACATCTCAATCATGTCTTGAAGAAGCTGCACCAAGAGAAACTACTGATAAATTTGAAGAAATGTTCATTCATGAAGGAAGAGTTGGTGTATTTGGGTTTTTTTTTTTCTGCAGAAGGATTAAAGATGGACCCAGAAAAGGTTAAGGCAATTGTGGAGTGGCCTTCACCCAGGAATGTTTTTGAGGTAAGAAGTTTCCATGGACTTGCTAGTTTTTACAGAAAGTTTATAAGAAACTTCAGTAAGATCAATGCACACATAATTGAGACAATAAAGAAGAGAAAACAACCATTTAAGTGGACTGCTGAAGCAGAAAGAAACTTTAAATTTTTGAAGCAAAAGATAACGGAGAAGCCTGTTTTGATTCTGCCTGATTTTACTAAACCATTTCAAGTAAAGTGTGATGCCAGTGGAGAGGCCATTGGAGCTGTGTTGAGTCAGGATGATAGGCCTGTGGCATATTTCAGTGAAAAGCTGAATGACACCAGAAGAAAGTATTCCTCTTATGAGAAGGAATTCTATGCAATTGTTCAGGCACTAAAGAAGTGGAGACATTATTTGATGTCCAGGGAATTTGTATTGTATTCTGACAATCATGCTTTGCAGTATATTGTACAGCAGCCCAAGTTGAAGCATAAACATGCCAAATGGGTTGAGTATCTCCAAGGTTTTAATTTTGTTTTGAAACATATAAGTGGCCAAGCAAATAAAGTAGCTAATGCTTTGAGTAGGAGGCACATGCTTGTTCAAGAAACTAATTTTGAAGTTGTAGGATTTGACTTTCTCAAAGAATTGTACAAAAAAGATTCAGATTTTAAGGAAGCATTTGAGGCATGTTGTAACCCTGTTCTAACAGATAGAAGCCAGTGGCTGGATTATTTCTTGCAGGAAGACTTGTTATTCAAGAGAAACCAACTGTGTGTACCAAAATGTTCCATGAGAGAAAATTTGATCAAGGAGAAGCATAGTGGTGGACTTGCTGGACACTTTGGTACTGATAAAACTTATGAGCAGCTGAGTCACTTTTATTACTGGCCCAAGATGAGAACAAAAGTGGACAAGTTTGTGAAGAATTGCAAAATCTGTCAATATGCCAAAGGAAGGAGCCAGAATGCAGGATTGTACACTCCCTTGCCTATTCCAGACAGGCCTTGGGACATGGTGAGTATGGATTTTGTTCTAGGATTTCCCAAGACTCGGAGAGGGAATGATGCAATCTTTGTTGTAGTGGACAGATTCTCCAAAATGGCACATTTTATTCCATGCTATAAAACTAGTGATGCCACCCATGTTGCTAACTTGTTTTTCAAAGAAGTTGTTAGATTGCATGTGTTGCCCAAGAGTATTGTTTCAGATAGAGACACCAGATTTGTGGGTCACTTTTGGAGGACACTGTGGAAGAAACTTGGTACCAAACTGAGTTTCAGCTCAGCGTATCATCCCCAGATTGATGGACAGACTGAGTTAGTGAATAGGAGTCTGGGAAATTTGTTGAAAAGTCTTGCAGGAGAGCATCCCAAGCAGTGGGACCATATTTTGCCCCAGGCATAATATGCATATAATGACTCACCAAACAGGAGCACAGGACAGAGTCCATTCCATATTGTTTATGGAATGCACCCTAGAGGAATATAAGAATTAAGAAATCTGGGAAATGCAGAGCTAAGGAGCGCAAATGGCAAGGAATTTGCTTCAGAGATCCAGGCCATACATGAACAAGTGAAACAACAACTACAAGGCAGCAACATCAAATACAAAAGCAGAACAGACTTGAGCAGAAAAGAAGTTCATTTTGAAGTAGGAGATCTGGTTTTGGCACACTTGAGAAAGGAGAGATTCCCAAAGAAACAGTATAACAAGTTGAAGTTCAAAAAGATTGGGCCATGCAAGATACTTAGAAAGTTTTCTGCAAATGCTTATGAGATTGAATTACCTCCTGATGTTGGAATGTCTCCCATTTTTAATGTTGCAGATTTGTACAAGTATGAAGATGATGATACAGAAGAAAGATTAGCAGACAAGGGACAAATTGAGTGGAAGGAGAAGCTACCTCCAGCGCAACCATTGCAACCAGAGAAGATATTGGACAAAAGGGTGTTCAAGAGGACCAGAGGACAAGAGTACTTTCAGTACTTAATCAAATGGAAGGATAAGCCAGAGGAAGATGCCACTTGGATGACTGAAGGAATGTTGCAGAAGATAGGCCAATCAGTGGAAGAGCTCATGGATAGGAGCCCATGAAGAAAATTGCCCTCGGGAGTCTGATGCAGGGGCATTAGACACTAGGCAGAAAAAGTAGATCAAGTCAAAAGATAATCTTAGCCGTTGATTAGAGATTTAATCTCGATTGTTGAAGTTTCAATGGGAAGATTATAAGAAGTGCTTGAACGGTCATTTTGAACACATAGTGTAAAAATCAAGAGATAGAATTTCTGAAGTGAGCAGTGCTTAGAGGAAATATTGATCAAGAGATTCTTTGCAGAGAGGGGTAGGGATAGTATCCGAAGAGAAATATTTCTCGGTCGGAGAATCATCAACAAAGAAGGTAGAGAGAGATCTAGCAAAGGCAGTGCAGAGCCAGAGAGGTTGACGCAGAGCCACGCACGGCTACGCAGAAGCCAAGAGAGAATCCAGATATTTGTTGAAGGAATCGATTGCAGAAGCCGAGAGTAGGGGTGTGAGACCGGGTTGCAGAAATCGAAGTTCCTGGGCAACAAATTGATCAGCAGAAGGGGTGACGTTGTACCCAAGAGGGTTGACGCTGGGACTGCGTAGAGGCTGTTAGGGGCAGCTCATTCCGTGGCTGGATCATTTAGGATTTCCTATGATAGTGTGAGGTAACCTCACTAATCTCTCCGTCAGTGATATTCTCTGTAACTGGATTGCTAGGAGAGGCATCCAAAGATTGTATTCAGAAATTCCTATTGCTTAATAATAAAACCCTCAACTGCTACACCGGTTTTCCTGCATTGGGTTTTTCCGGGGACTTTAGTCCAAAAATAATTGTGTCAGACGTGTCTATGATTTACTCTTTTTTAGTTTTTGTTTTCGCACTTGTATTTTTCCGCAGTTTATTTAGTGAAGGTTGCGATGTGTTTAATTCGATGTTGCCATAGAAATAAACTAAATAATTAATTTATTAGTTAGAAGAATCAATAACAGTTGCTGCAATAGGATTCCAGATTTAATGAATTTTCACATGGTATCAGAGCTTGTATAGCTGAGTGCAGGAGGAACACAAGAACAAATCCGTAGATCCAACGTTGGTGAAGCCAGGATCAAAGAGTTGCCTAAGCAGCAAAGCGATCTCCCGAGTGATTGCGCTGTCCAAGCTAGGAGGGCTAGTCCCTGCAAGGAAATCTCTCTTTGAGTGAGTCGACAAAGGTACAATTTTCCAGTTTGCAGAGGTAGAGGGAGCAACGTAGTAGATTAGCGCAGGTCAATAGCCGGAGGGACGTAGTTTTCTGCGCAGAAGTGATTGTGGGTGCAAAAGTGTCAAGAATAGTAGCTGGAGACACTTTGAGGGAATTTTCTTCCTTAGGGAATTCCTCGCTGGGGAATTCTAATTTTCGAGACCTGAGCAATAGTATTGGGCGACAGATCTACCATCTCCAGCAGGGAGTGCGTAGGCTAGGGTAGAGCTGCGCAGAGGAGAGAGAGGGAGCTAGTTCGACATCCTTTTTTTCTTTTCGGCAGAGATGGCAGCAAGTGGACTAAGATATCAAGATCGGTTGGAGGGAGCCTCCAACTATGTGATCAGGCTGGAAAGGATCAAATGCCTTTTGGATAAGCATGATCTCAAACTCCTCATCGAAGGTGTGGTGGCTGTTCCAATAGATGCAGATCCTATGAAGGTATAAAAGAAGGATATGGCTAAGGCAAAATGCCTGATCCTCAATGGAGTAAGGGATCATGTTGTGTGTCACATAGCTAGCAAAGCAACTGCTAGAGAGATGTGGCAGGCCTTAGAGAAGCTATATCAAGGATCTTCCAAGCAGCGGAAGATGTATCTGGAGGAGAAGATGCAGACTACTAGGATGCAGAAAGGTGAGTGCATTGATCCGTTCCTGGTTCGACTTCAAGAGAACTGTGATCGACTGGTAGATGTGGGATCAGCTCCTTCGGCCACAGAGACGGTCAGATTGGCCCTCAACTCAGTGTCTGAAGACTATCACGTCTTTGTCTAGAGCATCCTGGGTAGAGAGAATTTGTTGGACTGGGAGTCAATGTGGGCAACTCTTCAACAGGAAGAGATGAGGAGGGACTTACTCAAGTGTCAACTTGAGGGCAGCAACAACAGTGGGAGGAAGACGAAGGAGGAGGATGATGTGGTCCTTGCATCAAAGTGGTAGGAGGAGCAACGTAGGAGGAAGAAGGACCTTTCCAAGACCAAATGCTTCTGGTGTGGTGAGATGGGACTTTATGCCACACAGTGTCCTCTCAAGAAGAGAGACAAAGACGAGAAGCATGATCCGCAAACCACACCTGCCAGGATCGATGAGGAGGAGTTCGCCATGATTTCCCATATATCTCCAGGAGGGAGGTGGGTTGATTTGGAGCTATAGACCCAAAGATGTACAGTAAGGGTAGGATCCTTGATGAGTCCACCTCTCAGGTCAATACCTTGCTACGGGAGACCAAATCAGATGTAGCAAGATGAATGAGTGCCAGTTGGTGCAGAGGACTGCAGAAGTGACAATGCAGTGGTAAGCAACGCCAGAGTCTGAGCAGCGCAGAGCAGAGTTGGCAGTAGTGCAACGAGGCACAACGCAAAGTCAGCAGCGACGCAACAACTTCAAAGGGTCAGCGTAGAGGCTAGCAACAGTCAGATCTTCAGTACCGAGATGCATCATGCTGAACTCTTGTTTAGTTGTGGATACTTTTCTGTTGCAATAAGAAACAATATTGCATTGCAGTAGCAATTGGCAGTGGCAGTTCCAGCAGCGGCACGGATGCAAAATCTGAGAGGGAGTTGCAGTACGGATGCAGTGTTGACAGTGGCAGTGTCAACAACAGTACAACTGCAGTGTTTGCGCAGAGTTGGTGGGAAGCAGTGTCAGACATCAGCAGTGTAGAGGGAGATGTTGCAGAATCAAAGCAGTACTTAGCAGGGGGTATTGCTAGAGCACATTCCTCGCTAAGAGGGAGTGTTGATTTGGGTAGCATCATATGTGCTCTAAGTCTCAAATTTGGCAGGGAGACTTAGACACATGTATTCCAGAGAACCCAGAAATCATTTTGGGATATTCCACCTAGATTATATTTTTTTAAAAGAATTAATTATTTTAAAAGGACCCTAAGTCTAAACTTAGAAAAATAAAATAATTAAAGTGAATTAATAAAATATGGGTGTGAATGTTCTAGAAAAAGCAGATCAAGACAAAAGTTAATCTTAGCCATTGATTAGAGATTTAATCTCGGTCGTTGAAGTTTCAACGAGAAGATTATAAGAAGGGCTTGAAGGGTCATTTGGAACATACTATGTTGTGCTTCCCCTTGACATACTCAATGTCAAAATCATACACTTGGAGCTTACTCACCCACTTCTGTTGCCTCTCCTGCAATTGTTTCTGCTCCAAGAAAAACCTGAGGCTGTTGTGGTTTGTCTTGACCCGGAACTTGTTCCCCATTAGGTACTGCCTGAACTTGGCTAGCGCATGCATAATGGCTAGCATCTCCTTGTCATAAATGAAGTGTAGTCTGTCATGGGGCAGTAGCTTCCGGCTCTTGAAAGCTATGGGATGCCCTCCCTGCATCAATACTGCTTCTACACCCTCTCTGGATGTATCACACTCCAGCACAAAGGGCTAGGTGAAATATGAAAGTGCCAACATGGGACAACTACTCATGATATGTTTGAGGTGCTTAAAAGCCTCCCGTGCTGTAGCCGTCCACCCAAATGCCGCCTTCTTCGTCAAATCAGTGAGGGGAGCTGCTAGCTGAGAGAAGCCCTTTACGAAATTCCTGTAATAAGTGCAGATGCCCACGAATCCCCTCAACTCTGTTACATTCTGGGGCTCTGGCCAGTCCTGGATGGCCCTAATCTTCTCCTGATGGACTCTCACACCATCCACCCTAATGATGTGCCCTAGATAGAGCATCTCGGTCAAACCGAACTCGCTCTTGGACAACTTAGCGTAGAAATGTTGCTCCTCCAGAATACACAACATTGCCTCAACATGCTGTAAGTGCTCCTCCCAAGTCCGACTATAGATCAATATGTCATCGAAGAACACCAACACAAACTTTCTCAGCTGCCCACGAAATACATGGTTCATGCATGACTGGAAAGTAGTTGGTGCGTTGGTCTGCTCGAAGGGCATAACCAAGAACTCAAAGTGCCCATAGTGGAACCAAAACGTTGTCTTAGGGACATTCTGGTCCCTCACTCAGATTTGATGGTACCTCGACCACAAGTCAATCTTCGAGGAAAACTTAGTCCCCCTCAACTCATCCATCAACTGATCTATACATAAAATGGGGTAGTGGTGCTTCATTGTCTTCTTGTTGAGGGCCCGATAATTTATGCACATGCGTAAGGACCCATCCTTCTTCTTCACTAGAACAACTGATGAAGCAAAAGGGTTGGAGCTAGGCCTAATATGCCCAAGTGCCAACAACTCATGGGTAACCCTCTCTATCTCATCCTGATATGCCTTGGGATGTCGGTAAGGGGTGGTGATCACAACCCGTACCCCTGGCTCCAACTCAATAGTATGCTCAAACCCCCAGTCAGGAGGTTGACCCAACTGTATATCTCCAAACACTGCTGGGTACCTGTCCAGAATGGCCTGTATCTTCGAGTGTGTTGGCTTGGGCTTACCCCCAACCTCCTAAACCCTCAACTCCACAACCCACTGAATGTCTCCATGTCTCAAATCAACCTCCATCCTGTGGGCCGAAACATTCTGTGGTGGGTAGGAGTGCATACCCCGTAGCAAAATTGGCTTGCCATCTGGTCCTACAAACTCCATCTCTAACTTCCTCCAATCAGTGGTGACTCTGCCAAGTGAAAAGAGCCACTGGACCCCCAACACTACGTTGGTGTCAAGTATGTCCACCACAAAGAAGTGATCTGTCATGGAGTAGTTCCCCATGGTCATTGTCAAGGTGAGAACATAGCATGTGCAATGCATGGTTTTGTCCCTAGCCACAAGAACTGAGAATCCCTCAAACTCCTTATTTGTGATGCCTCTTCGCTGAACCATCTGGGCGTCAATGAAATTGTGGGTGGCCCCATTGTCCACTAGAACTGAAACACGCTGCCACTAAACAACGCCCCTAATCCTCAGGGTAAAAGACTTGGGTACCCCACGTAGAAATGCGAGGACCCCTCTGAAAGGTGCAAAGGAAGCTCCCCGTGGCCCTCTCTCTTGGGGTGTTGTGTTGTCATCTCCACCCATCTCAGAATATGTCTCATCCTCTGCATCGCTATCAGAAAATACCTTGATGTAATGGGCCTTACCTGCTGTACATCTGTGGCCTAGTGCCCACGACTCCTGACAGGTAAAACACAACTTTCTTATTTAGAGGTCTCTCTGGGTCTCGTCATCCATTTGTCCACGCCCTTGATTGGCCCTCATTGGTGGAGCCCTGATGTCTCTTCCCCTTTGCTGGAAACCCTATTTGGGTGGTAGTGGTGCTCTAGCCCTAGGTAGGGCATCCTGTAGGTCTCATGCTCTCCCTACTGCATCCTGCAACGTAGTGGGCCTATTGGACCTCACTAATCCTTGTAATGGCTCTACTAGCCCCTCCACAAACATGTAGAACCTCTCAGCCTTCGAAAAATCTGACACCATCATAAATAACCTCAGAAACTCCGAAATATATACCTCAACACTCCCGATCTGCTTGAGCCTTGTCAGCTCCCCAAAGTACTCTTCAGGATCTTTCCTCTCAAACCGCTCCAGCAGCCTCCAGGTGAAATCATCATAAGCAGTCACTCCTGCATGTCCCAATGTGGTCAGCCCATGGAACCACCAATCATGAGCTTCCCCATCCAAATGCAATGTGGCAATCTTGATTGCCTCTCCCTCTGTCATCTGGAAATAGACATCCAACTTTTCAAACCACGCTTTGGCTGAGCTCTTGGAAGAGCCATCGAAATTTGGGAGAAACAACCTCCCCACAGCGCGCTGCAAATCTGTCCCCTTCATGTAGCCTCCTCCACTTTGTCCCTTAGGCCTATTGTTGCCCGTCAACTGGAAAAAATCACTAAAAGTAATGGACTTCCCAAAACAGTTCCATAGGGTTGATACTCCAAGAAAAAATCTCCATAGGGAATATCCTCCTTCTCCTGTTGTCCACCAGCTCCAGATGTTAGGAACGTGGGAATGGTGGATCTAGGGGGTGTGTTTGGAATAAGGTGCATGTTAGGATTAAGGGATGCGTGGTGCTGTGAAGTTCCCGGTCCTTCCCCCAATTGGAAATCCCCTTGGAATCCCTTACCCTTGTTGCAGTTGTTATTCTGCTAGCCCATTTCTTTAATGTTCTTGGACAAGTCCTGCTCTGCTTTCGACAAAAGATGAGAAAACTCCTCATCCTTACTCCTTTTGTCTCCCTCATTGTCCCCCATGTTTGCTTCCACAACCTCCGGTTCAGTTATCATGAGATTTGGGGTAATCTGCAATTGCATTTCTTTGTTCCTGTACCTTTACCTCCTGTAAGTCACGTTTTGCTTATCTTCTGGTGTCATAGACTGTGTTGCTCCCACAGGCTGAGCCAAGTTTATGAGCTTTGATACCACTATAATATTCCTAGGGAATTTTTACAGTAAATAACAAAGCATGCATAGACACAAAAACCACAAAACAACAAACACACAATTAGATCAAGAAATTGCACCAAAAATTGCATTGCTGAGCCATTTTATTGATAAATAAAAGTGTACAACAAGGTGTTGTAAAGTGTGCACATGGGCATGCTCAAGTCAAGCTAGCAAAGCCCAAAATGAAGAATATGTCACCCCTCTCCAATCTGCTACTACGCTACACTGGCTCTGCGCTGAAACTGCCTAGAAGTACGCTGCTGGCTAAGTAGAATTGCTGCTAAGGCCTTCTCCGGTGCTCAGGAAATTCTGGGGAATTAATCCCAACCTCTCCACCAAATACCCAGAATAACCCACAAAGGATTTGGCCAATGGTTGGACTCAGAAATTCGACCCTATTTTCCTCAATGGCTCTGTTGTTGGGTGATTCGACCCACCTGTAAATCCTACTGCAAGTAGCCTCCAAAATAGCTGCAATCCCTACTAACTTCCTCAACCTTCTCTCCAAGTTTCAGCCTCAACCACCATTCACTCCTCAACCTTACGGATGTTGATTTTTGTAGCATCCGGAAGTGTTCCAAGTCCCAAACTTTGCAGGGAGGCTTGGACAAGAACATTCCAAAGAACCCAGAAACAGTTTGTGGAAATTCCACACTGTTCAAGAATTATTAAAATAATTAATTATTTTAATGGAGACCCTAAGTCCAAACTTAGGAAAAGGAAATAAGGAACGAGCATTAATAATTCTGAGTGTGAATCTTCTAGAAAACATGGATCAAGTCAAGATTTAATCTTAGCCATTGATTAATCTTTTAATCTGGGCCGTTGGTTCTCCAACAGGAAGATTATAAAATAAGGCTTTAAGGTCACTTGGAAGACAAGCCGGGCACACACTCAGTACCCGAAGGAAATCCATTCTGATGTAGAATTTGATTTCAGCGGGAGAGTTGCAGGGCGAGAAGTTGCAAAAGCAAGAGGAAGTCAGGGGTGATCGAGATCAGGGTCGGAGAGCAGCAGTTGGTCAGTGAAGGTAGCTTGAGGCTACAACCCATAGACCCCACGCAGTCTCCATGCAGATTCACGCAATCCAGCTCTAGGACTGAGCAGAGAATCACGTAGACTGACGCAGGGGCTTGCAGGGGCTGTTCTGGGTGTCAGAAATTTCTCTGAAAGAGCTAGGCATTCAGTCTCAGGTGGTTCAGAATTTATCTGCGGAATATTTCCTTGAAAAGATATCATTTTCTGAATAATTAATAGAACCCTCAACTACTGCACCGATTTTCCCACATTGGGTTTTTCCGAGGACATTTGTCCAAAAATAACTGTGTACATGTGATTGATTCTTGTGCTTATGTTCTCTACTATTTATTTTTCTGCATATATAATTGTGAACGTTGCAGTGGTATTTATTTCGATATTTGCCGAAAGATTTCTGAATAATAACTTATTGAAATAATAAGTAGGAGAAATAAAACTATCACTACAATTGGTTGAGAATTTTCACATGGTATCAGAGCCAGAGATGAATAACAGAGAGGGGGCATCTATCAGTGAACAAAGATCTACACTGTTCTCCAGGGCAACAACGCAGAAGGATTCATGCAGTCCTCCAGGAGGGGGGGGGAAGCACGATAGAACGGATGGATCACGATGTATCTGTATTAGCATCCAGACTAGAGGAAGATTTTGCTTGTGTATCAAGCACTACATCCTCAGATGTCTGGTATATTGACAGTGGAGCATCTGCCCACATGACGGGAGTACGGGATTGTTTTTCCGACTGCCAAGAAGAGCAGATGAATTTCAAAATAAACATGGGTAATAAAGCAAAGTGCACTCCCATTGGAAAAGGTACTGTAGTTTTTCAGACGGAGGCAGGGAACAAAATCCGGGCCACTAATGTACTGCATGTGCCGGGTTTGGGGATGAATCTACTCAGTGTCACAACTTCAAAATCGAGGATATGCCATCTACTTTATTGGAAATAAAGTCTATGTCAAGCACCCCAGTTGGAAGAAGAAGGCACAACTCAGGGTAAGAAGCAACAAGCTGTACAAACTGCAGCTTGATTCCCCAATGGCACTGGTTGGCAGCGTAGATGAAACAGATCTGAATGAGCTATGGCACAGGATAATGGGGCATTTGCATCATGGGGCGTTGAGAACTCTCCAGAAGACTGTCATAGGTGTTCCAGAATTGAGCACCAAGCAGGATGATGTCTGCAAGGGGTGCGTATTGGGGAAATATGCCAAGGCAGCATCTCAGAGAAGCAACAATAGGGCCAAGGGTGTGTTGGATCTAATACATTCAAATATCTGCGGACCGATGTCCACGAGAGCTCTTAGTGGTGTCGAATATTTCGTCACCTTCATTGATGACCATTCCAGGAAAACCTGGATCTACTTCTTGAACACCAAGGATGAAGTCTTCAGTCCATTTAAAGAGTTCAAAGCACTGGTGGAGAATCTGATAGGGAAGCGGATCAAGGTATTGTGATCAGATAATGGAGGTGAATACATAGATAAAGAATTCACCGAATTCTGTGCAAGGGAAGGCATCAAAAGAGAATGGACAGCTCCATACAATCCGGAACAGAACGGAGTGGCAAAAAGGAAGAACCAGACTATTGTTGAAGCAACCAGAGTTATGTTGTATGACCAAGATATGTCCAAATTCCTATGGGCTAAAGCGTGTAATACAACTGTCTACATTCAGAACAGAACTCCTCACAATGCACTGGGAAAGATCACGCCAGAAAGTGTCTTCATTGGCAGCAAGCCCGAAGTGAGTCACTTTAGGATCTTCGGCAGTACAACTTACTGTCATGTACCCAGTGAGAAGAGGAAGAAGTTGGAGATGATTGCTGAAAGGGGGTATTTAGTAGGATACAGTGAGAATGCAAAGGCTTATCGCATCTACGTTCCTGAGAGCAGGAAAGTAGTGGTGCGAAGAGATGTGAAATTTATGGAGGAGAAAGCCTTCAGAAGATCATGAGAATTGCCTTCTGCTACATAGTCAGAGGAAGAGCCTCTGGTCTAGCCCCAGAATCCAGTAGCAGAAAATTCAGTTGCCTCTCCAAGGCATAGTGATCCAAAGGATGGGTCTCCTGAGGATTTGCAAGAAGGAGAGCTGATAAATCCACCCACCACCAGTGGAAGAACGAGAATGGAACTTCGATAGATTTTGAAGGATGCAGAAGATTTTGTCGGAAATCCCAGGAATGAGAAGAGACAGTGTAAGCAGCCTGAGAGGTACAAGCCTTGGTTGCTCAAGTCAGAGAACCCTCCAGTTTCAGAGAAGTTGCTCAGCACTAGGTATGGGTTGATGCAATGGTGGAAGAGTACAATTCCATCATGACAAATGATGTCTGGGAAGTACCCAGACCACAGGAAAGATCTGTTGTAGGATCCAGGTGGATCTACAAGATCAAACATGCTGCAGATGGTAGCATCGAGAAATTTAAAGCCAGGTTCATGGCTAAGGGGTATGCTCAGAAGGAAGGAATAGACTATGAAGAAACCTTCACCCCGATAGCCAGATACACATCTATCAGGTCCATGATATCCCTTGTTGAGCAGATGGGATGGGAAATTCACCAGATGGATGTCAAGACGACATTCTTGAATGGTGTGATAGAAGAAGTGTATATAGAACCATTAGAGGGCTTTGAGACACATGATTAGAAGACTCGTGTGCAGATTGAAGAAAGCATTATATGGACTGAAGCAAGCTCCCAAAGCCTAGTATGGTCGAATTGACAACTATCTGCAGAAGATGGGATTCATCAAGAGTGATGCAGATCCCAATCTCTACTATCTAAGAGTAGGGAGTGAGCCATTGAGACTGGTGTTGTATGTGGATGATCTGTTCTTGACAGGATCATCAAGGCTCATCACAGATTGCAAGAAGAATTTAGCTAAAGAGTTTGACATGAAGGATTTGGGACAGATGCACTATTTTCTGGGGTTGGAAGTTTGGTAGCAGGATGGGGAGATCTTCCTTGGTCAATGAAGATACACTACAGAGATTCTGAAGAGATTTCAGATGGAGGATTGTAGACCCATGGCCACTCCAATGATTACCAGCTGGAGGAAAATCGACACGTTCAGTGATGATGAAGCTGATCCTACGCTGTACAGACAGCTCATAGGGTCATTGATGTATCTGGTAAATATAAGGCCAAACATCTGTTATGCTGTTAATACTCTAAGTCAGTTCATGGTGGAACTGAAGAGGGCACATTGGGTAGTAGCCAAACATGTTCTCAGGTACCTTCGAGGAACAATCGAGCTTAGATTGAAGTACACCCGTGACAATGATGTCAGGTTGAGTGGTTTTACTGATGCAGATTGGGCTGGAAGTTCAGTTGATTGGAAGAGTACCAGTGGGTACTGTTTCAGCGTGGGATCGGGAATGACTTCCTGGTGTAGTAGGAAACAGAAATCCGTGGCACTGAGCTTAGCAGAGGTAGAGTATATGGCAGCTAGCACAACTTTGTGCGAAGCCATATGGCTTAGGAAATTGTTAGTAAATCTACTCAAGGAGAAAATGGAAGCGACCAACATTTTATGTGATAATCAGAGTTGCATAAAACTCTCTGAAAATCATGTGTTTCATGATATGTCGAAACATATTGACATCCGGTGTCACTTCATCAGGGATTGGGTACAACGTGGAGCTGTTCAGCTACAATACACTCCATCAGGAGAATAGGTGGCAAACATCCTCACCAAGGCTCTAGGAAAGACAAAGTTTGTCTACTTCAGAGAAAAGATGGGGATGATGAAGAATCCCTTCGAGTAGCAGGAATGGAGGATTCAGTATTCAGAGGGAGCTGTAGTACAGATTCAGCAAGTGATAGTAGCAGTGTCAAAGGCAGCAGTACAGGGGGCAGCAGTGTAGAGGGTGCTTCAGAATCAGGGCAACAACGTAGAGGGTGCTTTAGAATTAGGGCAGCATGCAGCAGGCATATTGTTGGAACACTTTCCTCGCTAAGAGGGAGCTTTGATTTTTGTAGCATCCGAAAGTGTTCCAAGTCTCAAACTTTGCAGGGAGGCTTGGACAACAACATTCCAAAGAATCTAGAAACAGTTTGTGGAAATTCCACTCAGTTCAAGAATTATTAAAATAATTAATTATTTTAATGGAGACCCTAAGTCCAAACTTAGGAAAAGGAAATAATTAAAGGGCATTAATAATTCAGAGTGTGAATCTTCTAGAAAACATGGATCAAGTCAAGATTTATTCTTAGCCATTGATTAATCTTTTAATTTGGGCCGTTGGTTCTCCAACAAGAAGATTATAAAAGAAGGCTTGAGGGTCACTTGGAAGACAAGCTGGGCACACACTCAGTACCCGAAGGAGATCCATTCTGATGTAGAATTCGATCTCAGCGGGAGAGTTGCACGTCAAGAAGTTGCAGAAGCAGGAGGTTAGGGGTGATCAAGATCAGGGTCGAAGAGCAGCAGTGGGTCAGTGAAGGTAGCTTGAGGCTACAACGCAAAGACCACACGCAGTCTCCATGCAGATTCACGTAGTGCAGCTCTGGGATTGCACAGAGAATCACACAGATTGACGCAGGGGCTTGCAGGGGTTGTTCTGGGTGTCATAAATTTGTCTGAATGAGCTAGGCATTCAATCTCAGGTGTGTCAGAATTTTTCTGCTGAATATTTCCTTGTAAAGATATCATTTTCTGAAGAGTTAATAAAACCCTCATCTGTTGCACCGGTTTTCCCACATTGGGTTTTTCCGAGGACATTTGTCCAAAAATAACTGTGTACATGTGATTGATTCTTGCGCTTATGTTCTCTACTGTTTATTTTTTTGCATATATAATTGTGAACGTTGCAGTAGTATTTATTTCGATACTTGCTGGAAGATTTCTGAATAATAACTTATTGAAATAATAAGTAGGAGAAATAAATCTATCACTGCAACTGGTTGAGAATTTTCACTCCGGAGTGTCTCCACTAAGAATTGAGCAATCCATGCGCTGTTGTAGTTGAACCTCTCACTAGAATCAAACTCTCTGCCGTTGGCACTCGAAGTTGACCGAAGCAAGGGGTGATATTTCTGCTCGGAAACACTCGTGTGCTGAACAATGCTTGCAAATTTTGCTCCCGTTCAAGCAAGCTATGTAAAAGACAGTTTTTGCAAATGATGAATGAATGACAAATTAAGTGTCTCTTGCTCCTTTTGTCCAAGAGCCTCCAAAATGTCCATGTGGGCCCAGCTCGAATTCCCCACACCAATTCTGCTCCAAAGGGAGCGTATTCCTCATGTGGGTTGTAATTCCCATGAGGTGGTCCCCACGCTCCACTTTTGCCTCAATATTTCTCCCAACTCTAATGTTTGGGGGTGCTCTAAGCCAAAAATCATGTGGGACCTCTAAACCCACATTTCCTAAGTGCAATCCTGCATTATAGCAAAATTGGCCAAAATTGATATTTCACTTAGCTAAATGCTAAGTGGGAATATCACGCATTCCAAGCGAAGGAGCAAGGAAGCCTTGGAAGCCCTGAATTTGCTTACACATGTGGAAGTAGCGTTAAAATTTCAGACTTGTAGTGGAGACCGAAATTTTGTAGCTGGGGGTCGAAATTGTGCTACTACAAGAGATTTCATTGCTGCAGGGAAAATTTTAAGGGTGGAAAATTATGTGGAAGTTTATAACATTGGCGAATGTCACTAATCCCTAATATGAAAACTATAAAATATTTATTGTAATATTCCCAATTAGCAATAGCTAATTGGAAATATTAATTTTTGGCTACTTTACTTTAATAAAGTTAAGTTAGAAATATTGTGGGTGAAAGGGACACTTAACTCACACTTGGGATAAAAAGCATTTCCTAAAGTCACTTGGAGACATGATTATTTGGCAGCGTGGGGTCTAGAGGTCGAAGTGGCAGCGTGGAGGAGATGTCAGCGTGGGCAGCGTGGACCCATTACAGCGCAGTGCTAGAGGGACAACGTGGCTTAGGGAGACAACGCAGTTTGTGGTGGGGCCTAGGTGAGAGCAAGGCTCCCCAAGCATAAAAAGGGAGAGAGGCTCCTCATTTGCTCATTCTATTATGCATCTATGTTATTTGTCTTTTGACATTGAGCATGCTTTTTCTATTGAGCAAAGTCTGCAAGTGTTGTTTAGCACATCGGGTGTCTCCGTGCGGAGATCCCAACCTCAGCTCCGGGGGACTTCGAGCGCCTGCTCGGGTGAGGAGTTCTATCCTTGATTTTCCGGAGAGAGTTGTAGCAACCACAATTGGGATCATTCACTTGCATAGACAGCGCAGTCAGTGAGAGGGAGGACATTGTCTTTGGAGGAGGAGATTCCGGATTGAGGGCTTATCAGGGGATTCAGCCTGAGAGAGTTGGAAAGGGGTTAGCACTTCCCTATTCCATCATTTTGGTAGAGTTGGAGGCCATCTTTTGCAGCAGATCATTCAGGGCTAGCGTTTATCACTAGGACAGTGTTATGCCTCAAGGGAGGTCATTTTCCGAGGTCATCCATTTCCGGAAAGCTCTCTGGGCTTTTCTGGGTATTTGGTGGAGAGCCCATTCCCAAAGTTTCACAATTTTCCGAGGTGGGGAGCAGCCCCAAAGAGTTAGTCTATTCCAGCCGCAGCAGCAGCAACAACTTTGGAGATTACGCAGTCATTGAGGGAGCAACCATTCCATGATATAGTTTGAGAGTATTTCTACGCTTGCCTAGTGCAAGCCAAGGTGCCATCATTCTGATCACCTTTGTATTCATTTTATCTTTCATCACTTAATAAAATGGCTCAGCATTCTCCACATTTTATCTTGTTCATATGATGTCTCTCTATTTGCTGTAGTTTCTTGTTTATGTGCTTTATATTGCTGTTTATTTCTATTCGAAATATTATAGTGGTATCAGAGCTCATAGACTTGGCTCAGCCTGTGGAGCAAATTGTCTATGACACCAGCAGGAAAACCATACATCTGTTACCGAGGAAGAAAGTATAAAGACCAAGAGCGAAGGCTAGAGATCACTTTCGGGGAAGGTGATTGCGTTCCAGTAGTGGACGCAGAAGAGGAGGAACCGATGGCGAAGGAAAGAGATGCTAGGAAGGAGTTCGGGGAATTTCTCCTCAAATCAGTGCAGGATTTGTCGAGATGGATAGAAGAGATGGGGCAAAAGCTCACTACAGAACCTAGACAGCGTGAAACCCCAAGAGGTTTCTATACCGGAGAGGGATCGAGCACATCCCATCATTTGCAGGAGCACCTCACAGCGCAGCAGATGGCATCTCATACATCCCCACGTTCCACGATGCCCACATTTCTTGCCACAGACACTGGGGCAGGAGCATAGTAGGAGCAGGAACCGGCTCACATGGGGATTACTTTGCCGAGTATCAGTCCTACGGTCGGGAGTTCAAAGAGGCCCTCACATTCCATGACTTCGTACAGATCAAGAGGGACAACAGACCCCGCAACCATAACAGGGGGAACAGGCACTCATAGGATGGGGATGTACAACACACTATAGGCAGATTTTACCTACCGACATTTGATGGATCCTCCAAGTGTTCAGCTAAGACTTGGGTGGAGAAGTTGGATATCTATTTCCAGCTTAATCAGATGGTAGAGGAAAAGGCCATCAAGGTGGCAGCGCTGCACCGGGAGGGCGAGGTCCATGATTGGTGGTTCCATGGGATGGCTACGCTGGGATACTCAGGGGTGAAAGCATATGCTGAGTTTACCCGGAGGCTGATAGAGTGGTTCGATCGGAGGGATCCAGAGGAGCACTTTGTTGAGCTGACTAAGCTTAAGCAGACTGGGAGTCCAGACACATACATTTCAGAGTTTTTGAGACTCTCCGTGATGGTACCTGACTTATCTTCGGCCAGGATGATCTACATGTTCATCGATGGATTGGCAGAGCCTCTTCGGGGGTTAGTTAGATCGACGAGGCCAACTACACTCCATGACGCAGTCAGGAGGGCTCGAGACTTGCAGGATGCACTACCCAGGACTAGAGCTCCTTTCCCCAGAGACCGGCATTTCAGTCGAAGGGTAAGGGCACGAGGGTTCTGCCTCCAAAGGGGAACCAGAGTCGAGGGCCTTTGGATGATGAGACCAGGAGAGATCTGAGGCGGAAGAAGCTATGCTTCACATGCCAGGAGCCATGGGCACTAGGACATCATTGTGCCGCTGGGAAGGCACACTATATCGAGGTCTTCTCCGACAGTGACTGTAATATCTCGGAAGGGAAATAGACAGCAATACAAGCATACGACAATATAGAAAATGCCGGAAATAGAACATAAAGCAAATACACATAAAAATGCCGGAAATGCTAAGCCATTTTATTAATCTGAGAATATAATGAGATACAATGGATAATCAGAATAAATGCACCTATCCTTGCTCAAGGCAAGTGAAGATTCTCTCGGAAAGGCAGGAAATGAGTGCTGCAAGATACGCGTCCTGAAGCATTTGCTAGAAAAGCTAGTAAAGCTGTGCTTCAGCTGCTTTGGAATGAATTAAAAACTAGGGGTGATCCCCTTTAACGAAATAACGAGCTGAAAATGCGGATCACACATGCTCACCACCCCAGGACAAAACCCCGAAACCATATCAGAACGGTCGATATAGAAAATCACCAAAGAAACCCTCCTCGAGGGACTTATGCTAACAACACTACGCAAGGCTGTGATTCATCACCAAATGATAATAGGCTGACGAGTGCCTCCGACTCTCGGGAAACCTCCTCACGGCAAGGGCGATCCTCCGCCATGGGATATCCGTGGGCTCACCGTAGAAACCCGGGACGAACACCTCCAACTAGAGCGCGTCCTCTCTCCCAAGGCACGCCGGTCCCAGAGGGCTTGACTCCTGTTCGACATCCAACAAATCTCCCGGCCTAAAAGACTGAAGGAAAAACCTTGCCCGAGCAGGCACTCGAAGTCCCCCGGGGCTAAGGGCGAGATCTCCGACCGGAGACACTCAACGCACTAAACAGTGCTGCAGACAGGCTAAACAGCCAGCGTGCTCAAGAAGACAAAATGTCTAGCTCCAATATCATCAACAACAAGAATGCCCCAAATGAGGAGGCTCCTCCACCTTTTACAGCATTGGTTTCCCTCCAAAACCAACGTAGTCTCTCTCTCCTCTACGTGGTGTGTGACCCTCCTTGGCTCCCCCCTTAAGTTACAACGTTGTGCTACTAGGAAGGTGTTTTATTCCACTAAAGTGAGTTAGACCCCCTTTTACTCACTTTTTTTTATTTATCTACAAACCACATATGGCAAAACAATACAAAGTCGAATATTCCAATTAGCTGTCGCTAATTAGGAATATTACAGTCCTCCCCGGCAAAATGTTGCTTGCCCTCAAGCAACTGAAGTGATAGATGCTACAAAATCTGCTCGCTCTCCCAAGTGGCATCCTCATCCGACAAAATTTGCTTGTCCTCAAGCAACGCTTGAACAAGCCTCCTCTCTAGCTGATGCTCCCTACCGATACTGCAAAATGTGCCTGGGTCCCACTGAACCCTCCCTGACTTCGGCATCACCCTGATACGAAGGGATCTCTCAATGCCAGGATCCCAAACTAACCTCTCACAGTACCAGTCAACCAATAATCCTCCCGAATCCCATCGCCTCCATGGCCAATAATCGCCCAAGTCCCATGGCTCGGACTGTGCACTGCTTCTGGCTATAACTGATGCTCTAAGAGGTGAAGACCACCAACAAGCATCACTGCTCCCGGGCTTCTGCTGTGATGTACCTGTAACTGCATATGCTGCCTCTCCAACTGCATACCAACTCATCACCTCTCTCCAATCCACGTCCTGTCTCAATCCCATGCTGATCCTGCTCTCCTGAAATTGGGAAGGAGTCCTGAAGTAATGAGAATCGGTGCCCTCCTGCCAACGGGGATCTGTAACATCTACTATGTCCAAGGGTCCCTGCTCTGCTGTGCTCCCTACGAAGAGTACTGTACCATCAAGAGGGTACCAACTCATGATCTCCCACCAGTCCATCCTGGAAGTAGAATCCGTTGTAGCAACAACAACGACATATGGAACATGCCTGGGATATTGCCGCCAGCCCGTAATCAACTCCCACTGCTTTGCCCTGTCGGCTAATGAAAGCTACCTATAGAAGGAAGCCCCTCTCTCTATAATGGGCCGAAGTGGGCAAGGTATGTTGCAAGCTCCATCGATGTACTCCTGGAGAGTGCTACCCACTAAAAACACTACAGCTCTGCTGACTGTGAGTACATCTATCTGCGCCTCATCCCTGTGTCGACCCACAGATGGATGCTCCACCATATCCAACAGCTCCTGTTGTCTACTAGCCTCCTGCGGAACAATCCCATCAACCTCCAACACCTCCAGAGGATATGGATCTGCAACTGCTGTCACCATACTCGATGTCAATGCATCTGACTGTTCTCGCTCCCCGGAAGCGACCTCCACTGATCCTATGGACTCATATGAAGAAGAGTCCTCACCCTGGCATACAGAAGGAATGGCCTCCTGTTTTACCTCCGCCACCTCATCTGCACTGAATATGCCATCCACCCTCTCGATGAAGTGTAGATACAATGTGTGGAGTCCAGACGTATGCCGAGATGCTACCTCTGCTGAACCCAGTATCCTCTGCTCATGCATGATCTCAACATGCCCTGAGGGAAAAATGATGCATGTCTCCCTCATGACCTGCTCCCCAAGCGTAGGCCCAACAATGATTGATGTGCCACCACTGCAGAGGATCATCTCATCCCCTAACCTGTGGCTGTCAACTAGCGCTCCAACCCAGTGCCACTGTTGAGAAGTCTTTCCCCTAGTGTGCTGAGTGTCATCCAAATATCTTGGGTGAGCCTCGCGTACCCCGCTGCTCATGCCTAAAGTGCCAAAGGACAACAACAAAATCGGATGTGCCAGTGAGTGATGTAGAAGAGAGGCAGGTGTATGAGTCTCCACAGATACCGCCAAGTATCGCTCATCCATCTCCCCATCGATCCTGGGTGAACTACTCCCAAAGGTGAGCTCGGTGTCCCTGTCCATGAGTCTCCCTAGCGGCAATGCTCTAAGATCCTGCTGTGCAGCACCATATGCCCTCGCATACCACCGATCATCCATGTACTCCTCTCCATGCCACTGCACACTGAGGTATACCCCTGTATACTGCTGGATACCCCATGCTACTATCGTACCACCCAGTACTGTCTCGTGCCCTGACTGCATCCAGGCATCGGTCACTCTTCGCGAGCTCTCAATGTGATTTAGGACACTCCTACTCCACAATGCAGTCCCACACACTACGGTAGTACACCATGCAACTCCATGTCCACCGGCAGTCCACTGCTCAATGCTAGAGGCTCCCACACATCCCTGGATATGATGACCTAGAGCTATGCCCCTACCTGTCGGACTACCACCAATCGGTGTCATCGTCTCCACCGTCGCATCACTATACCTGCCGACGAATGGATCATCACTCCAAATACCCCTCAAGGGGTCCGAGAAGTGAATCTCCCTGTGTGTCAGTAGTGTTACCACCACTGCTCGGCTCCACTGCGTCCTCTGTGCCCCACACAAAGGTGAGGAATCCTTGGCCCCATACAAGGTGCCATCTGGTGGCCTGCCAATGCCACCTCCTCCGACAAGCACCTGCCAAGGTGTGCTGACCACCCCGTGATCCCGTGTATGAATGTCATGCCAAGACAACCTAGGGAGTCTGCCCATAAACTGGTTGGCCACTGGAGCTGACCGAAACTGCACATGCTCTACTGCTAGGCCAACTGTACTCTCTAAGACATAGTCAGCCGACCTGCCTGGGAAACGATAGGTGATCCCACCTGGATCCCAATGCCAATCTGGGGTTCCTGTATTCCCCATGCATAGAAACTCCTGTTGAGCTACACTCGGATCCATCACTATCTCCATAGCCCGCTCCACCGAGTACCAACTCAAAATCTCTCGCCATCCAACCTCAACATGTGGATGCTGTACCCTGTGCAACTCTGATCGTCTCATACCTCTATCCAAGTCAACATATGAGATCTGACTAGGTGGCTTTGCCTCTCTCTCTCCAATGGGAAGAGATGACCCAACAACACTGCTAGTCCCATCCATGCATGCCTGAAGGGGAATGATCCGACGCTCCAACGTGCCCTCTGATTGTACCATCAGGGAATCCAGTCGTTCCCCAATGTGGGCCAACTTGGCCGCCGACTCGGCACAAGCCACTCTCATGCCCTCCAGCTCCTTGTCCTGCAACAAAATGGCTTCCCGTACTGATGTGGCCTTCCCTTTTAAGACTCGAAGGTCTGTCTAAAGCCGATGATACCGCTGTCTGCGACCATCATCCAATACCTCTGTATCTCCTAGTGCCTCATCGAAAGTGGATACATCTCCTGATACCTCACCCATCTGTCGTGTGCTGCTACCACCCGAAGACTCGGACATGGCTCCAGTCATCACCTCAATGGATGGCTCTACTGGGGTAGGCTCTACCTTCTCCACTACGATATCAACCGACACGGTCAAGGAGGTCTCTAATGATGGTGAGTCCCGTGTCACACTAGGTGTATCCTCGAACTCCCTGCAATCCTGTGTGTCCTCATCCTCCAAGTGCGAGGTAACCATTTTGATGGTTTCCCCCTCCGATACTCGGTCAAGCTGGAAAGAGGTATCCAACTTCTCCACCCAAGCTTTTTCCGAACGCTTGGATGACCCATCAAATGTCGGTAAATGGAGTCTGCTTACTGTGTGTTGTAAGCCCCCGTCATGTGAGTGCCTGTTCCCACTGTGAAAGTTGCGGGGTCTGCTATCCCGCTAGAGCTGAACAAAATCTCTAAATGGAAGGGCATCCCTGAACTCCTGCCCATATGCCTGATACTCGGCAAAATAATCTCCCATGTGGCTGGGCTCTGGGTCCTGCTGTGCTCCTGCCCCTGTGTCTACACCCAGAAAAGTGGGCATAGTGGAACGTGTGGGTGTATGTGATGCCATATGCTCCGGCAAATGGTGGGATGTGCTTGATCCCTCACCAATCTGAAAACCCCTTGGGGTTTCACGCTGCCTAACCTCTATTGCAGCGACCCTCAGCCCCATCGTCTCCATCTGTCTCGACAGATCCTGTACTGTTTTGAGGAGCATGTCCCCAAATTTCTTCGCATCATCATCACCTGCCATCGGCTCTTTTTGCTATGTGTCTCCAGGCTCCTCATGAAACTGCCCTGCTGCTCCAAGACTATACTGCTGCTTGTCTTCGACCTCCGATTTACCCACTGAAAACTACTCAGAAAATTCTAGGAATTTGGGAAGGTGATCCTTGCCCAAAACCCAGAAAAACCTGAAAAGGGTTTCTTCTAATTCCAAACTTCAAAATTTGACCCTTTTCCAATTTCGTTTTTGGTACTGCAACTACTATTACTCTCCAAAATTCCAGCAAACCTCTGTATGATCTCTTTCCCGATGTCATAGACGGCTAGCTCCACAGGCTGAGCCAGAATTATGCTCTGATACCACGTTGATCCAACCACTACACCAAAAGCTCGAACTGTTAGTGAGGGCAGAATCCCAAGGTGTTAAGGGTGGGGTCTTAAGGCCCATCGGAGCATCTCGAGGACGACAGCTAAACAGCCCCGCAGCTAAACAGCGTCGCAGACCCCGGCAGCGTGTCAAGGCCCACCGGACCCTCAACAGGGAGGCTGCCCTAAACAGGGATATTACAGCCCACCACGCTCCGCGAGTCTCGACCTCGAGACCTTGGCTCTGATACCACTGTAATATCCCGGAAGGGAAATAGACAGCAATACAAGCATACGACAATATAGAAAATGCCAGAAATAGAACATAAAGCAAATACTCATAAAAATGCCGGGAATGCTAAGCCATTTTATTAATCTGAGAATATAATGAAATACAATGGATAATCAGAATGATAGCACCTATTCTTGCTCAAGGCAAGTGAAGATTCTCTCAGAAAGACAGGAAATGGCTGCTACAAGATACTGCGTCCCAGCTACTAGAAAACTGCCGTAAAACTGCTGCTGCTGGAATGGACTGAAACTAGGGGCTGATCCCCTTGCCGGAATGAGCTGAAAATCTGCAAATCACCTGTATTCACCACCCCGGACAAAACCCAGAAACCATATCAAGAACGGTCAGCCTCCGAAAATCACCAAAGAAACCCTCCTCATGGAATTACGCTGCCTCTGCAAGGCTCAGCGCATATGCCAAATGATAATAGCTGTGACAGTGCCTCAAACTCCTCAGGAAACCTCCTCCTGGCAAAGACTGATCCTCCACACCAGATATCAACTGAAACTCCTGCAGAAAACCCCGCGACGGAACACCTCCAACTAGAACTGCGTCCTCTCTCCCAAAGACTGCGCAGTCCCAAGAGAAGCCCAACTCCTCAGCCAAACAACCAACCAAATCTCCCGCTAAAGACTGAAGGAAAAACCTTGCCCGAGCAGGCACTCGAAGTCTCCCGGGGCTAAGGGCGAGATCTCCGACCGGAGACACTCAACGCACTAAACAGTGCTGCAGACAAGCTAAACAGCCAGCGTGCTCAAGAAAACAAAATGTCTAGCTCCAATATCATCAACAACAAGAATGCCTCAAATGAGGAGGCTCCTCCACCTTTTATAGCATTGGTTTCCCTCCAAAACCAACGTAGTCTCTCTCTCCTCCACGTGGTGTGTGGCCCCCCTTGGCTCCCCCCTTAAGTTACAACGTTGTGCTACTAGGAAGGTGTTTTATTCCACTAAAGTGAGTTAGACCCCCTTTTACTCACTTTTATTTATTTATCTACAAACCACATATGGCAAAACAATACAAAGTCGAATATTCCAATTAGCTGTCGCTAATTAGGAATATTACAGTGACGGAGAAGAGGATGAGTATGAGGAGATAGAGGCAGGAGGCAGCAGCGCGGTACAAAGAGGAGATCATCCGCCACCTCCACCACTAGGAGCGAGAGGTGAAGCGTTTGCACCTATCGGGGGAGTCCTTGCTTCTTTGCGAGGGGTTCCCAAATACTTGACATTGCGTGTCTGAGGTACGGTGCAGGGACAACGTGTATCAGTATTAGTGGACGGTGGGGCTACCCACAATTTATCTAGGCGGTGATCACTACACCTTATAGGCATCCTAAGGCCTACCGAGATGAGATTGAGAGGGCCATTACGGTCCTAGCACTAGCCCATTTGCTTCTTCTGTCGTAATGGTGAAGAAGAAGGATGGCACACTGAGGATGTGCATTGACTAACGGGCTCTCAACAAAATGACCATGAAGAACCGATACCCCATTCCACGGATAGATGAGTTGATGGATGAGCTGAGGGGATCGAAGTTCTTTTCGAAGATTGATTTGAGATCCGGGTACCACCAGATTCGCGTGAGGGACCAAGATGTTCCAAAGACCGCTTTCAGATGTCATTACGGTCATTTTGAGTTCTTGGTGATGCCCTTTGGGCTAACCAATGCTCCGGCCACTTTCCAGTCATGCATGAATCACATCTTCCGCAGTCACTTGAGGAAGTTTGTGTTTTTCAATGACATCTTGATCTACAGCAGGACATGGGAGGAGCACCTACAACATATTGAGGCTGTATTGCGCATATTGGAGGAGCAACATTTTTATGCCAAGCTCTCCAAATGTGAGTTTGGGCTGACAGAGATGCTCTACCTGGGGCATATCATTGGTGTGGACGGAGTGGGGGTACACGAGGAGAAGATCAGGGCCATCAGAGATTGGCTAGAGTCGAAGAATGTGACGGAGCTTTGGGGGTTTGTGGGCATTTGCACCTACTACCGGCAGTTCGTTAAGGGGTTTTCCCAACTTGCTGCACCCCTTACAGACCTTACCAAAAAGGGGGCATTCAGTTGGATTGACAAAATGCAGAGGGCTTTCGACAGGCTCAAGGAGGTGATGAGCAGCTGTCCAGTTTTGGCATTGCCAAATTTCACACAATTTTTTGTCCTAGAGTGTGATGCATTAGGGGAGGGGATAGGCGCAGTTTTGATGCAGGGAGGCCACCCCATAGCTTTCGAGAGCCGAAAGCTATTGCCACATGAGAGGTTGTATGCTATATATGACAAGGAGATGTTGGCCATCATGCATGCACTGGCCAAATTTCGGCAGTACCTGGTGGGGAACAGGTTTAGAGTGAGGACTGACCACAACAGCCTCCGATTCTTTATGGAGCAGAAGCAGTTGCAGGAGAGGTAGCAAAAGTGGGTCAGCCAGATCCAGGCATATGACTTTGACAACGAGTATGTCAAGGGGAAGAACGACGTGGTGGCCGATGCACTTTCACGTACACCGACATCGTTGTCCTTGATGAGTTTAGATACGGACTAGAGGGCTTAGTTCTTGGTAGAGTACTCCAAGGACCGTTTTGCCTGTGAGGTATTGGACATACAAGTTACAGATTATAGGTACAGGGTGATGGACGAGGTGATTTACTTCAGGGACATGATCTTCTTGACCGGGAGCTCCCAGCTCAAGGAGAAGATATTGTGCGCTTCACATGACTTGCCATTATTAGGCCACCAGGGGTTTACCAAGACCTACAGGGCCATCAGGGAGAGGTTCTCGTGGAAGGGCCTCAAGGAGGATGTACTCCGACATGTCAGGGAGTGCGAAGTATGTTAGCGTAATAAGGGGGAGATGAACCATCCGGCGGGTTTACTTCAACCTCTTTCCATACCAGAGGGAAAGTGGGAGAGCATTTCGATGGATTTCATCATAGGGCTGCCTATTGTACAGGGCAAGGATTGCATATTTGTAGTCGTTGACCGACTGACAAAGTATGCACACTTCTTCGCTATATCAGCACAATACACTGCAGCACAGGTAGCGGAGTTGTTCTTCAGGGATGTTTTTAGATTGCATGGTCTTCCAAAGACCATTGTCAGTGACAGGGATAGCCGCTTCATGGGCGGGTTTTGGCAGGAGCTTTTCCGATTGGTGGGTACTGAGTTGACTCCGAGCACCAGTTATCACCCACAGACGGAGATAGTGAACAAGTGGCTGGAAGGCTACTTGCGAAACTATGTCAGCGGGTAGCAAAAGGCATGGTTACGATGGTTGCATATGGGGGAGTAATGTTTTAACACCACTTTTCATATGTCTATCGGTATGACTCCATTCTATGCTTTATATGGGTATCATGCTTTATCTTTTGTGGACGTGATGTTTGGTGCTAGCAAGGTCCCCAGGGCCAAGGACTGGATCCAAGAGAGTTAGGATATACTCCGGGCTCTTAAGGATAACTTAGCTACAACACAGAATCAATAGAAGTTGTATGCCGATAGGGGACAGGTTGAGAGGCAGTTTGAGGTAGGGGATTTGGTCTACCTATGATTGCAACCATATCGGCAATCCACACTGAAGCAGAAGGGGGCAGAGAAGCTCAAGCCCCGCTTTTATGGGCCATATAGGGTGACACATAGGATCAGGGAGGTTGCATATGAGTTGGAGCTGCCCACCGGTAGCAGGATTCATAACATCTTCCATGTATCATGCTTGAAGAAGGCATTGGGGTAGTGGGTAACTGCAACTGAGGAGCTCCCACCCACGGATGATGAGGGGCATTTAGTGTTGCAGCTAGAGGCCATCATTGACACTAGGGAGAGGCAGCTGCGGAGTAGGACAGTCAGGAAGTATCTGGTGAGATGGAGGAATCTACCAGATGAGGATGCCACCTGGGATAGCGAGAAAATTTTACAGCATCCATCATTGCAATTGCTTGAGGACAAGCAACGTTTTGGCGGGGAGGATTGTAATATTCCCAATTAGCAATAGCTAATTAGAAATATGAATTTTTGGCTACTTTACTTTAATAAAGTTAAGTTAGAAATAAAGTGGGTGAAAGGGACACTTAACTCACACTTAGGATAAAAAGCATTTCCTAAAGTCACTTGGAGACATGATTATTTGGCAGCGTGGGGCCTAGAGGTCGAAGTGACAGCATGGGCCCATGATAGCGCAGTGCTAGAGGGACAACGTGGCTTAGGGAGACAACGCAGTGCTAGAGGGACAACGTGGCTTAGGGAGACAACGCAGTTTGTGGTGGGGCCTAGGTGAGAGCATGGCTCTCCAAGCATAAAAAGGCAGAGAGGCTCCTCATTTGCTCATTCTATTATGCATCTATGTTATTTGTCTTTTGACATTGAGCACGCTTTTGTTGTTGAGCAAAGTCTGCAAGTGTTGTTCAGCACATCGGGTGTCTTCGTGCGAAGATCCCAACGTCAGCCCCGGGGAACTTCAAGTGCCTGCTCTGGTAAGGAGTTCTATCCTTGATTTTTCGGAGAGAGTTGCAGTAGCCATAATTGGGATCATTCATTTGCATAGACAACGCAGTCAGTGAGAGGGAGGACGCAGTGTTTGGAGGAGGAGATTTCGGATTGAGGGCTTATCAGGGGATTCAACCCGAGAGAGTTGGAAAGGGGTTAACATTTCCCTATTCCATCATTTTGGTAGAGTTGGAGGCCCTCTTTTGCAGCAGATCATTCAGGGCCAACGTTTATCACTGGGACAACGTTTTACCTCAAGGGAGGTCATTTTCCGAGGTCATCCATTTCCGGAAAGCTCTCTGGGCTTTTCTGGGTATTTGGTGGAGAGCCCATTCCCAAAGTTTCACAATTTTCCGAGGTGGGGAGCAACCCCAAAGAGTTAGTCTATTCCAGCAGCAGCAACAACATAGCAGCAACACCAACAACTTTGGAGATTACACAGTCGTTGAGGGAGCAGCCATTCCATGATATAGTCTGAGAGTATTTCTACGCTTGCCTAGTGCAAGCCAAGGTGCCATCATTCTGATCACCTTTGTATTCATTTTATCTTTCGTCACTTAATAAAATGGCTCAGTATTCTCCACATTTTATTTTGTACATATGATGTCTCTCAAGTTGCTGTAGTTTCTTGTTTATGTGCTTTATATTGCTGTTTATTTCTATTCGGAATATTACATTTATTCATATGTCTGTAAAATTATTCAAATTTATAATGATTTTATATATAGCCTTTATATAATGTTGGCGATTTTTAAGGTAAAATAATTTTATATTGTAAAATTCGGGCGAATCATTTTTAGAAAAAATGGAAATTGGTGAAACTTTTCTTTTGGAAAAACCATGGAAAATTAGCCCACCTACGAATATTATCCCCTAAAATTTTCCATGTTCATTGGGTTTGACTTGGATAAAAGAAGCACATCATCAGGAAGGTCTAGCTTGGTCTTGGAAGGGTATTGGTCTTGGTTTAGAGGTCTTGGAATTTGTCATTTGAAGAATCTATAAGAAGAGAAGAGATTTGTGGGTTTTCCTCTCAAGTGGAGAGGTTTTGGCCCTGGCTTGCAACCTACATCCTGTGTTCTTGTGTACTATTGATTTTTATGTTTTGATAGTTGTTTGATGATAAGAACAACATAATAATAAGTGAAGAAGCTAATAATCAAGAAAAAGTAAAAATACATCACAATCAATTATCAAGTATAAGAGAAATCATCCTAATTGTAGACCTCTATATTTCTCAAGACAGTTGGCATGTTGTGATCTTATGTTCATAAGTGACATTTGATAATTTTGGTTACAAGTGGTTTTGTTATTGTTCACATTGGAGCATCTTATATATTTGTGATGTCATTGAAGCAATCTAACTTCATTTGCATCCTCATTCTAGAATTAGAGTTGCATTATTAAAACTTACCTCCAAGCAGAAGCTTGGTTGATAGAAAGTTAGTGCCACCTTCTTCATCCAATTTGCAAAGCTTGACTCTTGCTCAATGATTAAAATGGGTGACCTTGCAGTTCTCTTGTGGGAAATCCCTTGTAGGAACAAAGGCATCTGGGTCGTTAGAATTCCAAGGTAGGTATCGTTAATGAGGCCTTAGCCTCCTTCCCCTGGACTTTTTTCTACAACCTTGCGTGAGACTTGCTTCAAGACAATTGAAGAGAAGGATGTCACGTAGATTAGGCATTTGACTAAAATTGACCAAGATCTTGCATTTCACAGTAGATAGGTCCGCATTCATCATTAACCATTGATAATTGGGATTCTAAGCATAACTTGTAATTGCAAGCATTACATTGTTATTGTTGTTGTTTCAGTTCATTAGCTTTGTGTGAAAATTCTGAACACAAAAACCCTACTGCAAAATATTGATTTACTTTTCCTACTTGTTTTATTATACACAAGTTATTTAACTGAAATAATCAGAAAAACATCAAAATAAACACAATCTGCAGTCTACACATACAAATCATTTACTGAAACATAGCGCACATATGACAAAGGACACATGATTTTTCGGACAAATGTCCCCGAAAAAACCCAATGCGCGAAAACCGGTACAACATCTCTTTGAGGGTTTTACTATAAAGTAGAATCTGAATACATCAAGGGCATCAGTAGTGGTTTGTCCGACAGAGAATTTCAAGGTAGTTGTACCTTATCAGTCGGAGACAGAAAATATGGCTCATTCAAACCCTTAAGGAATTACTGAATACGAGCCCTTTGTGGCCCACTGGAACCCCAACGCTATCCCTGCAGCCTCTGTGTCAGCCTCTCCTGCCCAACGTGGCCTCTGGGCAGCACAAGCTGCCCCTGCGTCACCCTTCTTGGCTTTGTGCTGCCTCTGTGTCACCCTTCTGGGCTTTGTGCTGCCTCTGTGTCACCCTGAAGCCTTTGCGTCAGCCATAGTTTTAAAACCAGCCTGATTCGAATCGGACCAGGCCTGGTTGACCGAGCCAAAAGGCCTACCGGTCCGACCAGGTAGATGAAATGGCCAGTCGGCCGGTTTGTTGAGCGTGGGTTTTCAAACCGACTCGGCGGCTGTTAACAAGCCGTGGCGAAGACACAGTCAGAGTTAACATAAGCCTAGTCTGATCATTGACCAAGTGGGCCCAAAAAATTGAAAAAAAGTGACTTAAAACTCAAATTAATTCTGCTGTTAGGTTTTTTTAGGTTTTCTAACCCCTCCCCATCCTATTTAACTAACCCAACCCCTCTCAATACCTCACATCTTTCTCATTCAATTTGCTTGAGCATTTGTGAGGGTTTTCTGAAGAGTTGTGGAGTTGGTTTTTGGAGCAGCTTCATGGTAATGTTAAATTCTTAAAGTAAAAGTGACATTCTCCTTAATCTTCATTTTCATCTTTTTACTTAAATTTTTAACATTACCATGAAATGACTCAGGATGTTTGAGAGTGGTTCCAACCTCATTGGATTTCATATGGAGAAAGTAGAATTTTAGATCTCATTCAAAATCCAGCAGACTTATCAGTTTTTCAGGATTTCGGGATTGGGTTATTGCAATGTTTCCATCGAATTTTGTCATGTATTAGGGTATGGAACTTGTATTTAATCAAGAGCACCAATCCCTCTATGTACCTTGATGACATGATGTTAGTGACATTGGTTATGTTTTTTGTTTTGATCTCTATATCATCATCCTGTATTGGACAGTGCACTAGGTGCAATTTTGATATAATGGATATATTCATGAGCCTACTTTGATCATATGTTGTCTTCTGTGACTTATCTATATTGTAATGCTTTGTGTTTGGAAACATGAATAAAATTCTTTAAATTTATGTTTTTGTACAAAAAAATTAATATTTAATGTATTTTTTATAAAAACCGAGTTTGAAACCGAGTCGACCGAGTCATTACCGATTCGGAGTCCGAGTCGGAGTCGACCCTCGGCCTGGTAGCTGACCGATTCCGTTTTTTAAAACTATGGCGTCAGCTTGGATGGGTTGCATCCCTCTTGCTGCCCTCTGCGTTGCTTGATACGGATCTGCCACTCTGATTTATGTATTCTCGGCCTCGGATCAGAACATCCCTTCCTGATCTGCCCCTCACTAGCACTGCAAGCTCACTCGAAAATTCTCAGCAAACCGCCCCCTAGAATTTTGACTTAGCGCAAGTGCTGCTACTTTGTGTGTGTTTCCCAAATAACCCCAAGCCTTCCTTTAATACTTTTCTCGTTGAGAAATCAACGACCGCGATCTAATCACTAATCAACAATTAAGATTAGAGAAAGCTTGATCCACGTCACTTAGAACATTCTCACCACGTGTAAATTAATTCACTTTAATTTTTCAATTTTCGTAAGTTAGACTTAGGGTCCCCATTAAAAAATTTAATTATTTGAATAAGTTTTACACCGGGTGGAATTTCTCCAAACGATTTATGGGTATTGGAGATCTCGTGTGTTCTAGCCCCTCCACAAAGTTTCGGAGCTAGAGCACATCCGATGCTACCCAAAATCTCAACACTTTGAATATCTTCCATTGAAAGAACAAGTTCATTTACATGCAATTATCTTTTAACAGTCAATTTCTCATCTCTCTGTTGTCTTTGGTGCTAATTTTCTTCTTGCAACATTGTTTATCTTGTGGCTTGATCACAATGTTCATTGTTGTGCAAGTATTTTAAATTCATTGGAGCATTTAAGGCACTGGTCTCTCTCTGATTTATCTTAAGTGTCATTTTATCTAATTGAATCCATCTGCCTTGCTCAATAATCTTACTTGCCATCTAATCCTTTCAAGTTAGCCAGATAAGCAATTGTATCTCTTAGACTTGTTGTTTTCAACAAGTCTCCCATTTTTCCACCTTTCATGGACTACCCCCCTTAGCTTGCCTAGGAGATAGCTTAAATGAAGTGAGTAGAGATCAGAGTGACAACCCCTACTTTGAGCGTTGCGCCACAAAGTTTATATCTTGTAGGGTTGGAAACTTTTCCCACACTTAGGTGTACACTTTGGGCAACAACACAGTGGAACCATGAATAAGCTGTGCTGAACTAGCCCTGATGGTGAAATGCAACAAGCAATCCCTGTCCCCCCCCATATAAATCCTCAAAACTCCTCCAGGACCTCTGTTGACGTAATCTAGCTCTCGTAAATTGGTTGCCACTAACCCTGGAAGTCCATCCTGAATGCATCATAATGGAATCTGGAAATGGGAACATTATAGTGTGAGGCAAATAGGAGGGGTTTGGTGGGGTGGGGTTGGGTGTGGTGTCTCTTTAATATCTATAGCAAAATATTTGGGTTTAGGGAGGTTTTTTTATTTAAAAAATTCATTAAACTGCAACTGTGTTTGCGTATGGTGTTTGAAAGGTGACTTGGCTTGTTTGGTATCAAATCAGCCACTCGAGCCAAATTGAAGTCCGAGTTGACTCGATGGCCTATCAACTTGGTTGGCTTGACTGGTTCCAAGTTGAACAGGTCTGAGTGTTAACACTATGAATTTTAGGAAAGGATAATGTCTAGAAATAGTAATCCCTACCTCTAAGCAAGGTGCATCATCTCATGTTATTTCATCTTATCTCAATCACTAACATAGCATGTGCAAACTTGAAAGAATATAAGGAATCTCTCCAGAAAGGCATGTAGCTCCTAGGCTGCTTCAACACAGTCAAAGATCAAATGGAGTCCAATAATAGATCATCAAGGCAGTTTCACCAAGCACAACCATATGAAAGCTTCCTAGGACTTAACATTGCCAAAAACAGCTAATGTCTTTGCATGGGCACATCAAGTTAAATATAGACCATGCCAAAATGTGAAAATTTCTAAACAGAAATCCTACTGCAGTGTCTTGATTTACTTTTTCCTATTTTATTTAAATTACAAGTTAATTTTCTGAATTATTCAATAAAATCAGCAAAGTAAACACCACTGCAGCCTACACATTTACAAATCATTCCTGAACATCACACACACATGACAAAGTGACACATAGATGTTTTGGACAAATGTTCCCGAAAAAACCCAATGTTGGAAAACTGGTGCAGCTAGATCTAGAGGGTTTTATTATTATGTAGAATCTGAATACAACAATATCTGGGCACCAAAATGGTTCGCCCTACAGAGAAATTACACGGCAGTAGTACCTCTTTCACTCGAAGATAGAAAATATGCGTGATTCACACCCTCAAACGGGATTTACAGAACTTGAGCCCTTTCTGGCCCATCGGAAACCCCAGCGATGTCCCTTAGCCCTCTGCATCAGCGTCTCTGGCCTGCGTCAACCTCTGCGCTGCCCTAGATGGGACTGCGTCAGCCTCTCAGGGATTACGCTGCCCCTACGCTGCCTTGGCTAGGCTTGCGTCACCCGTGACGGGTTACTGTTGCTTCTGCAATGCCTTTTGCATGGCTCTCGCTGAACTGCATATCTCTGGCTGGTCTCTGCGCTGCCTGGTACACTGCCTCTCTGCTACTATTGTATTCTTGGCCTCAGATCAGATCATCCCTTGCCAATCTCTGCCCCTCACTGCACTGCAAACTCGCTCCGAAATTCTTAGCAAACGACGCCCTAGAATTTCGACTTAGCTTGAGTGCTCTGCCAATGTGTGTCTCCTCCAACTGACCCCAAGCCCTTCTCTTATACTTTTCTCTTTGGAAAACCAACGATCATGATCTGATCTCTAATCAACGTCTAAGATTAGAAGCTGCTTGATCCACATCACTTAGAACATTCTCATCACATGTTTAATTTAATTCACTTTAATCTTTTAATTTTCCCTAGTTAGACTTAGGGTCCTTAATTAAAAAGATTAATTATTTGAATAACTATCGAACCTGATGGAATTTCTCCAACCACTTTCTGGGTCCTGGAGATCTCATGTACTCCAACTCCTCCACAAAATTTCGACACTAGAGCACATCCGATGCTACCCCAAAATCTCAACACTCCCTCTTAGCGAGGAGTGTGCTCTAGAAATACTTCCACATTGAAGCGTTGCGCTGATCTCTGGCATCGGTCCTTGCGCTGATGCTTGGCCTGCTACCCTCCATCACTGCGCTGCTGCTGTTCTTTGTACTGCTGCCCATGACTCTACAACAGTCACTGCCACATCTGTACTGCAACTCCCTCTCAAATCGCTGCATCATGCTGCCCATAGCACTGCCACTACTAACTGCTGCACTGCAACTTAGCTGCTGAGAAGTAAGCCACTGAAGGACCCCCTAGCAATCACTGACAAAAAATTTAGTCGGGTTTGCATCCCATCACTAAAGCTCCCTTGGCTACTGCGCTGCGCTGTCCCCTTGAAGCCACTGCGCTGCTACAACTTTGCACTGTGTAAGCACTGCCTCCTCTGCGCTACTGAAGTCCCATCAACCCCTCTGCGCTAATGCTCCTACGTTGCTGCTGCCTCTGCACTGCGCTGCTCCCATCTACAACGTCCCAACTCTACCCTCCGCTTCACTAGATCTCCTGCACCCACTGCTCCACTTGTCTTGATATTGTCTTAAGGCTCTCGTAGCTGGTATGTGATCCAAGAGTTGGGCACCTCAAGAATCTTGCCTACCCATCTGTAGTTGCTCTATAGATCAATATCGCCCCACCTCTTCTCTCGATGTTCATGAACACTCATGGCTACATCATCATCAGAGCCATCATCTTCTTTAGCTACCGCAACCTTGGATTCAACTTACTTGTCCTTCTTCCTTAAAGTACAAGTGGTGGTGAAGTATCCAAGTTCACCATACCTGAAGTATCAGATCTTCGATAGATCCCTATTTTTCTTCCCTTGCGGCTTCTTGGATGAAAGGGCTACATCTTCCTCTTTCTCCTTCAGTTTGCTGGATCCGGTGTTGTGTTGTCTCTTGGTCATCGGGCTGATTTCCTCCTGTCAAAAGATAGCTCACATGTCGTCCCAGCTTGGAAGGTTCTGTCTGCCCAAGATGCTTTGGACAAACGTTTCCCTTCATCCGAGACTGGATTTAGAGCAGTCCTCACCATGACATTATCCTCCACTTTAACCCCCATGGCAATCAGCTGATCCCGGATCATCTGCAACCTGAAGAGAAAAGGATCGATTTCCTCCCCCTTATTCATCACGAACAACCTCATCTGGTTCTCCAAAAGCATATTCTTCTGGACGGATTTTCCTTAATATATTGTGGTCAAAGCTGTCCACATATCATTAACCGTCTTCTTCTCGGCAATGTGTAGGACCACATGATCCTTGACCCCGTCCATGATAAAGCGCTTAGCATGCGCCTCCACTTCATTATGCTTTGCGAGAAGAGCAACGTCGGTTGGTGTAGCCAAGATGTTCTCTACATGTTCCCAAAGTCCGTATGCCTTAGGACCGTCAAGATTCTGGCCTTCCAGATAGCAAAGTTGGACAAGCCGTCCAACCTATCCCGATCACGCAGTCCATACGGCGTCATCTAGCTTAAAACAATCTGTCGAGACAGATACTCCTCTCCCTGCTACTGTTGCTACTCTCAACAAAAGCCCGGATCTAGGGTCCTTGGCGAAAAGGCGCCCTCTATAGTAACTGATCCCTCTGACAACTGATTTCCCTCCTCGGAAATCAGCCAAATCCCTTGAATCAACCCTCTTCGATTACCCTCCTAATCGATCCTCAGATTTCTTTGGCAAAAATCTGCTGAGCTGCTGTTCTCCTCTCACTCTTTGTCAACTTTTCTAGGCACTGTTTTGCACCAACAGAACTTGTGCCACACCGACAACTTCTGAAGACCGGAAGCTACACTTCCAACCTCGAAAAACTGTACAACGTCACTGCAAACTGGACTACGTCACCCTCTAGGGTCTGCTTCAGCCACTGCGTCACCTCAGCGTGCCTCTGACCAGCACTGCGTCACCATTACTGGTGCAGCGTCAACCTCTGCATAAGCAAGGCTGACTCTGCGTCACCCTGGTGGTGCTGCATCAACCTCTGCATGAGCAGACTGGCTCTGCGTCCCTCTCAGCTAGGTCTGCGTCCCTCTTGATGCTGCACTGCCTTCTCTTGTCTATGCTGCCCTTCTTGCAACAAAATTTCTTCTGCCGCTTTGTTGGTGATTCAACTTGATCTGCAATGCTCTGATACCATGTGAAAATTTCTAAACAAAATCCTACCGCAGTGTCTTGATTTACTTTTCCTACTTGATTTAAATTACAAGTTAATTTTCTGAATTATTCAATAAAATCAGCAAAGTAAACACAACTGCAACCTACACATTTATAGATCATTTACTGAACATCATGCACACATGACATAGTGACACAGATTTTTCGGGCAAATGTCCTCGGGAAAACCCAATGCGGGAAAACCGGTACAACTAGCTCTAGAGGGTTTTATTATTATGTAGAATCTGAATACAACAGTATCTGGGCACCAAAATGGTTCGCCCTACAGAGAAATTACACGACAGTAGTACCTCTTTCACTCGAAGACAAAAAATATGGCTGATTCACACCCTCAAACAGGATTTACAGAATTTGAGCCCTTTCTGGCCCACCAGAAACCCCAACGTTGTCCCTCGACCATTTGCGTCAACCTTTCTGGCCTACGCCAGCCTCTCAGGGCTTACACTGCCCTGGTTGGGCCTGCGTCACCCCTGAAGGGTTGCTACTGCCTCTCCGCTGCCTTCTGCGTGGCTCTGGCTGAACTGCATATCTGTGGCTAGCCGTTACGCTGCTTGGTACACTGCCTCTCTGCCGCTGCTGTATTCTTGGCCTCGGATCAGGTCATCCCTTGCCAATCTTGGCCCCTCACTGCACTGCAAACTCGCTTCGAAATTCTTACCAAACCACACCCTAGAATTTCGACTTAGCTTCAGTGATCTGCCAATGTGTGTCTCCTCCAACTGACTCCATGCCCTTCTCTTATACTTTTCTCATTGGCAAACCAACGGCCGTGATCTAATCTCTAATCAACGGCTAAGATTAGAAGCTGCTTGATCCACGTCACTTAGAACATTCTCATCACATGTTTGATTTAATTCACTTTAATCTTTTAATTTTTTCTAAGACTTATGGTCCTTAATTAAAAAGATTAATTATTTGAATAACTATCAAACCAAATGGAATTTCTCCAAATGCTTTCTGGGTCTTGAAGATGTCATGTACTCCAGCTCCTCCACAATTTCGGAGCTATAGCACATCCGATGCTACCCCAAAATCTCAACACAAAATTGAACAGGTCTGTGAAAATTCAAAGTGTTTGGAATAGCATGAATTCAAACATTAATGCTGCTCACCATACTGAGACCCCAGATGTTCAATGGCCACTGTGCTAAATATGAACCATGCCAAAACACAATTAGTCCCTGAAAATTCGAAGTGCATAGAATGTCTGAAATCAGATGCTAATGTTGCTTGCTGTACTGGGCCCCTAAATGCTCAGTCACTTGCTTAAAATAGCACTGTTAAATATAACACATCCTTGGATTCTAAGGAAACTTGCACCACAGGTAAATCCTCCTACTTAGTCTTCAAATATGAAATCAGATTGACAATCAGACAACTCCCCTAAAATTGCTAAAACGATGCAGTGGATAAAAATAGAAATTGCAAAAAAAACTTCTTAGATTTGCCTAAACACAAAATCATGTGCATCTCTTCCCAAAGGGTTTGCAAAACTGTGATTAGATCATGCAAAAGATGACACTGCAAACTCACATTAATCACACCTCTTAAGGTTCTTCAACCTCCCATACTCACTCCGAATGTTGCACTGTATCTATATTTATTCATGATCTGTCCTCTGCATTTACCTATATAAAAGCAACCTATCCGAACTCTCTCCAACCATCTATCCTTGAATAATAAAGAGACACAATGATGTACCAAGTCTGAAAGGCACTTGACGAATTGTTGATGGTACGTCGGTGGACCATCTAAGCAATCCACTCCTTATTGTATTCATGAACTGTTGATGCCAAATGCTGAACTTTGTAACAATGAGCTCACCATGAATGATGTCCATGAATATGTACTATAGATTAACACTAAGGTTTGTAAATTCAAGTCTGGTGTGAACAAATTCAATGACAAATGCTTGGTGAATTTGGACAGGCATTTTTTTGTTTCTGTTTGCAACTTCCATTTTATTGTTTTCTTTTGGTTTCCGTGTTTAAGTTGATGAGTTTTGCATGTTTTCTACTTTACAGAAGACATTTAGTTTTGCAATGTCTATCTTATTGACTTGCCATATATATGTTAATGTTAATTTCTTATTTGAACAAAAGTTTCCCCTATCGATTTATATAGTTCATTATTTTTGCTGAATTCTCTTTGAAAGTCTCTTGCATGCAATGCTTGGTTGAAAGTGATTTCAAGGATTCCACATAAACTATCACTTCTCTGTTTTCATTTTAGAATTTTTGCATACCAAGCATGAATATTATTCTTTTGATTGCATAGTGGATATTCCTGGTAGGTTCTGGCTCTTAGTATTGGGTTCACAGAGCTATTATAATGGTATTGTCTCCTACAGAATACAGGAGTGCATCTGGTAGTATTGCATGGGTCCACAGATTTAACAACTAATACAAAATATTAGATTCTCATTTCTTTTTCTGTTATCAACTGATACGCTATTCTGCAATGACATGCGAAACTGCTAATGACAAATTCGTTACTTAGGCTGAATGTTGCTTCAGTTGAACAAAATCAACTTGCATTACGAGTTCTCTTACAGAGTGGAATTTGAATCTGAGAAGAGTGCAGATTCCTTTTTCCACAAATAATGTTTATTTTACAGGAAATAATTCCTGTGTATTGTCCACAGATTGTCTACGGCAAGCAGTGGACCGTTCAGAGCCAAGCAAAAATATGGGGCTTTATTGGGGTTATAATGTGCGCTACGCTAGTAATATTAGTTGTGTGTTCAAAGAATGTCCTTATCAGGTATAAAACATTTTCTATGGGTTTTGCTGGGGGGCGGTGGGGTAGGACAGTTTCCACTAACATGCTTTGCAACTTTCGTGCATCTTCAGAAGTTCCTACATTTTTAGTTCAAGTGTTAAATTCTTTAAATCTCTGTAGGGTGGCTACGATTATTCTATTGGAACTTCAGAGCGTGGAGATAAAATCAGCTCCGGAGATCTTGAGATTCCGAAGTTCAGGTATTCTGAGGAGCATGAACTGACGTTGACTTGTGTATTTTGTTGGATCATTTTTGTGTGTTTTTCTCATATATGCCTGCAAGTGGTCTGTTAGCAGAGTTTAGAGGTCTATGAAACCATGTGGACATAGGTCATAGCTAAAGTGCATATAGCACAACTAGGGAAGAGGCTTTAGTATGTTCATACGAATGACACTTTTATCATCCCTGTGATAACTGTCATAAATAGAAATGAATTGGAGATGGCCATCTCCATTTTGTCTCCATTTTTGACACTTATCACAGGGATGGCATAAAACTAAAATTCTTCAACTGAAAGGTGATCCATGAGAACCAAAGTTAAAGAGATTAGTCAACCTCCAATTTAGATGTGTTTGAAGTGTTCTATTTTTCTTGTAAAGGTGTTCCTTTTAATAGTGACAAAATAGAGATGGCCATTGTGCACCAATATATGTAGACATATAGTAGAATTAGAAATATCATCTGTAATTTCTCACCAGATAATAGGCAATGTACACATGGATGTTTTGTATTAATATTTTTGGATAAATTAGTTTGTGGTCTTTGTTAGTTACTTGAAATCAATTCTTCATTCAATATGTAGTAGTATATAACCAAGCGAAAATGCCTTTATGATGACTCAAATCTTAGTTCTTACTAGAATAGTTCGGGTTTCTTTGTATGTCCTTTGCAACATCCTCATTGTAAATTTTTTACTACACAGGCAAGTTTGGTTGCCCATCAAATGCAATTGCTATAGAGGGTGCCTTTTTTCGCCAAGGACCCTATATTCGAGCTTATGTTGAGAGTAGCAACAACAACAGGGAGAGGAGCATCTGTTTCGATAGATTGTTTTGAGCTAGACTGCGTGATCATAATAGTTGGACGGCTTGTCCAACTTTGCTATCTGGAAGGCTAGAATCCCTGATGGTCCTGGAGACATACAAACTTAGGGAACATGCAAAGATCGTCGTGGCTACACCAACTGACGCTGCTCTTCTCGCAAAGCATAATGAAGCGGAGGCGCATGCTAAGCGATTTATCATAGACGGGGTCAAGGATCATGTGGTCCCACACATTGCCGAGAAGAAGACAGCTAATGCTATGTGAACAACTTTGACCACAATTTATCAAGGAAAATCCGTCCAGAATAAGATGCTTCTCGAGAACTAGACGAGGTTGTTTGTGATTAATAAGGGGGAGGAAATCGATCCTTTTCTCTTCAGGTCGCAGATGATCCGGGATCAGCTGATTGCCATGGGGGTTAAAGTGGAGGATGATGTCCTGGTGAGGACTTCTCTAAATGCAGTCTTAGATGAATGGGAAACGTTTGTCCAAAGCATCTTGGGCAGACAAGACCTTCCAAGCTAGGATGACATGTGGGCTATCCTCCGACAAGAGGAAATCCGTTGGGTGACCAACAGACAAAACAACACCGGATCCAACAAAGTGAAGAAGGAGGAAGAGGATGATGCAACTCTCTCATCCAAGAAGCAGTAAGGGAAGAAGATGAGCGATCTATCCAAGATCCAATGCTTCAGGTGTGGTGAACTTGGACACTTCGCCACCACTTGTCCTCTAAGTAAGAAGGACAAGGAAGCTCATTTGAAGGTTGCGACAATTAAAGAAGACAATGGCTCTGATGATGATGTAGCCATGAGTGCTCATGAACCTCGAGAGAAGAGGTGGGGCGATATTGATCTGTGAAGGGTGCTGCAGTACATATGTGGTAGTGAATGTGGCAGTGTCATGGGTAGCAGTACAGAGAGCAGCAACAACGTAGTGATGGAGGGCAACAGGCCAAGCATTAGCGCGGGGACTGATGCCAGAGATAAGGGCAATGCTTCAATGTGGAAGTATTGTTAGAGCACATTCCTCGCTAAGAGGGAGTGTTGAGATTTTGGGGTAGCATCGGATGTGCTCTAGCTTCGAAATTTTGTGGAGAACCTGGAGTACATGAGATCTCCAAGACCCAGAGAGCGTTTGGAGAAATTCCATCTGGTTTGATAGTTATTCAAATTATTAATCTTTTTAATTAAGGACCCTAAGTCTAATTTAGGAAAATTAAAAGATTAAAGTGAATTAATTTAAATATGTGATGAGAATGTTCTAAGTGACGTGGATCAAGCAGCTTCTAATCTTAGCCATTGATTAGAGATTAGATCACGGCCGTTGGTTTGCCAACTAGAAAAGTATAAAAGAAGGGCTTGGGGTTAGTTGGAGAACGCACACATTGGCAGAGCACTGAAGCTAAGTCGAAATTCTAGGGCGTGGTTTGCTAAGAATTTCGAAGTGAGTTTGCAGTGCAGTGAGGGGCAGAGATTGGCAAAGGATGATCTGATCCGAGGCCAAGAATACAACAACGACAGATAGGTAGTGTGCCAGGCAGCGTAGAGGCCAGCCAGTGATATGCAGTTCAACTAGAGCCATGCAGAATGTAGCGCAAAGGCACGAACAACCCTTCAGGGGTGGCGTAGGCCCAGTCAGGGCAGCGCAGGAGCAACGTAAGCCTTGAGAGGCTGATGCAGACCCTTCCAGGGCAGCGAAGAGGCTGACGTAGAGGGCCGAGGAACAACGTTGGGGTTTCCAGTGGGCCAGAAAGGGCTCGAGTTCTGTAAATCCTGTTTGAGTGTGTGAATCAGCCATATTTTTTGTCTCCGAGTGAAAGAGGTACTACTGCCATGTAATTTCTCTCTAGGGCGAACCAATTCGGTGCCCAAATATTTTTGTATTCGGATTCTGCATAATAATAAAACCCTCTTGAGCTAGTTGCACCGGTTTTTCTGCATTGGGTTTTTCCGGGGACATTTTTTCGAAAAATGTGTCACTTTGTCATGTGTGCATGATGTTCAATAAATGATCTGTAAATGTGTAGACTGCAGTTGTGTTCACTTTGTTGATTTTACTGAATAATTCAAAAAATTAACTTGTAATTTAATTCAAGTAGGAAAAGTAAATCAAGAGACTGCAGTAGAATTTCTGTTTAGAAATTTTCACATGAATCTCCTGAACTCTCGATAGGAACAGATCAATGCACTTCCCTTTCCGCATCTGCACCATCCTCAGTTGTTGCTCAAGGTACATCTTTTGCTGCTCGGAAGATCCCTCGTATAGTGTAGCCAAGGCTTCCCACAATTGCCTGGTAGTATCTTTGCCAGCTATATGGGACACAATGTGATCCTTGAGTCCATCAAGGATTATCCTTTTTGCCTTTTCCATATCAGCCTTGTACTTCTTCAAAGGATCTGGATCTGTAGCGACAACTACCGTGTTCGTGTTGAAGAGCTTGAGATCGTATTCATTTAGAAGACAAGTTATCCTTGCCTTCCAGATCACATAGTTGGAGGCTCCCTCCAACCGGTCTTGATCTCAAAGCTCGTGAGCTGCCATGGCTGTCAAAAATGTCGAATCTGCTCCTCTTCTTCCCCCTCTGCGCAACATTAGACAGGCTTACGCACTCCTTGTGGAACTCGTAGATTTGCTGCTTAGATCTTGGAAAAATTGAAATTCCCCGACAAGGAACTTCCTGAGAGAGACAATTCCCTCATTGTGCCACTTCTTCTTCTTCTGACACTTTCCGCCCGACAAAATCAAGATCTTCTTGTAGAAACTGCATCCCACCAACTCTGCGCTGCTCCCTCGACTAACTCAGAGAGAGACCTTCTCGGAAAATTCAGCCCTCGTAGCCTGGACTGCGGAATCTCTTTGGGGATTCAAATGGTTGCTTTATGCAGCTCTTTGGCTTCTGTCTCAGTGGTGGATCTATTTCACAATACACACTTTGATACCATGTGAAAATTCCAAGATCTAGATCTGGAATCCCTACTGCAGCAAGCGTAACTACTTCTCCTACTTGCAAATCTGATTTAACAAGTTATTTAGAGATTACTTCTTAAAATATAGAAGTAGTTATTGAAGCTGCCTTCACCCATTAAGATACATTTGTGAAAACAGAAACTGAGCAAGAAAAAATAATGCAAACACAGGACACCGTTATTTTTGGACAAACGTAGCCGGAAAATCCCAATGCGGGAAAACTGGTGCAGCAGATCTAAGGGTATATATATATTATGCAGTAATTTTCTGAATATAATCTAGGATGCCTTTCTGGCTATCGCTGCAGAGAATATGACTAACAAAGTGTTAGTGAGAGAAATCTCACAATGACACTGGAAACCCAACTGACCAACAAACCTCAGACGGGAAGCTCTCCAATGTGTTGCGCAGTCTGTGCGTCACTCTGCATGGGGACTGCGTGTTTTCTGCGTTGCTGGTCTTCTGCTAGTTGGATCTGAACCTCTGGCCCCTTCCAGTCTCACACCCTAGCTTTCCGGCACTGGATCCGACTGATCCTCAATTGAGTTTCGGATTTCCTTAAGGTTGCAGCGCTGCCTCTGCATGGGACCGCACTTCCTCTGCGTAGCTGCTGCGCTGCCTCTGCTAATCTACTCTCTGTCTTCTTCGAGATGTATTCTCGGCTTATGAAAATATCCAACCGAAATTACTCTTCCCCTCAATTGGAATCAAGAATCACTTAAATCTGATTTTCGTCCAAGCACTTCTTAGTCAAAAATTCGATCTCTAGATCCTCTCGGTGTAATTTACAAATGACCCTCAAGTCTTCCTTTATAGCCTTCTCGTTGACAAATGAACGACCGAGATTAGATCTCCAATCAACGACTAAGATTATATTAGACCTAATCTGGTTTATCTAGAAGATTCAGGCACATTTTACATTAATACTAATTAATTATGGTAGAAATTTTGTGACCCCACTCCGGTTTTCAGTTTCTCCTTATTTCTCCATAAAGTTAAATGCCCATTCCCATAACATTCAACAAGCTGGAAAAATAAATATTTTCTGAAAACACAAATTCTGGAAATTTCAAAGTGCTAGAAATTGCAGAAATAAAAGCACAGAAATATTTTCAGCCACACACAGAGAAAATGACACGCTGATTTTTGGTCAACATGACCTTGGAAAAACCCCCTACAACTTTTGGGGAAAACCAGTTCGAGAGCTCTTCTTTATTTCTGGAAAATGCTTTTACAGAGAACTGAAAAACACAGTAAAAATTACAGCAAACATAATAACCCACTTATCTCGATTTCCATGCCAACTTTTCACCTTGAAAATTGTGCCAACAACAAACAGAAAATTACAGTAATAAATGCAACATTAATTGTTGTACTTGTTGCCTTGAAATCCATGCCTAAATTTGGTTGTATGGAACTATACGAACACGTACAACAGTCCCTTCGATTTCCGTGCCCTGAAAATAGCCTCGAAAATCATGCCTTTGACTGCTGAATGTTCCCCTCGAAAACAATGTTGTACCTTGCCTTGAAATGCATGCAAACATTGTTGTACAGATTTTGCCTCGGTAAACGTGCCAAGTAAATGCTGATGTTCGAAAATACTGCCTTGGGAAATGTGCCAAGTTGCTGTACGGATTTGCTTTGTGTCTTTGCTGCTCTCCCTTCGTTCAAAAATTTCTCCTTGCCCTCTTCTCCTCCTCCTTCAATCTACTCATGAAAGAATGAATGATCTTTTCCCTCTTTTCCTCCTTTAACCTAACCCTAAGTGACTTTTGGGGAATCCCTAAATCCAATGTTTGAGATAGCTTTAGATTTAGGGCTAAGATTAAATGTGCATTTAATTCTCACTTTCTATTTTTTAATTCACCCCACTTTAATAAAGAACTTCTTAGTCATTTATTTCCAAAGTCACTTTTCACTTTCTAGTTTCACATTGACTTTATTAAAGTTTCTTTAAAATTAGACTTAGTAACTTTATCACTTAAACTCACTTTTAAATTAGATTTGACTTTACAACTTATTAAGTCACTTTAGGAGAAAAAGTTAAATTCTTTTGGACACTTTTCCCTAGGCCAAATATCAAAGCCTTAGGGAACCACTTGTCCTCTGGTACCCAAATTTTAACAATTATTTTAATTTCCTTAGTTAGACTTAAGGTCCTCATTAAAAATAATTAATTTTTCTTATAAAACTGGTTTTTGGTAGAATTTCCCAAAACGATTTCTGGGTTATTTGTAATGCATGTGTCTATGCCTCTCCACAAAGTTTGAGACTTAGAGCATTTCCAATGCTACCAAAAATCAACAAGAGAGAGCACTCAATCAGGGTGATGGGGAAGCAACTGTGGTGATAGACCCAGTAAAGGAAGTCGATCAGTTTATGGTTGAGTCAAGTTATGTTGTTGAGGATGTGTTGAAGTACCAACATGGCACAGTTGGTCATGGCACGATTTGTTATGGTTTGAGATATGCCTCAAATAGTGAAGTACAACTACATGGATTCACAGACTCAAATAAGGCAAAGAGTGCTAAAGATAGAAAGAGTTCATTAGGATACTGCTTCATTTTGGGCTCTTCTATGGTTTCTTGGATAAGTAGGAAGCAAACATCTGTCGCACTTAGTATTGCAGAGGCCGAGTATATTGCAGCCTGGTTAGTGAGTTGTGAAGCAGTATGGCTTCAAAAGGTATTTGCAGTATTGTCTTGATCAGGTGCAGGTAATGAACATGATGACAAGTTGAAACACAGTAAGATCTAGTACAGAGACATGGTACAAAATGAAGCAATATGGCTTTAGGACTATTCTTCAGTCAAGAAAATTGCTGACAAAGCCTTTTTTCCAAGATGAAGTTTGAATACTTCATAGACAAGCTTGAAATGATCTCTCTCAGCCATAGGGAGTGATGAAATTTTTTCATTTAGGACAATCATTCTCCCTGGGTTAGGTTGACCAGGATCAAGGTAAATGGTCCAGAGAGATAACATTAAGGACAAATATTCTCCCTGTGTCAAGTATGACCAGAATTAGGGAGAACGGTTCGACAGAGGACAATCATTCTTCTTGTGTCAAGTATGTTGATCAAAATTAGGAAGAATGGTCCTAGAGGTCTAGGATCACTTAGTTGAGTGGGTGCTTTTCAACATTAGGCTCAGATTACCCTCTAGATAGGTTGGGTGAGATCATTTAACATCTGGCCCGAAATTACTTAGGTAGAGTGTGGCCTTTGGATTTGGGACCAAATTACTCAAACGAATTGAGTGTGTCCCTATGGTTTCACCATGAGTCAAAGAGATTGGCCAAGATAATGGTGAACCAGGGCTAGTCAATATACCATGGGTTAGAGGCGCTAAACAAAATCATGGTGACTAGTTGATGTTAATGATTTACCATGTGTCACAAATTTTGACCAAATTGTGATAATTGGATGATGTTGTTGATTTACCATGTGTCACAGTTGTTGACTAGATTATGGTAATTGGTTGATGCTATTGATTTACCATGAATCACAGTTGTTGACCAATTTATGGTAATTGGATGGTGCTGATATTGATGATTTGTTATAACCTTTTCTTAGAGAAATTTGTCAAGATGAGAACATCTAGATAGTTGTTATGAATACCTCCCTAGTTAAGAGGGAGTGTTGAATTTTGTAGCTATGGCCAGTCTTCAGAATTAATGTTTTAGCTCTTGATGTGTTTATAATACTAAATGTAAAGCATGTTCTTCATGCGATTGTTAAAAGAAAATTCTAAGGCATGTTCTTCATGTCCTTTTCTAAAGAGAAAATTTGAATTTTGAATTTAGAATTTTTTGGCTCCAAGAAAGCTAAGTCAACCCTCTTCCTAGTCAAGTTAGCCCTAGTCAAAGAGGTGTTGGAAAGTGTAACTAGGCTTGGTCTTCATAATGACTTGTAATTATGAATTTATGCAATGAAGAAGACAAAGATAAAATGTATTTTGTAACACTTGCTTCATGGGTTTCATGAGCAAGAAGTTTTTATTATAGGTCAAAGACTTATTCTTGATGTCTTCAGGGGTTTGTCATCTCTTCATAAATGTATAATTTAGAGTCATGTATATGAAGTGTTGTTACACTCGTAAAGGACAATTTATTGATGTAAAAGTGTTGCGAACATTTCGATAACATCTCGATTTTAGCTCGAAATCACGATTTTTTGGCCTAGTCGATGTTTGTCGATTTTTAAAGATATTTTTATGGTATCTTAATTTTGCTAATGTTTGCCGATTTTTTATTGTTATTTTCTCGATTTTTACGAGTTTTTGGTTTTCTGAACCGTTGCCGATTTTATCCCGATATCGATGTTTGCAACATTGCTCCAAACCCTTGTCACTATGCTCCAAAAAGTCGGCCTAGAAGATGCTAGAAATCTCCCTTGAAGAAGTCGGCTTGCCTACACATGATCATGTTGGCCTAGGGCAGAGAGACAGTCCCTGTATATAAGAAGATTGTGGCCTCATTTATGATCATCAATCTCGATCAAGTTCTGTGATAAAAGTGCGAAGTATAGGACTGCAATTGGTGCGAAAACAAAAGTAGTTCAGCGAAGAAGCATACAATGATTGGCTTAAGAAAGTGTCGAGTATCATCTCTGTTGAAGGGTCTGTTCCTACCTCGCATATCTCAGGTCGTCCAAGGACTACTTCGGTGAAGATCAAGTTTGCAATCCTGTGCATAGAAGAGAAGAAGATACATCGAGGAAGGAGGTTTATTAGTAAAGGAGTCAAGACTATCTAGGCGTGTCTCTTGTTGAACTGAAGAATTTCTCTAAGGAAAAGGTCGCTGGGTTTTTTCCCCATATGGGTTTTAACGTTTCCCTGGGTAAATGCTTGTGTTCGTGATATGGCTCTTTTCATGATCCTAATGTCTATTGTTGACAAATCTTCTGTGTAATTGCTTATTGATTAATGTGAATACGAAAGAATATAAAGTGAATATCATTAGAAGTGATTATTAGATAGAAGACCTATGAAAAATCAACAGTTTGAAACATGATTGTCGACCAATTGGTCTATTGACCTTGGAACAATGGGAACTCATTTGTCTTTCTTTTGAATCTCCAACATGTGTTATTATTTATTTGAATTGTGCATAAGATGTGGCATCTTGGAGGTCTATGTTATGTGAATATGGTAAAGCACAAGGCAAAGAAAAGTTAGTTTGACAGTTTGAACTTTGGATTTTTCCTAAATATTGAATAGTACATTATTGCATTGGCTAACATTTTGATCTTTGTGTTTTGTCCATTGCTAAGGAACCTTGTAATGTGTACTCTTTTTTGTATTGTTTGTTGAAAACATTTTTATAATGACTTTAACTTCTTTTATGTTTCAACAGACACCTATTGATCGCATTTGGAGGACTTGGGGGCCTTGAGGAAAATATTGAGCAGGATGAGGACCTCATGGTACAATAGATTTACTGTTTTTTTTCCCTTTTGTTATTAGTCATCAAATGACAAAGAAAGAAATAATTTTCTTTGAGAACATTTTTGTTGGATTGAAGTTGCTTTCTGTTTCTACTTTTGCTAAACTTCTAAAGTGGGATATTGCATGTATGATATTATGTATTTGATTGCCCAATATTGTTAATTAAACGACTTGTGTGTGTGTGTGTGTGTGTAGTTTGTTGTCATTTTTCCATTTTGCCTATTTACATAGGTTTGATGTGTGCACTATTCAAACTATATCTATGACTGTAAGGTAAGTAATAGAAACCATTTGCAAAACATGATATACCTAAAATGATGAACACAACTTGTCACTCATGAATGTAAGTAGTTACTAAATCCCTGTTTCATAAAGACCTAATGTGTGGCTAGTTCTATAATTTTGCAATCATCACTTTCTTTTTCTTTACACATTTATACACAACAATTACAAAATTCAGATATTACAATTGGTTAGAGATAGCTACGCAATTGAACTCTTATCAACAGTTACCTTTCTTGGCCTTGCAATCGATTTCTAACTATTTTGTTCCTTTTTCTTAAAATACACTACCAATAGGGTTTTGATCCTCTAATCCATGACCTTCATCTATTTGTTGAAATATGTAACTAGGTTCGGTCTTCATAATGTCTTGTGTAATCATGATTTTATGTAATTAATGTAAAGAAGAAAAAAAAATTATTTTTTGCTTGAGACATGCGTTTCATGCTCAAGGAATTTTATTTTTATATATCAAGCTCTCATTGCGAGCTATTAGGATTGGTCATTAAGTCATAAAGTTAATTGAGTCATTGCCATGTTTTGAAGACCTATTTGGGCACGTTACATATTGTAAAAGAAAATTTATTTGAATCATTATAAGTGTAAAAAACCCTCCAAGACCTTGTCACAAGTATTCAAACATGTCAGCCTTCCAAGGGAGATATAGATCGTTCGAGAAAGAGATGTCAGCCTAGGCATGAGGACAAGTCAGCTTATTTACATGGGCAAATCACTATATAAAGGAGTACTCGACATCACTTGGGAGAGCATCCATCAAGCATTCGAAATAGAAGGAGAATTGTGAGTAAAGGGTAGAAAGAAGCGTCTCATCCAGCTAAGGGAAAGAGAAAAAAGATCGAACTATTTTTGGCATTGTTTTTGGGTCATCTTTCTTACACATGTGACTGCAATTAGGGTTTCTATTGTAAGGTCACATTAGTCCTTGAAGAAGTCAAGAAAAGCGATCACTACACAAGCATCCTTGCTAGTCGAGATCAAAAGGAGAAGTGTCCAAGTCAAGCGAAGCGAAGGAACCTCACCAAACTCCTCCAATTAGATCACAAATGAGAAATTGTAGTGATTTCAGGCAGACCGAAAATTGCAGGTCTATGTAAAAAGGCCGAATTTCAGATAAGCCGAGATCAGAAGTGTAAGTAGCCAGTTTGTCAAGCGTTGACTTGGAAGAGAAGAAGCTCTTCAAAAAGGTCTTGTGACTTGGTCTTGGAGAGGTAGTAGGTCAAGGGTCTTTGTCTTGGAATTCATCAATTGAAGGTTCTATAAGAAGAAGAATATAGTGGGTTTCCCTCTCAAGATTGGAGAGGTTTTGGCCCTAGCTGATCGCCTATATCTTGTGTCCCTTGTCTCATTGTTGTTAATATTTTGATAGATGTTTGATGAAAAGAACACAATAATAATCAAGCTAAAGAAAACCCTAATCAAGACAACTAAAAAGTATTCACAAACAATTATCATTGCTAGAGAAATCATCTCATCTCTCTGCCCTAGATTTCTCAACATGGTATCAGAGCTAAGATGACAAATCAAGTAAGGGAAGCTCAATAAGGGACAATGAAGCACTCAAAGTTCTAGAAAGGCATCAAGGGCATCAAATAATCAACAAGATCCTCTCATCTCCAAGGCATTTTGAAGACAAGATCATCATCTTGAAGGAAGTATCAAAACCCTAGATCGATCAAAGAAGAAGTCCACATTTAAAGCATTCCTGGGATCCTCGCTCAAATCTTCATCACAAAGGAAGGAGACCTTAGAAGACCCTACCTCTACTCAAAGAGGTCTACAAATCAAAGTATCTTGAAATATACTCATCCAAGGGAAGCAAGAAGAAAGGAGTTGTTGGCCTCATCATCAAGGATTCAAGGTGATCTCCCTCTCTTTTGATCACTTTTGAGAGACGACACCTTCTTCAAGAAGAAATCTTCTACTTCCATATCATCACCAATATCAAGAAGGCATCAGATTGAAGATATTGTCATCAAGGAATATCTTCTCAAGTAAGTATTTTTATGACCTCATCTGAATTTATCTAAATGCCTTTTTGCAAAGAGAAACAAGTTTGTTGGGTCTACAAACTTTCTTGCATGGAAGAAGAATATGAATTTATCAAAATGCCTTTTTGCAAAGAGAGCAACAAGTTTGTTGGGTCTACAAACTTTCTTGCATGGAAGAAGAAGACTGATTTGATCCTCATAGAAAATGAAGTAGTAGATCATGTTAAGGGCTCAATCACTAAACCTACAAAAGAAGATGCTCAAGCACTTGCAAGGTATATGAAAGGGGAAGTAAGGGCTCAAAGCATTCTCATAGAATCCATCAAGGATACCCTCATTCCCTATGTATCAAAATTAGAAACATCAAAAGAAATATATGACAAGCTTGTAGAATTTTCTCTATAAGCACTACAGGAGAAGTAATCCCGTTAAGGCAAGAACTCTACAAGATGAAGATATCAAAAGAAGAAGGAATAGCCTCATACTTTATGAGGGTGTCTGAAATAAGGGACCATCTGTGAAAATTTCTGAATATTACTTCTACAGAAACCCTACTTTTAAATATGGTTATACTTCTCCTACTTAATCAAGTTATTAATCTTAAATTTCAACATTAACATCGAAGTAAACACATTAACAGTCTACACAGATACAGATCTAAACTGAACACTTGCACATAGACAAAGTGACACACAAGATTTTCTGGACAACTGTCCCCGGAAAAACCCAATGCGGGAAAACCAGTCTGTTGGCTGCTTGAGGGATTTTATTATTAAGTAGATTCTAAGTACAACAAATCTTGGTACCTTATTAGTTAACGAGACAGAAAACTGGACTAATTCACACCTTGAAACGGGATATACATAACTCGGCCCCTTTCTGTCTTCAGAAACCCCAGTGCTACTTTGAAGCCTTCTGCGTCAGCTCTGCTAGCCTGCTGGTGCCCCTGCGCTGCTCAGGAGAGGCTTGCGTAACTCCAAACTGGGCGACACAGTCCCTGCACTGGCCTAATTGGGCCTACGTAAGCCTTGATGGCCTCCTGCTGCCTCTGCACTGCCCTTTCTGGGCCTGCATAGCACCTGTGTAGCACTGACGCCCTTTGCGCTACGTAGTTGTTGCGCAACTGCTGCCCTGTAAATTTTCGTAGATGTTCTATGCTTGATGCAACTTCAATTTTATTCCCAATATCAAACAGCAATCACATAAACAAGAAAGTAAAATGATGATAGAACATACCAATAGATCGATATAAGACAAGCCAAAAATATACTTGATCAGCAAAATATATATGTTGTGGTGTGTTACGGCGGTCAACTTGATGCTTCAACTAGCAAAGTCTCTACACGGTCAGCCAACCAGAATGTGTCACACCGCCCTCTCAGACAACTCTATAACAGTCAACCCAAAGTCAACAAAAGTCAACGTTGTCTAGTCAATGGTCAACACAAAAACAACAGCAGTAAAAGTCAACGCAGCGAGGTCAAAGTCAACGTCCAACCTCGATTTTTGTGCCAAAAAATGCGGACTGTAGAAATTGGAATTTTGGGCAAAACTAGAAAATCCTTGCTGCATTTTTCGGTTTTCCCACGTGTGAGAAAAGAAGAGCCTCCAAGATGATGATCGAACCAATTAGATGATGAGAGAGAATGTGTGACGAGTGATGCTGAAAATGATCTCCAATGTTTGACCTATATATATCCATCAGTGACGGTGTGTGACACATCTATTGGAGCTTCAAGCCTACATTATAATTTTGGCCGACCTTGAACATAAGTGGAATTGATTCAAAATAAATGTTATGCTCATCGGATCAAGATGATCTTTAGATTGATCTTGCACCTCTCGGAAAGAGGAATCCAATAAAAATATTGGCATCTTCATCTGAGCATCACAACATGGAGTTTGGACCTAGTTGTCCAAAATTAACACTCCCTCTCAACTAGGGAGAACTCCATCCACCTGTGCCATCCAAACATCGTGCGTCATCCCGCTGTAACTTGCTTTACTAGCTTCTTTATTTCAGAACAAAAGGTGAGTCACAAAGACATCACTCCCGACTGACAAATTTAGCTCAGAGGTCCGAAACCTCTATAGGACTCAAAGGAGTCACATACCAACAAGAAGTTGGTTTAACTGACCCGAAGTCAGTTGGAGGTACGAAACCTCACTAGACTTGATCCCAGATCAAGTGGTTGGACACATGCCATCACATAGAGAGTACGACAATCTCCGATGCGTCCATCGGTCTTTGCTATTGGCCTCTAGCTTTTCCCACCTAATTGGCCAAATGAGAGGTACTTCCCATGAGTCTGGGACTCCATGGGTAGGATGCATGCGGGGCACAGATCATGAGAGGTGAACCAACTCAATATCATAACAGTGGGGCAGAAGCACACCAACAAGTTTCGACAAGCCTAGTCCTGTGGTTGCTTATAGCTCCAAGAAGCTATCCTGAATATCCGCAACCTACTCATCAGTTCTTGTATGATTGAGCCTTACGGCACCTCGCGGTACCATATCTCGGATAAAATGGTACCTGATATCAATATGCTTGGATCGATCATGGAACACAGGATTCTTGGACAACTGAATCCAACTTTGGTTATCACAAAGAATAACGATGGTATCTAGCACATGCCCGAACAACTCACTAAAGAGCTTTTGCAACCAAACTGCTTCACAACAGGCCATACTCGCTGCAATGTATTCGGCCTCAGCGGTGCTCAAAGCCACCGACTTCTGCTTCCTGCTCATCCAAGATATCAAAGCAGACCCAAGTGTGAAGGAGCATCCAGATGTGCTCTTGCGATCCACCACACTGCCAGCCCAATCGACATCAATATATCTATGGAGTGTCATGCTCCCGACAGTGTATCTCAGCCTATGGTTTATCATGCCCTGAAGATATCTCAACAGGTTCTTGGCACCAACCCAGTGAATGTGATGAGTATCAACCATCTGTTGACTCAAAGTGTTCACGGCAAAACATATGTCTGGACAGGTGTTCACTAAGAACATCAGGGCCCCTACGAGTTGATGATACTCAGTAGGATTTGCTCTCACGGGCGCAGCAACGCTGCCACTCAACTTCTTAAAGTTGAGCTCCATCGGTGTTGACACGGACTTGCAATCCACCATTCCAAATCTTTCCTGCAACTTCACATTATATTTTCCTTGAGAAAGGAAAATCTTGCCAAGTCTCTGCCAAACCTCCAGGCCTAGGAAGTAATGCATCAGTCCTAGGTCCTTCATCTCGAACTCAGAAGCGAGCTCGCTCATACACTGATGAATGAGAGGATCAATACCTATCAGGAAGAGGTCATCCACATACAACACCAAAATGAGAGGCCTTTCTCTATCAACCTTGAAGTAAAGGTTCAGATCAACATTGCTATGAGTGAAGCCCAACTTCATCAGGTAGCTATCTATTTCTCGTACCAAGCCCTGGGGGCTTGCTTCAACCCATAGAGGGCTTTCTTCAACCTGCAAACATGGTGTCTCGATCTTGCACTTCGAACCCCGGAGGTTGCTCTACATACACCTCTTCCTTTATCACACCATGCAGAAATGCGGTCTTCACATCTATCTGATGAAGATTCCATTCTTGCATAGTAGCAAGGGCTATGGTAGATTAGATGGTGGTATATCGGGCCACAAGTGCAAATATATCATCATAGTCTACGGCTTCCTTTTTAGAGAAGCCATGGGCAACAAATCTTGCCTTGAACTTTTCAGCACTACCATAAGATCTAAGCTTGATATTATAGAGCCATTTCGAGGTGACAACTGCTTTGTCCTCCGGTCTCGGAACCACATCCCAGACATCAATCTTCATAATTGACTCATATTCTTCGTGCATAGCATCCTTCCATAGTTGATGCTTTACGACTTCTTCAAAGGATCCAAGCTCAGATTGTACGATTTTGCTCATGGCTTCTAGATACCCTTGGTATCTGTTCAGCTTCTTACTTTCACAGAATGTCCCCCTTGGGGCCATATGTCTCTCAGCATATTCAAGAGTGTCCTTGAGCCATGACGGTCTTCTCTTCATTGAAGGAGGTGGATGAATAGGGTCCATCGGTCCTTCAACATCGGGCATCGTCTCGTCCTTCGGTTCTTCCTGATTTCCAAGCCTTACTTCATGATCTTCCTCAGAGCTTCGAAGATTGATTACTTTCCTGAGGGAAGCATCTTCATCAAAGGTTACATCGTGGCGAATCTCCACTTCTCTTTGACCAGGGACATAGACTTTATAAGCCTTTGAAGTTTCACTATAGCCACAAACATTCCCTTCTTCCCAGAAGCATCCAAGTTGCTCCTCTTCTGTTTCGGCACATGAAACTAAACAGGACAACCAAAAACTCTAAAATGAGAGGCGTCAGGTTTCTTACCAGAGAAAACCTCTTGGGGAGTTTTGGAGTCCAGAGCGGAATGCAGGCATCGGTTTTGTATGTACACAGCAGTGTTCGCAGCTTCTCCCCACAGGAACTTTGGAAGACCTTGGTCACATAGCATGGCACGGGCAGCTTCCACAATGGTCCTGTTGTTTCTTTCAGCAACGCCATTTTTCTCAGGAGTATATACGGTTGTGGGCTCCCTCTTGATGCCAGCTTCTCTGTAAAAGTTATTGAACTCGTTCGTCTCATATTTAGTGCCATTATTGGTCCTCAAAATCTTGATCTTCTTCCCTGTTTGATTTTTCACAAAGGCTTTGAAAGTACGAAACTACATGAAAGCCTCATCCTTCTTCTTCAAGAAGTATATCTAGGTTTTGCGAGAGAAGTCTATGAACGTCATATAATAAGAACATCCTCCCAAGGATGTCACGGGCAGCATAGCAGACAAATAAGAATGTATCAATTGCAAGACATTAGATGTCTTTGTGACACTTGAGGGGAAAGGTCCCCTTGTATGCTTTCATTCGGCACAACCCTGACATACGCCTTCATGATCATTTTTGAACTCGAGCATCCCCGTCACCACCTTGTTGGCTTTGGGAAGGGCTTTGTAATGAAGGTGTCCAAACCTCTGGTGCCATAGTTCAATCTGTCGGATAGTATCACATGTCATCGCTCCATGTGGAATTCCTCCAACCTAGTAGAGTGTATCAACTCTAAACCCAATCGTGATAGCTTCCTTGAAGCTCTTCTTCCAGATGTGTGCCTTGCCATCAACGAATGCCACATTGAAACCTTTGTCTTCCATGGCCGAAATAGACACAAGGTTCTTCTTCAAATCAGGTACATATAGTACATCTTGCAAACGGAGGACTTGACCTTGAGACAAGTGGAGGGTCACAGTGCCAGTCCCTTTCATGGGATATGTGGCATTATCTCCAAGATTAATTTTCAGATTAACATCCTTCTCAACCAAATTAGAAAGTGCTTCCTTAAACCTAGTGAGGTGCCTTGAGGCACCACTATCAATCAACCAAACATCCATAGTGTCGGGTGGAGATGCAGCAGAGAGGGCAGATACAAGAATGAATTCATTTCTTTTATCATTAACAACATTAGATTCCTCATACCTGGAATTTCTCGACCTTTTGAAAGGTTTCCCATTTCCATTGCAACCAGAGGGAGCCTTCCTCTTTCGTTTGAACCTGTTGTTCCTTTGATTGCCATTCCTTCGATTGTTGTTGTTGTCATCATCCCTAGGAGAATCCTTCTTATTAGGGCATTCTCTAGCATAGTGGCCGGTCTTGTTACATGTGTAACATCTTCCTTTCTTTCCTTGGGACCCTGCGCTTGCATGGTTCCTCAAACCACCATTGTTCTTCTTCTTAGCACCAGTGGTGAAGGCGACATTACCTTCATTTTCATATTCCTTCATTCTTGTTTCCTCTTGTACGCATCTCGATAATACTTCGTCAAAATCAGGTATCACATTGTTATTGAGAATGGTAGTATTGAATACATGCCATTCGGAGGAGAGACCTCCAAGTGCGGTGAGAACGATTTCTCGATCGGCTATTGTCTCCCTAATGGCCAGAAGATGATTTCTGATTTCGATCAACTTCAGGAAATAAGATTGAACGGATTCATCCTTGCCTTGTTTCAGATTCTTCAGTTGGTTCTTAAAGAAAAGGACTTGATTTGCATTGTTGGCCTTGAACATGTTGACCAACTTATCATACATCTCCTTGGATGTGTGTAGCTCAGAGATGTAGGCAACCAGACTCTTATGAATTGAATCCCAGATCATCAACTTTTCTTTGATTTACCCCTTCTTATATTTTGTCTTGGTGGCAGCAGGTGCAGATGATGGAGGCTCTTGGATTTTACCCTGCACATAGTCCATAACATCTTGGTCTTCCAACATTAGATCCAAAGTCATCTTCTAGGCATGGAAATCTTCCTTCCCAGTCAACTTGTCATCAGCTTTGAAACCGTTATAGTTTGAGGTACCCATGGGTCCTTGACAAATGCTCCTTCTTTGGTGATTGCTCTTAATTCAAACTTGGGCTTTGTCTTCACCTTAGCTTTGATACCATGTAATTTTTTGTAGATGTTCTATGCTTGATGCAACTTTACTTTTATTCCCAATATCAAACAACAATCACATAAACAAGAAAGTAAAACGCTGATAGAACATACCAATAGATCGATAGAAGACAAGCCAAAAATATACTTAACTTGATCAGCAAAATATGTGTTGTGGTGCGTTACAACGGTCAACAGGATGCTTCAACCAACAACGTTTCTACACGGTTAGCCAACCAGAATGTGTCACACAGCCCTCTCAGCCAGCTCTATAACAGTAAATCCAAAGTCAACAAAAGTCAACGCTGTCCAATCAACGACCAACGCAAAAACAACACTAGAAAAATTCAACGCAACTAGGTCAAAGTCAACGTCCAACCTCGATTTCTATGCCAAAAAATGCGGACTGCAGAAATCGGAATTTTGGGCAAAACCAGAAAATCCTTGCTACGTTTTTCCCATGTGTGAGAGAAGAAGAGCCTCCAAGATGATGATCGAACCAATCAAATGATGAGAGAGAATGTGTGATGAGTGATGGTGAAAATGACCTCCAACGTTGACCTATATATATCCATCATTGAGGGTGTGTGACACATCAATTGGGGCTTCAACCCTACATTACAATTTTGGCTGACCTTGCACATAAGTGGAATTAATTCAAAATAAATGTTCTGCTTATCGGATCAAGATGATCTTTAGATCGATCTTGCACCTCTCCGAAAGAGGAATCCAATAAAAATATTGGCATCTTCATCTGAGCATACACCATGGAGTTTGGACCTAGTTGTCCAAAATTAACATGCTCCTTCTACGCTGCTTTGACTGCTGCTTCTCTGCCTCTTGCATCTTTTCCTCTTGCTAACTCTTGTCTCTAGATTCATACCAGCCCCTTAGCCAATACTACCACTTGCTGTAGCTGAAACACTTCTGGAAATTCTTAGCAAACCATGCCCTAGAATGCCAGCTTAGTCTCAGTGCTCTACCTCCGTGTGTGTGTTCTCCAATTGTCCCCAAGACTTTCCTTTATACTTTTCTCCATGGGAAACCAATGGTCGTGATCTAATCTTGAATCGACGGCTAAGATTAAAAGAAAACTTGATCCGTGCGACTTAAGTCATTTCCATCACATGTTTAAATTAATTACCTTTAATATTTTATTTTTCCTAAGTTAAACTTAGGGTCCTTAATTAAAAATATTAACTAATTAATTTTCTCTTAAACTAGATGGAATTTCTCAAATCCCTTTCTGGGTCTTGGAGATCTCATGTACTCTATTCCCTCGACAAATTTTGGGAGCTAGAGCAGATACAAAACTACCCCAACACTCAAAATATCAACACTCCCTCTTAGTGAGGAAAGTACTTCAACCCAAAGCTCTGCACTGATTTTTGGTGTGGGTTTCTGCGCTGATGCTTGGCCTGCTGCCCTTCATCACTACGCTACTGCTGCTCTCCCTTACTGTGGCCCATGACGCTGCCACCACCACTGCCACATTTGTACTGCAACTCCCTCTCAATCTGTTGCATCGTGCTGCCAACTGCTGCACTACAACTCAATTGCTGAGAGAAACAACTGAAGACTCCTGCACAATCTTTGACAGACAAGTTAGTTGGGCTGCATCCTCATCACTGAAGCTCCAAAGGTTGCTGCTCTGCACTGTGCTGCTGAAGCCACTGCGCTGCTGAAGCCACTACGCTGCTGCAACTCTGCTCTGCGTAAGTCGGCCTACACTGTGTTGTTGAAGTCACATCAACCCCTCTATGTTGCGCTGCTACGTTGTTGTTGCATCTGCACTGTGTTGCTCCCTCTCAGCATCCAGCTCTGCCTCTGCTCCATCTGTGACTCTCTGCACCCACTGCTCCACTTGTCCTGCTACTGTCTTAAGGCTCCTATAGCACGGATGTGATCCAAGAGTTGGGCTACTCAAGGATCCCGCCATGACTCTGGAGCTGCTTTACAGATCCATGTTGCCCCACTTTCGTGGTTCATGAGCGCTCATGGCTATGTCATCTTCGGGGCCATCGTCCGCCACAACAGCCTTGGAGCTAGAAGCTTCCTTGTCCTTCTTCTTCTGAGGACAATTGCTAGCGAAATGTCCTAGTTCGCCGCACTGGAAACACTTGATCTTTGATAGATCCCACTTCTTCCTCCCTTGCTGCCCCTTTGATGCTAAGGCTGCATCTTCTTCCTCTCCCTTCTTCACTTGATCCAGTGCTGTACTGTCTCTTGGTGAACCGAGAAAGTTCTTCTCGACGGAGGATCACCCACATATTGTCCCAGTTGGGAAGGTCCGCTCTGCCCAAGATACTTTGGACAAAAGTTTCCCAGTCCTCTATGACCGAATTGAGTCTAGTCCTCACCATCACATCATCCCCCACTTTCACTCCATGGCAGTCAACTAATCCCTGACTGCCTGTAATTTGAAAAGAAAGGGTTCAATCTCTTCTCCCTTGGCCATCATGAATAACCTCATCTGATTCTCTAGAAGCATTCTCCTCTGGACGAATCTTCCCTCATATAGGGCGGTTAAGGCTTTCCACATCTCATTAGTCGTCTTCGTTACGGCTATGTGTGGTACTACATGATCCTTAACCTCGTCCATTATGAAGCACTTGACATGTGTCGTTGCTTCTTCAGGAGATCCACATCGGTCGGCGTGGCCAAGAATTTCTCTGCATGCTCCCTCAGACCGTATGCCTCCATGACTACCAAGATTCTGGCCTTCTAGACTGCAAAGTTGGACAAACTGTCCAACCTATCCTGCTCACGTAGTCCGTGAGGTGCCATCTGCTCAGCAAATCTGTCGGAACAAATCCTCTTCTCTATACTAGAGACTCGGATCTAGGGTCCTTGGCAAGAAAGGCACCCTCTGCTCCCTCTGGCAACTGACTTCCTCTCTTGGAAGTCTGCCAAATCACAACGAATCAACTCTCTTCTATCCTCTAATCGATTTGTGGATTTCTTTGGCTGGAAATCCTCTGAGAAGTTGTTCTCCTCCCACTCTTTGTCAACTAGTGCTTAGGCTAATTTCTCCACCTTCAGAAATTTAACCCCACCAAAAACTACTGAAGCTCTGCAGCACTGCTTCCGGCACTCTGAATCAACAACAGCTTCAGGACTGCGTCACCCTGGTTGCCCTCTCTGTGAGCAGATAGTCCCAACGTTGTCTTTGCGCTGCCTCTACACAGTAAGTACGTGGGCCTGCGTGGAGACTGCATGGAGACTGCGTCACTTTGGCCTTTGCGTGGCTCTGCTCTCCTCTGCTGCTACGTTGTCCTTTCTGGTCCAGTTTTTTGCGGCTGCTGCTGCTTTCTTTTTTGCTTTCTGCAGCAAGGATTCTTCAGTCTTCTTGCTAATGATTCAGCTAGATCTGCAATCGCTCCGATTCCATGTGAAATTTTTTAGAATATTACTTATGCAGAAAACCTACTGTTAAATCTAGTTATACTTCTCCTACTTAATCAAGTTATTAATCTGAAATTTCAGCATTAGCATCGAAGTAAACACATTAATAGTCTTTACAAATACAGAGCTAAACTGAACACATGCACATAGAAAAAATGACACACAAGATTTTCTGGACAATTGTCCCCGGAAAAACCCAATGTGAGAAAACTAGTCTTTTTGCTGCTGGAGGGTTTTTATTATTAAGTAGGTTCTAAGTACAACAAATCTGGGTACCTTAGTGGTTAACCCAACAAAGGAATACAAAAATCTACAGCAATACCTCTATTCCAGAGATGGAAAACTGGACTAATTCACACCCTCAAAAGGGATTTACATAACTCAACCCCTTTTTGTCTTCAGAAACCCCAACGCTGCTTTAAAGCCTTCTGCGTCAGCTCTGCTAGCCTGATGGTGCCACTGCGCTACTCAAGAGAGGCTTGCGTAACCCCAGACTGGGTGATGCAGTCCCTGCGCTGCCCTAGTTGGGCCTGCGTAAGCCTTGATGGCATCCTGCGGCCTCTGCGCTGCCCTTTCTGGGCCTGCATAGCACTGAAGCAATCTTCGCTGCACAGTTGCTGCGTAATTTCTGCTCTCTCTGCATTGCTCTGACTGTAGCTTCTCTGCCTCTTGCTGACTCTTGGCTTTGGCATCAGACCATCTCCTTAGCCAATACTACCCCTCGCTGCAACTAAAACACTTTTCGAAATTCTTAGCAAACCACGCCCTAGAATTCCAGCTTAGTCTCAGTGCTCTGCCTGTGTGTGTGTGTTCTCCAACTGACCTCAAGCCTTTCCTTTATACTTTTCTTGTTGGGAAACCAATGACCGTGATCTAATCTTGAATTGACGACTAAGATTAAAAGAAATCTTGATCCGTGTGACTTAAGTCATTTCCATCACATGGGAAGAAGGAAGCTACTCCATTCAATGATCTATGGTCACTATGCAAAATCAAAGAAAGTAGGTTGAAGGAAAAGACTGATGTAGGATCAAACCAGCAAAACCAAGCATATGATGCCATGGCAAAGAGGGAAGGAAAATTTGGGAAATTTGGTCCTCAGAAAAGGAAGAAGAATATGGCGAAGGTTCATTGTTATGGATGTCAAGAATATGGGCACTGGAAGAGAGATCGTCCTAAGCTCAAGAAGGACAACAACAAAAGAGGAAGGGAAGAAGCCCATATCACTGAAGAAGTGGAGGAAGCTGAAAATAAGAAATCCAAGAAAGAGGAAGTAAAATATCTCTGCTATGATTGAGATAGTCTTCCTCACCTAGTTCTTTTCAAGTTTCTGTTTTATGTTGTATAGCTATGATGGTAGGAATGGTTGAAGAATATAACTAGGTTCGGTCATCATAAATGTATTTGAGTCATTATGTAATGTACTTATCAAAATAATGAAAATGAAAATTTTTGTTATTATTACAATGACTTATTAAAGCATGGGTTTCATGCTTGGGTCATCCTTTATTAGTCAAAGTCCCCATTGTGGACTTCGAGGATTTATATTGAGTCATTAGAGTCATTTTATATTTTATGAGACCCTTTTTGGGCTTTTGAATCTTGTAAAAAAATATATTTTTGAGTCAAAAATGAATTTTGTCACCTCTGTTTATTTTTGGTAGCATCGGAAATGCTCCAAGTCTCAAAATTTGTGGAGAGTCTTAGGGACATGTATTCTAAAGAACCCAGAAATCGTTTGTGGAAATTCTCCTCAGAATGTGTTTTATTGAAACAATTAACTATTTTAATGGGGACACTAAATCTAAACTTAGGGAAATTAAATAATTAAAGGGTCTTAATAAAACAGAGTGTGAATCTTCTAGAGAACATGGATCAAGTTAAGTTATAATCTTAGCCGTTGATTGGGGATCTAATCTCGGTCGTTGATGTCTCAACAAGAAGACTATAAAGGAAGGCTTGAGGGTCATTTGGAAAGACACACCGAGTGAATCTAGAGATCAAAATTTCTGAAGTGAGTGGTGCTCAAGACGAGAAATTGATCTAAGTGATTCCAGCGCAGAGAGGGGCAGAGATAGCTTCTAGAGAGAGAGTGATTTTGTCAACCGGAGAATCATTAGCAAAGAGAGGCAGAGAGAGATCCAGCGCAGAGCCATAAATGTTGAGGCAGAGCCAACGCAGAGCCACGCTAGGCTGCGCAGAGGCCAAGAGGGTTTCTGAGATTTTGTTGTCGGATCAGTTTTAGAAGTCGGGAACCGAGGTGTGAGACTGGGAGGCAAAGATCTGAGATTTTGGGAGGCAAATCAATCTACAGCTTGGGCGACATAGTGCCAAGAGGAAGTGACGCAGGCCTTACGCAGTGACTGCGTAGAGGCAACGCAGGGCCTACGCAATGATTGAGCAGAGGCAACGTAGGGCCATCCAGAGGTACCTCATTTAGCATACGGATCAGCCCAGAAATTCCAGTATTTAGATTGAGTGAGGTAAAACTCATAATTTTTCTGCCAGTATTTATCTCTCTGTAACTGAATAACCTTGGCGGTATTCAGTGATGTATTAAGAATTTGCTACTGCTTAATAAGAATAAACCCTCAAAACTATTACACCGGTTTTCCCGCAGTGGGTTTTTCCGGGGACTTTCGTCCAAAAATAACGGTGTCCTATGTGTATATTTTTCTTTGCTCAATTTCCTTGTTTTAGAATCATATTTTAATTAAGTGTAGGTTGCTTCAGTAATTTACTTCAATGTTTCAAGAAGTAATCTAAAATAATTTTGTAATGTAATTTACAAAGTAGTTGAAGTAGATTCATTTGGTTGCAGTAGGATTCCTGAGAGTGTTAGATCTAGGAATTTTCACATGGTATCTGAGCGTTTGATATGAAACAGGAAGAGCACATCTAGCACTGAAGCGAAGGCTGAATTGTTGCAGGAGTAGCAGATCGAATCCGCAGAGGTATTGCGCAGTTCTAGCTAGAAGGGCTGAATTTTCGAGGTGGCCTCTCTCTGAGTGAGTCGACAAAGAGGTAAGACTTCCGGATCAAGATCTTGTCGAGGCAGAGGGAGCATCACAAAGCCTTCACGCAGAGCCAAGGGGACATAATTTTTCTGCAAGTAGTTGCTAGGCAGAGAAGCATCAAACGAAGAAGAAAAGCGTAGTGAGGAAATTCTTCCTCAGTGAGTTCCTTTGTCGAGGAATTCAGTTTTTCTCATTTGCTGGGCAGTAGAGGAGAAATAGACTTACCAGCTCCATCAGGGAGTGCGTAATCCAACCTAGAAGCTACGCCATAGGGAGAAAGAGGGAGCAGTTCGACAGTTTTCGGCTGAGATGGCATCTCACGGACTTAGAGATCAGGATCGGTTGTAGGGATCCTCCAACTACGTGATCTAGAAGGAAAGAATCAAATTCCTTCAGAACGAGTATGATCTCAAGGTGTTGTAGACAACATGGTTGCTGTACCTACAAATCTGGATCAGAATAAAATGTACAAGTCCGATATGGCAAAGGCCAAGAGACTTATCCTTGATGGTGTCAAGGATTATATAGTCTCTCATATAGCTGGCAAGTACACAGCCAGGGAGATATGTTAGGCCTTGTCCATGCTATACGAAGGAACTTCCAAGCAGCGAAAGATGTACTTGGAGCAAAATTTCCAGATGATCCAGATGCAGAAGGGGGAGTGCATTGTTCCATTCCTAACGATACTTTAGGATATCCGTGTTTAGTTGGCGGTCGTGGGATCTACCACATCTGCTACAACTATGGTGAGACTGGCCCTTAACGTAGTCACTAAGGAGTGGCAAGTTTTTGTCCAAAGTATCTTGGGCAAGGCGACACTATCAAGTTGGGAGTCGATGTGGGCAACTCTTCATGAGGAGGAGCTGAGAAGAGATCTGATCAAGTGCAAACTTGACGATAGCAACGCAAGCGGATTGAAGAATCCGGAGGAGGAGGAGAATGCAGCCCTCGCATCGAAGGGACAACAAGGGCAACAAAAACAAAAGAGAGATGTTTCGAAGGTGAAGTGCTTCAGATGTGGCGAGATCTACCACTATGCATCACAGTGTCCTTTGAACAAAAAGGACAAGGATGAGAAGCACGATCCAAAGGTTACAACCATGAAGATCGAGGAGGATGAGTATGCCATGAGTGCCCACGTATCTCAAAGAGGGAGATGGGGTGTCATGGAATTGTAGTTCACCTTGAATTCAGTTGGGAAGGATCGTTGAGGAGCCCACCTCTTGGATCACAACCTTGGTACGGGTGCCCATGATGAACAGTATTGGGATGGCGGAGTCTTCAGTTGTAGTGGAGTGATGAAGTGACAAATGCAGTGGGTAGCAGTGCCAACTTCTGAGCAGCGCAAAGCAGAGTATCAACAACGCAATGCAGAGCAACATCATTGTAGTGCATTAGAGGGACTACGCAGTAGCTATCAACAGTCAGATCTTCTTCACGTAGGTGCATCCACTGAACGCTTGTTCAGATTTTAGGTGGTTTTTAGTTGCTTCTCTTAGTAGCTGAGTTGCAGTGTAGATGCTATGTTAGTAGTGGTAGTGCTGGCAGCATAGCAGATGTAGTACATGAGAGGGAGCTGTAGTACAGATGCAACAATGGTAGTGTCAGTGTCATGGGCAGCAGTACAGTTGCAACAGAAATGCAGTGGTTGGTGGACAACTTGTCAAACATCAGCAGCGCTGAGGATGCTTCAGGGTCAGAGCAGTATGCAGTGGGCATGTTGTTAGAGCACTTTCCTCGCTAAGAGGGAGTGTTGATTTTTGGTAGCATCAAAAGTGTTATAAGTCTCAAAATTTGTGGAGAGGCTTCGGCACATGTATTTTAAAGAACCCATAAATCGTTTGTGGAAATTCCACTCAGAATGTGTTTTATTGATTTTTTTTTTAATGGAGACCCTAAGTCTAAACTTAGAGAAATTAAATAATTAAAGGGTATTATTAAAACAGAGTGTGAAACTTCTAGAGAACATGGATCGAGTCAAATTATAATCTTAACCGTTGATTGGAGATCTAATCTTGGTCGTTGATGTCTCAACGAGAAGACTATAAGGAAGGCTTGAGGGTCATTTGGAAAGACACACTGAGTGAATCTAGAGATCGAAATTTCTGAAGTGAGCAGTGCTCAAGATGAGAAATCGATCTAAGTGATTCCAGCGCAAAGAGGGGCAGAGATAGCTTCTGGAGAGAGTGATTTTCTCATTCGGAGAATCATTAGCAGAAAGAGGCAGAGAGAGATCCAACGCAAAGCCACGCAGTGCTACGCAGAGGCTGCGTTGAGGCCAAGAGGGTTTTCGAGATTTTGCTGTCGGATCAGTTTTAGAAGCCAGGAATCGAGGTGTAAGACTGACAGGGGAAGATCTCAGATTCCGAGAGGCAAATGGCTCTACAACTTGGGTGATGTAGTGCCAAGAGGAGGTGATGCAGGCCCTACGCAGTGACTACTCAGGGCCCTCCAAAGGTACTGCATCTAGCATCCAGATCAACCGGGAATTTTCGGTGATTGAGTGAGGTAAAAATCACAATTTTTTTGCCAGTATTTCTCTCTGTAACTGAATTATCTTGGGGGTATTTAGAGGTGTATTCGGAATTTGCTACTGCTTAATAAGAATAAACCATCAGATTTGCTGCACTGGTTTTTCCACATTGGGTTTTTCCTGGGACTTACGTCCAAAAATAATGGCGTCCTATGTGTATAGTTTTCTTTGCTCAGTTTCCTTGTTTCATAATCAGATTTAATTAAGTGTAGGCTGCTTCAGTAATTTACTTCAATGTTTCAAGAAGTAATCTGAAATAATTTTGTAATGTAATTTACAAAGTAGGTGAAGTTGATTCAGTTGGTTGCAGTAGGATTCCTGAGAGTGTTAGATCTAGGAATTTTCACAACCTCCACACCAAGTCGGCCTGAAAGAGTGCATTTCAACCCACAAGAAGCCTACATATACAAGTGAAGTTCGATCTATTTGCTCATCCATTCAACATGTTTGATTCACACAAGAAGTGTAGTAAAAAGTGTGAAGTGCAGGAAAAAGAAGGGAAGGTGCAAGATCAAAGTTTTTGGGCTCTCTCTCTCTCTCTCTCTCTCTCTCTTTTCTGTGAAGTTACAGGGAAGTTGCAGGATCGAAGTTGCTGGATTCGCGCGGTCGAAGTTCTGCTACTGCAATAGGTTGAAGTTGCAGTAGGTCGAAGCTGCAGGAGGGTCAAAGTGTTGTTGTTGCATAGGTCGAAGTGCTGCATAGGTCAAAGTAGTTACTGCTACAGGGATTGAAGTTTTGCTGCTGCAAGGTCGAAGGTCTACATCAAAGTTACTGGAAGGAAGGGTTGATTTGGTGGTTGGAGTAATTACGTGTCTGGGATGAAGAGTCTAGGATTACGTCAAGAAAACTATTGAATGAAGAGATTTTGACTGGGTTTTCCCCTAGATAGGGGTTTTGCCCTGGTAGAGTGCCTACATCTTGTGTCTTTTGTTTTGTGATCTTCATACACACATAATTTGGTCAATGCTTGATTAAAGATAACATAACAAAGAAGTAAAAGAAACCAACATAACTCACAAATAATTATCAAGAAAAGAGGAATCAAAACCTAAATCTACTTGCATTGATTTCTCAACATGGTATCAGAGCTAAGGTCAAGGAAGATTGAAGATCACTCTGTTGGCTCAAGGGAAATGGTTACTCCCTCTATGATAAGTTATATGGTAATGAGATTCAATACTACAAGAAGTTGGATCAAGAAGATTTCTACTACTTATTCAACAGGGTCAAAAGTCAAGGGTTTTGTGCTACACTTACATGTTCACTTAATGATGGTAATGCAGGGATTATTGTGGAGCATCAAGGCATATAACATGAGAGAGTAAACAAATTCACACTTTATCAAAGGAACCATCTTCTCATGCAGTGGAATTGGGAGACAACAAAATCTATGTTGTTAGAGGCTTGGGATCAACATCTTTGAAGCTGGAGAATGTAGCTAAGCTACATCAAAACAATATACTATATGTTCCAGGTTTGAAAAAAAAATTTCTTTCAATTTCTTGCTTAGAGGATAAAGGGGATAGATTTGCTTTTGTTTTTGTTTTGGGAAAATATTCAAGTATCGATAAAGCTAGGGTTATTGGGGTTCGTGAAGGAAGCTTATATATATTAGAGAGTCATAACACAATCTTCTCAAGCTCTAGTTCATATGGAAATCAATCCCATTGAGCTATGGCATAGAATATATGGTCATCTACACTACACGGTCATTCCCACAATTAATCAACTGGTTCATGGCATCCCCAATATCAAAGAAGATCATGAAGGAGTTTGCAAGGGATGTTCTTTGGGAAAACATACAAGAAAACCATTTACAATAATGAAACAAGGTCTAAAGAAATATTAGACCTTATTCATTCTAATGAGTGTGGGCCTTTGTCTGACAAATCACTTGGAGGTCATCTTTACTATGTAACATTCATTGATGATCACTCTACAAAAACATGGCTCTACCTTCTCAAGGAAAAGGATGAAGTATTTGAGAACTTCAAGGAGTTTAGATCTGAAGTGGAAACCCTAACCGAAAGCAGGATAAAGACCTTGAGATCCGACAATGGTGGGGAATGCACTTCTAAAGAATTGATTGCATATTGTGAAGAAGCACGAATTAAGACGGAGCTCAGTGTTCCCTACTATCTCGAAGAAAATGGAGTGGCCAAAAGAAAGAATAGGACAATTGAAGAAGGTATACAAACAATGCTCCTTGATCAATTTTGACCAAAATTTCTATGGGGAGAAGAAACAATGACAACAATATTTATTCAAAATAGAAGTCCTTATAGAATTCTTGACGACATGACACATGAGGAAACATTCACAAGGAAAAAGGCTAGTGTGCACCATCTCCAATCTTTGGGAGTCTTGTTTATATCCACATTCCAAAAGACAAACGAAAGAATTTAGATTCTACAAGCATCAAAGGGATCTTCGTTGGCTATAGTCTCTCCTCAAAAGCATATAGAATTTACATCAAGGAAGGAAGACATATTGAAGTAAGCAGGGACATTATATTTGATGAAAATCATGCCTACAAAAGATCCAAAGATATCCCTATTGATTCCGATGATGAAGATATACCTATATACGAAGAAGAAGAAGTACACCACGACAATCTTACTACAATTCAAGAAGAAGAAGAAGGACCAAGTGAGCCTATTCAACCTGTGATCATACCAAACACTAGGAAGAGGCCAAATTGGTTTAAAGCTACTCTAAAGATGCTGAAAGACATGGAGCTGCAAAAGGAAGTTTTAGAGAAAGAAAAAGGCCAAAAAGATATTTTGGATATGCTGCATACATGACAAAACTGATTGAAGTTGAACCATCTACATTTGAAGAAGCTTTTCATCAAGAAGTATGGAAGAAGGCAATGCAGGAAGAATATCAATCCATCATGAAGAATGGGGTTTGGGAAATCGTTCCTAGACCTAATGACAAATCGGTTGTCACCTCCAAATGGATCTACAAGATCAAGCACACTGTTGATGGAAGTATAGACAAATACAAAGATAGATTTGTTGCAAGGGTTTCTCTCAAAAGGAAGGCATAGATTATGAAGAAATCTTTGCACCGACCCCAAGTTATACTACCATTAGATCTTTGGTTTCATTGGCTGCTACAATGGGATGGAATATCCATTAAATAGATGTAAAGACAACATTTCTGAATGGGACCATTGATGAAGTATACATTGAACAACCCGAAGGCTTTGAAGTAAATAGCAAAGACATTCATGTCTGTAGACTCATGAAGGCCCTATATGGTTTGGAGCAAGCTCCTAGGTCATGGTATGCAAGAATGGATGCATACCTTCTAAGCATTGGGTTCGTGAAAAGTACTGTTTATCCAAATCTCTAAATCAAGGTTGTGGATAATGAGCCAGTCATTATTCTACTATATGTGGATGATCTATTCATTACAAGTGTGGAGTGAAGGATACAAGAATGCAAGAAGATGCTGGTAGCCGAGTTTGAGATGAAGGATCTGGGACTAATGCACTATTACCTAGGTCTGGAAGTATGGCAAAAACCTGGGGAAATATATCCGGAGCAAGGAATGTATATCATCAAGTTGTTGCAAAAGTTTGGGATGATGGATTCCAAGCCGATGACTGCTCCTATGATGATCAATCTCAAGAAGTTGAAAAGATTTGACTCAAGTCTCGTAGATCCTACCTCCTATCATAAGTTGGTGGGTTCTCTAATGTATTTGGTAAATACTGGGCTAGATATATGTTTTGTTGTGAACATTCTTAGTAAGTTTCAGTTGGAGCCTAGTTATGATCACTAGATAACTGCCAAGCATATATTGAGATATCTTCATGGTAATATACATCAGTGCCTAAAGTATGATAGCAAGGAAGTGAAGTTGATTGGCTTCATAGATTTTGATTGGGGTGGCAGTGAGACCGATAGAAGAAGCACTACAGTCTACAGATGGATGCTTTAGTCTAGGAGCTGTTATGATCTAATGGATGAGTAAGAAGCAAGATCCCACTGCTTTGAGTAGTGCTGAGGCAGAGTATGTGGCTTCATGTGAAGTAGGAAAGGAAGTTGTATGGTTGAGAAAGCTTTTGACAGATTTGTTCGAAAAAGCCTCTGGGTCCTACTGTGATCAACCGCGACAATCAAAGCTGCATCAAGATATCTGAAGATCCTGTGTTTCATGCTAGGACAAAGCATATCAACAATAAGTTCTACTACACTAGGAACCTGGTGCAAGATGGGATCGTGAAGCTAGAGTATGTCCCAACCGACGATCAGGTAGCTGATATACTAACAAAGTCTCTTCCTAATAAGAAGTTTGAATATCTTAGAAACATGCTTGGTTTAGTATATATTGATGATTTTGTTGATGATAAAAGTTTGGAAGAGATTTGTTGAAGTTTTGTGCGTGACACATTTCCTAGGAGGACATTAGGCCGACTCTATGTGTTGATGTTTAGATCTCGAAGTAGGGAGGGTGGTGTTGGTCATTGAGCTCTAACCTCAGATACACACGTGGATCCTTGGGTTGATGGTTAGCAAAAAGAGCTTGATGGTACTTAGAGAGGCTGAAAGCTTTAGTCCATCTTAGTCCCACCTGGATAGATTGCCTTGGTCAGGAATCTAGTCCGTGGCATCGTGAGTGCCTAAATTGTTGGAGGACCTTGTATAGATTGCCTTGGTCAGGAATCTAGTCCATGGCATTGCGGTGCCTAAACTCGTCATAGTTCATATGCTTTGAGATCTTCCTTGTATGAATACCTCCCTAGTTAAGAGGGAGTGTTGAAGAATGTAACTAGGTTCAGTCTTCATAAATGTGTTTGAGTCATTATGTAATGTACTTATCAAAAGAATGAAAAATAAATTTTTTGTTATTATTACAATGACTTATTAAAGCATGTGTTTCATGCTTGGGTCATCTTTTATTAGTCAAAGTCCCCATTGTGGACTCCTAGGATTTATATTGAGTCATTAGAGTTATTGTATATTTTATGAGACCCTTCTTAAAAAATTTATTTTTGAGTAAAAAATGAATTTTGTCACCTCCACACCAAGTCGGCCCTTGCCTGATGAAGTCGACTTGAAAGAGAGCAATTCGGCCTCTTACCACTCAAACCAGCAGGGGACCTAAAGGGGTTCCTAATAGGCCAACTGCTAGACTTAGGGCAACAGTCGAGGCTTAGCCCACTGTCACCACGGCTAAGACTCCATGCTCTTTACGGAATTTCACCGACCAGAGGAGTCTCGACAGTGTAGGAATCACTTGTAAAGTATATGTCAATAGGTGGAAAGTGACCCTGGAAACCCTTTCCCTAGGATGGAGTGAAGAATGGAGCTTGCTTTCTCTTCAAGCAAGGGACATGGTCCACTAGGGATAAGGGATGAGGATTGGAGGGTTAAGAGAGAAGGAATGGGCTTATAGACGAGGTTCTCAATCCCTATAATCCTAGGGAAACTTGGATTCCCAAATGGTCCTTGAAAAATAATCCTTATTGAGAAGTGGGACCACACGGGGCCAAATGGACCCAGCCCAAGTTCGGGGATGGAATAAAACAACCAATGATGTTCCTATCCTGGACAAGGTGAAAGGAAAAGACCAAACATGAATATTTACTTCAAAAGTTTGAATTGATCCTATTTGTTAATTTTTGGATAGCATTGGATGTGCTCTAGCTCTGAAACTTTTTGGACGAGCTAGAACACATGAGATCTCCAAGACCCAGAAATCGTTTGGAGACATTCCACCTGGAGCCTAAGTTATTCAAATAATTAATTATTTTAATGGAGACCCTAAGTTTAACTTAGGGAAATTAAATAATTAAAGTGAATTGATTTAGACATGTGGGTGAGAATGTTCTAAGTGATGAGGATCAAGTCTTTTCTAATCTTAGCCATTGATTAGAGATTAGATCACGACCGTTGAATGCTCAACAGGAAAAGTATTAAAGGCTTGGGGTCAGTTGGAGAACACACACAAAGTGGCAACACTTGAGCTAAGTCGAAATTTTGGGGCGCAGTTTGCTGAGAATTTTCGAGTGAGCTTGCAATGCAACGAGGGGCAGTTCGGAAGTGGGATTTATGAGTCTAAGGCTGAGAATACGATAGCAGAGAGGTAGATCCGTACTAGAGAGACAACGCAGGCCCAGGAGGGGTGACGTAGAGGCAGCGTAGGCCCAAGAGGGGTGACGCAGAGGCAGCGTAAGCCCAAGAGGGGTGATGCAGAGCCATAAGGGCTCATGCAGAGGGATGTAGGCCTAGCCTGGGTGACACAGTCACTTAGTGACCAGCGCTGGGGTTTCAGTGGGCCAGATCGGGCTCGTATTCACCAAATCAGACAGAGTGACGCAGGGATTGCGTAGGCACTTGTGGGGTTCCTCATTCTCAGCTGAATCAACCATAATATCTGTCTTCGAAAATATAGGTACATCTGCCGAGATTTTCTCTGTTGGGTAAACTACTACTGGTGCCCTAATTTGTATTCAGAAATCTGCATAATAATAAAAACCCTCAAGAGTTGATGTACTACTTTTCCCGTAATAGGTTTTTCCGGGGACATTTGTTTGAAAAATCTTGCGTGTCCTTTGTCAAATGTGCTTAATTCTTCAGTTTTTGATCTGTATATTTGTGTAGGCTGCAATGCATTTATGTCAATGTATTATTGTATAATTCAAAAAAATAACTTGTTAAGAAAATCAAACAAATAGAAGTAAATCAGATTACTGCAGTAGGGTTTCTGTTTAGTAAATTCAAAAATTTTCACATGGCATCAAAGCTATTGCAAATCAGGGAAAGATGAATCCATCATCGAAGAGGCGAAGTTTTTGCTATAGGAAGGTGGTTGTGACAACATAGATCCAGGAAGAGGCAGCGCAACACAAGAGGGACAACGCAGGCCCAAGAGGGGTGACACAGAGCCTGTGTAGCTCATGCAGAGCCGACGCAAAGGCTCACGCAGACCTAGAGGGGTGACACAAAGCCAGTCTAGCTCACGTAGAGCTGACGCAGAGGTTCACGCAGGCCCATAAGGGTGACACAGTCCGAGACGAGGTAACGCTGTGCCAGTTGCCGTGGCTAGAAGTGCAGTTCTTCAGAGCCTGTTGGTGGGGCATTGTTCAGTGGGTACAAAACAATGTCTAGCAGGGTTGACAAAGTAAGGGGAAGCAGTTCCTCAGCAAACTTTCTCGCCAAGAAGTTTGAGATCTTATTAGCAAAGTGATTGGAGAGGGCTGATTTGACAATAGTTGGTGGAGGATTTCCGGGAGGGAAATCACTTGCCAGAGGGAGCATATTCTCTAAAGGGTTTCTAGCGCCAAGAAACCCAGATCTAGTCTTCTGCTGAGGGTAACAACAGAAGAAGGGAGAAGAGTATTCGCTTCGACAACTTTTGAGCAAAGATGGCCGCACATGGATTGAGGCATTAGGACAGGCTGGATATGTATCCAATTTCATCATCCGGAAGGCTAGAACCCTGTCAGTTCTAGATGAATGTCACATCAAAGATCACGCCAAGAAAGTTTGCGATGTTCCTGTTGATGTTGATCCATTGAAGAAGTATGAGGAAGCGCAAGCAAGGGCTAAGTGCTTGATTATGGACGAGGTCAAGGATCATGTGGTCCAACACATTGCTGAAAAAAACACAACAAATGAGATGTGGACGACGTTGACCTCAATGTATCAAGGGACTTCTGTCCAAAGGAGAATGCTTCTGGAGAATCAACTTCGACTATTTCAGATGCATAAGGGAGATGAAATCGACCCCTTCCTCATTAGATTGAAGGCGATTTGTGATCATCTGGATGTTATGGGGGCCACTCCTGATGAGGATTTATTGGTCAGGACAACCCTGAATGTAGTGTCTGAAGAGTAGAAGACCTTTGTCCATGGCATCTTGGGCAGAGCGACACTTCCAAATTGGGAACACATGTGGGTAGCTCTTCTCTCCACACGTGGGAAAATTCTAGCAGCAGCTAATTTCTGATTTCAGTTTAGGGTTTCTGCAGCAAACTTTGACCAACGTTGACTTTGGTCAACACAAGGTCAAATCGACTTGAAAGTCTCCCAAAATTTCGATTTTCCTAATCTGCATTTTTTGGCACTATTCTCGAGGCAAAACGTTGACTTTGACTTTTTAGCGTTGACCTAGCTGCTGCTGTTGTTTGTGTTGACCATTGACTTTTTGGGTTGACTTTTGAGTTGACCGTTTCGCTGTCCTATAGGGTTGTGTGACATTGTTGGTTGGCTAACCATATTGAGACTTTGCTGGTTGAAGCATCCTGTTGATCGCCGTAACACACCAACACACTTAAATATTTTTGGCTTGTCCTCTGTCGATCTATTGGTATGTTCTATCAGCATTTTACTTTATTGTTTGTGTGATTGCTGTCTGATATTGAAGAAAAAGTAAAGTTGCATCAAGCATAAAACATCTACATAAATTTACATGGAATCAAAGCTGAGGTGAAGACAAAGCCCTAATTTGTAGCAATCATCGAAGAAGAGGATAGGTTCCTCAAACTACAATGGCTTTAAGGCTGATGACAAATTGACTAGGAAGGATGACTTCCATGCTTGGAAGATGACATTGGATCTTAACTTGGAAGACCAAGATGTCATGGACTATGTGCACGGTAAAATCCAAGAGCCTCCACAGCCACGCAGAGGCTGACGCAGTCCCTCCAGGGCATCACGGTGGCTTCAGAAGTAGTGTTGAGGGTTTCTAGGGTCGGATCCGGGCTGAGTCCTGTAAATCTCGTTTGAGGGTGTGGATCAGTGAGATATTTGGCACTAGATCTTCAGGTTAGCTGGAGATTTGATTTCTTTTATTCCCTGTCGGGTTTTCCAACGTTGGAACCCAGATTTGCTGTACTCAGAACTACTTACTAATAAACCCTCATATCTGTTGAACCGGTTTTCCCGCTTTGGGTTTTTCCGGGAACTTATGTCCAAAAATCCATGTGTCACTTTGTTGCATGAGTGAATTATTCAGTAAATGATCTGCATGTGTAGGTTGTTGTGTTTATTTTTGGTATTTTCTGAATCTAATTTCTGGAAATAACTTGTATAAATTAAATCAAGTAGGAGGAAATAAACCAATACACTGCAGTAGAATTTTCATAGCAGAGTCATGGGCAATAGTACAAAAGGCAACAACGCAAAGGATGAGGGACAATAGGCCAAGCATCAACAGCGCAGGGGAGCGATGTCGTGGATCAAAGTAATGCTTTTGGACTGAAGTATTGCTAAAACACATTCCTCGCTAAGAGGGAGTGTTGATTTTTGGGTAGCATCAGATGTGCTCTAGCTTCAAAACTTTGTGGAGGGGCTAGAACACATGACATCTCCAAGACCCATAAATCGTTTCGAGAAATTCCACAGAGAGCCTAAGTTATTCAAATAATTAATTATTTTAATGGAGACCCTAAGTTTAACTTATGGAAATTAAATAATTAAAGTGAATTAATTTAGACATGTGGCTGAGAATGTTCTAAGTGACGAGGATCAAGTCTTTTCTAATCTTAGCCGTTGATTAGAGATTAGATCACAACCGTTGAATGTTCAACATGAAAAGTATTGAAGGAAGGCTTGGGGTTAGTTGGAGAACACACATATAGTGGCAACACTTAAGGTAAGTCGAAATTCTGGGGCGCAGTTTCCTGAGAATTTTGGAGTGAGCTTGCAATGCATTGAGGGCAGTTCGACAGTGGGATTTATGAGTCCAAGGCCGAGAATACAATAGCAGAGAGGCAGATCTTGTAGATCAAGTGTACTCTAGTCCCTCCACAAAATTTGGGAGATAGAGCACAACTGATGCTACCCCAAATACAAAAAATCTCAATACTCCCTCTTAGCATTAGGAGTGTGCTCTAGCAATACATCACACTATGCATTACAAGATTTTGGGCACTGGTTCTGTGTTGATGATGCTTGGCCTGCTGCCACTCAACTCTACATCGCTGCTGCCATTCTGTACTGCTGCCTATGACGCTGTCACTACCACTGCAACATCTGTACTGCAACTCCCTCTCAATTTGTTGCATCTGTGCTGCTCATAACACTGCCACTACTGATCTGCTGCATTGCAACTTCAGTTGTTGAGAGAAACAACTGAATCTCCTGCCCAGTCTTTGACAGACAAGTCAGTTGGGCTGCATCCTCATCACTGAAGCACCATAGGCTGCTGATCGGTGCTGGTATCTGAAGGATGATGCATAGCAACAACTCTACACTGCGTAAGCAGACTCGCTCTGCACTGTTGAAGTCACATCAACCACTTGTGCTGAAATCTCTCATGCTGCTGCTGCAATGCACTGTCCTCCTGACGCCTCCACGCTGCTGCAGCTCTGCTTTGGATAAGCAACTCTGCTCTGCACTGTCGAAGTCACATCAGCCCCTACGCTGCTACTGCCTCTACGTTGTTGTTGCATCTGCACTGCGATGCTTCTTCCAACCTTCAAATCTACCTCTACTTCATCTATGATCTATGCACCCACTGCTCCACTTGTCCCGCTACTGTCTTAAGGCTGTTGTAGCTCGCATGTGATCTAAGAGATGAGTTGCTCAAGGATCCTGCCCTCATTCTATAGCTCCTCTACAGATCCATGTCGCCCCACTTTCGTGGTTCATGAGCACTCATGGGTGCATTATCTTCCGACCCATCATCCGCCACAACAGCCTTGGAAAAGGAAGCTTCCTTGTCCCTTTTCTTCTGAGGACAATTGCTGGCAAAATGTCCTAATTCACCACACTGGAAGCACTTGATCTTTGACAGATCCTTCTTCTTATTTCCCTATTGCCTCTTTGATGCCAAGATTGTATCTTCTTCATCTTCCTTCTTCACTTTGCTTAATATAGAGTTGTACTGCTTCTTGGTGATTTTGCGGAGTTCTTCTTGACTCAGAATTGCCCATAAGCTATCCCAATCTAGGAGGTCCGCTCTGCCCAAGATACTTTGGACAAAGGTTTCTCACTCATCTGTGATTGCATTGAGAGCAGTCCTGACCATCACACCATCTTCCACTTTAGTAGCCATTGCAGTCAACTGATCTCTGATTGACTGCAATCTGAAAAAGAAATGTTCCATGTCTTCTCCCTTGGTCATCATGAATGACCGCATTTGAGTCTCCAACAACATCTTCCTTTGGACAAACTTTCCTCATATAGGGAAGTTAAGGCCTTCCACATCTCATTAGTTGTCTTTTTCTCAGCTATGTGTGGGACAATATGGTCCTTAATTTCATCCATGATCAACCGCTTGGCATTTCCAACAGCTTCATTATGCTTCCTTAGGAGATTTGCATTGGTCGGTGTGGCCAGAGTTTGCTCTGCATGATCTCTTAGATGATATGCCTCTAGGACTATCAGGATCCTAGCCTTCCAAACTGAGAAGTTGGAAAGGCCATCCAATCTGTCTTGATCATGTAGTCCATGAGGAGCCATCTGCTCAGAAATGTGTCGAAGCTTCTTTTCTCTTTGCTAGAGAACTGGATCTAAGGCCCTTGGCGAAACAGACACCTTCTGCTCCCTCTGACAACTGATTTCACTTCTTGGAAATATGCCAAATCAACAATGATTCACAACTCTCTTTGATCCTCTGATCAATCTGCAAGTTTCTTTGGCTAGAAACTCTCTGAGAAGCTGATCTCCTCTCGCTCTTTGTCACTTGTGCTTAGGCTAAAAATATGAAAACTTCAGAAATTTAACCCTATCAGCGCCTTCTGAATTTCTGCAGCTATGCTTCAGGCTCTTCTGGATTTGACAAATTCAGATCTGCGTCACACTCGCTGGCTTCAGACAATCCCAGTGCTGCCTCTATGCTGCCTCTGCGCAGTAAGTGTGTGGGCCTACTGGGAGACAACGTTAGACTGCGTCACCCTGCCCTCCGCGTAACTCTGCCTCTCTGAAAACTGCGCTGCCCCTTCAGATCTGCCCTTCTGCTGCTTTCCGCAGCAAGAACCTTCAGTGTTCTGCTGGTGACCCTCCTAGATCTGCAATTGCTCTGATACCATGTGAAAATTTCTGAATGTTACACTTATGCAGAAATCTACTGTTAGATCTGGTTATGCTCCTCCTACTTAATTAAGTTATTAACTGAAAATTTCAGATTAATATCGAAGCAAAACACATAACAAACTTTCACCAATTCAGACCTAAAAAAAGTATATGCACACATAGACAAAGTGACAGTGATTTTTTGGACAAATAGTCCTAGGAAAAAGCCAATGCGGGAAAACCGGTCTGCTGGCTGTTGGAGGGTTTTATTATTAAGAGTTTTATGAATACATCAAATCTGGGTTCCAGATTTGGAAAACCCGTCAGAGATAAAATAGATCTGTAACTCACCGGCTGTTCTGAAGCCAAAATAATGACTCGATCCACACCCGTAAACGAGATTTATTAACTCACCCAAAATTAGGCCCTAGAAACCTCGATTTGGCTCATGATCCTCGGTGTTGCCTCGGAAAGGGTTGCGTTACCCTAGAATTGGCAGACGCAACCCTTGCGCTCGCCCCTTAGAGTCTCTCGTGCAACTCCCGGTTTCAACATCGCCCGCTCTCAGAGGGATCACAGAATACTCGCGTAGCCGAAGTCGCTTCCTATGCCGCATGTGTGCTACCCTCTTTGTCGCCGCTTCTCCCTGTGCTGCCTCTCTAAGCCGATCTCTCGTCTCGTCGATTCTAGATCGCAAATTTTTGAAGATGTTCTAAAGCAACATGCGATAGAACATACCGATAGATCAATGGAAGACAAGACAATAAAAACAGAGATGAAGAATGGTAGCGTTACGGCGATCAGCAGGATGCTTCAACAAGAAAAGACTTCATAAGGTCAGCCTCCCACATGTGTCACACAACCCCAAGATGTCCGATCAAGAATGCTCCACCAAGACGTTGCACCAAGAAGCCCTAAACGCAGAATCGAGAATGCTGCTCCATCACCATCCAAGAAAGAAGAAAATGCCTCCACAAAAATGTGTGCATCAAATGAACTCCAAGTGTCTCCAATATATAGGCATCTGTGGGGGTGTATGACACATCTCTTATGCATGTGGGATAAATCAGGCCGACCTTGCACATGTGGAATAAATTCAAAATACATGTTCTGCTCATCCAATCAAGATGATCTTTAGATTGATCTTGCACGTCTCTGAAAGAAAAGTCGAATAAAAATATTGGCATCGTCATCTGAACGTCACAATATGGAGTTTGGACCTAGTTGCCCGAAATTAACACTCCCTCTCAACTAGGGAGAACTCCATCCACCAGTGCCATCCAAACATCATGGGTCATCCCACCGTAACTTGCTTCGCTAGCTTCTTTATTTCAAAACAAAAGGTGAATCACAAATACATCACTCCCGACTAACCTGAAGTCAGCTCAGAGGTCCAAAACCTCTATAGGACTCAAAGGAGTCACATACCAAACCGAAGTTGGTTTAACTGACTCGAAGTCATTTGGAGGGCCAAAACCTCACTAGAGTTGATCCCAGATCAAGTGGTTGGACACATGCCATCCTAGACATAGAGAGTACAACATGTAGAAATTTTTGAATCTTAACACTTATGCAGAAATTATTACTGTTAATCCGGTTAAGCTCCTCCTACTTATATAAGTTATCAACTAAATAAATTCAAGTTAACATCGAAGCAAAACACATAACAGATCTCTACCAATTCAGATCTAGAATAAGCACATGCACACCTTGACAAAGTGACACAGATATTTCTAGACAAATTGTCCCCGGAAAAACCGGTCTCTGGCTGCTGGAGGGTTCTATTATTAAGAATATTTCTGAATACACAACTCTGGGTTCGAGATCTAGAAAACCCGACAGAGAAAACTCTAGATCTACAGCTCCTGGTTGATCTAGGGCCAAAAATACTAACTGATCCACACCCTCAAATGGGATTTACAGAACTCACCAAATCTCGGCCTAGAAACCCCAAATGGCTGCCCCGAAAAGGCTCGTCACTTCTCGAAGCCCTTTGAAAGCCTCTCATACAAATTTCTGTATGGCCTCCAAACCATCACATTGCTTCCTAAGGGACTCAAGTGCTCCTGCACGGGTGACGCAATACTCTGCGATGCCCCTAAGTGGTCTCCCGCATAACCCCGGGTGCTCTCCCCCAAATTACGCCGGTCTCCGTTAATCGTTGCCGCGCTCCCTCTCGCGTTGCCCTTGAGCTGATCTCTTCTCTGCTTCTTGTGTATTCTAGACCTCGGGATCAAATCATCCCCTTGGTCTAAATTCCCCTCTCTGCAACTGAAACACTTGAGAATTCTTAGCAACCCCGCCCTAGAATCTCAGCTTAGTTTCAGTGCTCTGCCTCTGTGTGTGTGACAAATGACCCCAAGCCTTTCCTTTATAATTTTCTCATTTACAAATCAACGACCATGATCAAATCTTGAATCAATGACTAAGATTAAAAGAAAGCTTGATCCGTGTGACTTAAGACAATTTCATCACATGTTTAATTAAATTCACTTTAATTATTTTATTTTCCTAAGTTTTAACTTAGGAAATACATTAAAATAATTAATTAATTTAATATCTCCTAAACCAAATGAAATTTCCCAAATCCATTTCTAGGTCTTCTAGATCAAGTGTACTCTAGTCCTTCCTCAAAATTTGGGACCTAGAGCACAACTGATGCTACCCCAAATACACAAAATCTCTAACACTCCCTGTTAGCATCAAGGGTGTGCTCTAGTAACACATCACACTTATGCATTACATGATTTTGGGCACTGGTTCTGTGCTGCTGAAGCTTGGCCTTCTGCCACTCAACTCTACACTGCTGCTACCATTTTGTACTGCTGCTCATGACTCTGCCACTGCCACTGCAACCACTGTACTGCAGCTCCCTCTCAATATGCTGCATCTGTGGTGCTCATAGCACTGCCACTACTGATCTGCTGCACTCCAACTTTAGTTGTTGAGAGAAACAACTGAATCTCCTGCCCAATCTTTGACAAACAAGTATGATGGGTTGCATCCTCATCACAGAAGCTCCATACGCTACAGATTTGTGCTGGCATCTAAAGAACGATGCACAACTACAGCTCTGCCTACATAATCAGACTCCCTCCGCACTACTGAAGTCACATCAACTCCTTGTGCTGAAATATATCACGCTGCTGCTGTATTGCGTTGTCCCTTTGAAGCTTTCTGCGTTGCTGCAGCTCTGCACTGCATAAGCAGCACTGCTCTGCGCTGCTGAAGTCACATCAGCCTCTACGCTGCTACTGCTTCTACGCTACTGCTGCTTTGCTCTGTGCTGCTCCTTCCAACCTCCAGATCTGCCTCTGCTTCTGCCTCATTTGTGATCTATCCACCCACTGCTCTACTTGTCCCGCTACTGTCTTAAGGCTGTCGTAGCTCGCTTGTGATCCAAGAGATGAACTGCTCAAGGATCTCGCCTCTCTTCCATGTAGCTCCTCTACATGTCCGTGTCACTCGACCTCCGTGGTTCATGAGCACTCATGGCTGCGTCATCTCCTGACCCATCATCTGCCACAACTACCTTGGAAGAAGATGCTTCCTTGTCCCCTTTCTTCTCTGGACAATGGCTAGCAAAATGTCCCATTTCGCCACACTGGAAGCATTTGATCTTTGAAAGTACTTGATCTTTGAAAGCACTTGATCTTCCTCATCTTCTTTCTTTACTTTTCTCAACCCAAGGTCATGCTGCTTCTTGGTGAATCTGCATAGTTCTTCTTGCTGCAGGATTGACCACAAGCTGTCCCAATCTGGGAGGTCCGCTCTGCCCAAGATACTTTGGACAACGGTTTCCCACTCATCCGTGACTGCATTGAGGGCAGTCCTGACTATCATTGCATCATCTACGGTTGCACCCGTTGCAGTTAGCTGATCCCTGATTGACTGCAATATGAAGAGGAAATGCTCAATGTCTTCTCCCCTGGTCATCATGAATGACCTCATTTGGGCCTCCAACAACATCTTTCTTTGGACTAATTTTCCCTCATACAGGGAAGTCAAGGCCTTCCACATTTCGTTAGTTGTCCTTTTCTTAGCTATGTGTGGTACAATATGGTCTTTGATACTGTCCATTATTAGCCACTTGGCATGCCCAGCAGCTTCCTTATGCTTCCGTAGGAGATCTGCATCTGTCGGTGTGGCCAGAGTCTGCTCTGCATGGTCTCTTAGACTGTATGCCTCAAGGACAATCAGAATCCTTGCCTTCCAAACCGAAAAGTTTGAGAGGCCCTCAAGCCTGTCCTGATCATGCAGTACATGAAGAGCCATCTGCTCAGAATTTGTCGAAGCTCCTCCTCTCTATACTAGAGATCTGGATCTAGGGTCCTTTACGAACTGGGCACCCTCTGCTCCCTCTAACAATTGATTTCCCTCCTTGGAAATCTACCAAATCAACTATGATTCAGCTTCTTCTTTGATCCTCTGATCAAACTGCAAATTTCCTTTGGCAAGAAACTTTTCTGAGAAGTTGATCTCCTCCCAATCTTTGTCACTTGTGCTAAGGCTAAAAATCTGAAAAACTTAAGAAATTTAACCCCACCAGCTCTTATGAATTTCTACAGTTTTTCTACAGTCTTTTCTGGATTTGACAAATTCAGATCTGAAACACACTAGCTGGCTTCAGACCTAACCAGCGCTGGCAAGGGAAATAATAGATCGGATGGTGGTATATCGGACCACAGGTGCAAGTATATCATCATAGTCTACGCCTTCCTTTAGAGAGAAGCCTCGGGCAACAAATCTTGCCTTGTACTTTTCAGCACTCCCATCAGATCCATGCTTGATCTTATAGAGCTATTTCGAGGTGACAGCAGCTTTGTCCTCTGGTCTCGGGACCATATCCCAGACATCATCCTTCATATGGACTCGTACTCTTTGTGTATATCATCTTTCCAGACTTGATGCTTTACAACTTCTTCAAATGATCCAGGCTTGTATTGTACTCATGGCTGCTAAATACCCTTGGTATCTATTCGGCTTCTTGCTTTCTCGGAGTGTCCCCCTTTGGGGCGATATGTCTCTTGGCATCTTCGAGAGAGTCTCTGAGCCATGAGGGTCTTCTCTTCTTTCTTCCAGCAACGTCATTTGCTCAGGAGCATACACTTTTGTGGTCTCCCTCTTAATGTCAGCTCCTCTTGTGAGAGAAGACATCTATAAGAACATCCTCCCAAGGATTTCACAAGAAGCATACCAGATAAGTCAGAGTGTATCAGATGTCTTTATGACACTTGAGGAATGAAGAAAAGTCCCTTTTGTATGCTTTCCTTTAGCATGACCCTGACATACGCCTTCATGATTAGTTGAGAATTCGAGCATCCCATACACCGGCCTCAAAAAGGGCTTTGTAATCATAGTTCTGAATTTTACTCACCCGCTGTCAAGGCCATACAAAAATCATAGCCATATACTGCCATATATCTGTCATACATCTTGACACGTATCATATATTGTCATATCATTGATTTTAGTGTTGCCTTCATACACATCACTATCATATAGAAGTGAAGATATCAAACTTCATTGTCATATATATTTTTCCATATGCCTCTAAAGATACCACAGACCAAGTTCATATAGATTCTGCCCTATACAGTGAGGTCATATGTCACTGTTCTAAGGTTCATTGACCAGCCATTAATATTATCCTTAGATTTCCTTAGACAACATTCAAAGACAAAATTTCCATCTAAGAATTAATTTTACATACCTCTTCTTTTGTCTGCCTTCTTACAGTAGATGGCCCAGTCAAAGACTGCAATTTTGGCATTCTGGCATTAGTGATCAGATGGTACCTTCTTGAGCTAGTCACGATGGAAACTTTCCTTAGTTGTCCCAATAATGGCTTCCAGGACACTTCAACCACAATGCCTGAAGGTGTTCTCACAACAGTTCCTCTTCAAAATCTGGCCAACGATCTGCTCCAATATGCCTTCTGTCAAGATCTTCTTTCACTTGTACATACCTCCTGGTTCACTGTTCACTTCTTTAATGTCAAAATATTTTACTGCTCATTATTTCATAGGACTACAATGGTTACTGATTGAGTCCCTCATAATTCAGAGCCTTCCCAAGGGAGACAGGTACAAGGTATTCAATAGTGTTTGCAGCTGTATGTAGATTCTGTTCAAGGGATTTGACAGGTAATTAGCATTCTTCAAAAACTGTTGTCCTCTAATTTGTGACAGGTCCGAGCTGAAACAAATATGGCCCTTTCAAAATGTTGTCCACAGTTCCTGTGTTGCTGTCCGAGCTCGCACTCGAGAAATGTCTTGACAAAAAAGGAGAGAAGCCAGATATCCGAACGCAAACAATAATGCCATCTCCTCCCTTGCAAACCCATATTGTCGATAAGGAGATTCACCGTAAACTACTTGAAGCCCTTCCGCCACAGAAGCCAATAAGCATACTGACAAAAAAAACTGCGCTGGAAAGCAAGAAATGATGAAGGAAGGTTCATGAATGAATTGACGGACGACTCTAAATCTGGCGAGATCATTCTGCTACGTTTGTAAATGAATTGAAATCAGCCGCAAATGGCAGCTCCGCAAGAACATACTAGAAATGCGTAAAAACATTGGGCAGGTTGCCAGATTTCGCTGTCGATAACCATTTCCATTCTCACCTCCAAACTCGTCAGTCATAGACCTTGGCTGCTGTTGGTGGAAATCGATCTATGCCTTCGATACCATTAACTGATACGATCCTGCACGTTTTTGAAGACCACAAGAGACCTGCGGGAAGATTCCTCCCCTCAGAGATGTCGACTTGCTTGCTAAAATACGCAAACCCAGAAAAAAGGGGCTATTGCTCAGTCGACAGCACAGAATCCCGAAATTCAGACTTCGGCTCCCGAGCATCAATGTGATGACACGTTGGCCATCCTGAATTAACGTGGGCCTTGTCGTCCTTCTGATGCGGCTAACTCCTCACAACAGATTCGACATGGCCTCCGTCCCTATTGGACGTCGTGCAACAATTGATCCTCCGCTACCACTGTTGTGTTCCTATCTATTTATTACGCGAGCTAGAGACCATCAGTTGATCTCATTATTCAACTCGACTCCTCGATCGAGACCTATGCGGAACTGTTCTAGACGTTCAACGATAGTGATGCGGTTAGCCTCTGAGACCGGGCGTCCGACCAGTGACATACCCGATCGCTTTCCCCTGCCTTTCATGTTTCATGCAAGTAAGTCCTTTCAACAATCAAATGACTTCCTGCATCGGCCCGTAGCGAAATGCTTCGTAGTTCCTTCACCTTACATTCACCTCTCAAGAATGAAAATTGAAAACCCTGTCTTTGACTTAATATCTCATCATTTTCATCTTCCGGAACCTCTCTACAAAACAACAGTTAAGTAAGCAGTCAATGAGCGGCGAATTTGAGCACCAGTAGGACAACGACGGGAAGGGCTGAACCGTTATTCAGGCCCATCCATGATCGACGTGGTTGTGTGAAGAGAGTTAGTTAGCTTAGCGACAATGAGCAACAGATATAGTCAAACAATATATGTTGGCAACCTGCCTGGCAATATTCGGGAATATGAAATTGAAGATTACTAGTTGTCCCTTGACCTCGATTGGACTTTGTCTTCCCCTTAGCTCCGATACCATGTTAAATTTTGAATATGTTCTAAGCTAAATGTGCAGATAGAACATACCAATAGATCGATGGAAGACAAGCCAAAACAGAGATAAATAATGGTGGCGTTACGGTGATCAACAGGATGCTTCAACCAACAAAGACTTCATAAGGTCAGCCTCCCACATGTGTCACACAACCCCAAGACGTCTCATCAAGAATGCTCCAGCAAGACGCTGCACCAAGAAGCCCTAAACGCAGAATCGAGAACGTTGATCCATCACCATCCAAGAAAGAAGAAAATGCCTCCACAAAATGCCTATATAAAATGAACTCCAAGTCTCTCCAATATATAGGCATCTGTGGGGGTGTGTGACACATCTCTTATGCATGTGGGATAAATCAGGCCGACCTTGCACATGTGGAATAAATTCAAAATACATGTTCTGCTCATCCGATCAAGATGATCTTTAGATCGATCTTGCACCTCTCTGAAAGAGGAATCCAATAAAAGTATTGGCATCGTCATTTGAACTTCACAACATGGAGTTTGGACCTAGTTTCCCAAAATTAACATAGACCCTAGGATCAGATCATCCCCTTGGTCTAAACTCCCCTCTCTGCAACTGAAACACCTCTGAGAATTCTTAGCAAACCCGCCCTAGAATCTCAGCTTAGCTTGAGTGCTCTGCCTCTGTGTGTCTTTACAAATGACCCCAAGCCTTTCCTTTATACTTTTCTTGTTGGGAAACCAACGACCATGATCAGATCTTGAATCAATGGCTAAGATTAAAAGAAAGCTTGATCCGAGTGACTTAAGACAATTTTATCACATGTTTAATTTAATTAACTTTAATTATTTCATTTTCCTAAGTTTAGACTTAGGAATTACATTAAAATAATTAATTAATTAAATATCTTCCAAACCAGATGAAATTTCCCAAATCCCTTTCTGGGTCTTGTAGATCAAGTGTACTCTAGTCCCTCCACAAAATTTGGGAGCTAGAGCACAACTAATGCCACCCCAAATACACAAAATCTCAACAAGACACACAAAGCAAAATCAAATTTCTTTTGTGCACACCAAGGAAATCGAATTCCCCATATTATCTAGTGAACTCATCCATAAGCCAAATGAAGTCCCGTGCTACACAAAGTCCACCACTGCAAACTCAAACCAACTGAACCAGTGCCTGTAGATGGCCCCAGTGATCTTCTACGTAGGTCCCTGAGAACTGCGTGTTTCCTCTGAATCACTACGCAATCCAAGCTCAAAGAATAGCATAAATCCTTTGAGTGAAGTGTCGAGTGTTGTTGCACTCCAGATAGCTCATGAGAAGAGGTCCGCACTTGGTCTGCACTCAACTGGTCCTGTAGAATATTCCTTTAATGCTCAACTACCTTTAATAAATTCGATTTTCCTTGTGTGTAACTGTCGTTTTATCTTTAGGAAATTCGATTTTGAATAAATAAATGATGATGTGTGCTCAGTCATCCTCCACATGTCTGTTGACTCAAATCTTTGACTTAGAATAATTTCCAAGTCATTTCCACATCATTTTGTCACATGGAATAATTTATTTTTCTCTATTTTATTTAATTTTAGCCTAATTAAATGCCACAATTTCCACTAAACTTAGGAAATGTGGGTTTTGAGGGTCCAAAACTCATTATTAACCCCTCAAAGTGTGTCATTGTAGGAAGTTAAGGGTGAGAGGTGTAATTTTGAATACTCATACCCCTTACAACTTCTCTAGACAACACTTATTACAATCCAATTACAATTTTATTGCAATTTTCGATGTGCAGGAAATCTAAAAAATTTAAAAATTGCTACCTAGACCTAACCAAATTCCACGAAATTTTTTGTATGATCTAGTATGGTAATATGCATTGACTCTAGACACTAGGACTCACCCAAGACCTCACCTTCAAGCCATACTCTAGCTTTGGGGTAAAATTGGAGGAAAAAACTCAATTAATTATTAAGTCGTGTTAGGGAGATGATAATTAAATGAGTGTAAAAAACCTCCTAGAGTAATACTCACTTGTTGGAAAAATCCCAAGCTACCTAGGCTTGTTACAGACTCAAAACTTACTCAAATTCATCATTATTAGCATCACTTATTACCTAAATAACCGGATTCGTCAAAAAGGGTCACCAAATCCCGAATCCCCGTATTGGATACGAATTCGTACCCGATTCGCCCCCAATTCACCGGGTACGGCGTATCCGTACAAGATACGACATATCCCGACCGTACCCTGTACAGATACGCCGTACCCGATGAATCGGATACGGCCAGACCCGCCGGTCAAAAAAAAAAAGCGTTGTTTCTTTTATAAAGTGAGGTTTTTCTTCATTGTTTCTCACCCATTTCATTTTGTGAAGTGAGAAGGAGCTAGGGTGAGCAAGGAGCAAGGCGTCATCCTCCACGCCAGCAGATGCAGAGATGGCAGAGGAGGAGGATACATCAGAGCCAGAGGAGAGCAGTGGTGAGCATGATGATCGGGATGAGGACAGTGATGCTGATTATGATGATGAGGATTGATGACTCATTGACTCTAAGTCTCTGACTCATTGAGGATTCAGGCTTGTAGTCTTGTAGACTGTAGTTTTTTTGTATTTTCTATTTCTATTTGCCATTGGCAGTGTACTTATGTAACACATTCTGATTCTGATGACTTAATGAGAAAACTACAGTATCTTACTATCTTCAATCTTGTCTTTCTGAGTAAATTTGACAATTGTATCATGTATGGTGTATCAATGTATCAATAATCAATGATCATGTATGACTCATGAGTATCTATGTTTGAATCAATGAATTTTGTATGAATTTGTGTAAAAAATATCTAATTTTTAATATATATATATATATATTTTTAATAAAATAATATATAACGTATCGTATCCCAGAAGTATCCTATTCAGGGGGTCACTGTACTCGAATCCGATTCCTCGAATCCCCGTATCCCCGTATCAGGTGACTTCGCTTATTACAATTCCCCATAGGGCGTTGAATCTAGGTACAAGAGAAAGATGATGAGAAATAGAAGTAGAGTTCAAAAACTCTGTTGAACTGATTATATCTGATAGTACAAATGTCTCCTGGTTCATCCTTGGGCATGGAGCCTTCTCATTATCATCAGGTGCCACTCCAGTGGTCATCACATCCTATTCTAACATGCATAACATACAATGTCAAGTACTAGGTATAATCATAGACCCAATGCAACCAATATGGCAATTGATCAATACAATAACGCATGCTTCCATGATGAACTTGACAATACAAATGGGAATGATGATATGAGGGGTTGCGAGGGTGGGAAGTGGGAAAACAAGAGACCCATATGTCACAAAAAGGAAAACTGGAAGAAGGTATAGACATCAATGGAGAGGATTTAATTTGATCCTCCAACCAGGAGATCAAAATGTCAACGACCAAGTATATGAATCTTTGATGAAGAATTATCTCGTGCCTATCATCCTTATGGCAAGAAGGGGTAAATGACATCCTTATGGCAAGAAGGGGTAAATGACTCCTACATATTTAGGATTATACTATTTTGGTCATTGGGAAAACAAGAAGTGGACTCATCATTGTATTTGGGGAAAGACCATGTTTCTTGTTTCTTCGTAAGTGAAACTAGCTCTTCATCAAAACTAGGGGGACAAGCTGTGAGAATTTCTAAATATAAAAATCTAATGCAGTATCTTGATTTACTTCTCCTACTTGTTTGATTTAATTAACAAATTATTTTCTGAAATATCCAGTAAAAATATTAAAGCAAACACAACTGCAACCTACACATACATACAAATCATTTACTGAAGCATAACACACACATGACAAAGGACACCGAATTTTTTGTATAATGTCCCCGGAAAAACCCAATGCAAGAAAATTGATGCAACAACTCTTAGAGGGTTTGTTTATTAAGAAGAATATTCTGAATACAATCAAGGGCACCAGTAATGGTTTTCCCAATAGAGAATTCACGGCAGATGTACATATCACTCGGAGACACAAAATATGGTTGATTCAGCGAAGGAAGCACTCCTCTGAAAATACTGAATATGAGCCCTTTCTGGCCCATTGGAATCCCAACGCTACTCCTCCATCCTCTGCGTTAGCTTCTCCTGCCCAGCGTAGCCATTGCGCAACACAGGCTGACCCTGCGTCACCCCTCTGGGCTCAGCGCTGCCTCTGCGCCACCCTGAAGGCCTTGCATCAGCCTCTGCGCTACCTCTACGTGAGCCTGGCTGGGCTGCGTCGCTCTTGTTGGTCTCTGCGCTGCCTGGTATGGATCTGCCTCTCTGCCTTAGTATTCTAGGCATCAGATCAGAATAATCCCTCACCGATCTGCTGCTCACAAGCACTGCAAGCTCAGTCAAAAATTCTCAGCAAATCGCGCCCTAGAATTTCGACTTAGCTCAAGTGCTACCACTTTGTTTGTGTTCTCCAACTGACCCCAAGCCTTCCTTTAATACTTTTCTCGTTGTCGAATCAACAACCGTGATCTAATCTCTAATCAACGGCTCAGATTAGAAAAGACTTGACCGACGTCACTTATAACATTCTCACCCACATGTTTAAATCAATTCACTTTAATTATATAATTTCCCTAAGTTAGACTTAGGGTCTCCATTAAAATAAATAATTTATTGAATAACTTTCACACCGGGTGGAATTTGTCCAAACGATTTATGGGTCTTGGAGAGCTCATGTGTTCTAGCCCCTCCACAAAGTTTCTAAGCTAGAGAACATCCGATGCTACCCAAAATCTCAACACTCCCTCTTAGCGAGGAATGTGCTCTAGCAACGCTTCACTCCAAAAGTGTTACTTTGATCTCTGGCATCGGTTCCTTGCGTTGTTGATGCTTGGCCTGCTGCCCTCCATCCACTATGCTAGTGGTTTCTGTATTGCTGCCCATGACTCTGCCACAGTCAATACCACATCTGTACTGTAGCTCCCTCTCAAATTGTTGCATCATGCTGCCTATAGCACTACCACTGCTAACTGTTGCATTGCAACTCAGTTGCTGAGAATTAAGCAACTGAAAGACATCACCCAAAAATTGACAATCAAGTTAGTCTGGTTGCATCTCATCACTAAAGCACCCCTTGTTGCTGCTCTGCGCTGTCTCTCTAGAACCTATGCACTGCGTAAGCACTGCCCCTCTGCGATGTTGAAGTCCCATCAGCCTCTGCGCTGCTGCTGCCACTGCACTGTGTTGCTCCAATTTTCAACATTCAAGAACTGCCTTGTTCCTTTCCATGATCCTTTGCATCCACTGACTCCAGTCATCTTGCTACTGTCTTTAACGACTCCCGTAGCTCGTATGTGATCCAAGAGTTTGGGCACCTCAAGGATCCTATTGACACTATTTGTAGCTCACTTTATAGATCTATGTCACCACACCTCTTCTCTCGACGTACATGCGCACTCATGGCCACATCATCATCGTTGCCTTCATCCCTTTCGTTGTTGCTGCCTTGGAATTCAAATTTTCCTTCCCTTCTTCTTAGGAAAAGTATTGGCGAAGTGTCCCAATTCGCCACATTTGAAGCACCGAACATTTGGATATGTCCTTCTTCCCTTGTTGCCTCTGTCCCTTAGATGCTAGGGCTGCATCTTCCTCCGCTTTCTTAATCTTGACTCCTCTGCTGCTGAATTCCCTCTTGGTTATTCTCCTGATCTTCTCTTGTCGAAGGATTGAACACATCTTCCCCTAGTTTGGAAGTTGTACTCTGCCACAAGATACTTTGGACAAACGTCTCCCAATCATCGGTGACTGCATTCAGGGCAATCCTCACCATGGGTCCATCATCAAGAGTTGCCCCCATGGCTATCAGCTGATTTCGGATAGTCTGCAATCTAAAGAGGAAAGGATCGATCTCCTCTCCCTTTTGCATCTGGAACAACTGCGTCTGATTCTCTAGAAGCATCTTCCTCTGGACGGAGCTACCTTGACACAACATGGTTAATGTCGTCCACACCTCGTTTGTCGTCTTCTTCTCGGCAATATGTGGAACCAAGTGATCTTTCACTCCATCCATGATCAAGCGTTTAGCCCGTGCCTGATTTTCATTAAACTTCTTTAGAGAATCAACATCAGTCGGCACAACCAGGATGTTCTCGGCATGGTCTCTGATGCCATATTCATCAAGCGCTGTAAGAATTTTGTCTTTCCAGATGGAAAGTTAGACACACCGTCTAATCTATCCTAGTCTCTCAGTCCATACAAGGCCATCTCTGCTCAAACTGTCGAAGCAAGTGCTCTTCTCCCTTCTACTGCTGCTACACTTAGCAAAAGACTTGATCTGGGTTTCTTGGCGATATAGAACCCTCTAGAGAATATGCTCCCTCTGACAAATGATTTCCCTCCTGGAAATCCTTCACCAATTATGTCGAATCAACTCTCTACGATCACTCCACTAGATCAAATCTCAGATTTCTTGGCTAGAAAATCTATTGAGGAACTGTTTCCCCTTACTTTGTCAACCCTGCTAGGCATTGTTATGCACCGGCAGAAATAATGCCTCACCAGCAACTTCGAAGATCAGAAAACTACACTTCTAGCCACGGCAACTGACACAGCGTCACTCTATGTCACAGGGTTCGCCGAATTTGAACAAATTCGAACCTGAAGGCGAACTTGAAGACAAACCTGAAGCCAAATTTTATAATTTAAAAAAAAAAATTTGGGGTTTGAGGTTAGAGTTCGGGCAATTTTTGTCAGTTTTTTTAAGCTTTATGAGAAAAACCATGGGCAGCACATGGTTTTCTCCTATTCTGCTTCCCGCCAATTAATTTTCCACAGTGGCCACTGGTTTGTCTTTATTTACCATGATTGTCGATAGATTTTCACAAGCCAACTTCAGCCTGAGTGTACTTGCTCTATTGTGCTCAGTGTTGTATTCTCTGCAATTTCCTGAATTCAATTTCTAGACGCTGCTTGTCCCCACCCCTGGAGCGTGAAGTGAATAGTGGTTGTGATATGTGACTCGTGTGTTCTCATTGCTATTCATATAACTTTATTGATTGATTTTGATATATATATATATAGTCGAACTTAATGCCGAACCTCATGCGAACCTCAACGAGAAATTCGAATTTGAATCGAACTTAATCATTGCCGAACTCGAATTCGAACCTGAACCGTGTGACATAGGCGTCACTCCCTCTTGGACTGCATCACCCTCTTGGGCCTGCGTCAGCCTCTGCTTCAACTCAACGTGAACTTGACAGGCTCTGCATCACCCTTCTAGGCCTGCGTCAGCTATGCGTGAACAAACTGGCTCTGCGTCACCCCTGCAGGGCCTCTGCGTTGTCCCTTTGGTGCTACGCTACGTCTTTCTGAATCTGTGCAGCTTCAGTTGCCCTCCTGCAGCAAAAACATCTTCAGCTCTATGTTGATGGCTTCAGCTTGATCTGCAATCGCTCTAATACCATATGAGAATTTCTGAAGATAGAAACCCTACTGCAGTATCTTGATTTGCTTCTCCTACTTGTTTGATTTAATTAACAAGTTATTTTCTGAAATATTCAGTAAAATATCAAAGCAAACACAATTGCATCCTACACATACATACATATCATTTACTGAAGCATAACGCACACATGAGAAATGACACAGAATTTTGTGGACAATGTCCCCGGAAAAACCCAATGCGGGAAAACTAGTGCAGCACCTCTTAGAGGGTTTGTTTATTAAGCAGAATATTCTGAATATAATCAAGGGCACCAGTAATGGTTTGCCCAATAGAGAATTCACAACAGATATACCTATCACTGGGTGACAGAAAATATGGCTGATTCAGCCGAGGAAGCACTCTGAAAAAACTAAATACGAGCCCTTTTGGCCCACCAGAATCCCAGCGTCAGCTTCTCCTGCCCAACGTAGCCACTGCTCAGCACAGGTTGCCCCTTTTTCACCCCTCTAGGCTCAGTGTTGCCTCTGTGTCACCTTGAAGGCCCTGTGTCAGTCTCTATGCTGCCTCTACGTGACCTTGGATGGGTTGTGTCCCTCCTGCTGGTCTCTGCACTGCCTGGTACGGATCCGCCTCTCTGCCTTAGTATTCTCAGCCTCAGATCAAAATAATCCCTCGCCGATTTGCCCCTCACAAGCACTGCAAGCTCACGAAAATTCTCAACAGACTGCGACTCAGAATTTCGACTTAGCTCAAGTGCTACCTCTCTATGTGTGTTCTCCAGATGACCCCAAGCCTTCACGTTGACAAATCAATGACCGTGATCTAATCTCTAATCAACGGCTCAGATTAGAAAAGACTTGATCCACATCACTTAGAACATACTCACCCACATGTTTAAATTAATTCACTTTAATTATTTAATTTCTCTAAGTTAGACTTAGGGTCTCCATTAAAATAATTAATTTATTGAATAACTTTCACATCGAGTAGAATTTCTCTAAACGATTTCTGGGTCTTCGAGATCTCATGTGTTCTAGCACCTGCACTAAGTTTCAGAGCTAGAGCACATTCGATGGTACCCAAAATCTCAACACAAACCTTGTCACAAACATCGATCTCCAGGGCAGGGGCATAACAAGAGGAGGAATGCTCGAAAATGAAGAAAAACCCCGTATCGGTGGCATGGCTCAATGAAGCTTCTTCCTCAGTTTCTTTTACATTAGAGTCATTAGAATTTCCCACAATTTTGGAAGGCTCTTCTTTGATTGAATCATTTTGGAACATAAAGAAGAGACCTTTCCAATCACTTGGGAGGGCTCGATAAGGGCCAACCCTGTTGTCCCGAAGGGGAGGAGTATCTTCTTCTATCCTGAGCTCATTCTTATGGATTTGAGAGACTATGGGGTCTTCATTTTTATAGTCATACCCAATTCCCCAATCAACAACCCAAAAGTCATTCATAGATTCTTCATTTATTTGACTACCATGATCTTCCTTAGAATCATCCCATTCTTCACTACATATTTGGTGTTGGTTAGGATGCCATTCATTCTCTTCTTTAGACGTGGAATAATTTTCTTCCTTCATCAGTTCTCGAAGAATGATATCCAAGGTATTAATAAATGATTTTGATGGAATGTTTCAAGAAGAAGGTCATCGGTAGGACTCCTATTATATTCATACTTCATGTTACAGAGTCTTTCTGATTGCTCACAATAGTATGACTAAATCTCTTGGGAGTTATATGTGGCCATCAATTGCCTGCAAGATTTCTCATATTCCATCATCTATTCTTTCAACACTGGGGGGCTCTCGGGATCGAGATCTTCGTTATCATTATCCTTAGAGGGTATGCTTTCCAATTCAAGTGTCTCTTTTTCGGCACTATCCTCAAGGTATGCATCAATCACTTGATCATGATGATTTGGAGAAGGATCAAGACATTCTTCCTCAAGCACAAAACCATATAAAATAACTTCCTCCTCTTGAAGGGCCACATCCAACATTTGGCATATGTCTTCATGGGATTGGAAACCTGACCCTTCATGCAACAAGAAGTGTATAGTCAACATCGGAAGAGAAGGAATGCTTTTAGGTTTACATGACTCAAGCCAATCGGTATTGGGAGCAATGGATAGGACAACCAATTCCATTTGATCACAAGGTTGAGTTATATTTTTCTTTGAAAGATACCTCATCGAACGTTGGCATATTTTTCATGGATTTCGATGAGGGATATCTTGACATCCCTGTCATATCTATGGCAGGGATATATGTGGTCAACATGTTGTTTGGTGCTTAATGACATGGCAGTCTGCAGGGTGAATGAAATTGCCTTGACAAATGCTTGCTTCACCCTACAAGCATTGACCTTACAGATCAATGAATAACTAGGACTTCGTTCTTCCAATGGAGTCGCCAAGAATGATATATCAATATTGTCGTATGGAGAACAAGACACACGTCTCATCCCCAGCAATGGTGCCAGAAATGTTACCACTCAAACCAACAGGGGACCTAAAAGGGACTCCTAAGAGGGTAACTGCTAGGTCAAGGGCAATGATGGAGACTTAGCCCATTGTCACCACAGCTAAGACTCCCCGCTCTTTATGGACTTTCACCGATGGGAGGAGACTCGGTATTGAAGAAGCCACTTATAAAGGATGGATCAACAAATAGATGTGAAGTGAACTTAAAGACTCTTTCCCTAGGATAGGAGTAAGAATGGAGCTTGCTTGCTCTTTAAGCAAGGTACAAGATTTTCTAGGAAAAGGGGATGAGGATTTGAGGGTTAGGTTAAAAGAATATGAATTGAAAAGGAGTTTCCCAATCCCTAAAATCCTTATAGAACTTGGATTCCCAAGTTGCCCTTGATGAATTGTCTTTGATAAAAAAATGCGACCATATGGGGTCAAGTATGGTCCAAGTGGGCCATGCCCAGGTTAAGGGGATGGAGTTTTAGCAACCATTGATATTCTTAACGTGACCAAGGCAAGGGGAAAGGATCAAACAATAAGTTTCACCTAAAGATGTCAAATTGATCCTACTAGGTACTAGCCTTCGGAACACCACGACAAAACTTAATCCTAGATCTAGGGCTTGAGATATTGCGAGATTCCACCATCGGATTCCCTTCAAATTCGGAGGAGGCCTAGGGGACCCACTAACGCAGTAGACCCTAGGAGATCGAAATTTTCCTGTGGTCAGTTTCCTAGGAAATTGATGTCCTAGGTGACCTAATGAGGTGAGACCTAGAAAAAAAGGGAAAAAGGTAAAAAAAGGGGTTGAAATGATCACCCTTTGATGGACCAGTGCCTGATTTCACTTGGGGATATGGAGTCAAGGAGAATGGTGAAGACGGATTTTGTTTCTTGCTCAAGGAGGCTCCAAAAGTCAACTTAATCCAATTTTAGAGGTAAGAGAAGAAAAGTGACTTTAAAGCATTTATACTTCATTACAAATGGTGAAGGCTTATCAAGATAACACGATCTCTAAGACATTTCATTCATCCAACATGGCCCATACATAGAATAAGCTAAATAGACACATAATTCCACATTAAACACATGCAACGATTAACCCTAATTATAGCGAAGTTCCACTGTATGCAGTCAAATGAAAAATAACTTTAAATTTGCACTTACGTGTTAGAGAGTATATCCAACCAGCATCACATTTGCAATATAAGAAGCTCTACGATAGAAAAGAACCCAATCCATACATCAAAATTCATCCATCATCTAAAAATATCCACCAAGGAAAAAATGCGAAGTTCTCTAATGAGAGAGAGATCCCAATTCAAGTGATGATACAAATGAATCCATCCAAATCCTACTTGTACACCAATTAAGAGTCTGAATTACTCTATGGGCCTACATTAATCCCTAAAAATAAAATAATGTGCAAATTAACTAACTTTTGGTGACACCCACTAAACTAGCTCACAAATGAAATATTAAGCCTCTCAGGAGGTCAAATAATAATCTATGCATGTCGTGGGTGTGAAAGTTTCTAAACATAAATCCTACTGCAGTCTCTTGATTTACTTTTCATACTTGAATTAAATTACAAGTTAATTTTCTGAATTATTCAGTAAAATCAGCAAAGTAAACACAACTGCAGTCTACACATTTACAAATCATTTACTAAACATCACGCACACACGACAAAGTGACACAGATTTTTCAGACAAATGTCTCCGAAAAAATCCAACGCGGGAAAACCGGTGCAACTAACTCTAGAGGGTTTTGTTATTATGCAGAATCTTAATACAACAATATCTGGGCACCAAAATGGTTCGCCCTACAGAGCAATTACACGACAGTAGTACCTCTTTCACTCAGAGACAAAAAATATGGCTGATTCACACCCTCAAACGGGATTTACAAAACTCGAGCCCTTTCTAGCCCACTGGAAACCCCAAAGTTGTCCCTCAGCTGTCTGTGTCAGCCTCTGCGCTGCCCTGGAAGGGCCTGCGTTATCCTCTAAGGGCTTACGCTGCCGTGATTGGGCCTGAGTCACCCCTGAAGAGTTGTTGGTACCTCTGCGTTGCCTTTTGCGTGGCTCTGGTTGAACTACGTATCACTCGTTGACCTCTGCACTGCCTCCTACACTGCCTCTCTGCCGTTGTTCTGTTCTTGTCCTCAGATCAGATCATCCCTTGCCAATCTCTGCCCCTCACTGCACTGCAAACTCACTTCGAAATTCTTAGCAAACCACGTCCTAGAATTTCGACTTAGCTTCAATGCTCTGCCAATGTGTGTTTTCCAACTGACCCCAAGCCCTTCTCTTATAATTTTCTCGTTGAAAAACCAACGATCGTGATCTAATCTCTAATCAACTGCTAAGATTAAAAGTTGTTTGATCCACGTCACTTAGAACATTCTCATCACATGTTTAATTTAATTCACTTTAATCTTTTAATTTTCCTAAGTTAGACTTAGGGTCCTTAATTAAAAAGATTAATTATTTGAATAATTATCAAACCAGATGGAATTTTTGCAAATGCTTTCTGGGTCTTGGAGATCTCATGTACTCCAGCTCCTCCACAAATTTTTTGAGCTAGAGCGCATCTGTTGCTACCCCAAAATGTCAACACTCCCTCTTAGCGAGGAGTGTGCTCTAGCAATACTTCCACACTGAGGCATTGCCTTGATCTCTGGCATCGATCCCCGCGCTGATGCTTGGCCTGCTGCCCTCCATCACTGCGTTGCTACTGCTGCTCTTTGTACTATTGTCCATGACTTTGCCACAGTCACTGCCACATCTGTACTGCAACTCCCCCTCATATTGTTGCATCATGCTGCCCATAGCACTGCCACTGCTAACTACTGCACTGCAACTCAGTTGTTGAGAAGTAAGCTACTGAGGGACCCTTGCCCAATCACTAACAGACAAGTCAGACAGGCTGCATCTCATCACTGAATCTCTCTTGGTTGTTGCTCTGTGTTGTCCTCCTGAAGCCACTGCGCTGCTATAGCTCTGCACTGCGTAAGCACTGCCTCCTTTGCGTTGCTAAAGTCCCATCAGACCCTCTGCGTTGTTTCTTGTACGTTGTTGCTGCCTCTGCACTACGCTACTACTTGTACACTGCTGCTGCCTCTGCACTGCGCTGCTCCCTCTACAACGTCCCAGCTTTGCCCCCTGCTTCACCGTGATCTCCTGCACCCACTGCTCCACTTGTCCCGCTACTGTCTTAAGGCTCCTGTAGCTCGTATGTGATCCAAGATTCTAGGGTCCTCAAGGATCCTGCCTCCCATCTGTAGCTGCTCTATAGATCAATATCACCCCACGTCTTCTCTCGAGGTTCTTGAGCACTCATGGCTACATCATCATTAGAGCGATCGTCTTTTTTAGCTGTCGTAGCCTTGGAATCAACTTCCTTGTCCTTCTTACTTAGAGAACAAGTGGTGGAGAAGTGTCCAAGTTCACCACACCTGAAGCATCGGATCTTGGATAGATCCCTCTTCTTCTTCCCTTGCTGCTTCTTGGATGCAAGAGCTGCATCTTCCTCTTCCTCCTTCGGTGTTGTTTTGTCTCTTGGTCATCCGGCGGGTTTCCTCTTGTCGAAGGATAGCCCACATGTCGTCCAAGCTTGAAAGGTCCTTTCTACCCAAGATGCTTTGGACAAACGTTTTCCATTCATCTAAGACTGCATTTAGAGCAGTCCTCACAATGACATAATCCTCCACTTTAACACCCATGGCAATCAGCTGATCCCAGATCATCTGCAACCTGAAGAGGAAAGGATCGATTTCCTCCCCCTTATTCATCACAAACAACCTCATCTGGTTCTCTAGAAGCATCTTCTTCTGGATGAATTTTCCTTGATACATTGTGGTCAAAGTTGTCCACATAGCATTAGCCATCTTCTTCTCACCAATGTGTGGGACCACATGATCCTTGACCCCGTCCATGATAAAGCGTTTAGCATGCCCCTCCGCTTAATTATGCTTCGCGAGAAGAGCAACGTCGGTTGGTGTAGCCAAGATGTTCTCTGCATGTTTCGTAAGTCCGTATGCCTCCAGGACTGTCAGGATTCTCGCCTTCCAGATAGAAAAGTTGCACAAGCTGTCCAACCTATCCTGAAAACGCAGTCCGTACGACGCCATCTAGCTCAAAACAATATGTCGAAACATATGCTCCTCTCCCTGCTGCTATTGCTACTATCAACAGAAGCCCGGATCTAGGGTCCTTGGCGAAAAAAGGCACCCTCTATAGCAATTTCTCCCTCTGGCAACTGATTTCCCTCCCGGAAATCTGCCAAATCCCTTGAATCAACCTCTTCAATCACCCTCCTGATCGATCCTCAGATTTCTTTAGCAAAAATATGCTGAGTGGTTGTTCTCCTCCTGCTCTTTGTCAACTTATCTAGGCACTGTTTTGCACCGACAGAATCTGTGCCACACCAGCAACTTCTAAAGACCGGAAGCTACACTTCCAACCTCGGCAAACTACACAGTGTCATTGCAAACTAGGCTGGGTCACCCTCTAGGGTCTGCTTCAGCCACTGCATCACCTCACTGTGCCTCTGACCAGCACTGAGCCACCCTTACTGGCGCTGCGTCAACCTCTGCATAAGCAAGGTTGGCTCTGTGTCACCCTAGTGGTGTTGCGTCAGCCTCTGCGTGAGAAAACTAGCTCTGTATCCCTCTCAGTTGAGTTTGTGTCCCTGTTGATATTGCACTGCCTTCTCTGGTCTATGCTACTTCAACTGCCCTTCCTGCAGCAAAAACTCTTCAACTGCTTTGCTGTTGATTCAGCTTGATCTGCAATGCTCTGATACCATGTGAAAAATTCTAAACAGAAATCCTACTGCAGTATCTTGATTTACTTTAACTACTAGAATTAAATTACAAGTTAATTTTCTGAATTATTCAGTAAAATCAACAAAGTAAACACAACTACAGCCTACACATTTACAGATCATTTACTGAACATCACGCACAAATGACAAAGTGACAGATTTTTTGGTCCAATGTCCCCGGAAAAAACCCAATGCGGGAACACTGGTGAAACTAGCTCTAGAGGGTTTTATTATTATGCAGAATCTGAATACAACAATATATGGGCACCAAAATGGTTCGCCCTACACAAAAATTACACGGCAGTAGTACCTCTTTCACTCAGAGACAGAAAATATGGCTGATTCACACCCTCAAATGGGATTTACAAAAGTCGAGCCCTTTCTGGCCCACCGAAAACGCCAACGTTGTCCTTCAACCCTCTGCGTCAGCCTCTGCGCTGCCCTAGAAGGGCCTGCGTCAACCTCTCAGGGCTTACACTGCCCTGGTTGGGCCTGCATCACCCCTGAAGTGTTGCTCGTGCCTCTGCGTTGCCTTCTGCATGGTTGTGGCTGAATTGCATATCATTGGCTGGCCTCTGCGCTGCTTGGTACACTGCCTCTCTGCCGTTGTTGTATTCTTGGCCTCAGATTAGATCATCATTTACCAATCTCTGCTCCTCACTGCACTGCGAACTCACTTCGAAATTCTTAGCAAACCACGCCCTAGAAGTTCGACTTAGCTTAAGTGCTATGCCAATGTGTGTTTTCTAACTGACCCCAAGTCCTTCTCTTATACTTTTCTCATTGGCAAACCAACGACCGTGATCTAATCTCTAATCAATGGCTAAGATTAGAAGCTGCTTGATCCATGTCACTTAGAACATTATCATCACATGTTTAATTTAATTCACTTTGATCTTTTAATTTTCCTAAGTTATACTTAGGGTCCTTAATTAAAAAGATTAATTATTTGAATAACTATCAAACCAAATGGAATTTCTCCAAACGCTTTCTGGATCTTGAAGATCTCATGTACTCCAACTCCAAAAAAATTTGGAGTTAGAGCACATCCGATGCTACCCCAAAATCTCAACAATGGGGCCCTCCAAGACGCCTAATGAGGCCCATAAGTGCCATAATGACGAATAAAATCCTCAAAAGGTGATGGACAAGGGGGTGGCCCCTTAACAGTAAACCTGTGGTGCTCCTAGTGGGTGTGGGGGCACACCAATGACCCCATGGGTCTCCATATGAGTCGAAGATATCTGTAGACCATCTGCAAGGGCTCAGATAATGGAATGAATGTTGTCATGTCATCATACAAGTCCTGGGACACCTGGCAAGTGTGTGGTACACCTGTGGGGCCAACTAGGCATAGTATACGAAGTGCATCTTCCTCGTCCAAAAGGTGGATCTCTAGTAATCTCTGAACATCTGTGGGGATCCATGGAGTGTTGTCTGCTGTATTGGAGGCCCATGGCTCTCTACAGACACCCTATATGTGCCAATGTAATCCTCTGGGAGGTTAGGACCCCATATAGGGAGACCAAACCCAAATGGACACCATCTGCAATCTTGCATAAGATCCAATGCGTCCCTTAGCCTTCCAATACAACAAGTCATTGAAGTAATCATGTAAAAGAGCTTACAAACCATGGACAACAAGTGGACACTTCATAATGGCATACGCTTCCATAATGGGCTTGGCCATGTGCTAATGTCTCCAATCTCCAAAGGGGGTTAGCCAGGTACCTTATTATGCGGTTTATACCTTTAGAGGGGATAGTATGTCCAGGGTACTCCCCTCAAATGGTGGTGGTATGTGACAAAGAGGTGAAATGGAATAGGGAATGAGAGGGGCAATCTCAGGACACATGTTAGGGCACAAGGGTAGCTAGAGAAAGGGAAGCCCACACCTGGGTGTATAATGTATAGGAGAGAACAATCGTGGTACATGTGGTGCCCCGACCTTGATTTTTCCACCCTTCTTTATATGCCTTTTGACTTTTATGATTTTTGTTTGATTAACTACTCGGTGCTCAATGGACAAGAGCACGATGTGTAAGATATAGTAGTGATTACCCCCTCTTTGGCAGGGTGGTTCATTGCCCTCCAGGGGTTGGGACAATCATGGGTTTCTAAATGATAAAGGAGGCTCATCTAGGGCCTATGGAACTAGGGTGATGGCCATTGGCATGGGGTAGAGCTCATATTGGATTTTGCCCACTTGCTAATTATGTTTGTCACGACCATATTTTGCATTTTGTGGTACGTTTTCCTGTTGAATGTGGCCATTTATGCTTTTACTTTTCTTTTTAGTTGCTTCAACCTCCGGAGCATTGTTCCAAGTCTGACTCAAGGTGGAGGCAGGGGAATGGGGAGGCTAATCCTATGTGGACCCAAAGAGGCAATGTTGACCAAGGTGGGAGAGACGATGAAAGGGGGTATATTGAATGGAAGGGGAGCAATATATGTTGATACGGGAGCGAGACCACGTAACCAAAGTCAGGGTTTCCCACGTAGTACCACCCTAAAACCAAATGGTCAGTAAAGGAGATCCCACAGGACTAAAATCCAAGGGTAACATCCAAAATAGGTCAAAGGGACAGAAGCACAAACTAAGCCCACTTTTCCGCTGAATCCCCCCATCAATCCATGCCCAGAATTGTCCATGATAAGTAAACCCAATATTCAATTACCAAATGACAATACATGCCTTTAGGTTTGGGAGGCACACCTTCAAACATATGATCAATATTGATGGGTGAGGGACCACATGGCTAGCTCTGGTTGCAGAGAAATGGCACAATGAGCTAGTTGAGGGCTACAAGGGGCTGCCAACAGTTGGCTGAGGTCCATCATGGAGAAAAAATTTCTCCAATGGATATCACCCACGAAGTGGTGGGTAACAACCCCTACATGTTGATGTGGCCAACCTAAATAATTTGCAAATGTGTGGGCATAAATTCAAAAACACACTTCTGCTTGTCCAAATTGGATGATCTTTATATCAGTTTTGGTCTTGTCGAAAAGAGGAATTTAATGCAATCATCGTCTCCATCAAATGAGTTCTCTCAAGGTGGAATTTGGCCCTAGTTGCCAATTTTAACACTCCCTCTCAACTAGGGAGAATTCCACCTGCCAATCCATCCATCATCATCGATCATCATGCCATCCCTGTTGTTATGTACCATCTCTTGTCATCTCATCTCATCTTTGCTGGACCATGATGTAATAATGAAGAAGAATTGATCGAGAGTGAGTCACAAGATGTTACCACTCTCCACTGACAAAATTCAGTCTAGAGGTAGAACCTCAATTGATCCCAAATGAATTTGTTGAACACCATGCATCCTAGACATAGGGAGTATGGCAGCACATGATGCGTCCATCGATAGTGCTATTGTCTCTATCCACTTTTCCCAACTCATTGGCCAAATGAGACATACTTCCCATGAGTCCCTGACTACATGGGTAGGATGTATGCTGGGGCATCAGTAGGATAAGGTGAACCACTCATCTGGCTCATATGCCATAGGTGAAGGTGAACCACTCATCCTATGGATATGTCAATCATAGGGGAAGGTGAACCACTCACCCTACACACGTCATTTGTTGATTTTATAGTATCGGGAAGTGTTCCAAGTCTCAAATTTGGTGGAGAGGCTTGGACAACAGTTATCCAGAGAACCCAGAAATCATTTGTGGAAATTCCACTCAGATCTTGCTTTATTAAAATAATTAATTATTTTAATGCAGACCTTAAGCATAAACTTAGGGAAATTAAATAATTAAAGGGTATTAATAAAGCAGAGTGTGAATCTTCTAAAAAACAAAGATCAAGTCATCTTTTAATCTGAACCATTGATTAACGATATAATCTTGGTCGTTGATTCATCAGCGAGAAGACTATAAGAAGAGGCTTGAGGGTCATTTGGAAATCAAGCCAGGGACATTATCAGTACCCGAAGGAAATCGATTCTGAAGTAAGAGAATTCGGTTTCAGTGGGTGAGTTTGTAGAAACGAGATTGCAGAGGCAGAAGGAGGGAGAAATCAGCTGACGAAGAAGGATAAGGCAGAAGGGTGAAGGGAAGGGTGTGTTGAGCAGCACCACCATCCCCTCCACGCAGAGTTAGGCATTCCAGGATGGGACTATGTAGAGCAGATACGCTGGATGACGCAGAGGGTGTAGGAGGTCACCCCAAGGGTCGAGAATACTTCCAGTGTGTCCGAAAAATTCATGCCAGGTGTATGCTAATTTTACTTTGCTCACTAGGACTTTTATAAAAGAACTTTTCATTGTTGAAGATAAATACAAAACCTCATCTGCTACACCGGTTTTCCCACATTGGGTTTTTCCAGGGACAATTGTCCAAAAATAACTGTGTTCATATGGTTGTTTCTATTGTGCTACTTGTGTAATTTTTGTTCTTTTGCTTTTGGTTAGAGTGAAGTATTGTAGCTGTGTTTATTTCAAAATTTACTAAAGCATCTGTAAATAGCTTATCTAATAAGTAGGTGAAATAAATCAATCACTGCAATAATAATTTTCAGATCTAAAAATTTCACATGTGATCAGAGCAAAAGGCTAAAGACAGAAAGGGAGGATCTTCTATGGACCAAAGATCCGACATCCAGAAGGGTTCACGCAGTCCTCCAAAGCACGCAGAAACGCAGAGGGAACATGACATGACAGTGGTGACATCCAGACTAGAGGAGGATCTTCCTTGTGTGTCGAGCACAACTCCTCCAAGTGTTTGGTATATTGAAAGTGGAGCATCCGCTCACATGACGGGGGTTCGAGAATGTTTTTCGTGCTACCAAGAAGAAAATATGAGTTTCCAGATTACTATGGGAAACAAGGCCAAGTGTACCCCCGTTGGAAGATGTACCATAGCATTTCAGACAGAAGCTAGCAACAAGATTTGGGCCACAAATGTTCTGCATTTACCAGGGTTGGGGATGAATTTGCTCTCAGGGTCTCAGCTCCAGAACAAGGGTTATGACGTGTAATTTATTGGAAACAAAGTGTATGTCAAACATCCTAGCTGGAGAAAGAAGGCACAAATTGGAGTAAGGAGTCATAAGCTATATAAGCTCCAGCTTGAATCCCCCATGGCCCTGATAGGCAGTACGGACGACAGAGATCTGAATGAATTATGGCACAGAAGGATGGGGCATCTACATCATGGAGCCTTGAATATTCTCAAGAATACTGTCATAGGAGCTCTTGAACTCAGCACAAGGAGAGATGAAATCTGCAGGGGATGCGTACTAGGGAAGTATGCTAAAGCAGCATTTCCAAGAAGCAGCAGCAGGGCCAAGAGCGCATTGGAATTAATTCACTCGGATATTTGTCGTCCAATGTCCACAACCGCTATCAGTGGTGCAAAGTATTTTGCTACCTTTATTGATGATCATTCCAGGAAGACTTGGATCTATTTTCTCAAAACCAAAGATGAAGTCTTTGATCAGTTCAAAGAGTTCAAAGCATCGGTAGAAAATTCAACAGGAAAGAAGATCTAGAAGTTGCGATCAGATAATGGTGGAGAATATATCGATAAGGACTTCACCAGTTTCTGCACAAGGGAAGGCATCAAGAGAGAATGGATAGCTCCATACAATCCAGAGTAAAATGGAGTTGCGGAAAGGAAGAACCAGACCATAGTAGAGGCTGCAAGGGCAATGCTATATGACGAAGATATGCCCAAATTTTTGTGGGCAGAAGCCTGCAATATCGCGGTATATGTACAGAACAGAGTTCCCCATAGAGCATTGGGGAAGATAACTCCCGAGAGTGTGTTCACAGGCAGCAAGCCGGAGGTGAGTCACATCAGGATATTTGGCAGCATGGTGTACTGCCACGTTCCAGATGAGAAGAGGAAGAAGTTGGATTAGAAAGCGGAAAAGGGTTTTCTTGTGGGCTATAGTGAAAATGTGAAAGCATATCGCATCTATATTCCAAAGAGTAGGAAAATCGTACTAAGGAAGGATGTGAAATTCATGGAGGAGAGAGCCTTCAGGAAATCTCGAGAAATGGCTACAGATACGCTGATCGAGGAGGATCCATTAGTTCAACCTCAACGACCCACAGAGGATGGGTCAAGACTCAAGTGCTTCTCCATGGCACATTGATTCTGAGGAGAGTTCCTCTGAAGAAGAGAAGGCAGGAGAGCAGATGAGATAGCCCACCACCGGTGGGAGACCGAGCAAAGAACTTCAACAAATTTTGAAGGATGCAGAAGAATTTGTTGGAGCCCCTAGAGACGGGAAGAGGGTACGGAAGCAACTTGACAGATACCAGGCCCTGGTAGCTCAAGTTGGAGAACATTCCAGCTTTTGGGAGGCAGCTCAGCATCAAGTGTGGGTGGATGCCATCGTGGAGGAGTATAGCTCCATCATGACAAACGACGTCTGGGAAGTAGTCCCTAGACCATAGGACAGATCAGTTGTAGGATCCAGGTGGATCTACAAGATCAAGTATGCTGCAAATGGCAACATAGAGAAGTTGAAGGCCATATTTGTAGCTAAGGGGTACGCACAAAAGGAAGGGATCGATTATGAGGAAACCTTCGCCACTGTAGCGTGCTACACTTCTATTAGATCCGTCATCTCTCTAGCAGCGCATATGGGATGGGAGATTCACGAGATGGATTTCAAGACAATGTTCTTGAACGCGGTGATAGAGGAGGAAGTGTACATAGAACAACCAGAGGGCTTCGAGACACATGAGCAGGAGACTCATGTTTGTTGATTTCTATAGCATCGGAAAGTGTTCCAAGTCTCATTTTTGGTAGAGAGGCTTAGACATCAGTGATCCAGAGAACCCAAAAATCGTTTGTGGAAATTCCACTCGGACGTGAATTTATTAAAATAATTAATTATTTTAATGCAAACCCTAAGTATAAACTTAGGGAAATTAAATAATTAAATGGTATTAATAAAGCAGAGTGTGAATCTTCTAGAAGACAAAGATCAAGTCATCTTTTAATCTGAGCCATTGATTAAAGATATAATCTTGGTCGTTGATTCATCAGCGAGAAGACTATAAGAAGAGACTTGAGGGCCATTTGGAAATCAAGCCAGGGACACTCTTAGTACCCGAAGGAAATTGATTCTAAAGGGAAATCGATTTCAGTGGGTGAGTTTGTAGAGGCTGGGTTGCAGAAGCAGAAGGAGGAGGGAGGAGTTAGTTATCGGGAAGCAGATCTCAGGAGGGTGAAGGGAAGGGTGAGTTGATCAGCAGCAAGAACCCCTCCACGCAGAATCACGCAATCCAGAGAGGGACTACGCAGAGCATTCACGCTGGATGACGCAAAGGGTGAAGGAGGTCACCCCGAGGGTCCGAAAATTGTCTGGAAGGTCTAGAAAATTTAACCAGGGGTTTGTTAATTTTTCTCTGCTCATCAGACTCCTGTAATTGTACTTTCCATTTCTTAAGATAAATATAAAACCCTCATCTGCTGCACCGGTTTTCCCACATTGGGTTTTTCTAGGGACAATTGTCCAAAAACATCTGTGTTCTTATGGTTATTTCTATTGTGCTATTGGTGTAAATTATCTTTCTGTTCTTATGCTCTTAACGATAGTGAAGATTTGCAAATGTGTTTATTTCAGAATTTACTGAATCATCTGTAAATAACTTATATCATAAGTAAGAGAAATAGACCAAGTATTGCAGAAATATTTTCCTCGTGAAAATTTCACATGGTATCAGAGCAAAAGGGCTTAAAACAGGAAGGGAGGATCTGCTATGGACCAAAGGAAGGGTTCATGCAGTCAAAGGGACTCACGCAGAAATGCAGAGAGAACATGACATGAAGGTGTTGGCATCCAAACTAGAGGAGGATCTTGCCTGTGTGTCAAGCACAACTCCTCCAAGTGTTTGGTATATTGACAGTGGAGTGTCTGCTCATATGACGGGGGTTCGAGAATGTTTTTCGAGGTATCAAGAAGAGCAGATGAATTTCCAAATAACTATGGGAAATAAGGCAAAATGTACCCCCATCGGGAGAGGTACCGTAACATTTCAAACGAAGAATGGCAACAAGATTCGAGCCACGAATGTTCTGAATGTACCAGGGTTGGGGATGAATTTACTCTCGGTATCTCAACGTCAAAACAAGGGCTATGACATATACTTTACTCAAGATAAGGTGTATGTCAAACACCCTAACTGGAGCAAAAAGGCACAAATCGGAGTAAGGGGTCACAAGTTATATAAGCTCTAACTTGAATCTCCAGTGGCCCTAATAGACAGCACAGACGATAGAGATCTGAATGAGTTATGGCATAGAAGAATGGGGCATCTACATCATGGAGCCTTGGAGATTCTCAAAAATACTGTCATAGGGGCTCTTGAACTCGGCACAAAGAAAGAAGTTGTTTGCAGGGGATGCGTACTAGGGAAGTACGCTAAGGCAACATTTCCAAGAAGCAACAGCAGAGCCAAAGGTGTATTAGAGTTAATACACTCTGACATTTGTGGTCCGATGTCCACAACATCTCTCAGTGGGGCAAAGTATTTTGCCACCTTCATTGACGATTATTCCAGGAAAACTTGGTTCTATTTTCTGAAGACCAAAGGTGAAGTCTTCAATCGGTTTAAAGATTTCAAAGCATTAGTGGAAAACTCTACAGGAAAGAAGATCAAGAAGTTGAGGTCATATAACGACAAAGAATATATCGATAAAGACTTCACCAATTTCTGTGCACAGGAAGGCATCAAGAGAGAGTGGACAACTCCTTACAATCCAGAACAAAATGGAGTTGCAGAAAGGAAGAATCAGACCATAATAGAAGTTGCAAGGGCAATGTTGTACGACTAGGAGATGCCCAAATTATTATGGGCAGAGGCCTACAACATAGCAGTTTACATTCAGAACAGAGTTCCCAATAGAACTTTGGGAAGGTTACTCCCGAAAGTGTGTTCACAGGCAGTAAGCCAGAAGTGAGCCACATTAGGATATTTGGCAGCATAGCATATTTCCACGTTCCAGAGGAAAAGAGGAAGAAGCTAGATCGAACTGTCGAAAATGGTTTTCTGATGGTCTACAGTGAGAATGCAAAGACATACCGCGTCTATATTCCGAAGAGCAAGAAAGTTGTGGTAAGAAGGGATGTAAAATTCCTAGAGGAAAAAGCCTTTAGGAAATCTCAAGAGATGGCCACAGATACGCAGATTAAGGAAGATCTACTTGTACAGCCTCAACGACCTATGGAGGAGAGATCCAGTGCCTCTCCAAGGCACAATTTTTCTGAGGGAGCTCCTCCGACGAAGAACAGGAGGAAGAACAGGTAAGACTGCCCACCAATAATGGAAGACCGAGCACAGAACTCCAACAGATTCTTAGAGATGCAGAAGGATTTGTTGTAGCACCTAGAGAAGGGAAGAGGATAAGGAAACAACCTGACAGATATCAGGCTCTGGTAGCTCAGGTTGGAGAGTCTTCGACCTTTTGGGAAGCAGCTCAGCATCAAGTATGGGTAGATGCCATGGTGGAGTATAGCTCTATCATGACAAATGATGTCTGGGAAGTAGTCCCCAAACCATAGGACAGATCTGTTGGAGGATCCAGATGGATCTACAATATCAAATATGCTACAGATGGCAGCATAGAGAAATTCAAAGCAAGATTTGTAGCAAAGGGGTATGCCCAGAAGGAAAGCATTGACTATGAAGAACCCTTTGCTCCAGTAGCACGATACACTTCTATTAGATCCATCATCTCTCTAGCAACACAGATGGGATGGGAGATTCACCATATGAATGTCAAGACTGCATTCTTGAACGGTGTGATAGAAGAGGAAGTATACATAGAACAGCCAGAGGGCTTCGAGACACATGAGCAGAAGACTCGTGTTTGCAGACTCAAGAAAGCCTGGTATAGCTTGAAACAAGCCCCCAGGGCATGGTATGGTCGGATTGATGGCTACTTGCAGAAGATGGGGTTCGTCAAGAGTGACGCAGATCCCAACTTATACTACTTAAAAGTAGGAGATGTGCCGCTTATTCTTGTTCAATATGTGGATGACTTGTTCCTGACTGGGTCATCCAAGCTCATCAAAAGCTGCAAGGAGAATCTGGCAACATAATTCGACATGAAGGACCTGGGGCAGATGCACTATTTTCTTGGTTTAGAAGTTTGGCAGCAGGAAGGGGATATCTTCCTAGGACAAAGAAGATACACGTCAGAGATTCTGAAAAGACTTCAGATGGAAGACTGTAGACCCATGGCCACACCAATGATTACTAACTGGAAGAAGATAGACACATCAGAGGATGATGAGGTTGATCCCACACTCTACAGACAGCTCATCGGATCATTGATGTATCTGGTCAACACGAGACCCGACATCTGTTATGCAGTGAGTACTCTCAGTCAGTTCATGGTGGAGGCAAGGAGAGCTCACTGGGCAGCAGCCAAACATATTCTTAAGATACTTGAGAGGGACAGTCGAGTATGGGCTAAAGTACACCAAGGGCAATGAAATCCAATTGAGTGGGTTCACAGATGCAAACTGGGCTGGAAGCATAGTAGATCGGAAAAGTACCAATGGATACTATTTCAGTCTTGGATCAGGAATGACCTCCTGGTGCAGCAGGAAATAGAAGTCCGTAGTACTGAGATCAGCCGAGGCAGAGTACATGGCAGCAAGCACAGCTTTGTGCGAGGCCATTTGGCTCCGCAAATTACTTTTGAACTTACTCAAGAAGCGGATAGAGCCAACCGGAATCATGTGTGATAATCAGAGTTGCACTAAGCTCTCTAAAAATCTTGTGTTTCATGATCGGTCGAAGCACATTGACATTTGATGTCACTTTATCAGAGACTATGTTCGGAAGGGAGTAGTACAGTTGCGATACACTCCTACAAGTGAACAAGTGGCAGATATCCTCACAAAGGCTCTGAATAAGATCAAGTTCACTTACTTCAGAGAGAAAATGGGGATGGTCGAGAACCCCTTCCACTGGAGGAAAGGGTGGTCTTCAGAAGAAGAGGGAGCTGCAGTACGGATGTTGCAGGGTGTTGAGGAGGTAAATCCCCTCTGCGGACAGAGGCGATCCCTACTAGCCCAGCAGGGGTCTAGCAACAATCATCAAATGTTACAGCGCAAGTTCCTAGTTACGAATAAAAGACCAAAGATGGAGGCCTACCTGGAGTCCAATGCTATGTCCGTAAAGAGAGCGTTCCCTTTCCTCGGCCTCGGCCCGTTCCTCAGCCTCGGCAGATCACGATCCTCCCACGATCTCCGCGGATGGACACCTGCACATGCAAGAAACAACACGAATACAAGCATAAAATCCAGAATACGCAACTATATATCAGTCAGAAAGGATATAACTCATATTAACATAAGTGAAAACAGAGTGGAACCATAACCATAATCATTCATTAAATAACAATCGAAAGAGAGTACAACCAATGTTCTGACGTCGCGGTCTCCTTCGGATGGGTCTCCAGTCGTTCACGTCTCGCAAAGCTCGCCAGGGAAAGGGCAAACCTCTCTAGAGTCTCTCGACAATAGTCTCCTTACTTGAGTCGGCCTTAAGGGAAGAAAGAGGGCTCTTACAGCACAAAGGCTCTTGGGAATTTGGAGATTCAAAACTTAGGCACTTCAAGACTAGCTTGCCATGGAATTGAGCAGGCTTTTATAGATGGGGAAGGAGGGAGTTGGGATCCCTATTATTGTGGGATTGGCCCTATCAACAAGGAAGGTTCCATGGGAGGTGGCAAACCACTTCCCTTCCATAGAACTCCCGCAACCAAACCTCCCAACTCAAGATAGGCAATGGTTTCTGAGTTTGTTGAAACACAACTTCCGCCATCTTTATTTAAAAAAACACTCCTTAAATTGGCTGGCGCGACTACTGCTCTGGGACAGAGCGCCAGTTGGCGCGGCCTCTTTGTAGGATTTTCCCCATTGGCGCGAGTGATGAACTGTCTGCCCGCGCCAATGCAAAAGGAGATGTTTTCATGATTTTTTGCAAGGAGATGTCTTTAGGGCAATTGAAGCTCATGTTCAGAGGGATGCATTGATGATGATTTCAAGGCATGACAATGTTCACAGGTCACAAAATGGGTCCTCCATTGTGCAGGACGGGGAATGGTAGGGACGGTGACAAGTTACTGTGTAACAGATGCCCCCTAAAGTATGAGGCCCGAGAGAGAGAGGGGTGAAATGCTTTACGAGAACATGTTCAACTGAAGCCTCGCCGTCGGAAAACCTGCGTAGAAAAATACAACTAATATCTCAAGTACATGATGTATATGCGGTATGGGCGCAGCCATCCGAAACAGAGTACACTATAATCTGGATCCAGGGTATGGGCGCAGCCATCCAGCAAGGATCAAATAAATAGACTCAGGTATGGTCGCAGCCATCCAATCAGTGAGTCATGTATATAATGATAATAATCCACAATCGCAGCCTGGATTACAATAGACACAATCCAGGGTCTTGCGCTCCATCTCGACCCAAACAAAGTACAAGTTCAAGTATGCGAATATGTGAGCTGAAGTCGAACATGCAAGAACATCGTCTGATTACCAGCCAATGATGAGAGGGCATTAACGAACGCGGAAAGAACCACCAATAATGACAATGGCCCTCAAGGTACTACAGGTACAATCTACGGCGTGTGAATCAATGAGCTGGCGTCGAACACCCGTAGAATCACTCGATCGGAGGCCAATAATGAAAACCCCACGTCGAATGCGACGAACCTGCCATTGAGGCATGCAGGCTCCAAGGTACCATAAAGGAGTCTCTAGATCAACTTCCTGGATAATGAGCTGAAGTCGACAGGAAGTGACCTTGATCGAAGGTGGGCCATAATGTTTCCCACATCATCGACACGAGACAGAGGAACATGATGTTTTTGTTGTGAATCGGGATCGTATGAGAATCAGAGGAAGGTTGATATTTGCAGAGGCCAACTTCTCTTGAACATATAAACGGCACGACAGTGGACTTGGCAGTATTTGACATCAACGGATCAGAGGTCAAGGTGACGAGGCAGTGAGCAGATGAGAGGTCAAAAGGGATTGTCCAAACCCACGGAGGCAAAGTGAAGAAACGAGATGAGATGTCCCCAACCCGACACGAATGCAGACAAGTGCCATGTTCAAGAGCGACATACTGCCGACGACAACGATGATGGTTCCATTTTTCCCCCACCATTTCTGGCGAGTACCTCTTTATTTTTACACAAGCTTGAAGAGGATACCATATGCTTGTCATATAAGTCCGCCCTTCGGGCGAATCCATCCTAGTACATTTAACGAGCCCTAGGAAGGAGGAACTCGGAGAACGTCATTTCGACTGAATCCAATGTCATCAGGGTTTAACGAGTCTGACAAAGGAAGAAATCGGCGTCTTTTCATGTTTAGAGAGTTTGAAAAGACAGCAGAAAAGTAAACTCCAAAGGTCCCTTTTCGTAAATAGTTTCTCAGATCCGAAAAGGTAGAAAACAATATCTAAGAAAACCTCCTAGTCGCGATAGGCTAGGGTATTCCTTTTTCGTAATCAATCTATCCCAGCCCGAAAAAGGGGTAAACGTATACTGGGTAGATGTCGATTCGTGTCCATTTTAACGAGATCGAAACGACAAGGGCCTCGGCGATCTTTTCATGTTTAGAGAGTCAGAAAAGAGCTGAAAGATGACTCCATAGTGACTTTTTCGTGTATTTACCGAGTCCGAAAAAGTATAAAATACAACTCGTTTCCATCGTTAAAGTCGCAAAAACCTGCTGCTGCACATACCAAGCAAGCGTAAAACCCATTTTCGACATAACATATTAAAATATTTGATAAAAATAACTTCTAAAACTCATCTTATGTCAAAAAAGTTATAAATATGCCAAAATGGTAAAAACAAAATTACATTTACTATTTACCTTGGTAAAAAGCAGCAGTGGTCCATTTGGAGTGCAAACTTCTGACGGCGATTGCGACAGATCCGGCTGACCATTCAGATTATCGTCTGATACAGGTAAGAGGCGCTTCCCTGTTCTTCATTTCAATCCATTTTTTAATAGTTTTCCCTTATGTATCAGGCCTCTGTGGCCACTCTTTGAAATTTTAGGGCTGCGCTCATTGGCGCGGGTATCGGGCACGGACCCGCGCCAATGGGCTTTTCTATGCAAAGGCCTCGTGCCACGTGGCGCGACTGTTCACAAAACAGCCGCGCCAGCGGCCGAACCTAAAATTCCGCCTAAAAATTCGAGATTTTAACCAAATTAAATGAAATTTGAAGCCTACCAGAGATCTAATTAAGGGTTTATGACCATGTGGATGCAGGAAATCAAGCAAAATGGTGATTGAGTGGAAAGAACGAGAGCATGGAGAAGAGGATGAACAGGCCATAGAAAGTGAGGCTTGCATGAATGCCCTCAGGAACTGTGGGTTAAAAAAGTTCTTCCTTACACCCTGTCTACGAGCTCAGCCCTAGCTCCTCCAGTGTTTGATCAGTATTTGGGACGAACATGAACAAGTGTTCAAGTTGCGTGATCGGGTATTGGAGCTGGAGGTTTCTGATGTGTACTTCATCACCGGATTGTCTCGCAGAGGTCCGATACCCGTCTTGACTGGGAGTAGACCATCTGGCGAGAAGATGGAAGAAGTGATGGCACGAGTGTGCCAAGGAGCACAAATGGGATTAGGGAGCAAAAAAGTGGATATCCACACTATCCCCGATCTGGCATTGAGAGTTGTCCTACATACCATCACGCGGGCTGCAGGATCGCAGGCACCGCACGAGGCCACAAAGGCCCAACTCCTGCTGGCCTCAGAATGCATGAGTCCCTTACTGTTTGACTGGGCTACAGCAGTGACAATAAACATGAAGAGGCAGCTCACAAAATGCAAACAAGCTAAATTGAAACAGTTTGGCTATGGTTCCATCCTGGTATCGTTCATTCTGGAACGCTTACCAATCTTCCAGGGCCAAGGGGCCATAGTAGCAGATCCAATACCACGAGAGCCAAGAATGGCTCGCTGGGCAGCACTAATGCCCAGAGCTGGAGGCGGCCAACAGATGTCCTGGAGGCCGGAGTTTTTTAGGTGGTTACGGCGCCAGTTGATTGTAGTGGAGGACTGGCCATATGCAGGAACTGACTTCACCAGAGACCCAGATCTCCCACTGCCAGAAGGAGATGACTGGGACGAGGAGTTGGGTAAGACCTCATGTTTTTTGATTTTTATGTTTTATGTTTTTTTTTGTTAATACACATTCGTCCTAACACATTTTATATATGTATGCAGATGTGGGACCTGAGAGACCAGCTGGAATGTCTCCAATCTCACGGAGGACTCATCTCGCCCCTGATCCTCAGGGAGAGGGCACAGGAGGAGAGGAGTTGATCCAGAATCTTGAGGGCATTGCCCGAGGGATCCCGGACTATGCTCGGCTGGTGGACGTACCGATGGCATACCAGCGTCATACGTTGGGAGTCCCAAGTGGGATCCACTAAATCCTGAGATGCTTAGTGCGTGCAGTTACATTCTATCATGAGCACCATGCGGATTAGCTCTTAGGGATTATACCACACCTATTTTTTGAGAGACATATCGTCTCCGGATGTACTTAAGACGATTATGTATATTTTGACTTTATGTGACACACTCTATGTAAACATTTTGATATCTATATATATATGCATGTCTATCTCTGGATGGATCTTTCACATGTGATGATGTTTTTTATATGTCATGCAAATGTCTAATACAAATGTAATCTAATGTATCAGTTACATAACAAACGACCCAAAGAGAAATGTATTCACACAATGTATTTAATCACACATTTCATTTTTACGCAAGCTTAAAAGCACACATGGACACACATATGCAAACTATGCTTGAGAATGAGTTTTATTTTTATGCAAGCTTAAAACACAAACTATGCTTGAAATAAGAAAAACGGGCATGCCCCCCAGCATGGTGTCTCAATTCGAGGTGCATGCCCCCCAAGCTTCAGTCCATTGAAAATGGAGTGAAGGTTCAAAACAAAAAGTCGAACTGAACATGCTCGTGTTTCATTATTTGAACGAGGTTGACACACTTTAAAAGAACTATCCTCAAACAGCTTGGTTCATTGTTTTAGGAGCTTGACACAAGTGGAGGAACTATGCTCCGAGAACCTGGTTTCATTTTTTAAAGAGCTTGACACAGGGAGGAAATCGTGCTCTAACCGATTTACATCAAAATGAACAAGAAGGCGGTGCTTCCAAGAGTCCCACTCCCGATGGAAGGAAAACATCCTGGAAGTCAGGACCCAATGCCCCCAGTACACTATGCACGACGGCGTCTTCACTGAGTGCGGGCACAGGGTAGGTAGACACATAGTTGACCTGCGGTGGAGCAGATACAACGGGTGAATAAAAACCAGGAGGGGGTGATGGTGGACCAGTTGCCACATTAGGACCAAAGAACGAAAGTTGATCAATGGTCACGATCCGTTCTTCATGCGGAAAACAGGCCACACGAAAAAAGGAGGAGACAAGAGCTCCCATGGCATAAGTGTAATCACGCCCCAAGAGCAGATTGAAATCCAAGGGGCCTGGAACAACCATCACGTCCATATGGACGGTTTTACCTCCCAAAGTAACCGGTAACCTTGGAAGGATCCCCAACGGTTGACTCGTCCTTCTGTTAAAAGTCAACAGATTCTGCGTAATAGGCGCAAGCGGCGGCGAACCGAAAGCTTGCCAGGTAGTTGAGGATAGAATACTAACAGAGGCACCTTCGTCTATAATGGTGCTGGGTACGACCAGACCAAGAGCCTGTACTGTGATCTCGAAAGGCACGTAAGACGGAAGGCGGAATCCTGCAAATCGACTCCAATCAAAGGAGGCGACCAGACTACTCGGAGGGGATACCATCGAACTGAGAAGGTCTTCCCCTGGTGTTACGGAAGAAGGAGCATCCTCCATAACCTCCATCTCGAAGGCGGGAGGGATATCCTCCGAAGCCTCCATCATGGGAGGCGGAGGAGGAGCTTCTTGAAGTACAGGGATAGGAGAGTCTTTCTCCAAGTCTGAAGAATCTGAGGAAATCAAAAGGACATGGGGGGTGTGAGATCCACTCTCGACAGAAAAAACCTGGTGCACCGCGGACGGGGCCAGTTCAACCGATCCTACGACCAATGGCTGGTCAGGGACGGATTCGTGAATTTGAATTTCTGAGGGAGTGGGAAGGACAAAAGATGACTCTTGACCAATCGTAGGATCAGCTGGCGGAGGATTCAAAGAAAGCCGATTATAACCAGATGGAAGGCGTGGTGTAGAATCGGTTGGGTTGTCCAAAACTCGTTTGGCTTCGTCCATATAAGGACAAAGGTGAATGGCATGGTGCCCTTCACACAGTTTACAGGGATTGGTGATCTTACCCTGCTTCTTAAGAGTCTTATCAGCACCAGTTGAAGACGTGCCCCCAACCTGGCTCCCGGAAGTCAAAGACAATGGTGGACAGTCGTCGGACCATGCTTCGAGCACCTTGGGGATGCCAGGGCAGTCTCGAAGAAGATGGTCTCCCGTGCACAACATGCAAGGGAACTTGACTTTCCGTGGAGGGTTGGAAGGTTTATCAAGAGGAGATATTTCAGAAACAGTGGCTGCACTTTTAGCCTCTCGCTTATCAGACTTCTTCTTCTTTGTCTTCTTCTTCTTCTTCTTAGCCACCTGGTTACTTGAATCCAGACTTTCACCAGGCGAAGTAGAAGAGGAGGACGCAGAAACGGGTGAAGAAGGGGAGAGGTCCGCCTTGGAATCAACATGATGTTGTTCGGGAGGAGAGACTGATTGAACAGTAGTGGAGACATTCGGGACAACAGAGGTTGAGAACAACCAAACAGGAAACCCAACAGTTAACCCAGGAAGGGACAACGTCGCCATGTAAGGAGCACCAACATTTCCAAAAGGAGAAAAATGACCAGGATTCCCTTCTGAGGGGATTCCTTGGTTGGTAAACTCTGAAAAAGTTTCCATCAAAACTCAAAACCACACACGGGCTGAAAAAGAGTCAAGACACACGATCAAACGGTCAACAAGCAAAGTCTAACAAGGCGTGTAATCGTGGGTGATTAATTTTTTACCACATTGAAAAATAAGAAACTTCACCGTTTCATGTTTTAAGAGTCGAGAAACGGTAAAAAAGGTGACTCTATCTCTTTCAGATTTGACACAAGCGTGAAAGGACAAGCGCTTGGCGATCTTTTCAAATTTAGGGAGTCAGAAAAGATCAAATGACTGCTCAGGAATACTAGGCACAAAGGGTGTACCAAATAACCGTGAACTGCAATATACACCTTGGTTTTAATAATGAAAAAGAAATCAACCAAGGACTTTCCGTACGTGCAGGCAATCTCCCCGAATGCTGTGTTCGGTGTATCATGGGTATAGGGCGGCAAACTCGGCTTCCTATGGATAAAGGATTGAAAACCTAGAGGGGTCTCCCTTTATATACGCGACGGTACGGGGAGCACAAGTCTGTACTAGCGCTATCTAAAGCCAAAAGGCGAACGACAGCTACTAGGTTTAAAGACGCCGGAACACGTCTCTAACCTAGACCACTAAATATGTTTCGTTAGATTTCAATGCTGCCTTAGGTTAATTGAATAAATTTTATGGTTGATCTTCAATTATGTTTCAGTTTTCAGGCCCTAACGAATGTGTCGTCTCAAAAACTCCTAAATGCAAAGCTACATGCCACAGTCCAACATTTCATTCGATGAAAACTAGCTACAGAAGAGTTGAGAGTCTTTACACAAACGAAATGATCGGAAGACAAACAACGAGATCTCTAATGCAACTAATGAAATCGAAATTTTTTCATTCCAATCACTAATTACTAGTAAAATCGAAAAATTTCAATTTGCACTAATCAACCAAAAGCAAAAGAGATTTTTTTTGTAATTTTCAATGTTTGATAGCTAGATGCACTAAACAAACCGAAAATAAAAGAGAAGCAACTCGAGAAACGATATTGAGAGAGCAAAACGAACAAATTTCACCCAATGACACAAACAATCAGATCTCAAATCGACCAAAGTCTCTCAAAACCAAGAAAAAGACTCAAAGGCTCTAATGGACCGTGTGATCTAGGCCCAAAGCAAGACCAAACGAAATTTGAATGAAGAAATGAGCAATCACCCAAAAATCGCAACAACACAGTGAACAACTACTAAAAGAATGCGGAGGAGCAATCAGAGAGTTGACTGGATAAACGAAACACCAAAACTCCCAAGGAGGGCTCGATACACAAAGCCACTAGATGCCCTAGGGCTTAAAATGTGAAATCGATGGAGAAAAGCAAACAACCAAAGGACGAAGGCAAATTCCCAGTCAAACAGGACTCCAACACACTCAGGTAGTCGAAAAATCAAGAAGAAAAACACTGACCAGACCTAGAGAGCTCAAAACTGAGCAAACTCAAATACCCTACAGGAGTGGCGCGACTGTAAGGCTGCAACTCGCGCCAGCAAGCAATTGGCGCGGGCTATACAAAAGCAACATGCACCAATTGGCGCGACTGTCGGGCTAAAAAGCGCGCCAGTTGAGTTTCTCAGCCAAAACAAAAAAGAACTACTCCAGAAGCAGATCAATGTAAACTAAGCAAACCAAGAAGCAAAAAACAGCAAAAGAACCCAACCCAGAAGGCTAACCAAGCAAGGAAAATCATAAAACAATCAAAACGAGACAACCCAAACGAGACAGTGAAAACTAGACGCTCCCCAGCGGAGTCGCCAAATTGTTAAGGAGGTAAATCCCCTCTGCGGACAGAGGCGATCCCTACTAGCCCAGCAGGGGTCTAGCAACAATCATCAAATGTTACAGCGCAAGTTCCTAGTTACGAATAAAAGACCAAAGATGGAGGCCTACCTGGAGTCCAATGCTATGATCCGTAGAAGAGAGTGTTCCCGTTCCTCAGCCTTGGCAGATCACGATCCCCCACGATCTCCGCGGATGGACACCTGCACATGCAAGAAACAACACGAATACAAGCATAAAATCCAGAATACACAACTATATATCAGTCAGAAAGGATATAACTCATATTAACATAAGTGAAAACAGAGTGGAACCATAACCGTAATCATTCATTAAATAACAATCGAAAGAGAGTACAACCAATGTTCTAACGCCGCAGTCTCCTTCGGATGGGTCTCCAGTCGTTCACGTCTCGCAAAGCTCGCCAGGGAAAGGGCAAACCTCTCTAGAGTCTCTCGACAATAGTCTCCTTACTTGAGTCGGCCTTAAGGGAAGAAAGAGGGCTCTTACAGCACAAAGGCTCTTGGGAATTTGGAGATTCAAAGCTTAGGCACTTCAAGACTAGCTTGCAATGGCAATAGGCAAGCTTTTATAGATGGGGAAGGAGGGAGTTGGGATCCCTATTATTGTGGGATTGGCCCTATCATCAAGGAAGGTTCCATGAGAGGTGGCAAACCACTTCCCTTCCATGGAACTCCCGCAGCCAAACTTCCCAACTCAAGATAGGCAATGGTTTCTGAGTTTGTTGAAACACAACTTCCGCCATCTTTATTTAAAAAACACTCCTTAAATTCGCTGGCGCCACTGCTGCTCTGGGACAGAGCGCCAGTTGGCGCGACCACTTTGTAGGATTTTCCCCATTGGCACGAGTGATGAACCGTCTGCCCGCGCCAATGCAAAAGGAGATGTTTTCATGATTTTTTGCAAGGAGATGTCTTTAGGGCAATTGAAGCTCATGTTCAGAGGGATGCATTGATGATGATTTCAAGGCATGACAATGTTCACAGGTCACAAAATGGGTCCTCCATTGTGCCGGACGGGGAATGGTAGGGACGGTGACAAATTACTGTGTAACACAGGGATAGGGCAGCAGTACAGGAAGCAGCAGCGCAGAGATGGGGGGTAGCAGCGAGGACACCGTCAGCGCAGCAGATGATGTAGAGTCAGAGCAGTACAACGGTTCTTTCAGTAAACACTTTCCTCGCTAAGAGGGACTATTGATTTCTATAGCATCGGAAAGTGTTCTAAGTCTCATCTTTGGTATAGAAGCTTAGACATCAATGATCCAGAGAACCCATAAATTGTTTGTGGAAATTCCACTCAGACATGACTTTATTAAAATAATTAAATATTTTAATGCAAACCCTAAGTATAAACTTGGGGAAATTAAATAATTAAATGGTATTAATAAAGCAGAGTGTGAATCTTCTAGAAGACGAAGATCAAGTCATCTTTTAATCTGAGCCATTGATTAAAAATATAATCTTGGTCGTTGATTCATCAGCGAGAAGACTATAAGAAGAGACTTGAGGGCCATTTGGAAATCAAGCCGAGGACACTCTCAGTACCCGAAGGAAATCGATTCTGAAGAAAGGGAAATCGATTTCAGTGGGTGAGTTTGTAGAGGTTGGGTTGCAGAAGTAGAAAGAGGAGGGAGGAGTCAGTTATCGAGAAGCAAATCTCAGGAGGGTGAAGGGAAGGGTGAGCTTATCAGCAGCGAGAACCCCTCCACGCAGAATCACGTAGTCCAGAGAAGGACTGCGCAGAGTATTCACACTGGATGACGTAGAGCGTGAAGGAGGTCACCCTGAGGGTCCAAAATTTGTCTGGAAGGTCTAGAAAATTCAGCCAAGGGTTTGCTCATATTTCTCTGCTCATCAGACCCCTGTAATTGTACTTTCCATTTCTGAAGATAAATATAAAACCCTCATCTGCTGCACCGGTTTCCCCACATTAGGTTTTTCCAGGGACAATTTTCCAAAAACATCTGTGTTCTTATGGTTATTTCTATTGTGCTATTGGTGTAAATTATCTTTCTGTTCTTATGCTCTTAACGATAGTGAAGATCTGCAAATGTGTTTATTTCAGAATTTACTGAAGCATCTGTAAATAACTTATATCATAAGTAGGAGAAATAAACCAAGTATTGCAGAAATATTTTCCTCATGAAAATTTCACAATGTTTTCAGGCTTAAGAAAGCCTTGTATGGTTTAAAACAAGCCCCCAGGGCATGGTATGGGCAAAATGATAGCTACTTGCAGAAGATGGGGTTCGTCAAGAGTGACGCAGATCCCAATCTCTACTACTTGAGAGTAGGGGATGAGCCGTTAATTCTGGTATTATATGTGGATGATCTGTTTATTACTGGATCATTTAAGCTCATCAAGGACTGCAAGGAGAATCTGGCTACAGAATTCAACATGAAGGATCTGGGGCAGATGCACTATTTTCTTAGATTAGAAGTCTAGCAGCAGAAGGGAGAAATATTCCTGGGGCAAGGAAGATACACTACAGAAATCCTAAAGAGATTTCAGAGGGAAAACTATAGACCCATGGCCACGCCAATGATTACTAACTGGAAGAAGATAGACACAACGGAGGATGATGAGGTTGATCCCACCTTGTATAGGCAACTCATCGGATCATTGATGTATCTGGTCAATACTAGACCAGACATCTATTATGTAGTGAATACTCTCAGTCAATTCATGGTGGAACCAAGGAGTGCTCACTAGGCAGCAGCCAAACATGTTCTCATATATCTCAAGGGGACAGTCGAGTATGGATTGAAGTACACTAATGGCAATGAGGTCCAGTTGAGTGGGTTTACAAATGCAGATTTGGCTGGAAGCACAGTGGATCAAAAGAGTACCAGTGGGTACGGTTTCAATCTCGGATCAAGAATGACCTCCTGGTGCTGCAGGAAACAAAAGTAGCACTAAGTTCAGCTGAGGCAGAGTATATGGAAGCAAGCACAACTTGTGAGGGCATATGGCTTCGTAAATTACTCTTGAACCTACTCAAGAAGAGAATGTAACCGACCAAGATTATGTGTGATAATCAGAGTTGCATTAAGTTCTTTAAGAATCCTGTGTTTCATGACCAGTCAAAACACATTGACATTCGGTGCCACTTCATCAAGGACTATGTCCAATGGGGAGCAGTGCAATTGAGGTACACTCCTATAGGGGAACAAGTGGTAGATATCCTCACCAAGGCTCTGAGTAAGATTAAGTTCACTTACTTCAGAGAGAAGATGGGGATGGTCGATAACCCCTTCCATTAGAGGAATAGGTGGTCTACAGAAACAGAGGGAGTTGCAGTATGAATGAGGCAGTGATAGAGACAGTGTCACAGGCAGCAGTACAGAGGGCAGCAGCGTAGAGATGAGGGGCAGCAGCCAGGACATCATCAACGCAGCAGATGTTCTACTGTCAGAGCAGTACAGTGGTATCTTGCTTGAACACTTTCCTCGCTAAGAGGGAATGTTGATTTAATAGCATCGAGAAATGTTCCAAGTCTCAAATTTGGTGGAGAGGCTTGGACAACAGTTATCCAGGTAACCCATAAATCGTTTGTGGAAATTCCACTTGGATCTTACTTTATTAAAATAATTAATTATTTTAATGTAGACCCTAAGTCTAAACTTAGGGAAATTAAATAATTAAAGGGTATTAATAAAGCAAAGTGTGAATTTTCTAGAAAACGAAGATCAAGTCATCTTTTCATTTGATCCATTGATTAACAATATAATCTTGGTCGTTGATTCATCAACGAGAAGACTATAAGAAGAGGCTTGAGGGTCATTTGGAAATCAAGCCGGGGACATTCTTAATACCCGAAGGAAATCAACTCTGAAGTAAGAGAATTTGATTTCAGTGGGTGAGTTTGTAGAGGCGGGATTGCAGAGGCAGAAGGAGGAGACAAAAGGGTGAAGGGAAGGGTGTGCTGAGCAGCAGCACCATCCCCTCCACGCAGAGTTACGCAGTCCAGGGAGGGACTACACAGAGCGCAGTGGGTGTAGGAGGTCACCTCGAGGGTCGGGAATACTCCCGGTGTGTTCAGAAAATTCATGCCAGGTGTACGCTAATTTTACTTTGCTCACCAGGACTTTTGTAAAAGAACTTTTCATTGCTGAAAATAAATACAAACCCTCATCTTCTACACCGGTTTTCCCACATTGGGTTTTTTCGGGGATAACTGTCCAAAAATAACTGTGTTCATATGGTTGCTTCTATTGTGCTACTTGTGTAATTTTTGTTCTTCTGCTTTTGGTTAGAGTGAAGTACTGCAATTGTGTTTATTTCAAAATTTACTGAAGCATCTGTAAATAACTTATCTAATAAGTAGGTGAAATAAATCAATCACTGTAGTAATAATTTTCAGATCTGAAAATTTCACATCAACCATCATGGGGTATCACAGGGGAAGGTGAACCACTCTCCCTGTACATAGCGCACCAATAGGGGAAGGTGAACCACTTACCCTATGGTCGCTCATAGCTCCAAGAAGTACCCCAAGCCCCCAGAAGCTCCTAGAGCTCAGTGTCCAACTCAAGCGAGACCCTCATAGGAGGGTGTTTCCACGACTCCAAGTCTTTCTCAAAAGGCTAAGAATTTGACCTTCCCTAAGGGCTTTGTGAGGATGTATGTGACCTGCTCATCAGTCCTGATGTGTTGGAACCTTATTGGTCCCCACTATACCATATCCTGAATAAAGTGGTACCTAATATCAATGTGCTTGGAGTGGTTATGGAACACGAGATTCTGTGAAAGGCGAATCCCACTTTGGTTGTCTCAGTAGATCATAGTGGTATCTAGCACATGCTCAAATAGCTCACTCAATAGCTTCCTCAACCAAACAGCTTCACAACAGGCCATACTAGTGGTAATGTATTCGGCCTCGACGGTGCTTAAAGCAACCGATTTTTGCTTCCTGCTCAACCAAGCTTTTGAAGTAGATCCCAATGAGAAGCAACATCCAGGCATGCTTTTACGATCCACCACATTGCTAGCCCAATCAAGATCAGTATATCCATGAAGCCTCAAATTCCCGGCAGCGTATCTCAGACCATAGTTGATCGTGCCACAGAGATATCTCAAGAGATTCTTTGCATCAATTCAATCTATGTGATGAGGCTCAACCATAAATTGAGTCAATGTATTAACAACAAAGCATATGTTCGGTCGAGAGTTTACCAAGAACATCAGAGCCCCCATAAGTTGTCGATACTCAGAAAGATTTGCCAATGCAGGCCCAACAATACTTCCACATAACTTCTTGAAGTTGAGTTTTATTGGAGTAGACACAAACTTGCAATCCACCACCCCACATCTCTCGAGCAGCTTCACAATGTATTTTCCTTAAGGAAAATCTCACCTAGATTTTGCCAAACCTCCAGGCCTAGGAAGTAGTGCATTATTCCTAGGTCATTCACCTTGAACTCGGAAGCCAACTCCCTCTTGCATTGATAAATTAGAGGGTTTGCACCTATCAGAAAGAGATCATCTACATAAAGGACCAAAATGAGAGGCATGTCCTTTTCAAACTTGAAATATAGGTTAGGATCAGCTTCGCTCCTTGTAAATCTCAACATCATAAGATAACTATCAATCCTCTCATACCAAGCCCTAGGGGCTTTCTTGAGCCCATAAAAGGCTTTCTTCAACCTGCATATGTGTTTCCTTCGATCTTGAACTTCGAACTCATCAGGTTGTTCTACATAGACTTCCTCCTTCAGTGAGCCATGCAAGAAAGCAATTTTAACATCCATTTGGTGTAAGCTCCATACTTGAGAGGCAGCGAGAGAAATAATAGATTGGATAGTGATGTATCGGGCAACCGATGTGAATATCTCGTCATAGTCCACTCCTTCCATTTGAGAGAAGCCTCGAGCAACGAACCTAGCCTTGTATTTTTTAGCACTCCCCTCAGCTCCATGTTTGATTTTGTAAAGCCAATTAGAATTGACCACAAACTTTTCCTTGGGTCTAGGAACCACATCCCATACATCTTTCTTCATGATTGATGCGTACTCCTCATTCATCGCAGCCTTCCATAACTGTTGTTTCACGACCTCTTTGAATGTACATGGCTCAGATTGAACAATAGTACTCATAGTAGCTAAGTACCCTTGATACATATTCGGCTTCTTACTTTCACAAAATGCCCCTTTTGGAGAAATATGTCTTTTAGCATCTTCTAGAGTGTCTTTGAGCCACAAAGTCTCTTGCTTGAGGTAGAGGGATCACCAGGAGGTGGATCAATGGGATCCATCGAGCCTTCAACATCGAGCATCAATTCATCTGTTAGAGGTTCATCCTGCTTTCCTGCAACATCATCATTGTTCTTCCTTGGAATAAGGAGATCTTTGGCTTTCCCAAGAGCAGAGTCTTCATCGAAAGTGACATCATGGCTTGTTTCCATTTCTCTTTGACCAGGCACATAGATTCTATATGCCTTCGAAGTTTCACTATAGCCCACAAATATTCCTTTCTTTCCAGATGCTTCTAACTTGTTTCTTTTCTCTTAAGGCACATGAAAATACATGGGACACCTAAATATTCTAAAATGAGAAACATTAGGTTTCTTACTAGTGAAAACTTCTTCTGGTGACTTGATATCCAATGCCTGATGTGAGCTCCTATTTTGAACATATACGGCAGTGTTGGCAGCTTCTCCCCATAAGAATTTTGGAAGGCCTTGGTCATGAAGCATGGCATGGGTGGCTTCTATGATTGTTCGATTCTCCCTTTCAACAACTCCATTTTGCTCAGGAGTATATGGAGTGGTGGTCTCCCTATTAATTCCAACCTCTCTACAAAAGTCATTGAATTCATTTGATTCATATTCGGTTCCATTATCGCTCCCTAATATTTTGATCTTCTTCCCTGTTTGATTTTTCACCAAGGCTTTGAAAGAATGGAACCATTTGAACACTTCATCCTTCTTCTTCAAGAAATAGATCCACGTTTTGCGAGAGAAGTCATCCACAAAAATTGCATAGTATAAGTATCCTTCCAATGATGTTATGGGCAACATACCAAATAGATCAGAATGGACCAATTGAAGAATGTCGGTAGTTTAACTTTCACTTGAAGGGAATGGTCCCCTTGTAAGTTTCCTAGCTGCACAACCCTGACAAACACCTTCATGATTCATGTTGAACTCGAGCATACCTGTGACCATCTTCCTTACCCCAAGTAAGGCTTTGTAATGAAGGTGAGCAAATCTTCGGTGCCATAATTCAAATTGAAGAGAAGTATCGCAAGTCATAGCTCCCAAAGGACTTCCTCCAACCTGATAGAGACCTTCAACCCTAAATCCAAGTTTAAATGCATATTTAGGGTTTCTTTGCCAAATATGTACCTTTCCATCAATGAATGCTACCTTGAAGCCTTTATCTTCCATCGCAGAAATAGACACTAAGAACTTCTTCAAATCGAGTACATACAATACTTCGTGTATATGAAGGGCTTGACCTTGATTTAAGTGAAGAGTGACAGCCCCTATCCCTTTCACGAGGTAGGTGGCATTGTCTCCAAGTATGATCTCCAAATTAGTCATCTTTTTAATCAAATTTGAGAGGGCCTCCTTGTACCCAGTGAAGTGCCTTGAGGCACCACTATCAATCAACCAATGATCCAAAGTGTCCGGAGAAGAGGCAGTAGTGAGGGTTGAAATAAGATACAATTCTTTTTTGTTTTTCTACAAAATTAGATTCCTCATACCTGAAGTTTCTCATCCTTTTAGGAGGTCGACCATTACCAAATCGAGCAACGAGAGCATTCCTCTTTCCTTTATTGTTGGACTTGTTGTTCCTTTGATTGCCATTGCCTTTAAAATTGTTGTGATTGTTGTTGTTTTTATCGTCATCCCATGGAGTATCCTTATTGTGAGGACACTTTCTAGCATAGTGGCCAAACCTGTTGCAATTGTAGCATCTTCATTTTCTTCCTTCTTTGAATCCTTGCCCTTGTCTCTTCGGACCAGCAATATTCTTCCTCTTAGCATGAGTGGAGAGGGCAGTAGGTTCATTCCATTTGAAGGTTTGTCTCTCTCCGTCATCCTCGTCTCTTCTTGAGTGCATCTAGCCAATAATTCATCGAAACTAAGAATCTTGTCATTGTTGAGAATGGTGGTGTTAAACACATCCCATGTTCTTGTGAGACCTCCAAGAGCGATGAGAGTGAGCTCCCTGTCAGCGACAAATTCTCCAATAAATAGAAGATCATTCTTGATTTATGTTATCCTCATGAAGTAGTAATGGATAGACTCCCCTATATCCATCTTGATTTCCTTCAACTTGTTCTTGAGAAAGAGGATTTGATTTGCATTGTTTACTTTGAACATCCCAATTAACTTATCATACATGTCCTTAAATGTTCCCAAATCAGAAATATAGGCAACCAAATTCTTTTGAATGGAATCAATGATAACCCTTTTAGCTTTGACCTTGTACTTGGTCTTTGTAGCAGCAGGTGCATTTGAAGGAGGCTCCACCACTTTTCCCTGTGCATAGTCCATAGCATCATGCTCTTCCAAAGTCATCTTCCATGCATGATAGTCGGATTTGTCCTTGAGCTTATCCTTAGATTTGAAGTATGATGTAGTTGTCGTCATTGAAGCTAGACCAATATTATTGTCCAACAAATCTTTTATTAGTGATTTCTTGTCTCTCTCTTGCTTGGACCTTGTCTTCACCTGGGCTCTGATCCCATGTTAATTTTAGTTAAAAATGGTATGTTCTATGCTTAGCACAATTACTTCAACGTTTCTTAAGCATCCCAATATCAATTTCCAATTTAGATTTCCGGTAACAATCACATTGACAGTAAAAGTAGATAGAACATGAAACAAAATGTAGAAGACAAGCCAAGACAAGAGGACACCAGGTTTGGCGGATGCTAGGGAAAAACCCCAATGTGGGGAAAACCCTTTGATAAATTCTTCTTATTATTATATCAAAATGTTCAACAGAGAGAGAGAGTACAATAGTGAAATTAACTTGCCCAATTCAAATTCAAAACAACCTTGTCAATTCTACAGTCAACTGCAGTCAAACTTCAGCCCTAACCAGAAAGTCAACGCTGGTCAAAAAAACAATAAATTATCCTCAAAACAGCTCGGTCTTTCCTAGTCAAACTCGGCCTCCAGCATCGGTCAAATTCAGCCCAAAACAGTCACAAAATCTCTGGTCAAACTTGGTCAAACTACAATCTACCATGTGGTCAACCTGTAATTTTGGTTTACGGTCAAATTACACAGAATGCCTCGGTTTTTGTGCCAAAAGATGCGGCATGCTAAGACAAAAATAACCCCAGAAAATCGAAGTCAAATGATGCTTAGAAGGTCACGGTCAACGCTGGTCAAACTGCATAATTTCTTGAGATTTTTGGCCCTATAATTCTGTTTGAAATTTCGTCCTCATTGATCCACACATGTGAGAGAGAAGAATTCTTAATGTAGTATGAACTAATGAGAGAAGGAGAGGGAATGTGTGAGTGACGAAGATGTCAAATGAGGTGAGAGGTCACTTGTATTTATACAATTCGTTGAGGGTGAAGAGTCATGTCCATTGGGCTTCAAGAGCTTACATGTTGATGTGGCAGACCTGAACAATTTGCACATGTGGGCATAAATTCAAAAACGCACTTCTGCTTGTTCAAATTGGATGATCTTTATATCAATTTTGGTCCTCTCGAAAAGAGTAATTTAATGAAATTATCGTCTCCATCAAATGCGCTGCCCCAAGGTGGAATCTGGCCCTAGTTGCCAATTTTAACACAAGGGAAATCAAAATCCAACTGATGATGTTCAATACAAATGAGGTGTCTCCAATTTATATGAGCCTTATGGGGTTCGATTTAGTTCAATTCGCCTAATAAGCCCCTGAAAGAATCTTATGTGCAAAATAACAACCTAATTAGTGACAAGCCCACCAAATAGCTCCAAAAGTACAAAACAAGCCTTCCTAATGAGGCCGGAATGATATAATCATGGTGCAAAGGGTCATTTTAAGGCCAATATATGTCCTTCATGTGCCGAAATGAAGAAGAGGGCTCTCAAAATCTTGACCAAGGGCTTGGCCTTTTGGTTTCCAGGCAAAACATTTGCGGTGCTCCCAAGTGGTTGGGGGCACAGTGAATGGTCAATTGGGTCTCCAACTGGATCAAACACGTCGATACTTCATCCATAAGGGAAAGAATGATGATACAGACCCTCCCATGTCTCCCTAGGTGAGACAAAACCTCATCTGGGCCTTGGATCATATGCCAAGTGTCTGATGCAAATATGTGGTCGGCTGGGCAATGTGGTCCAAGTGCATCATCATCTTTGCATGAGTGGGGTACGAACAAGCCAAATATGGTGTTGAAGAATCCCATGGCGTGGCAATCAATGCCCCGTTGTGGAGGAGGCCTGTGGCTTTCAACGCTCACCCTACAAGTGCCATCATGACCCTTTGGAGGGCTTGAATCCCATATAGGGAGGCCAAACTCCAGGTGAAGACCCATCTGTAATCTTGTATAAGATCCAATGCGTCTTGTCACCTTCCAGTACAAGAATTCATCAGTGTATTCGAGTAAATAAGCATACAAATCAGGGGCCCAAGTGGACACTTCATGGTGGCATGCCCTTGCAAATGGGCTTTAGAATGTACAAACGACCCCAAGCTCAAGAAGGAGGTCAATGAAGGATGTTATTAGGTGGTTTCAACCTCTAAGTGACAGGTCCATGGTACATCCATCAAATGGCAAGTGTCATGTGAAATAATGATGGAACATAGTGGGGTAACATGGGAAGGCTCCAAGCCACATGCCATGGTATATGGGTAGCTATAATGAGAGAAACCCACATATGGGTGTATAGGTGTAGGAGGGAGAAATCGTGGTACATGAGTTACCCCGGCCTTTGTTTTTCCACCCTTCTTCATATGCCTTTTGCTTTTTATTGATTTTTCTTTCTTTTACCTGCTTGGGGCTCCAAGGAACGACAACATGATGCATAAGATATAGTAGTGATTACTCCCTTAAGGCTGGGCAATTCATCGCCCACCAAGGGTTGAGATAATCATGGGTTCCTTAATGTTAATTTAAACATGTTTTGTGCCATTTCAGATTAGGGCACAAAATTCTGAAGCAGATAGAACATACCAATAGATTGATGGAAGACAAACTAAAACAAAGATAATGAATGGTGGCGTTATGGCGATCAGCAGGATGCTTCTACCAGCAAAGTCTTCAATAGGTCATTCAGCCAAGCGTGTCACACATAACCCTAGTACAACCCAAACAAAGAACACTCCACAAATACGCAGCACCAAGAACGCAGCTCCATTGCCATCAAGAGAGAAGAAAATCCTCCACACATTGTGTGTATAATGAACTCCAAGTCTCTCCAATATATAGGCATCTTTGGGGGTGTGTGACATGCTCTTTAAGACATTTAAGTCTATGTTATATTCCAGGCCGACCTAGCACATAAGTGGAATAAATTCAAAGTACATGTTCTGTTCATCCGATCGAGATGATCTTTAGATCAATCTTACACCTCTCCAAAAGAGGAATCCAATAAAAACATTGGGATTGTCATCTGAGCAGCACAACCCGGAGTTTGGACCTAGTTGTCCAATTTTAACACTCTCTCTCAACTAGAGAGAACTCCGTCCACTAGTGCAATCCAAACATCGTGGGTCATCCCGCCGTAACTTGTTTTACTGGCCTCTTTATTTAAGAATAGAAGTGGGTCAATCACAAAGACATCATACCCGGCTGACAAATTCAGCCCAGAGGTCTAAAACCTCTATAGGACTCACAAAGAGTCTCATACCAGCCTGAAGTTGGTTTACTTGACCAGAAGTCGGTTGGAGGTCTGAAACCTCATTAGGACTAAAGAGAGTCATATACTAACTCGAAGTTAGTTTCACTGACCCGAAGTCAGTTGGAGGTCCAAAACCTCGCTAAACTTGATCCCAGATCAAGTGGTTGGACACGTGCCATCCTAGACATAGAGAGTACGACAATCTCTGATGCGTCCATCGGTCTTGCTATGGTCTCTATTCACATTTCCCACCTCATTGGCCAAATGAGAGGTACTTCCCATGAGTCCGAAACTCCATGGGTAGGATGCATACGAGGCACAGATCAGAGAGAGGTAAACCATCTCAATATCATCACGGTGGGGTAGATGCACACCAACTAGGTTCGGCAAGCCTAGCCCTGTGGTTGCTTATGTTGGCAATATGATGCAGAGTGTTGTCCTTGATGGCAACCCACTTGATAAAGATGATGGCAACACTTGAAGAAGATGATGGCAACCTACTTGATGAAGTTGTTCTTGACTTGATGAACTTGTTAATGATGTAAATCTGATGTTCTACAAGTAGCGGTGCCCGAGAAGAAAGAAATATCAATATGTGCGAGTAATGATGAAAAGTGTATGTCACAAGGCATACGCGGGTTTATGTAACGAGTAGCTGTGCACGCGAGAAAAGTACGTACCAGTGGCATTATGGTCAGTGCGCTCTAAATTAATAAAACCAGGGGTTACTACCATGGTATTGACCCATTGTATTGAGCGCTTGATTGTCTACTTGATCCCGTCCTGGAATACCATTGAAAGTGATGTGGTTTTGGCTCATGGTATTGACAAAGGGTAAACCTATATAAGAGAAGAAAATCATTGTGCAATGGGTGCATGTGGGTTTGAATGAATACTTCTCTGCGAAGTATGTACGAATGAAAAAGGGAACGGTTGATGATGAGTACGAATACGCGGTACCTATGAAGAAAATGATGAAGAAGAAGGTTATCTAGATACGAAATGTATTGTATCATCTGATGTTTATGGAATGTTTAGATCTGAGATGAGGCGAACATACATGCGAAGTGAAGGGTTAAATCTGGGCCAGAATATACGATTTGAAGAAGTATCTTTGTCTGTAATGATTGAAGATCTATACGTAGTTTATTACATCGGAAGCGCGTATAGGTAGTGAAATCGATTCGTATGTGCAGAGGTATACGCGGGTTTATATGCATGAAGGCGCGTATATACGCTGGATCAGTAAAAGGAAAGCGCGTATGAAAACTAGGGTTTGTTGAAGGATGAAGTATGAAATGTCTGATCTGTTCTGTTGTGTTACTGCTATCTGATCTGGGTTGTCTGAATTGATAAGTATCAGTTTTGATGTATGATTGAGCTTAAATGTATGGAGTGGGTCCAGTCTGAAAATATGATGAAAAGTGGCCTGCAAGTTGTGTTCTAAAGGAAGCTTTTGGATCCAGTGTGAAAATTGATGAAACGTGGTCCATGATGGTCTTGCCGAGGTTGTAGCCTTCGGTCGGGGGGTCGTAGCTCCCTTCCGGGAGGGCCGGCCCGACGAGCGCGGTGGGTGCACACGTCTTTGTGTAGTCTGCGCCGACTGTGGTTGTAAGATGTTTTCTCTATAATAAAATATTGAAGGCTGAGACAACGACAGCGGTGGTTTTCTCCCGACTTGGGTTTCCACCTAAAATCCTGGTGTTCATGTGTGATGCTTATGTGTGATGATTTACTCTGTTATTACTGCACATGTCTGTTGCTATATAAACATCTGATGAATGAATAAATGCAAGGATCTAAGTAATAAATTAATTGCATATTAAGATCTCTGCATATACGCGAGTTTTGTGAAGGGTATCCGCGTATATACGCGAGTCTGATCAAGTAAAGTATCGTATGGGTTTTAGAGCATGAAAAAGTAAAAATATTTGAGTATGCCCTAAATACTGATTCACCCCCCTCTCTCAGTATTTTTCCCAACAATTGGCATCAGAGCAGGTCCTTTTGCAGAAGCTTGATCGCTTGAAGGAGATCTATCGCAATGGGAAGTCATGAAGGAGTATTGTCTTTAAAGCCACCTCTATTCAATGGAAGTAATATGTTATTCTGGAAGATACGAACAAAAGCATATCTGCAAAGTCTTGGTGCAGAAATATGGGCAATCGTGGAAGAAGGTTATCAGTATCCGGCAAGTATTCCTACTGATACAGCAGAAAGGAAGAAATATGAATTCAATGCCAAAGCAGTCAATGTTTTGTTAGGAATCATGTCTGAACTAGAATTTGCTAAATTGATGCAGCTAAATTCAGCAAAAGAAATATGGGACAAAATCATTCTGAGCTATGAAGGAGATACAAAGGTAAAAAGTGCAAAACACCAAACTCTCAGAATTGAATATGAAAATTTAAGGATGCATAGTGATGAGAGTATTGCCAGTTTCTTTTTACATCTAGATGATATTGTAAATCGTATGAGAAGTTTGGGTGAAACCATAACCGATACTACTCTGGTGGAAAAAGTCTTAAGATCTTTAACTTCAAAATTTGAGTCAAAAGTATCATCTATTGAAGAAAGGCAAGATCTGCAAACTCTTACTATTGTTCAACTACATGGTATTCTGACTGCTTATGAAATGAGACAAGGAGGTCCCTCTCAAATCAAAGAAGTTGTTTTTAAGGCGTGTGCAAAAGGAAAAGAAAAGGAAGTTGTCAAGGAATCAAGTTATATATCAGAAGAAGAAGAAGCAAATTTTGTAAGGAGACTCCAACCAGGTACTGGAAGATTCAAAGGTAAGCTACCCTTCAAATGTTTTGATTGTGGAAGAGTGGGTCATTATACTGCTAAATGTCCTTATAAACAATTTGAAAAGGGAAAGAGTTATTATGCAAATGAAGATAATAATGAAATGTCAAGTGAAGATGAAGAAGATTCTGACCAAGATCTGCTAGTGCTCATGGCAAAGAAGCAAAAGAAGAAGGCTACTCAAGGAAAGGAGATATCTCAGAAAACATGTGCAGCAGAAAATGAAGAAGATAAAACAGGTACTGATTGTTGTTCTTGTGATTCACCTTCTTATGCATGTAATAGTGAAGATAGTGAAAGGAATGTTATGGATCTAGAAGAAGCTCTCAAGATTAAAGTTGAAGAACTACAAAGATCATCTAATAAGCAAGAATCTATCTACAAAGAGATGATCTCTCAAATGAAAGAACAAATAGAAATGCTGAATGGACAGGTAGACAAGTATCAAAGGTTTCATACTTATGCATCCAATCGAATTAAAAGACTAGAAGCAGAAATCAACGATCTAAATACAGATCTCGAAAAATCAAACAAGAAGAATGAAGAACTTGAAGCAGAAATCATCTCTCTGAAAGCAAATCTCGAATCTTCGAATAAGAAGAAGGAAGAACTCTTACAAACTTTTGAAGATCAAGAAAATGGGTTGAAAGAAGAGATTCTAAATCTGAATGATCAAGTAGAAGTAGGAAAAAGGGTCGACGAAAGTATGAAGAAGCAATGCCAAAGATTGGAAGTTGAGGTAAACATTCTCAAAGGTAAATTAGAAGAAAAGGATAAACTTTTGAGGTTTCAAGATAGTACTAAGATTCTGGATAATATTCTTAGTAGTCAAAGGTCTCCTTCTATCAAACTTGGTCTGGGTTTTCATGAAACGGTTAAAGGAGAATCTAGTTCACAAGGAAGTGCTAAAGATTCAAAAGATGTCAAAGCAAAACCTGAAGTAGTGAAAGAGACAAAAGGGCAACCAACAATTATGAATTCTCAAAGGAAATCTTTCGCTCCTAACTATAGAAGTATCAATAATGTTGAATGCTTTAAATGTCATAATTATGGGCATGTTGCAGCAAATTGCAGAAGCAGATCATTTCAGTCACAATCAAACAGATTCTATTCAGAAAGGTACTCTGGTTTCTTCAAGGGATATTGTTTTTCATGCAACAAGTATGGTCATAAAGCAGCTGATTGCAATAGAAGGAAGAATAGAGAAACATACTATGATCCTTATGCTTACTTCTCTGGTCATATAAGATGTTATGCTTGTAACAAGTATGGACATGTGGAAAAAGAATGCAGGATGAACAGATCTGAGAAGTTGGATAATCTTCAGCACACAATTAGAAATTTCAAGCAAAGCTGGAATAGGAAGGAGAACCGGTCAGAAACGTAGGGAATAATGACCCTACAGCAGTCATCCGCTTCTAAAGCTTACTTCTCTGAATGACTGCAGGAGAGATGTGAGATACATTATAGGGATTAATAATGTATCGTCACAGGGGGAGCAATGTATGATGATTCTCATTATTCTAGTTATTCTGGTTATAATTATTTCTGACAGAGCATCTGATGTAAAGAAGACAGGTACAGGAGGTACAAATTCAGGGGGAGATGAAGGAATGTGAAGTTTTCAATGTTTCACTTCCATACGCGGGTTCAGTGAACTAAAGCCGCGTATACACGCGAGTTTCAGTAGAGACAGTCGCGTATGCACTTATGTTAAGAAAATTTGTATGACAACTGAAGAATCAGGAGTACAGGTTCAGGGGGAGCATCAGTCTGACTGTTAATGATTGTATTATTGGCACTGTATCTGTTTATTTCTCAATGATGATGACATGTTACATGGTTTCTTATGATTGTGGATGAGTCCTGTTTGCCTTTTGAGTTTTCGTTGCTTTCACACATAGATGAGATGGAAGTCTTATGATTCAGAGATAAGGACAGATCATGCAGAGATTGTTGCTGATAACTTGCTGTTGAAAGTATTCAGGTTGCACAAACTAAGGAGGAGCCTTGGTCATATGGAAAGGATGCTTGGATGTACATTTTCAGGGGGAGCATTAGCCTTGCTAAGTATAATGCATTGTTGGCATTATGATGATTCTGAAATATAATCTCTTTCTTGAGATCTTGTTGATTTTTGTTACAAAAGGTCATTTTTGTAATTTGATGAAAAGGTCATGTTGAGACCCATGATGTAAATTGTAATATTCAGTCATGTAAGGACTTGTTCAAATTTGTAAACCCACTTGGTTGGGTAGTTGAGTCAAAATGTGTAAACCCACTTGGTTGGGTATTTGAGTCGCATATGTAAATCCACTTGGTTGGATCTTTGATGTAAGTATGAGTCCTTGGTGATAGGAAGGTCATAAAGTCATGTACTTCATTGAAAAATATGTTTGAAGATTCAACATGAACTCAGGGGGAGCATGGTAACTTCAGTACACATCAGATCTGCAGAGCTCTTCTATCTACATGAGGAGAAAACAACCTTGTGTTGGCTTTGATCCGCCCTTTGCCCTTGATGTCAAAGGGGGAGAGTGACATGGTGTTTGAATAGGGGAGAATATCATATATCTATCTGTTGTGATCAAACACCATCGTGGTTGCCATCAAGTCCAAAGGGGGAGATTGTTGGCAATATGATGCAGAGTGTTGTCCTTGATGGCAACCCACTTGATAAAGATGATGGCAACACTTGAAGAAGATGATGGCAACCTACTTGATGAAGTTGTTCTTGACTTGATGAACTTGTTAATGATGTAAATCTGATGTTCTACAAGTAGTACAGAAGTTGCAGAAGAAAGAAATATCAATATGTGCAAGAGTAATGATGAAAAGTGTATGTCACAAGGCATACGCGGGTTTGCTTAACAGAAGTAGCGTATGCACGCGGAAAAGTACGTGCCAAGTCGCGTATGGTCAATTGCGCTCTAAATGTGTAAAACCAGGGGTTACTACCATGGTATTGACCCATTGTATTGAGCGTTGGTATGTCTATGTGATCCCGTCCAGGAATACCATTGGAAGTAATGTGGTTTTGGCTCATGGTATTGAAAAAGGGTAAACCTATACAAGGAGAAGAAAATCATTGTGCAATGCGGGTGCATGTGTCTGAGTTTGAATGAATACTTCTCTCTGAAGTATGTCTGAATGAAAAGGGTAACAGTTTGATGATAGATCTGAATCTGTGATGCACCTATGAAGAAAATGATGAAGAAGGTTATCTAGATCTGAAATGTATTTGTATCTTCTAGATCTGTTTATGGAATGTTTAGATATGAGATGAGGCGAACATTTGTCTGAAGTGAAGGGTTAAATCTGAACTAAATATCTGATTTGAAGAAGTATGCTGCTCTGTAATGATTGAAGATCTATACGCTAGTTTATTACAGCGGAAGCGCGTATATACGTGGGTTTTATAAAGCGAAATCTCGTATGGGTAGTGAAATCAGTTCTGAAGTATGTGCAGAGGTATACGCAGGTTTATATGCATGAAGGCGTGTATATACGCTGGATCAGTGAAAGGAAAGCGCATATGAAAACTAGGGTTTGCTGAAGGATGAAGTATGAAATGTCTGATCTGTTCTGTTGTGTTACTGCTATCTGATCTGGGTTGTCTGAATTGATAAGTATCCGTTTTGATGTATGATTGAGCTTAAATGTATGGAGTGGGTCCAGTCTGAAAATATGATGAAAAGTGGCCTGCAAGTTGTGCTCTAAAGAAAGCTTTTGGATCCAGTGTGAAAATTGATGAAACATGGTCCATGGTGGTGCTGAGGGTTGTAGCCTTCAGTCAGGGGGTTGTAGCTCCCTTCCAGGTGAGGCTGGTAAACGAGAGCAGGGGTTCGTAGCTCCCTTCCAGGTGACGCTGGTAAACGAGAGCAGGGGGTCGTAGCTCCCTTCCAGGAGAGGCTGGTAAACGAGAGCAGGGGGTCGTAGCTCCCTTCCAGGAGAGGCTGGTAAACGAGCGCAGGTGGGTGCCTGCGTGCTGGTATGAGTCTGCGCCAGCACATAGTTGTAAGATGTTTTCTTTATAATAAAATATTGAAGGCTGAGACAACGGCAGCGGTGGTTTTCTCCCGACTTGGGTTTCCACCTAAAATCCTGGTGTTCATGTGTGATGCTTATGTGTGATGATTTACTCTGTTATTACTGCACATGTCTATTGCTATATAAACATCTGATGAATGAATAAATGCAAGGATCTAAGTAATGAATTAATTGCATATTAAGATCTCTGCATATACGCGAGTTTTTTGAAGAGTATCCGCGTATATACGCTAGTCTGATAAAGTAAAGTAGCGTATGGGTTTTAGAGCATGAAAAAGTAAAAAGATTTGAGTATTGGCCTCTTCTTGATTCACTAGCCCTCTTCCCTCTCGATATTTTCCCAACGGCCCTTAACGCAAAGCCTCCCCAAAACCGTGACAAAGCTCCCGGACTCATCATCAGGACCCTCAGAATAGGGTCGTTCCACGATTCCAAGATTCTCATGGAAGGTTAGGAACATGACCTTCCCCAAGGGCATTGTGAGAATATCTGCGACCTGCTCATCAATTCCTATATGATCGAGCCTTACGGCGCCTCGCTGTACCATATCCCAGATAAAGTGGTACCAGCCATCAACATGCTTGGATCAATCGTGGAACCCGAAATTCTATGATAAATGAATCCCCCTCTGGTTATCACAAAGGATAACAGTGGCATCTAGCACATGCTCGAACAACTCACTGAAGATCTTTCGCAACCAAGTGACTTCACAACGGGTCATACATGCTGCAATGTATTCGACCTCAGCGGTGCTCAAGGCTACCGACTTCCGTTTCCTGCCCGAAGCAGATCTACTTGTGAAGTAGCATCCAGATGTGCTCTTATGATCCACCACACTGCCAGCCCAATCGGCATCAGTATATCAAGGAGTGTCATGCTCTCGGCAGTGTAACTCAGCCATGGTCTTTCGTGCCACAGAGATATCTCAAGAGTTTCTTGGCAACAACCCATTGAATGTTATGATCAACCATGCGTTGTCTCAAGGTGTTCACTGCACAACATACGTCCGGATGGGTGTTCACTAAGAACACCAGAGCCCCTATGAGTTGACGATACTCAGTAGGATTTGCTAACATAGGCCCAACAGTGTTGCCACTCAACTTCTTAACGTTGAGCTTTATCAGAGTCGACACAAACTTACAGTCCACCATATCAAATCTTACCAGAAGCTTCATAATGTATTTTCCTTGAGAAAGGAAAATCTCACCAGGTCTCTGCCAGACCTCCAGGTCTAGGAAGTAGTGCATCAGTCCTAGGTCCTTCCTTTCGAATTCAGCAGCAAGCTCCCTCTTGCACTGATGAATGAGAGGATTTGCACCTGTCAGGAAGAGGTCGTCCAAATACAGCATCAAAATGAGAGGCTTCTCTCTATCAACCTTGAAGTAAAGGTTCGGATCAGCTTTACTACGAGTGAAGCCCAACTTCATCAGGTAGCTATCTATCCTCTCGTACCAAGCTCTGGGTGCTTGCTTCAACCCATAGAGGGATTTCTTCAACCTGTAAACATGGGTGTCCCGATCTTGGACTTTGAATCCCAGAGGTTGCTCCACATACACCTCTTCCTTTATCGCACCATGCCACAAAAAAAACGGTCTTTACATCCATTTGTAGCAGCAAGGGAAGTAATAGATTATAGGTGCAATAATAATCATTGCCTTCAGGCAACACATTTTCCCATCAGATCCATGCTTGAACTTATATCGAGGTGGCACCAGCTTTGATCGGTGGTCTAGGAACCATATCCTAGACATCACCCTCGCATCCATGCAGACTTTGATGCTTTCCAGTTTCTGCAAATGATCCAGGCTCATATTGTGCTCATGGCAGCTAGATACCCCTGGTATTTATATGGCTTCCCGGTTTTCTTCTGAAATTTCCCCCTCTGAAGCCATATGTCTTTGAGCCATGAGGATCTTCTTTCATTCAGCAATGATTTTAGCTCAGGAGCTTATACAGATGTATTCTCCCTCTTAATGCCAACTTCTCTCTCGAGATAAGACATTTATTTTAGATGAGGGCATCCTAGGCACCAACTTGGAAAAGGGGTCTTATTCTCCCACAGTCAAGACCATCCAAATAGGCTTTGTTGATCATGGTTCAAGACTCCTAACAACGTGACTGAAGGCTGCAAAAACTTCTCAGTTCACACTTCAAGTTTATCATTACGCTGTAACTGTACTAAGAATCTCGTAAACATGGGTGTCTGTCTATGTCACTGTCATAATGACAGTGACATAGAATCACAGATTTAGCTCCTCAAAATGGCAGATACAGAGATACCTTCTAAACTGCCATTAATGTCTTCTTCATCATTAACAGAATTGAAGATTTCAAGCTTACAGCGATTACCTGATGTTCTGAGATCTGCTGTAGCTTCCTTAACCAACCCTCTAAGATTTTCTTTACTGCAACCCACAGAACTAGGGATCCAATCATGAATCCTTCTCTCATGATTATGCACTTGAGGGCTTCATTTACTACATCTGGTGTTTCATCTTGTACTACTTCTTATTTTCAAATCTGCCCAACTACAGTTAATAGTTGACTGATCTAAGGCTACAAATCTTCAGATCTCAAATCTGCAATTTGTCTCTTAAGTTGCACAAATCTAGGAACCAATCATACAGTTGTTCTAATCACAGAGTTGTCCTGTCAATCCATGCAGATCCAGCACAGTCATAAGGGTGCTCCTACTCATCAATGTTACTGCCCCAATCATCCAACAGGATAAATCTAGGCCACTTAGGGATAGAGCTTTTCTAGCTTCCTTTACACATAGGAGACCCTCAGTTGGGGCATCATTCAGTTCTGAGTACACAGAACTCCCAGGCCATTAGGCCTTCTATGACATTTTGATATGTTGCCTTGTTGACTAGACAATACTTGCCAGACAGTTCCTGAACAGTTGAAGCTTGCATGACAAGTTCTGTTTTCTGGTATCTCCAATGCTGCTGCCCTCATCAGAATACTTACAAATGATCTAATCATGAATTGCCAAGTGTGCCCACCTTCTATTGTACAAGGTCCTTTATGACAGCAAGTCTAAGGCACCTTGTCACCTTAGCACATCATAAAGATGACAAGCACATGATCCAAACACTGCCCCACAAATCATGGACCCAACACACCTCCACAAGACACTGCTGTAATACAGTTTGCACTGTTAGTTAGGGCATGTACTGCAGCCCCAATTTCATCACACAGTCAGCAAACAAACCCTTCTAGGGTTGCGATTTACCTTGGAGGGGTTCCTTCAATTGCATACTGCTTCCTTAGGTTGTTGTCCACTCTTTGACAACCCTCTAATTTGACCCAGTTGTGTGCTATGCCCTGCGGCCTAGCACCACATCTTCAAATCATGCCCAAGTATGCTCAGAGAAGGCAGCTTCCTTCTGCTGTCCTTCAAGACCTTCAAACGATATTTAAACCCTTAAATATGCCCAAACATTGCTTCAGATCCAACGGTTGTCCTCCTGTGACAGAGCAGTCTTCAACCTAACTCAAACAGCCCTAGATCTAGCCATTGATATCCACGCTGGAGTGCTTCCATTTCTGCGGCCAATTCAGAACTTAAACCATGTAAAAAACAGATCCAAACTTACCTTAGGGACAGACATCAAACTGCTGTTGTATGGGCACAATTATCCTCCACCAAAACAACATTTCTTGACTGCGGCATCCTTCAAAAAAAGAGGTAGGGACAGCGGCATCGTTTGGGCTGAAGTTCTGGGTACTTTGCAACCCCAAACACTCTTACACTGCCCTTGGTTTAGGTTGATAAGGCCTGCGGCCTATCTCAGCATCATGTTGTCACTTCCAACCTCGTTCTAGCTTGAGGCCTAGGCAGAGAAGGTTCTTCTTCATGCAATTAGCTGATCTGGGCACATTACAGCCCATGAACCCTTCACGCTGCCCTAATTTGGGAGGCTAGGCCTGCGGCCTACCTCAGCTGGCTTCTTTACTTTGGTTTTGGCCTTCAAATTATCCACACATGGTGTTGTAGCTACCCTTTTCTGCGGTCCTGTAGACAGAGATATATCACACAATTTATTCACCGAAATACACTTCAATATGTACCTTTCATCACTGTGGAAACTGCCCACTGGTTAGGGCTTCTGACCTCACATCAACCCTCCCTCCTTGGCTTCCACAGGCTGCTAGATAACTGATGCAAATCTGACCCTAAACTAGGATCCAACATACATAAAGATGCACCCAAAATGCATACTTCAGCTCCCTGTTTTAGGGTCTGCTCCACGCTGCAAATATGGACTGGTTAGGGCACGAACTACAGTCCCTAAAACCCTTTAATTTTTGGCCCATAAATGCTCCTTAGAGCTACGTCTATCTCTTCCTTGAAGGTCATGACACCTAGTTGTAGGCCTGGGCTGTTTCTAGCCCTTGAGTAGTCCTCGATCGTCCTTAATCTCTGCGGCAGGCTTCAGTGAAACCTCACAGGCCTGCGACACTCTTGTTTAGAGACAAACCACCCATCAAATAGCCCATAGACACGTCCTCCCTGCCTTGGCCCTCTGAAAATTCCATTGGCCCTCCTAAATTGACCCTAAAACTGTCATCTATGCCGCCCTATTCTTGAACTTCATTTGTTGCGGCTAAGACAGAGACTTAATCTCTCCTCCACGAGTTATTCACTTGTGATTATGTTGCACAATGGATAAATAGATCGGAGATTGCAATTCAACACAAATTGGGCATTGTCTTCCCCATAAGGCTTTGATACCATGTTAATTTAAACATGTTCTATGCCATTTCAGATTAGGGCACAAAATTCTGAAGCAGATAGAACATACCAATAGATCGATGGAAGACAAATCAAAACTAAGATAGTGAATGGTGGCATCACGGCGATCAGCAGGATGCTTCTACCAGCAAAGTCTTCAATAGGTCATTCAGCCAAGCGTGTCACACATAACCCCAGTACAACCCAAACAAAGAACACTCCACAAATACGCAGCACCAAGAACGCAGCTCCATCGCCATCAAGAGAGAAGAAAATCCTCCACACATTGTGTGTATAATGAACTCCAAGTCTCTCCAATATATAGGCATCTTTGGGGGAGTGTGACATGCTCTTTAAGACATTTAAGTCTATATTATATTCCAAGCCGACATAGCACATAAGTGGAATAAATTCATAGTACATGTTTTGCTCCTCCGATCGAGATGATTTTTAGATCATTCTTACACCTCTCCAAAAGAGGAATCCAATAAAAACATTGGGATCGTCATCTAAGCAGCACAACCCGGAGTTTGGACATAGTTGTCCAATTTTAACACTTAATGATGCAGGGGGCTCATATGGGGGCCATAGGAACCAGGTTGATGGCCATAATGATAGGGGGTAGAGCTCATGTTTGGCTTTTGGCCACGTGCAAAAATTTTATGTCCCGACCATCTTTTGCATTTTATGGTACACTTATTTTTGTAAGTGGCCAACTTATGCTTTTAATTTTCTTTTTAGCTGCATCAACCACTAGGGCATCGTTCCAGGCCTGACCCAAACTGTGGACAAGGGGAGGGAGAGGCTAACTCTTGTAGACCCAATGGACAAATGTGGACCCGGATGGGAGATATGTGAAAAGGGTTATAATGTGTGGAGGGGAGTGATGTACGTGGTGTCGAGAAGCAGGACCACGTAGCCAAAATCGGGTTTTCTAATGTAGTGCCACTCCTAAAGTTAGTAGCCAATAGAGGAGATCCCATGGGACTAGGATACAAGACTAACCACCAAGTTGGACAATGGGATGAGAGACAGACCCAACCCATTCTTTCTGCCGAATCCCCCCACTAATCCATGTCCAGAGCTGTCCATGATAAGTAAGCAAAGTTACCCAATTACATAATGAAAAACCATAACTTTGGGGTTGGAAGACCCACCTTCAAACATACGATCATAACAGATGGGCAAGGGCACATAATAGCTGGTTCAGGTCGTGGCGAATGGTGGCACATTGAGCTATTTGGTGGCTGCAAGGGGCTTCTGGCTGCCGGCTGAAGACAAGAGAAAAATTTCTCCTATGGGTGTCACCTACTGGTGGTGGGTAACAGGTTACATTCCTAGCTCCTTAAATATGTAGTATTTGTCTACAAGTAGCCCAAAAATATGACCTCATACTTGTGCAACTAATTTGGCAATCTGCATTTTTTTTTAATATATATGCTTTGAAATATCTAAAACATGCTCCCATGTTGCTCCATTGTTATGGTTTTTTGGGAATTCGCTCTTTGGTGCTCCTATACCCTCCTTTGCGCCCACTTCCAATATCTTTCATGTGATAACCTAAAAAATGTTCCATGTAACTTGATGAGGAATATTCTTTTTGTCAATAATGTTCTATAATTCCTAAGCATCTGTAGACATTTTTAGAGGTTAAGCTTGGTCAATGATGCTAGTCCAAAAGTTGTATTTTCTGCATTCTGATATATCTCATGGATTGGAATGGTTTTATGTGCATTGGAAGAATGTTTTAATCGAAAATTTGTGAAAGTTGCAGAAGGAATATAGATATGTCTTTTTTTCAATGCCCTCATTTCTCTTGTATTGCTGAAATTAGTTGAGTGGATTGATGATACATAGGGCAAGGATGCTACACAAATTTTCAGTCGTTACCTAAACACATGCCCTGACCAGGGGAGTCGAACAATTCGAACTGAGGTATTTATGGCTCTGTTTGGATGTCATTGTCAGTGAATCCATTTATGTTTCCTTCTCTTTTTAGTGCAAAATTAGTTTTATTTGGCACTAAAACTTCCCGAAGTATGCTTGAACAGGGATTTTTCAAACTAATTATTTACATGAAATGAACAGGAGGCTATTTTTATATCTTTACAATATTTTCAAGATCCTATTAAAAGAGCAACGATATGATCAGATGGTCAAGAGCATTTTCTCTTCACTTTTGGCTTTCACTATGAATCCTACACAACTAGGCATACATACATGAAGATGGGTAGACATTGAGATGCAAATTTTGAAATGCGAGAGTAAGGAAGCAGAAGAGTCAACCTGCCAACTCTTGCCTTCTCAAGGGAAGGCACTGCCTTTTTTCTTTGTTCTTTATAGTTTGTGTGTCGGACAGGATATGAATTCGAGCTCTATAGACAATAGAAGTTTATAGAGTTCTACCAACATGGGGTTTTTGAGAGAATTTATGTATTATAGAAGTATGTCATTAGAATGAAAATATTCTTTTATTCCTTGTGTTAAAAAAAATGCTAAGATTATATATATATGTTTTCCTTTCATATTCACATGGTTTAGTGCTATTTGCAACAAGCATGGCATCTTTTAGTTGTTGCAGTTTAATATGGTATTTTTTCAACTATTAAGTTTTTTGATGCATAATTCGTCTTGCACTGTTGACTATCCTTTACTTCTATAACATCATAAGTGAATTATTTTCTTCTTTTGTATTCTCGCCCAAAATAGTAGCACATATATTTCATAATAGTGTTGTTCATGTTTTCAAACAATTTTCACCGAACATGATAAAATCTTATGTATAGTGTGCCGACACACTACATATGGCCCGCTCTTTTCTTTAAATGTTTTTTATGCTAGACAAATGATCAAATCAATGCATGTACAATTTTGGAAATATCACAAAAGGATATTATGTTGACTACATCCTCCATATCTTATGGCAAAAGTCATGACAACTAATATTCTAGCCTCTTTCTTGCTAATTCCTGTTGGAAAATCAAGTGTAATGGAAATGAAGCTTGATTCTCCTTGATAATTACTTGTGGATGTTAATATTTTTCTTTTGGCTTATTATTTCTTCTTCATCAAGCAATTATACACTATTCAATCTTCCAAGATCACAAAGAAGCAAGAGACACAAAATTTAGGCTCCCAAGCCAGGGCAAAACCCCACAAGGGGAAAAACCCAACAATCCTCTTCTTATTGAATCAAGTCAAAATGAGATATCCAACCCAAGACAAAACCTGTCAAAGATTCCAAATCAGCTCTCCTCTCAGTCTTCTTCAACAGCTCAAAGTTGATGGAAGTGAAAGGTGATTTTTTCTCAAACTGGTCAACAATCTCTGAACTTTCAGCCCTTGCTGCAGAGGTTGAATTTTGGCCATGTTACAAACTTCAGAAAATATCAGAACCTCACACGTGTGACAGAGACAAGGCAGAAAACTCAATCTTTTTTCCTTCGATTTTTCTTCTACTCTGAATTCAGCTTGTTTTCTTCTTGATTTGGTGCAGAGATCAATGTTTGATGTGTGTACTTACTTGTCTCCCAAGTGGTCAAATAGCTGTCTTTTATATAGCCATCCCAAGGGGTGATAAACAGCCACAGAGGCCGACTTGACAAGGAGAGCCGACTTGGACGTTTGACTGACCCTTTTTGACTAAAATAAAAAATCCTTTATCTTTTTCTTTCAAATGTCAAATATGACATGACTCAAATACAGAATCCTTCTCTTTTTGACTTATTGAGCATGAAGAACATGCTTGACCAAGAGTCAAATAATAATAATAAATACATCAATAATTATTCCACATTATGAAGGCCCACACTAGTTACATTTTCAACAACTCCTACGCTGTTCATCTCTTGTAGCAAGAACTGCCTATTGAATAGTCAATTGTCCATTAATAATTTATTTGACTATCGCAGTCATTGGTAGGCATATTATAGTATACGTCATGTTTTGCATCATTAATCATGACATTAGTTACATTCTGAATCATCTTTGGAATTGATAGTGCACGTTGGATTTTTTAATTCTTGTCTTGTACACTTCATTCTCATTTGCAATAAGCATTTGGTTGATGCAAGCACTGATTATTCTGGTCCCAACCATGATTTGGCTAGAGCAATCACATTTTATATGAGATGAGTGTTTTGCAAATAGGCTTCTTCTGATTACGATCATAACTGATCATAACTGATTCGCTTGGTGAATCTTATGTAGTATTCTTGGCATCCTATAACCACAACATTCTTGACTGTTTCCCTGTCTATGCAATTGATCATATTCAACTTCTAGGTTTATTGGTGATACATTATTCATATGAGAAGCCATCCTCGAGTGAGATGTGAACATGACCATCTCATACCCTCCTTTGATAAAAGACATGGTTAACAATAATAGTGTATATTGTCATGAGCCATGCAACTGAAATAGACATGGTTTAGTTGGCTAATTTATGGTTATACTTTTATGTGCAATTGCATTTTATTCTTGAAATTTAGTGAAGATATAATACACAAGTGAATATTAATACCCAAGGTAAATCATAGTAGTTAATTGCGGATAATAGCACATTGAAGATGGCAACTAATAGATGAGTGTAAAAGAAATAATTCATGAAGGTGAATAATGGCACCCAAATTGGATAATAACATATAAAGATGGAGAAGAATAAGTTTAAGGTATAGTTAGAGCCAACAATAGCTTACAATCAATCATCAATCTAAGTCCAAGTCCATGGCTCATTATACAACCAGATATAAAGGGGGAGATAATGAAGAATATCCTTGGAGTAGGAAGAAACTAATATCATAGTTCCTCCATGTTTAAAGATAGTTCTTTTGGAAGTTTGAGGTCCCTACAACCATGATGAAATTCATCCCTCAGATAAAGCATTATATTTGCACTTAAAAATATTTTAAATGCTAAGCTAAATCTCATATCTATGAAAATCTTATTTCTACTTACAGATCTGCAACAACAAATTATTGAATTTTGTAACTATGGTAGAGCTTCATAATTATTCTTTTGTTTTTGATGTGTCTATAAAGCATGTTATTCATGCTTAGGTCAAAAGAAAATTATGATAAATCAGGTTCTTCATGCTCCTTTCAAAAGACGAAATTTGGAAATTTAAATCTGAAAATTTTGTGGCTTCAAATGAGCCAAGTCAGCCTTTCCAGGCAACACCAAAGTCACACCCATTCGACCAGCAAAAAATATATAAATAGAAGTGATTTGACCTCCTCCAAGGGCATTCATTTGATCTCAAAAGATATGATCTCTTTTGCGGTAAAAACAAGGATGAAACAACATTATACATCTTTGATTTGGACGACAAAAGGACAACTCTTTGTCACTCATACAAGGCCGATTTTTTCTGAGATTATTGCATACTAAATCTCTGTGGAACAACTAATTTTTTAGGCAAGAATGAGCTTATGTTCCGAGGCATATTCTTATGTTTGGGCATGTAATGAAGGCAAGAAAGAAGCAAATTTCCTAAGTTACAATGAACTTGCAGTGATGAGCTTATGAATGAGAAAGAAGTATAGAACAAAGCATGTTTCTTAGGCCAATTGAATTGACTAGGAGGACAAACTAGGTTTGACCTAGTTATTGACTAAGATGTATTTCTGTTGAATTGAAGATTTCTCTATTGAAAAGGTTGTTGGGTTTTTCCCCCACGTTGGTTTTCCTAGGGTAAATGATTGTGTTATTGTGTGGTTGTCTTTTTATTACTCTATTGGCAATTTTTGTTTACTACTGAGATTCTCTATGCAGTTACTTTATGATGGATAATAAATGAAAGATGAACCCAAGATAAAATCATAAGAAGTAATTTTTTGTTTAGAGGATCCTTTAAAATTTCAACATGGAGTTAGAGCTATGGATGAATTAGTAGGCTCAAGCTAATCTCTAGGGCTTGATCTATAAACCCTAGTTTGAAGTTTTGTCTATAAAACCCTAGTCTAAATTACCAAAAGAAGACCCTCAAAAGAAAGTTGCAAGGATCTGAGTTATTTGATCAAGGAGGCTAGTCGAAATCCTCAAGGAATAGATCGATGACTTGTGAGGACTTAAAATGATAGGCCAAAAGTTTAGCCTATGCCAATTACATGAAATTCTTAGGAGAACCAAAATCTCAAGAATTTCAAAAGGTCCAAAATTCTCAAAAGGTTGCCTTAGTCCACATATTAGATGGCCAAATACACCACAAAACAATCTAAGAAGACTGAAAATATTAATCTCGGACTGAGCCTCAATACAGGGCTTATTACAAGGGTTGAAAATCTCTGAAGGTATGAAATTCTCTATCATATTTGAAGAGGTCGAAAGGCTGCATAATCCATCTCAAGGTCCGAATTATCACAGTTTATGTGTTTACAAGGATTAAAGTCTTGGTCTCATAATTTTGTCCAAAGTCTTCTCTACACCTTTGAAGGAGCCGAATTCTTAAATGTCAAGTTTCAAAGGATCTTTGTTCTATACATAAAATAAGGTTATGAGACCTAGACGAAAATCATTGCAAGAAGCCAACATGATTGATCTGGTATGTATTTTTATGGTCCTGCCAATTTTTTCATGCATTGTTACCTAATCTAAATAACCTTGTTTTCAAATAAGCACATTATAATGATAAGGACTGGAAAGCCAAAGATCCAATTTACAATGAAGTTTGAAAGTTTTGTCATCAAGTCATTAGTTCTAGAGCTACACAAAATTTCTTTTGGAAAAAACATTCACTTGAAGCTCAACAAAATGGAAGAATGATTGCTCAATCCAAGGTTTGTTTCCTTCAAATACCAAAGTTAAGTGCTTGAAGTCTATTAGAGTTCGTTCAAGACTATAGTAAGGGACAATGCTAAATTGTGTGAAGTCAGTCACCAATGGCATTCAGATAAGCCTTTAAAGGACAGCTAAGGGAAATGGATAAAATAAGATTTCTAAAGATTATTGTGACTTGAAATTAGGAAGTCAGAATGTCATTCTTGATCATGTCGTCTTATGGGAGTATTACGTCAAGCAGATAGAAGATGATTTGCATTATAATAAAGAAGCATGGAAATATGATTTCATAGAAGATCGGTCAAGCTCTTAAAACTCTGATAAAGTCGAGTGACTTCACCTCAGGAAAACAACTTGTTTTAGTACATAATCCCTTGTGATTTGATTTTAATCGGCCAGGGAAGATTCATTATAACATTCCTTGGAGTAGAGGATGTTATGTAGGAAGAATCGTTGGAACAAAAGACAATGACTTAATCATAGGAGTGTCAAAGACCAACCTCGACCACCAAGCAAGCATAACTTTGTACATGTTATTGGATGCTCAAAAGTTAATGCCTTCTTGACCCTTCTGGAATGTGTGGTTTGTATCATTAATATTTTCTTTATTTTGAATTATTCTTAGACCTCAATAATTTCTTGTCATTATAAAGAAGGAAGACCAAAAATGGGTCTGAGAAATCTACGTTGAATTATAGTAAGGATTGACCCTTAAAAGATGAAAATTAAAAGTTGTAAGAATATTGTATCGACAAGAAGCAATGACAAGACTATATGGATCAAATATGATATAGACTGAATCAAATACCTTGAAGGTTCTATTTTTCCCCGATATTTCAAATCTTCAATGCCTTGTACTTTAGTGATATATCTTGAATTGCTCATACTTTATTGACTCGGATATGGTACAAATCTTTCACATGATTTAGTCTCTAAAGTTCTTCAAGAAAGGTTATTGATCATAGGACTACCTGAAGGCCAATTTACTGAATTTGAGAAGCTTGCCTATGAAGTCTGCAAAATTTGAAGTTGATGCTCGTAAGGTCACTTATTAAATCTAGTTGACTCAAATATCTTGCGTTCTGGAAGAAAGGTCAAGTCCCTCTTCTGGTTTAGAGACCAAAGGCTCTCTTGTTGAAGTCACTTGCAGACCCAATATTTTGACAAATCAAGGACATAAATGACTAAAGACATTGAAGCATTTCAGGAAATTTTAGCCTAAAAGTGCCCATGAAATTTTCAATTAATTTCGATGTCATAATATGTAAACCAATCAAAATCCTTTAAATTTAAAAAGAGGTACGTGTAAATATTTTGGAGGGAAAAGAAGAAAAACTACTTTTTTTAATTGTATTGTTGGCTTATATCCTTATAGGTTTACTTTGGGCTTGGGTGAATGGATCAAGGATGATCCTATATGATTTGTGTTTGATAGAAGCTAAAGGACTCATGTGTTAGAGGGAGCAGTTATGGAGAAAGAATGGATAAAGAATTGCCTCCAAAGGGAGTAATAAAAAAGGCTTGTTATGACCTTAGGGAAAGTTGACCTCATGGATGATGGACTATCAGTGTAAGAGGGAGTACTCAGTCAAAGTGACTTGAAGGCATTTGTGATGTTGGATCATGTGAAGCTGTAGGGATTCCCAATTTGAGTTTAAGCTTATTACCTTAGTCTAGGCCGAGTATGGCAGAGGTCGAGTATATTGCAATTGAATTCGCAAGTTGAGAAGCAGTATGGCTTTAGAGGCTACTTGCAAGATTGTATGATGACAAACATGTTGATGAAAGGTGCAGTGAAGCTTGAGTATATCTCTATTGATGAGCAAAACTGATATGCTAATGAAGCCTCTTTCTAGAAGGAAGTTTGTATACTTTCGGGACAAGCTCGGGCTTGTGAATAATGCATCTTTGATTTAGAGGGAGTGATGATTGCATCATGGATATGGTTTATCCCTGTGTCATGTACTTTGACCATAATTAGGGATGTTATCCATGTGTCAAGTACATTGATATGAATTAAGGAGAATGAATTTATACATTAGATAACATCATGGCTAGACATTCTTCCTACGTCATGTACTCTGATTGGAATTATGGATGTTATTGTTATATCAAGTACATTGACCGAAATTAGGAACAATGGTCTAGTGGATAGACATTCTCCCTGTGTCAAGTACCATGATCGAAATTAGGGATGTTATCCATGTGTCAATTACTGAGAGCGAAATTAGGGAGAATGGGTCGAATAGGACATACTCCGTGTGTCAATTGACCATTGGATGGAGTATGGTCCTAGAGGTTGTACCCTCCCATCATTGTGTTGAGATCTCTTTCTAGAGTGAGCTTGTTTATCATTGATGAGGCCTCCGTTGTTTCACCTTGACTATGTTTATATCTGTTTGATGGTGCATCATGATTATGTATGATTGATGTTGGTGATTATGATATTGATGATGATGTTATCAATGTACCATGTGTCACAATCTAACTTGATTATGGTAACTTGTTTCACCATGTGTCACAATTGTCGACCTAATTATGGTACTTGGATTTGTAATAACCTTTTCTTAGAAAACTTTGTCAACATGAGAACATCTAGATAGTCATTATGATTACATCCCTAGTCAAGAGAGAGTGTTGAATTTTGTAACTATGGTCGGTCTTCATAATTATTATTTTGTTTTTGATGTATCTATAAAGCATGTTCTTCATGCTTAGGTCAAAAGAAATTTATGATAAAGCATGTTCTTCATGCTCCTTTCAAAAGATGAAATTTGAAAATTTAAATTTTAAATTTTGTGGCTTCAAATGAGCCAAGTCCACCTTCTCCTAGTCAAGTCAGCTTTTCTAAATGTTCAGGTCGGCTCCAGCAAAGTCACACCCATTTGACCAACAAAAAATATATAAATAAAAGTGATTTGACCTCCTCCAAGGGCATTCACTTGATCTCACAAGATATGATCTCTTATGTGGTCAAAACAAGGACGAAAGGCCATAATACATCTTTGATTTGGAGGATGAAAGGACAACTCTCTATCACTCATACAGGGTCGAAGTTTTTTGAGATTCTTGCATACTAAGTCTTTGTGGAACAACAAATTTTTGAGGCAAGAACGAGCTTATGTTGTAAGGCATATCCTTATGTTTGGGCATGTAAAGAAGGAAAGAAAGAAACAAATTTTCTAAGGTACAATGGCCTTGCAATGATGAGCTTATGAATGAGAAAGAAAGATAGAATAGAGCATGTTTCTTGGGCCAGTTGACTTGACTGGGAGGATGGACTAGGTTTGACCTAGTTATTGACTAAGATGTATTTTTGTTGAATTGAAGATTTCTCTATTGAAAAGGTTGCTCGGTTTTTCCCCCATGTGGGTTTTCCCAAGGTAATGATTATGTTATTATGTGGTTGTATCTTTATTACTCTACTAGCCATTTTTGTTTACTGTTAATATTCTTTGTGCAATTACTTTATGATGGATAATAAATGCAAGAAAAAGATGAAACCAAGATAAAATCATAAGAAGTAGTTGTCTATTTAGAGGATCCTTTAAAATTTCAACACAAATAATCATAGGCAACATATGGAATGTAGACACGACAAATATATACCTTAGATTCTTTTGGCAACAATTAAGGCAAGATCTAATATACCAATAAAATCTAAAAATAACATTAGAAATCATCAGTTAAATCAATCATAAAAAAAACACCTTTGAAAATACACATTAATTACACTAAATCAACGTAGCACTTAGCCTAGTTGCTCGTTATCAACACAATAAATTTTACAATAAATTCACCTAGATCTTCAACACAATTTGGGACAATAATGTTGGAAATACTTAGAGGGGGTGAATCATTATTTCTCTTCAGTTAGTATATTTTTAATTTTCAGAGCATTACATTCATTAAAGTATCATCACATCACATGAACAATAAACAACACCATTCAACAATGCACAAACATCAAGACAATAGACAACATATTTTAGGTGCAAACCCTTACGAGAGAAAAAACATTGAACACTTCTTAACATTTTTCTTTAGTAATTTACATCAATTAGGAAGCTCCAAGTTCCAAGTTTTTCATCTCCAACTAAAGGAGGCTCCAACCCCCTAGTTTACAAGCTCCAACTTGAAGGACACTCCAATGTCCTATTTTACCAGCTCCAACTGGAATGATGCTCCAATGCCCTACCTTTATCAATTCCTACTGAAAGGACGCTCCAGCACCCTGTGCAGGCTCCACCTTGCCACCCTAAAAATAGAAATTAAAATAATAAGGTGTTTCTCAACCATTTCTCATGATCACTGTGTTTGATAATCACTACTTCGATCACTATCACATCACTGCTATCAATGACATGCATTATTACTACATTGTCTTTGCTTTTGTCCACATCACTGTGAACCTACAAATATTTCCTCTATTGTAATTATCCCCATAACATCTCTGCTCATCATACATATCAAACCTTAGGCATCAAGCTTGACACAAATACTATCAATCATGCATACCCTAGCATCTTAATATCTCTGCCTAAAAGAAAAGTGAGTTTTGCTCAATAACTGTATATAACTGACAAACCTTCAACATATGTATACAATCATCAATAAAAATTCCATACTCACAAAGAATCATACAATCTATTCTCCAAACTGCTACATAGTAATGCCATTGTCAAACCATAATAGAGATTCATAACTGAAGATGCAAACTCAATGGTCATCGTCATACTACTGCATGTATGCTTCAAGTGAGCAATGTTGGAAAATTAGAAAGGCAGAAGATTTTCTCTTGTTGATAATTACTTATGATTTCATTGAGTTATTATTATTATCTTTCTTATTTTCTTCTTTTATCTTAGCTCATCAAGCAATTACCAAAATCATCACACGAAGATCAAAGACATCAAATGTAGGCATATATCTAGGGAAAAACCCCTAGATAGGGGAAAAATCAGTCAAGAACTCTTCCTTCAGTAGATTCATATGGAAATGAAACAACAAAGACCCTAGACCAACAAACCTTCCTCCTCCAAAAAGTCAACCCTTCCTCCTTGTAAATGCCATCCCTTCAAAGTGCAACTACAATCCAAAACTTCGATCCAACAACATAATTTTCAGCCCAGCTACTCTAGAATTTCGGCTTCCACATCAACTGCTTCATAACTTCACGTGTATGAGATAATATATAGAAAAATTTACTTCCTTAACAAGATAATGACCTTTTTCTCCTTCGCTATCCCTTTCCTTCTTCTTCCTTGGTATTCGCACCCTTGACTGCATCCAGCTACTGCAATTTAATGCAAATCGAACTTGCTTGAATTCCATTGTAAATGAGGTTGAGTTGCTCCAATATATAGGCTTCTTTTCAGGTTGAATTTCCCTGTTTGAGGTCGACCTGTCCTTCCTTGAGGCAGACTTGGTGGAGGATGCCTAATTGACCTAATTTACATTAAAATAATTTTCTTTCTTGACAAATAATTCCCAAGAAGGGTTCTTTACAATATGACATGGACAAGGACACTTGAAAAATGGGGGCTTCACTGGCGGAGCAATACCATACCACATGAATTCATATTGGGGGATATATATTGGAAAAATTGACATAATATATTGAGGATATAATAGGGGGTAAAGGGTTTTTATATTGACATGTTTAAAAAATGGAGCTCAAGGTTAATGACAAAATATAAAGGGGAATAAAAAATGTTAATGAAAAAATGGATACCTAAAATATCTAGTGAAAGTAGGGGGGTTTTAGATTGGGAAGGTGTATTGGGTTCATATTGGTAGGGGGTTAAATAATGTGATTTTTAGAGGTATTTTCCAATATGTAGTCAAATTAAGGGTATTGTTTAGTATGCCACGAATACACGTGATAGGTCATAGGTTCATTGAGTGAATCCCCCGTGACTTGACATAAAACCTAGAGGTCTTCAATTGAGACCTTGACCTAAAAACAATTGACCCAAGCATGAAGCCCATGCTTTAATAAGCTAATTTATTTAATAATAAAATTTATTTTTCTTTCTTTTGATAAACATATTTCATTATGACTCAAGTACAATTATGAAGGCCAAACCTATTTACATTCTTCAACATCCCCTCTTAACTAGGATGGTATTCATAATTACCTATATCTATAGAGGTATATGGAAGATCTCCAAAGTGAACAACACAGAGTTCTAGCACACTTACTGCCACACACTAGATACTTGACCAGGGTTATCTATCTGGGTGGGACTAAGATGGACTAAAGCTTTCAACTAGTCTATGTACCATCATGCTTACTTACTGACCATCAACCCAGGGATCTAGGTGTGTATCCAAGGTCAGAGCTCTAAGACCAACTCCACCCTCCCTCTTCGGGATCTAAACATCAAACACATGTAGATGTCCTCCCAAGCATCCATCATTAGATGCTTCAACACTCCCTGTCAAACTAGATATATCCATTTGTTCAAGCATGCTTGGAGAGACAAACAAAAACCCCAATCAGCAATAAACTCTCAAATAAACATATAAGTAAACACAAATCTTCGGGGTCTTCAATCATCTTGATGCCACTTATATCAAGTTATTCATATGCAACTGGTCGGAATATTTTCTTCTTTCATTTCTTCAACAACACCAAGACATCCTCAATACTTTGTAGTGCATTCATTTTCCAATTTTTTCTTCAAGGTATCCATCATGATGATCATAATATTCCCTCCCTCTCAACTGAGGAGATATACCCTTTCTTCTATCCAAGCTCCCTCTCAACTTAACGAGACCATCTGTAACATCAGAGAGTCTTTTATGGCACCATTCCTTCTCATGGTATCAAGGTCATCTTGATCCTTATAGCTTCCTTCATCATGCTTACACGAACATCTTCATTTTCTTGAAAATTGTGTATTTGCAAAACTTTAATAGCAAGTACAACCAAGTATATAGAAGCATGAAGTTAACTATATCAGAGTTATGTTAATAATGGAAGCATTAGACTTTAGACATCAAATACCTAAACCTTGTTAGGTTCATAGTCAGCAAGAGACACATACTTCTAAACTTCAACTTCTTGCTAGGGTTTTGTTACAAACCCTAGACATAAAGAAATTTAATTAAGAAATCAGTAATATTCTATTTAGGGTCTCAATGACATATTTTACTATGATATATTGCAAACCCTAGAAGAAATTCAAACAAGTACAATTATATAATGCATCTAAGGGTTCAACAATTTCCAGAATTTATATGTTAGACTCTACTAGGATTTAATGCAAACCCTAGATTCCATCTTTGAGACATTAAGCCTTAGATATCAATAATCAAAACTAGTCATAACGCTATCTAAGGTTTCAATATTATGACCGACTTATACTAGGGTTTGTTGTAAACCCTAGATTTTATCATTATATTGGAAGCAATATCATTATATCCTAGAACATCAAACTTCTACTAGAGCTTAATTACAAACCCTATAATTTACAAACTATGACCATCAACAATTATGTTATTATATATACATATCTAGGATTTTATAATCATGCACAATAATATCTACTAGGTAAACTCAAGACACAAATATCAATATATTTAAACATAAAATAATTTTTACCAGGCTAAGGTTTCGATCAGACGATCATACACCTAGGGCTACATTCCTAGGATCTTAATATAGATATTATAAGGGCTTTTCTCATAAACCTTAATTCATCAAATCCTAAAGATCTAGGGCTTCAATACAACAACCCTAAAGTAATAGGGTTCCCATAATAATACCAAAACCTTAAACATCAAAAGAATAGTATTTTTCTAGATTTCATCAATAACCCTAAGTAGACTAGGGTTTCATAATCAATATTGACACACCCTTAGGTTAGGGTTTTATAGAGAACCTTTCATGGTTCCAAAAAATGATGATTTTAATGTGGGTATATTCAATCTAATGATTAATCACCCTAACAAGAATCTTTGTGATTCAAAACCCTAGAGATAACCATGTTAGTAATGTAAAGAAAATTTTAAAAGAAAGAATGAATATACTTTATTATGAAGAGAATAAAGCTTATGGTCTAAGATATACCTTTGAGTGGTTTCTTAACAAACCTTGTAGGACATTGAAGAGCTTCCTATGCAACAAAACTTCTACCATGCTTTATCTTGTGAGGTTTCTTCCATAAACCTTGAGCATTCAACAAACTTTCCTAAACAAAGAAAATATAAAAGAAGGGTTATTAGCATATAATGCAAACACATTTTGATAAGAGAAGAAACCAAACATAAAAAGGTGAAACAAAGAACAAAATATTTATCTTTTGGTAAATTGGTGGAGGCTCCCTCTTAATCCAATCTTGAGGGAAACCTACAACTAAAACAATTCAAAAATGTTCTATGTTAGACCTACAAGTTCTACAAATCAAAACATAAAGAAAAACAATTCCAAACTTAGAATAAAAAGATATGTAAAGGACAAAGTCCCTAAGATTCCCTAGCAAATAAGTATTTGACTTCAGATTCTTCCATCTTGTTCTTTGGTGGAGCTTCATCGACAATATTTTCTTGATCCCTATCTGTCTTCTTATTCCTTGGACTCTCTGTGTTGAAGAATGTAACTAGGTTTGGTCTTCATAAATGTTTTTGTATCATTATGTAATGTACTTATCAAAATAATGTAAAAATATATATATATATATATATATTATTGTTACACTGACTTATTAAAGCATGGGTTTCATGCTTGGGTCATATTTTATTATTCAAAGTCCCCATTTTGGACTCCTGGGATTTATATTGAGTCATTAGAGCCATTGTATATTTTATGAGACCCTTCTTGGGCTTTTGAATCATGTAAAAAGAATTATTTTTGAGTCAAAAATGAATTTGTCACCTCCACACCAAATCGGCCCTTGCCTGAAGTCAGCCTAAAAGGGAGCAATTCGACCCATAAGAATCCTATATAAACAAGTGCAGTTCGAGCCATGTGTTCACCCACTCAACAAGTTCGATTCACATAAGAAGCAGTGCAGTAAAAATTGTGAAGTGTAGGAAGAAGAAGAAAAGGTGCACGATCGAAGTTTTTGGGCTCTCTCTCTCTCTCTCTTTTGCGAAGTTACTGGGCAGTCGCAGGATCGAAGTTGTTGGAGTTGCAGGGTTAAATTTTTGTTGCTATAGTAGGTTGAACATTGTATTAGGCTGAAGTGTTAGTTTTTGTAGCATTGGATGTGTTCCAGCCTTGAATTTTGTGGAGAGGCTAGAATACATGATATCTCCAAAACCTAGAAATTGTTTCTGGAAATTCCACCTAGAGACGACTTAATTAGATTATTAGTCCGTTTTTAATTATTTCCTAAGTCTAAACTTAGGGAATTTGATTAATTAATCAAAATTAGTTAAGTGATGGTGTGAATGTTCTAGAAAGTCACATGGATCGATTTCTAGTTAATACTAGCCATTGATTAAGATCTAATATTGGTTGTTGAAGTCTCAATGAAGGATTATAAGAAGAAGTTGATGGGACTTGGAGAAATCACTTGAGACACTTGATAGTTCAATTTTACTAGGAATTAGATTTCTAGAGTAGCATCGTTTTGTTGCCGGAAGTGATTCAATGAGATCGAAGCAGTGAGAGAGGGGCAGAGATAGTGAAGTCGAAGGAGGCATTCCAGATCCGGTGAGCGCATTTGCACAGAGGCAGAGAAGCCACAGTGAGGATGATGCAATGGCAACGCAGTAACTTTAGTGGGCAATTCGTATTTGTTGGAGAAGAATTAGTGATTTAGTGTCGGAAGTTGGGCAGATTTTCCAGAGGCTAGGAGGGTCAATTTTTCAGACAGCAAATGAAGAGACAACTTGAGGTGATGCAGTTCCGAGTTGAGTGACGCAGTGACTGCACAAAGGCAGTTTGGACGGCTCCAGATCAAGTTGAGGTTAGTGCTCAGATTCGCCTGTGGAGTGAGGAAATTCCTCACTAGATATTTTTGCCATTTTTTCTCTGTAGAATTGCAAGTTTGTGAATCCAGTTGTACTCAACTATTTCACTACTACATAATAATAAAACCCTCAGTTGTTGCGCCGATTTTCCCGAGTTGGATTTTTCCGAGGACATTGGTCCAAAAATAACGGTGTTATTTTTTTTTGCATATATTTCTTCCAGTGTTTATTTTTCTTCCGCGGTTTATTTGTATAGGTTACAGTGTGATTGATTTAGTGTTTTCCATAGAAAACTGCAAATAAATTTTTAAGTAGAACTAAAAATTAGGAGAATTATTTCCAGTTGTTGCAATAAGATTCTGGGTTAGCCAAATTTTCACACGAAGCCATAGGGGGGTCAAAGTTGTTGGGGTTGGGGTTGAAGTGTTGTTGTTGCATAGGTCAAAGTGCTTCATAACCCAAAGTGTTGCATAGGTCGAAGTAGTTGTTGCTGCATAGATCGAAGTTTGTTGCTGCAAGGTCAAAGATCTAATTGAAGTTGTTGGAAGGAAGAGTTGACTTAGTGGTTGGAGGAAGTTTGTGTCTAGGGTGAAGAGTCTAGGATTATCTCAGGAAAACTATTGAAGGAAGAGATTTTGATTGGGTTTTCCCCTAGATAAGGGTTTTTCTCTGGAAAAGTGCCTACATCTTGTGTCTCTTATTTTTTGATCTTAATACACGCATAATTTGGTAATTTCTTGATGAAAGATAATATAACAAAGAAGTAAAAGAAGCCAACATAATTCACAAGTAATTATCAAGAAACAGGAATAAAAAGCCTAAGTTTACTTGCATTGATTTCTCAACATGATACTAGAGCTAAGGTCAAGGAAGATTGAAGATCACTATGTTGGCTCGAAGGAAATGATTACTCTCTCTATGATAAGTTATATGAGAATGGGATTCAATACTATAGGAAGTTGGGTCAAGAGAATATTCTACCACTTATTCAACAAGGTAAAAAGTCAAGGATTTTTTGCTGCACTTACAGGTTCACTTAATGATGATAATGCATGGATTATTGACATCAAGGCACATGATAGGGGAGAGTAAACAGCTTTACACTCTATCAAAGGAACAATCTCTCATGCAATGGAATTGGGAGACAACAAAAGCTATGTTGTTAGAGGCCTGAGATCAACATATTTGAAGTTGAAGAATGATGCTAAGCTACATCTCAACAATATACTATATGTTCTAGGTTTGAAAAGGAATTTGATTTCAAATTCTTGCTTATAAGATAAAGGGGATAGAGTTGCTTTTGTTGATGGAAAGGTTTTGGTTTGGGGAAAAGATTCAAGTATTGATAAAGCTAGGGTTATTGGAGTTTGTGAAGGAAGCTTATATAGAGTCACAACACCATCTCCTCATGCTCTAGTTCATATTGAAATCAATCCCATTGAGTTATGGGATAGAAGATATCTTCATCTACACTACAAGGTCATTACCACTCTTAATCAACTCGTTCATGTCATCCCCAATATCAAAGAAGACCGTGAAGGAGTTTGCAAGGGATGTTCTTTGGGTAAAGATACAAGAAAACCATTTACAAATAGTGAAACAAGGTATAAAGAAATATTAGACCTCACTTATTTTGATGTATGTGGGCCTATGTCTGAAAAATCACTTGGAGGTCATCTTTACTATGTAACATTTATTGATGATAACTCTAGAAAGACATGGCTCTACCTTCTTAAGAAAAGGATGAAGTATTTTTAGAAATTCAAGGAGTTTAGATATGAAGTGGAAACCCTAAACGAAAGAAGAATAAAGACTTTGAGATCCGACAATGGTGGGGAATAAACTTCTAAAGAATTGATTGCATATTGTAAAGAAGTAGGTATTAAGAGGGAGCTCATCGTTCCCTACTATCCCGAACAAAATGGAGGGGATGAAAAAAAGAATAGAGAAATTGCAGAAGGTATACAAACAATGTTCCTTGATCAAGATTTACCAAAATTTCTATGAGGAGAAGCAACAATGACAACAGTGTATATTCGAAATAGAAGTCCTCATTGAATTTTGGAAAATATGTCACCTAAGGAAGCATTCACAGGGAAGAAGCCAAGTGTGGACCATCTCTGAATCTTTGGGAGTCATGACTATATCCACGTTCTAAAGGACAAACGAAAGAAGTTAGATTATACAAGCATCAAAGGGATCTCCGTTGGCTATAGTCTCTCCTCAAAATCATGTAGAATCTACATCAAGGAAGGAAGACATATTGAAGTAGCAAGGGATGCTATATTTGATGAAAATCATGCCTACAAAAGATCCAAATATATCCCTATTGATTTCGATGATGAAGATATACCAATATTCGAAGAAGAAGAATTACACCATGACAATCCTACTACATTTCAAGAAGATGAAGAAGGACCAAGTGAGCCTATTCAACTTGTGATCATACCGAACACTAGGAAGAGGCCAAATTGGTTAAAAGCTACTCTTGAAGATGTTGAAGGACATGGATTTGTGAAAGGAATCTTTAAAGAAAGCAAAAGGGAAAAAACTGATGATTTCCCCCTGAATATGTATTGTCACTGATGTGTCTACAATCTAAAGATAAAACTGTGACTTGGTGCTTCTACCCCTGCTTTTTACCGTAAAACTGATCTCAGTCTTTTCAACTGCTAAAGATGAAGATGCATTACCTCTGCCTTGATATTGTTGAAGATATATGAACCTTTGTAGCTATTTAACATGTGGTACTACCTTCAACTCTTGTTAATAAGAATACCAACTTCTGCAAAGCAAAGTATACAAGTGGGTCCAACAATAATAATCTTAAATCATCACGTAATGGTTTGCAAATATGAATGATTGCCACTGTGATATTTACCCACTGATGCTTTTGTGCTCAATCCTTACTGCTATAGATGAAACCTTCAATAATATTCTTGAATCTATAAAAGACAATATTACAACCCTTCATCGTACATGAGTATGTATACAATGATAAACCTGACGGTAAATTGTTCCCTGCCTCACTATATTTATTCTATTGATGCTTGTCTTTATTACTGAAGAAAACCCTTGAAATTCTCGGCCATTACTTAACATGAATGTCCTCCGCTGAAGATGATACTTCATGTCTGGTAAGATATATATATATATATATATATATATATATATATATATATATATTTATTTATTGATGCCAACGTTGTGCCTTCAACCTTGCCACTACATTTCAGTCATATGCATGCATCAAGGGATGAGATAGGGTCAAAAGGGTGTCTGTGTTTTTACTTGTCAATATATGTCTAAGTGAAGCCTCAATCGGAGTCACGAGACTGCAAGAGAAACCACTAGTCCGAGGCTTATTTCTTGTTCTGAGTCAGAAGGCCAAGGACTGTGTAGAGAATTAGCTCCTCCACAAGACGAGACTTCTTCTTGGACGAGGGCCGAAGTACCCAAACAACGAATAGAAGCCTTAACTTTTAACATTTGTTCTTTAGATAAGGCTTGATTAAGGTTAGGGATTAATTGAAGTCCTTGTCAATGAGTGAATACCCAGAAGGTTTCTTCTATATACGATCTTTAAATAGACCTGAGAGAATTTCCCTATTCGAATGTCAATTACGGCTAGATGCTTCAGCAGGAGTTCAGTCATATGCCTCTAAAACATCCCAAATATGGTCGAATCACAATGCCAAAGTTAAATAATTGGTGCCCAAACGAAATTATCTTGAGCAATGTTACTTGACCACATATCTAAAACATCAGATAGATTCAAGCAGGATATGCCGAAAATTCTTTCGCTCTGCACATTAGAAAAAATATCCAAGAGAAACCCTTAATCCAAGAGCCTTAACCCAAACAAATAAGCCTGAAACCTCCCAAAATTTCGACCTCCAAAATATTAAACGTTGGTCCACGGGATCGAGTAATTTCAGAGAGAAAATGTGAATACTTGATTGAGCTTTGACAGTGATCGGTCATATTTTTATAGTGAAGGTTAGGGCCTTTGGAAAGCCAACTTTGGAGGAAAATTAAAATTAAAATTGGATCCAAAAACCTTCCCTCCGAATTTTGGGCCATTAAAAATTTGAATTTGAATTTCCCTCCGAGTTTTGGACCATTAAAAATTTGAATTTGAATTTCCCTCCAAGATCTAGACCATGATGAATTTTGAAAATAACATGACTTTATTAATTAAATTTTCTCCTTCATATAATTATCCTCCTTTTCTTAATGAATTGTAACATATTTTAGCCAATATAATGTTGCCACATCATCACCCTTTTGGGTATTTTTGACCACAAGGAGGGAACATGATCTTTGATTGGCCATATCTCCCAAACTATGAGGACCCTCTTGACATGTCACATACCGTCAGAATCAATATGAAAAGGAAAATCCAATGAAGATGGTCACCGAGTAAGATTAACTAATCCTCATTCTCAAAATATTCAACAAGTGCGGGGTGTCTAGGGCTTCTTGACCAATGGCGCTTCCATTAATGTAATCTAGACTAATATTAAGAGTGTTCAAGGATCGATGTTGGCATCAATGACAACACCATTCAATAATATCCCCCTTTTTCATTGATGGCAATACATACTCCCCATGCGATCATTGCTTCCCTTAACTACATTCCTCTGACCTTCCTTTCATGATTTCTCTCCCCTTTTGACATCAATGGAAAAGGGTTACTCCCCATGACAAAGATATATTCCTTTCTCTTCTTGCAAAATTCGTGTATGCTTTTCTCCCCCCTTACTTGCTATGCCTCACACAAGTTACTGCACCCGATTTTTCCCATGACTTTTCTTTTCGAACTTGTTTCTTCACAAGGTTGACTAATCTGATCACCCTATTGATCACTACTCTAACGACTTCTTCACATCTTTCATCTCTCAAATTGTTCAAGGATAGCTCTTCATAAGTACAACCACTTCCACATAGAGTCCCCGTCTTCAACGTTCATAGGAACTCAACAAGTTGGATTCTTCATAATAACGTATGAACCAACTCTTTGGCCAGATCATCCTGAACCTTGGCATCTTCCATTGTAGCTTCATCATGATCTTTCAATTTTACAAACCCTGAAAGAATGGTTATAGAGACTTTTCTTCTAGATTTTGTTTTCTTCTCCATACCTTCTTGTAGCTAGTGTCAGGGTTGGAAGATTCCATCTTGAACCTTCAATCGCGAGTTATATGCCCATAGTTATGGAATTTATGACATTCAATGTTGGGCCTGAATGATAGAGAAAATTGCATATACTTTCTGCTAGCAAATTCATTTTGAAATATGTCTTGCAATCCTACAACCTTGCTTCTGGGGTTTCGATAATGTCTTTGATAATCATCCCTCTCATACATTTTGCAATCCTACAACCTTGCTTCTGGGGTTTCGATAATGTCTTTGATAATCATCCCTCTCATACATTTTGCAATCCCTACCCATATGCCCAAAGTTAGAACATGAAAATAAATAACCTTTAAACATGATAGGGTACATGTATGTATTGTCTTGTCCTGGATATATTTTGAATTCATTCTTCTTTGGAGGAGGTACAACCTTTTGTTGATAACTTCTTGGAGCAACAACATATTTAACCTTCTTCTGTCCTTCATTTTGATTTGGACTCTAAGCGATCATGCTATCAAGTTTCTCATCTATCTTTCTCTCTGGGTACTTGGAGCTTGTGACTTCCTCGCATGGAGGTTCATCTGTATGTGCAACAAGTAAGCCTAATAATAGGAAGCTTGGGTTGTACACGCCACTATTGGTACCATCAAGGCCATGGGAGAGTGTCTCCATGGACTTTGTTGGAGGTCTACCTATGTCAAGAAAACATCATGATTGTCTTTATGTAGTTGTGGATAGATTCAGTAAAATGTGTATACTTATGCCATGTAAGAAAACCATTACTGCTGAACTTTATTTTCAACATGTTTGGGTTCATTTTGGATTGCCAACTTCTATTGTTAGTGACAGGGATTCGAGGTTCATTGGGAATTTTTGGTCAAATCTATGGAGAATGATGGACACAAAGTTGAAAAAGGGTGTCGCTTTTCATCCACAAACAGATGGAAAAACTGAGGTGGTGAACAGAACAGTTGTGCATCTATTGAGAGGATATTGTAGCAAACATCCTAAGTTGTGGGATGAAAAACTGCATTACATTCAGCATGCTTACAACCGAGCAAAGCACTCTTCAACTCAAACATCACCTTTTGAAGTATGCTTTGGGTAATTTCCAAAATCGCCATTAGACTTCATCTTTGGGAAGGATGTTGCAATTGATGGCCATAGTGACAATGATAAGGCTCAAAAGTTTATTGAGAAAATTCAGATTATAAATCAACAAGTTCAAAAACAGCTTGAGAAAAGTCAAAGCAAATACAAAGAGAGGCATGACAAACATAGAGTTGATCACAAGTTTCAAGAGGGAGATGAGGTATGGTTGCACATTAGCAAAGAAAGGATGTAAGGGGAAGGTAAACAGATCAAACCCATTCGCTATGATCCTTTCAAGATCATAAAGTAAGTTGGTAATAATGCATTTCAACTTGACTTGCCTTCTTATATGCAAATTTATTCAGTTGTTAATGTTGAAAACTTACATTTGTATGAGCCACCTTTGATCGATGATCAAGGAAGTGATGTTCAGCTACCTTCTATTGAAGATTTCTCGCCGGAATTTCTGGATGAGCTCAAAGAAGATACAATTCTTAACAGGAGGACAAGAGCATCAAAGAAGGGAAGTGTTGACTACCTTTGAGTTGGGCTCAAAGGCACTAAACCAAGCAAGGAAAAATGGATGGAGGTTGGAAAGGTGAGGGAGTTGTACCCTCTCTACTAAACAGGTAATCAAGTCTTTTGGGGTCCAAAAGCTTCCCAATGGGGAGGAGTGATCGGGAGTTCATAAATTTTGCTCAAAATTCAAAGTTACGGGATTGGGTTGAAACTAGGATGATTGCGTAGATCTCATCTTCTTGATTTCGATGCCGCGAACGGTTCGAAAAACTGATGTCGTATGAGGGAGATATCGCATTCTGATCGAAATGCCAAACAGGTAAAATTGCGACAGTTTGACCAGGTTTGACTGGGATGCACAATCAGCAAATGGGTGGATGTATAGTCAGAAAAAATGAATATTCTGAGGAATATTCCTTCCTCAGAACCAACCTCAGGTTGAAAAGTGTCGAAATTCTATTGGATGAATGTTTTTGGAGGGCCAATCAGGAGCTACCATGTGGCCAGCCCTGAGGCCGCCACATGGCCTTGGAACCTCATTATAAAATTTTGGTTGGGTCCGCAGGAATTGACCCCGTGACCTCCCTTCGGTTTTTTACAGGCTCTACCATCCGCGCTACAAGTGTTACTTAACCATTATAGTTTGTGATTTATATTTATTGTTGATTGAAAATTACATTGGGGGTTGGGAACTGTCGGCGGTCCCAACCCGCCAGGGGTTCCCCGAAGCAGTCACATGACATGTTAAACATAAACGTTAACAACCCACAGTCCGACAGTTCCACCTTAGTCTCCTCCAGAAGTTTGCATCGTGTTTTGTGTCACATGGCAAGCGTTTTTTTCCAACGTCTCTACGCGGTCAGGTTCAACCGGAGTTCAACCCTTATCACCACAGTTAAATGTCGTGGTTTTCGCCAACCGTTACGGTTATGCCACGAGTTTGGGGTACGCATGTGGCCACCCCAACCGCTAACACTTATTGCCACAATTAAACCTGGAAGCAGTTTAGAAGCGCGTTATTTGTGGCGATAATTTACTATTTTAGCTCCAGTTAAGTGGAGTTCTCCACTTTTAGTGGAGCTTTTATAGGTGAAACTAGACAAAAGAGTAGGAGACTCAATTTTCGCCCATTCTGAGTGAATGAAGAGTCATTTTTTACTAATTGGAGCATTCTGAAGCCATTGGTGTAGAGAAAACAACCATTAGAGCAATCTAACTACATGTATTTGCAAAATTTTGAGAATAATGAAAGATAGACATGCCATTGGGAGTTGGACCAGCAGATGTAGCCTAGGAGGGGTGAATTGCTTCATCATATCTGTTGTGTAGATTTCATGTGGTGACTTATTCATCTGCTTTACACTACTATTTAGTGTTATTTAAGCTTGTTTTATGCTTCTAATTCACTAAAAATCATCTACAATTCATGGACAAACACCTCAATCCCTATGCAAACTAATGAACTGATTATGCACATGTTTATAAACTGAAAAGACACTTAGCACAGCAAAAATAATACAGTCATTTCAGATCAGATTGGTATTAGAGCTAGAGTTTATTCTCTGGTGTTGTTTTTTGCAAAGAATTGTTTAATTGTTTGCAAGTTTTAGATGCTTACTAGGCTCAAGCTCAAAAGAGGAGAAAGCAAATTGGTGGAAGCAGAAGGGTCTCAAAAAGAGCCAAAGCAAAGGAGAGCAAGATTTCCACAATCTCCACCACCTAGTTCACCTCCTAAATAAGCACAAGCTCCATTAAGCATGCCTCAAGAGGAAGGTGAAATCTGTGAAGAAGTTGATCCCAAGGAGGAAGAAAGAGTGTTCAGGAAAGCATTTCTTGACATGACTGAGATGGTTAGAATCATTTATCAAGAAAGGAATGAGAGACTAGAAGGAGAAGGATCTAAACTTCACAAGGAAGGACAAGGATCTTTAGAAGGTCACCATGATGAAGATAAGTAAAAGAAGGGAAATGGAGGAAATGGAGGCAATGGAAAGCCATCATCCTCACCCTCAACATCATCATCCTCTACTTCTTCTTCAGTACATCAGCCACACAAGTCAAAGAACTCTGGTAAAATTCATTTTTTTAAAACTTGATGTTAAGTTCGAATTGCCTATGTTTAATGGTGAAGTCAATGCAGAAAAGCTTGATAATTGGATTAGACAATTGGAGGTCTAGTTGAGAATCCAGAACCTTCAAGAGGATGATACCAAAATCCAATTAGCTTCATTGAGAATGTAAGGTGCAGAACTTGTTTGGTGGGAAGCAAAGACAAAGGAGGAAATCAAGAAACATGGTAAGATTATCCTTTCATGGTCAGCTTTCATTACTGCTATTAAACAACAGTTTTATCCATTACCTCATATGTAGAAAGCCATCATGAACAGGCAGAAATTTAGGCAATTAAAGGGACAAAATGTGCAAGAATACACCCAAGAATTTAGGAGAAGAGCTCTCTTATTAGGGTTAGATTTGCAGAGCCAAGATACTTTTCTCAAGTACATAGGAGGCTTACATAACTACCTAAAACATACTATTCTCATGTTTAACCCCACCAGTCTAGATGAAATATGTGTTCATGCCACACTTCTAGAAGCTAGAGGGAAGAACATTTCTGAAGAGGGTAGGAAGAAACATTTTAAGGGTAAAGCCAAAGAGAATACCTCAAAAGGTAAAAACAAAAAGAATGCATCTGGTAAGAAAGAGGGAGAAAAAGTGGTTTGTAAACATTGTTCAAAAGAAGTCCATGATGAAACTCATTGTTGGAAATTACATCCTGAATTGAGGCCAAAGAAACCCAATAACAAAGGGAAACAGAAAACTGCAACTACAAGTCAACATGATTTAGGATTTGATTCAGGCGATGAATCTATGATTATAGCCATGGGATTGAAGAAAATGAAGGTAAAACAAATTGAATCTAAACCCAGTACCAGTACATCAAACTGTCACATAAACACTCCAAATGAAGAAGAAAGAATAGAATTGTTTCATGTGAGGGTCATATCCAAACATACCAAAATTGACACATCGTTTGACAGAGGGTCACAAGCAAACTTAATCTCTGAAGATTTGGTCAAGAAACTTAACCTTGAGACCATACCACATCCAAAACCATATCCATTGGGTTGGATTTGTAAGGATGCAAATCTACAAGTTTCAAAGAAATGTATATTGTGGTTTGCAATCACTACAAATTTTGTTGACACGGTTGAATTAGATGTGGTTCCTCTTGACATCATTGGTATTGTATTAGGGAGTCCTTACTTGTATGACAAGAAAGGGATCTTCTATCACCATGAGAACAAGTATCATTTATTCAAAGATGGCAAGGAGTTCATTGTTAGAGCACATCGCAAGAAGACAAACATTGCTATGGTAAATGCTGGACAGGTAAAGGGGTTGGTAAATTCAAGTAAGAATTTTGTTCTTCTTATGATTAAGACTAAATGTGATGTTAATCATGAATTATTTGAGGGATGTGATTCTAAGTTGAAATCAGATTTATATGATGTATTTAATGCACATCATGAGATGTTTCAGGAGCCAACAAGATTGCCTCCAAAAATAGAGATTCAACATGAGATTCAGTTGCAACAAGATTTTCCTCTTCCAAATATCGGTATGTATCGCATGTCGATAATGGAGAATGTTGAAATAAAGAGGCAAATCAAAGAGATGTTGGACAAAGGAATCATAAGGCCAAGCACCTCGCCATGTGGTTCACCCATAGTCTTGATACCAAAGAAATATGGGACATGGCACATGTGTGTAGATTTCCGAGCTTTGAACAAGATTACGGTAAAAAATCGTTACCCACTCCCAAGAATAGATGATTTGCTTGATCAACTAAAAGAAGCAAAAAAATTTCACTAAGTTATATTTATGAAGTGGATATCATCAAGTAAGAATTGCAGAAAGTGATATATGGAAAACTGTATTCAAAACCAAGCAAGGACTCTTTGAGTGGCTAGTTATGCCATTTGGTTTGTGTAATGCACCGGAAAATTTCATGCGTGTTATGGATAGTGTTTTGCATCCATTCCTTGATGACTTTGTGATGTATAATTAGATGACATATTTATTTTCAGCAAAACAAGATAAGATCATGTCTTGCATGTGAATAGAGTGCTTGATATTTTGAAGAAAGAGAAATTGTTTCTTAAGATGTCAAAGTGTGAGTTTAGAAATACTTCTTTGGTCTATTTGGGACATATTGTAAGAGGAGGAGAATTGAGGATTGATCCTTCTAAAGTGGAGGCCATTGTGAATTGTCCCACACGCAAAACAGTTACCGAGGTAAGAAGTTTCTTAGGTGCAACTCAATATTGGAGAAAGTTTATTGCTAACTTTTCTTCCATTGCAGCTCCTATGCATGCAGTGAAAAATGTGAAGAAAGGCTTCCAATGGGGAGGAAAACAACAGAAAGCTAAATACAAGATCAATTCATCTCCAGTCCTTGCAATACCAAATTTGAGACAACCATTCGAGATACAACTGATGCTAGTGATTATGCCATGGGCGCAGTACTTTTGCAGCATGGTAAGCCTATCGCTTTTCATTATGAAACTTTTAATGGTGTTGTGAATAATTATCCTACATATGACAAAGAACTATATGCATTGGTACAAAGTGTCAAGAAGTGGAAACACTACTTGATGGGTAAAGAGACTATTGTGCATACCGATCACCAACCATTACAGCACTTGTAGTCACAAACAAAATTGCAGCAACAAGACATTTCAGGTGGATGCGATTTCTTCAACAGTTTCACTTGGTTATAAGGTACAAGAAAGGTATTTTCAATAAAGTTGCATATATGCTTTCAAGACCAATCATTAGTGCATCTACTTTACTTAAAAATGATTCTGTTGTACATGAGAGTTACATAGAACAATATAAACATGACATTGATTTTCAAGATGTGTATGCTAGTTTGAGTGAAGGGAATCAAGTTGAAGAAAAAGATTATCACATGCATAACAATTTGTTGTTTCATTTGGGCAAGTTGTGTATTCCACAAGGAAAGAGGCTAAGTGTCATGAGATAAGCTCATTCATCTCTTATTGCTGGACACTTTGGGGTAAGCAAAATAGTGGCGCATCTATAGAGGTATTGCTATTGGCCTCGCATGATAGATAGTGTGTCACATTTTATAAGAGGTTGTTCTATGTGTGCAACAAGTAATCCTAGTAATAGGAATCTTGGGTTGTACGCGCCACTACCAGTAATAGGAATCTTGGGTTGTTCAAGGCCATGGGAGAGTGTCTCCATGGACTTTGTTGGAGGTCTACCTATGTCAAGAAAACAGCATGATTATTTTTATGTAGTTGTGGATAGATTTAGTAAAATGTGTATACTTATGCCATGTAAGAAAAACATTACTGCTAAACAAACTGCTGAAATTTATTTTCAACATGTTTGGGTTCATTTTGGATTGCCAACTTCTATTTTTAGTGACAAGAATTCCAGGTTCATTGGGAATTTTTGGTCAAATCTATGGAGAATGATGGACACAAAGTTGAAAAAGAGTACCGCTTTTCATCCACAAATAGATGGACAAACCGAGGTGGTGAACATAACAGTTGTGCATCTATTGAGAGGATATTGCAGCAAACATCCTAAGTTGTGGGATGAACAACTGCATTACATTCAACACGCTTACAACCGGGCAAAGTACTCTTCAACTCAAACATCACCTTTTGAAGTATGCTTTAGGTATTTGCAAAAATTTCCATTAGACTTCATCTTTGGGAAGGATGTTGCAATTGATGGCCATAGTGACATTGATAAGGATCGAAAGCTCATTGAGAAAATTTAGATTATACATCAACAAGTTCAAGAATAGCTTGAGAAAAGTCAAAGCAAATACAAATGGAGGCATGACAAACATAGAGTTGATCACAAGTTTTAAGAGGGAGATGAGGTATGGTTGCACATTAGCAAAGAAAGGATGTAAGGGGAAGGTAAAAATCTCAAACCTATTCGCTATGGTCCTTTCAAGATCATAAAGCAAGTTGATAATAATGCATTTCAACTTGACTTTCCTTCTTATATGAAAATGTATTCAGTTGTTAATGTTGAAAACTTACGTTTGTATGAGCCACCTTTGATCGATGATCAAGGAAGTGATGTTCAGCTACCTTCTATTGAATATTTCTCGCCGGAATTTCTGGATGAGCTCAAAGAATATACAATTCTTGACAGGAGAAAAAGAGCATCAAAGAGGGGAAGTGTTGACTACCTTCGAGTTGGGCTCAAAGGCACTAAACCAAGCAAGGAAAAATGGATGGATGTTGGAAAGGTGAGGGATTTTTACCCTCATCTACTAAATAGGTAATCAAGTCTTTTGGGGTCCAAAAGCTTCCCAATGGGGAGGAGTGATCAAGAGTTCATAAATTTTGCTCAAAATTAAAAATTACAGGATTGGGTTGAAACTCGGATGGTTGCGTAGATCTCTTCTTCCTGATTCCAGCGTCATGAACGGTTCGAAAAACCGATGTCGTATGAGGGAAATATCGCGTTCTGATCGAAATGCCAAACATATAAAATTGCGACTGTTTGACTAGGTTTGATTGGGATGCACAATCAGCAAATGGGTGGATGTACAGTCAACAAAAGGGAATATTTTGAGAAATATTCCTTCCTCAAAACCAACCTCAGGTTGACAAGTGTTGAAATTCTATTGGATGAACGTTTTTGGAGGGTCAATCAGGAGCTACCACATGGCCAGCCCTGAGACCACCACGTGGCCTTGGAACCGCATTATAAAATTTTGGTTGGGTCCACAGGAATCGACCCTGTGACCTCCCGTCAGGCGTGTACAGGCTCTACCGTCTGCGCTACAAGTGTTACTTAACCATTATAGTTTGCGGATTATATTTATTGTTGATTAAAATTACATTGGGGGTTGGGAACCGTCGACGATCCCAACCCACCAGCGGTTTCACGGAGTAGTCTCATGACACGTTAAACATAAATGTTAACAACCCACGGTCCGACGGTTCCACCACAGTCTCCGCCAGCGATTTGCGTCATGTGTTGTGTCACATGGCAAACTTTTGTTGCCAACATCTCCGCACGATCATGTTCAACCGAAGTTCAACCCTTATCACCACAATTAAATGCTGTGGGTTCTGCCAACTGTTACGGTTAGGCCGCAGGTTTTGGGTGCGCACATGGCCACCCCAACCGCTAACACTTATTGCCACGGTTAAACCCGACAGCAATTTATATGCGCGCTATTTGTGGCGGTAATTTACTATGAACTCCACTTTTAGTGGAGCTTTTCTAGGTGAAACTGGGCAAAAGAGTAGGAGACTCAATTTTCGCCCATTTTGAGTGAATGAAGAGTAATTTTTGACTAATTGGAGCATTCTGGAGCCATTGGTGCAGAGAAAACAACCATTAGAGCACTGTTACTACATGTATTTGAAAAAAATTTACCATAATGAAAGATGGACATGCGATTGGGAGTTGGACCAGCAGATGTAGCCTAGGAGGGGTGAACTGCTTCATCATGCCTGCTGTGTAAATTTCATGTGGTGACTTATTTCTCGTTTTTGCATTGTTGTTCAATGTTATTTAAGCTTGTTTATGCTTCTAATTCACTAAAAATCATCTACAATTCATGGACAAACACCTCAATCCCTATGCAAACTAATGAACTGATTATGCACATGTAAATAAACTGAAAAGACACTTAGCACAACAAAAATAATACCGCCATTTCAGATCAACCACTTTGTCAAAGTCTTGCATTTGTTCCTTATGTTTTTTGCTTTCCTTTCCGAGCTTGTTTATTTATGTTACAAATTCCTCCAATTGGCTTGTCAAGTTTTTCTTTTTCCTTTCAGATGTTGAAGTCTTAGGAGGGAAACTTCTACTTTGAGTGTACGATTTTCCTTCTTTGTGTTGTTCAATTATTTCAAGGCACTAATTAATACTTTCTCCATGTCCACTTCTTCTTCTATTTCTCCATCATTTTCAGATTCTTCGACTTGAGCATCTGCTTGATTTGAAGCACAATTATCATCATATTTATCTTGACCTGTATGTTCTTGACCTACATAGATATTTTGAATTTTATCCCAAAGATGTTTGGTTGATGAGCACTGACCTACATTTGATTTCATAGAATATGGAATGACACTTAGAATGATACTCATGGATTTTAAATTGTACATTCTTGATTCATCGGTATATGTGTCTCTAGTAACAACTAAATACCATACATCATATCTAATGGCTCCAAAATAGGATTTGATTTTATCATTCAAAAATTGAAATCTTGATTCACTGAAAAAAGGAATTGGACCAACTTGTTTTTCTTCATCAGTTGTAATAGGTTCTGAAAATATTTCAATACCAGGGACTTCCTTTGATTCCTTTGAACATTTTGCGGCTTGCTTCTTTTATTTTCCCATCTTTGCACTCTGAGATCTACCTTCCATCTATTAATTTACAACTGAAGGAACCTAATCTGATACCAATTGTTGGAAATACTGAGAGGGGCGTGAATCAATATTTCTCTTCAATTAGTATATTTTTTATTTTCATAGAATTGTATCCATTAAATTACCATCACATCGCATGAACAATAAACAACACCATTCGACAATGCACAAACATCAAGAAAATAGACAACGTATTTTAGGTGGAAACCCTTCTAGGAGAAAATAAACGTTGAACACTTATTAATATTTTTCTTCAGTAATTTACATCAATTACAAAGCTCCAACTTCTGATTTTTCCATCTCCAACTAAAGGAGGCTCCAACCCCCTGTTTTACATGCTCCAACCTGAAGGACGCTCCAACGCCCTGGTTTACTAGCTCCAATTGGAAGGATGCTCCAACACCCTAGATTTATTAGCGCCTACTGAAAGGGCGCTCTAATGCCCTGTGTAGTGTCCAAATTTCCCTAGCACCACCTTCTTGCCCTGAAGTGTTATCGGGCTCGAGGTGACTCCACTATCCTTCCTTGCACCACCCTGTCACCCTAAAAATAGAAAATAAAATAATAAGATGTTTTCCATCCACTACCCATGATCCCTGTGTTTGATAATCACTTCTTCGATCACTGTGTTGATTTTTGTAGCATCATATACTACTCTAAGTCTCAAATTTTGTGTGGAGGCTTAGACACTTGTATTTTAAAGAACCCAAAAACCGTTTGTGAAAATTCCACTCGGTCTATGTTTTATTAAAATAATTAATTGTTTTAATGGGGACCCTAAGTCTAAACTTGGGGAAATTAAATAATTAAAGTGTATTAATAAAACATAATGTGAATATTCTAGAGAACAAAGATCAAGTCATGTTTTTATCTTATGCATCAATTAGACATCTAATCTGGGTCGTTGATTTTTCAACAAGAAAATTATAAAAGGAAGGCTTGAGGGTCTTTTGAATTGATCTAACAGTTCGAAATTTATGGGATGCGGTTTGCTGAGAAATTCGAGCTAGAGATATGATTAGTGAGGGGCAGAGATAGCATCTGGAGAGACAGATATTCTTAGTCCGATGCAGCATCAATTAGAGAGAGGCAAAGGTGATCTAGCCTAGCCAACACATAAGGAAGGGGCTAACGTAGTGACTTCCTAAGCTCACGCAAAGGCAGAAGGAAGGGTTTTCAGAATTTGTTCGTGGATCAGTTTCGGAGGCCGGGATCTGGAAAGTTGCACCGAGAGGTTGTTCCTCAACATCCACATAGGAAAAATGGCTTGGAGGAGGGCTAACGCTAAGCCTAGAAGGGGGGACGCAGTGACCGGAAGTTTCAGTGCTGGATCTGCGTAGAGCCTGTCCAGGGCAGTGTTTCTCTCATTCGAATCAACTAGAGACTCAGTGATTATGTGATGTATTTCTCACATATTATTCTACCAGTATTTCTCTTTGTAATTGAATAAACCTTGAGGGTATTTAGAGATGTATTTAGACATTGCTACTACTTAATAGTAAAACCCTCAGATCTGTTGCCCCATTTTTCCCGCATTGGGTTTTTCCGGGGACTTTAGTCCAAAAAGAACTGTGTCATATGTGTGAATGATTTATTTGTCTAGTTTCCTTGTTTTGGAATCAATTTTAGTGTAGGCTGCTTCAGTAGTTGCTTCAATAATTCATATCTGAATTAATTATGTAATGTAATTTAGTTAATAGGATAAGTACACTCAGTTGTTGTAGTGGGATTCATTAGATTGGGTTAGATCTTGGAATTTTCACATGGTATCATAACATTGATGTGAAACATGAAGGGCAGATATTATTTCTAAGGTGAAGGTTGTTTTTGTTGCAGTGCAGTAGAACGAATCCCCATCGGTATTGCGTAGATCTAGCCAGGAGGGTTGAAGCTTCGAGGTTGTCTCTCTCTTAGTGAGTCGACAGAGAGGTAGGACTTCCAGTTTGAGTTTCTTTTTTGTGGCAGAGGGAGTTGCGTAGAGCCTACACACATAAGACAAAGGGACGCAATTTTCTTAAGATGTTGTTGGGTAGAAAGCGTCAGAATGAATCATAGGGACACATATTTGGGGAATTTCTTCCTCAATGATTTCCTAATCGAGGAAATCAACATTTCTCAGCAGCTAAGCAGTAGAGGAGCTGCAGAACTTACAACTCCATCAGGGAGTGCGTAAGCCTGCCAGGGACTTCATAGTGGGGAGAAAGAGGTAGAAAATTCGACGGTATTTCGGTTGATATAGCATCTCACGGACTTCGTGATCAAGATCGGTTGGAGTGCTCCTCCAACTATATGATCTGGAAGGAATGGGCTATGTTTCTTCTAGATGAATATGATCTGAAGGTATTCATGGAGAAATTGGTAGTTGTACCTATAGATCCAGATCAACTTAGAAACTATAGGGATGATATGGCGAAGACGAAGAGGTTTCTCCTTGATGGTGTCAAGTACCACACTGTCTCACACTTGGCTGGCAAGAATACTGCCAGAGATATGTGGGTAGCTTTGCATGTCTTATATGAGGGATATTCCAAGTAGCAGAAGTTGTACCTGGAGCAGAAGCTTTGTATGATCCAGATGTGGAAAGGGGAGCGCGTGACTTCATACCTTATGCGGTTTAAGGAGGTTCGTGATCATTTGTCGGTAATATGTTCTACACTTACAGCTGCAACCATGATACGAATGGCCCTTAACGGTTTCCCCAAGGAGTGGTAGGTGTTTGTCCAAAGCATACTAGACCGAGAAGCATTACCTAGTTGGGAGTAGTTGTGGGAAAATTTTCAGGATGAAGAGTTGAGGAGAGACCTCATCAAGTGAAAACTTGATGTTAACAGTGGAAGTGAATCAAAATCCATGGAGGAAGAGGAGAGCGCAACCCTTGCATTGAAGGGATAGAGGAACAACGGAAACCAAAGCGCGATACTTCTAAGGTCAAGTGATTCAGATGTGGCAAGATGGGCCACTATGCATCTCAGTGTCCTCTGAAGAGAAAGGACAAAGATGAGTTTCCCATGAGTGCCCACACTCCTCTAGGAGAGAAGTGGGGTGATATAGAACTATAGTTCTTCTTGGACTTCAGTTGGGCAGGATCCTTGAGGAGTCCACCTCATGGATCATACCTTGCTATGGGAGCCCATGATCAGTAGTATCAGGTTGGAGGAGTTTCAGTGGAGCCAAGGAGTGATGGAGATGATAGTGCAGTGGGTAGCAGTGTTCATTTCTGGAGCAGCGGAAAACAGAGGCAGCAGCAGCGTAGCAGCAGCAGCGTATGGTGCATCGAAGTGCAGATCAGTAGAAACGCAAAGCATCCGAGGGACAACACAGTAGCTATTAGCAGTGTTATTCTTCAACACCGAGGAGAATCCACTAAACACTTGTTCGGTTTTTGGGTGAGCTTCAGTTGTTTCTCTCAACAACTGAGTTGTAGTACAAATGCAATGTTAGTAGTGGCAGTGCTAGCAGCATAGCAGATACAGCACTTGAGAGGGAGTTGCAGTACAGATGCAGCACTGATAGTGGAAGTATCATGGGTATAAGTATAGTGGTAGCAGCATCCTAGAGACTGATGGGCTTTAGTAGCGTGGAGGATGCTTCAGGGACATAGCAGTATGCAGCTGGCATTATTGCTAGAGCACTTTCCTCACTAAGAGGGAGTGTTGATTTTTGTAGCATCAGATAGTGATCTAAGTCTCAAATTTGGTGTGGAGGCTTAGACACTTATATTTCAAAGAACCCAGAAACTATTTGGGGACATTCCACTCGGTTCATGTTTAATTAAAATAATTAATTATTTTAATGGGGACCCTAAGTCTAAACTTAGGGAAAGTAAATAATTAAAGTGTACTAATAAAACAAAGTGTGAATCTTCTAGAGAACGAAGATCAATTCATGTTTTAATCTTAGCCATCGATTAGACATCTAATATGGGTCGTTGATTTTTCAACGAGAAGATTATAAAAGGAAGGCTTGAGGGTCATTTGAAGAGGGTATAGAGACACTGAATTGATTTAAGAGTTCGAAAATTTTGGGGCGCAGTTTTTTAAGAAATTCGAGCTTGAGATCTAAGTAGTGAGGGGAAGAGATAACATCTGGAGAGAAAGATCATGGATAACAGCAGAAATATCATGGATAGCATCAATCAGAGAGAGGAAGAAGTGATCTAGCCTAACCAACACAGAAGGGAGGGGATAATATCAAAAATGAATAGTAGCAACAACAACAGTGGTAGCAGTGGTGCAGTGGAAACAGTGGAAAGAGGTAGAAATTTGTGATGTGATATGATATGATATATTTTAATAACTTCCACGAGACCCACCGGTCTAAGGGACCCACATTCCACCTCAAACAAGACATCACATTCTCAAGTTTCCCTCTAGAGCAGTTCTTTTGCTGTGAATTTTGATCAAGAAATTCATCGTTTTGTGAAGTTTTTCTTCTTCGAACAGTGTACTCAAATTTTCCACCTTTAGATCACTTTCAAACTAATTATGAATATCCTCATATGCCAAACATTCCATGATAAAGTGCCATTCAGTTTCAACTGCACCTAACCTGCAAAAGTTACAAATTCTTTCTTCCCATTCTTCCACGGGAGTTATCCATCTACCTGTCTCGCATCTAAGATGGTGAGATCCAGTATTTAGTTGTGCTATTAAAATTTTAACCTTTCCCTTGATTTCCGCACTCAAATAATTCTCTTCTTCATGCGATTGTGATGGGTTGAAGTTTTTGAGATATATCGCTTTTTTCCTACCAATATGTTTTTCCCACATGGCAGTCCCGAATCTTTCAAACACCCAATTTTTTATCTCCTCTTTAGCATTAGGACAACCTCGCTAATTAATTCCCCATTTGCTCATGCATTTGTCATTTAGTTTCCTCCATTTTTTCTTCCTGTGCTTTAGCTCCTCTGTGTAAATCAACTTGGGCCAACGATGTGCCTCCATGTTTTCCACCTTTTTTAGATATCTTAACAAACGAATGATTGTTGAAGCTTCCAACGGAAACATTCCAGCCTCAGCTAGCAGGATCTCATATGGGACTATTTCCTTGACTTTGAGGTTACTAATGATTAAGTGCTTTTGAATTCGTTCTATTTTTCTCCACTTGTGATTTGACATGCTATTGCGCCAAACTTCACATCCATATAAGACAACTCATGTAACCAACACTCCAAATAGAGTTTTCTTAGTTCTCCAGTCCCACAATCCTGCTTCCCTGCATCTGTTCTGGATAAGGTAAGAAGCTCTCCACCCCCCTTGGATCCTTTTAGTTATGCATGTCTCCCAACTGAGCCTACTGTGAAAAACAATTCCTAGGTACTTGTATTCTTCCACTATCTCCAGAGGTTTTTCCTCAAATATGAAGATAGCTTGTTGCTTTTTTTCTTTTCAAAGAGAAGATCATGACTTTGGTTTTACTGGTGTTTACTTGCATCCCGAATTCCTGACAGAAAAGCTCTAATTCTTTCTAATGTTTTCTCAAACCATAGGAAAACTTTTCCATTAAGATAAGATCATCAGCGTACAGAAGTAGCTTCACGACGTACCCTACTAGTTGAATACCCTCTCCACTGGTGTTGTTTAGCCATTCTTCTAGGTTATCAATATATAAACCAAATAGAGTGGGAGAAAGGGGGAACACATGCTTGACCCCAATTTCACTACCAAATCATTCTGAGAAGCCCTCTTTAGTTCTGATTTAGCACTAACTTTCTCATACAGTTTGTGGACAGCAACTCTATATTCATTTGGGATTCCAAGCTCTTCCATTATTTTCCAAAGCTTATCCCTAGGAACAATGTAAAAATCCTTTTTGAAATCAACAAAGCAATAAAAGGCTTTCACACCCTGAATGTCCCATACTTTTTCAATGATGTGCCTAAGCGTGATACAATGATCAATTGTAGAATGCCTTGGCCTAAAGCTAGCCTTTCCTTTTGCTCTTTTACCCTCTTTTTCTGCCCAGCTGCTGATTCTACGCTCCATCATGCTCCCAAACAATTTTCCAAGAAAAGGATTGACCATAATAGTGCGATAATTAGAGGGGTTATTGATGTCTCCACATTTGTAAAGAGGGATAACGATACTTGTTGTCCATTCCGCTAGAAAATGGGCTTGTGTGATGTTATTGAAGATCCTTTTGATGATTGGGGCCAAGATATCCACACCCCATTTTAAGAATTATGCCTGTAACCCATCAATGTCTTGGGCTTTACCACTCGCTAAAATTTGTATGCCTCGCTTGACATCCTCCAATGAAAATAATAAAATTGTGTAGTTGATTATGGGTGGGCTACTTTTCTCTAGATTTCTCTCATAAAGAAGCTTTGCATATTCCACCCAATGAGTAGTTGAGATATTATTATCTATTTTCTTTCTCTTTTGCTATAATTCTCACCAAAATATTTTGGGGTTGTGCTTTCCCAAAGAGATTAAATCCTTTCTTCTTGCAATCACATAAATTTATTTTTTTGTTTTTTAATCAGATTTTTATACTTTTTCTTGCTTTCACTATCTACCTCCTTCTCTTTAAGGGATCTTTTAGCCGCTTTGCACTCTTCATCAAACCAAGGATTTGTTGGAAAGGTGTTTGAGACCCTCTTCTTAGGCCGAGACCATTTTCACACTTTTAAGGCTTTGTGGATTAGAGGGATCAACATGTTTCTACCCATGCCTTCTATTTTTGCATTGTCTTCCTTGTTTTTTGTGTTTATTTTTTCCCACTGAATTTTTTTTTCTAAAGAAGCAACAAAGAGCTCTTGGTTTTCTTTATTTATGAGGATTTTTCCATTTGCATTCACTTTCTTATGACCTTGTTGGGTTTTCTCTTCCTGTATCCCACTTGATTGTATGCCTAAATTAATACAACACGGCATATGGTCATAATTCATCTCTATAGGACATGCCTCAATATTGAACTCTAACAGCTTGTAGATAAGGCCCTGAGAGTATAATACATAGTCCACCACACTTTGACCATTGTATGTTTAACACGTGATGCCATCAGATGTTAGCCATCCTTTCATGCAATTACAGATTACCATGTCATGGAGGCTACATAAGCCTAACAACTCAGCTCCAAAGTGTGACACACTCCCATTCCCATCTTTAGAAGTCCTTTTCATTGTGTGCTCTTCATTCTCCTCTAACTAAAGAGGATTGTTGTCCAAATTCCCCTCACTTCCCCACTGAATGCACTGGTTGTTTGTTTTCCTAGCATTAAATTCGTCGATTAGCACTATATCTCCTAAACTCTTGAAAGCTGCAATCTCTTTTTAAAGCAGCATAAGGGTCTTCTTTATCTAAATTTTTCCTCTTGTAGAACTATGAGTTTTTTGGGGCAAAGTAACATGCAACTAGCCTGAATGTTACTTTGTTGTATGTTTTGTAAGAAGCGTTCCGGATTATCCACAGTATGTTTTGTTGTATGTTATCTTTAACCATATAAATTGCATATTTGGATCCTCTTTTTCTACTTTCACTATTTCATTCCACATTTATCTTATTAGAATGGTGATCCCTCCATGCCCTTTCCCTCTGCTAGCCTCTTCGTTCCACACTGAAATTTTATTGTATCCTTCGAACTCTGAAACCCTACACCCATCATGCTCATGGGTTTCTATAAGGATAATAATGTCTTTCCCTTCTGCTATGGACCCCAATCCCGGTCCTCTTCTCCATGGATAACCTCTACAATTCCAACTCACCATGTCTAGATACTCCCGGGGACCCCTGAATCCTTATTTTTTATTTTTTAAGCGCTCGTTGACTTGGGATTTCCCATTTTTTAGCCACGCCCATTTTCCTACATCTCTTGTTGATTTCACTTTCTCCCATTCCTTCCTTCGCTCATCTTGTTGCACAAGTGTCAAGTCATCGTCTAGGTAAATATGAGTTCCTTTAAGTAGCCCTCTATTCTTTAGGATATCCATACTGTCTTCTATACTTTTTAGTGCAACTCTAACATGTCTATCCTTTCCATTTTATGTCTTCCTGCCAATCCTATTTTCTTGTTGAATATACCATGTCCAATTCAACTTGTCCCGGAGAAAATCCCTTGCTAACATATTTGTTCTTTCTTTTTCTCCATAGTCTTTCATGTCTTTGACGATGACATTTGTTGCCTTGTCTTGCCTATCTTTTTCTTCTTTTATTTGCCTCTTGATTTGTCTCTCCATAGATTCTTTTTTCTCAACCACTGGTTCCTTTACCACTTGAGCCCAAGTTTTAGCTTCTTCTGTTTGTTGCTTTAATTTGATTTCTCTCATTTACATGTTTGCAATTGTTGATTGAAATTCTTCAATCTTACTTGCTTTGTTTTTTTTTCCATGCCCCTATGTCTTTTTCTTCTATTGTATTTGTTTGTTCTAACTCTTGTTTCAACATAATCAACTCTTGTTTTAGCGTGGAAAGTAGATTGTAGTTGGGTCATTATCCCTGGTACGAGAGGCCAAACCAATTCCAAGAGCATTTGCTTCCTTCAATATTTGCTGGTAAAATTCTTAGGGAATCTTGTACTTCCTTCCAATTCAACTGGTAAATTTGTATGTACACCATACATAACAAAGCACTTGGTTGAAAAACAAAATTGTGTATTATTTCTATTATTGTGATGATGTTTCATATTCTTCTTGATGCTCTAAATGTTTAAGAAAAACTAACCAATTGTGTAAAATTAAAGGAAGTATTGATTCACCCCCCTCTTAGCATTTCTAACAATTGATATCAGAGTAGGTCCTTCGTTGCAATGCTAACTGCTTGAAAGTAGATCTGTAGCTTTCAGATTTGATTGGTGAAGCTTGCAGTTGAAGATAAGATGGTTGTTTACCCTAAAGAAGATGTTAATTCCCTCAATAAAAAACTTCGAGAAGTGGAACGTGTTGATTTATGGTAGCATTGGAAGTGCTCTAAGCCTTAAAATTTTCAGAGAGGCTAGGACACATATATTCCATAATACCCAAAAATTGCTTTGGGAAATTCCACTTGGAGGAGGTTTAATTAAATTTATTAATTATTTTTAATGGATGCCTAGGTTTAAACTTAGGAAATTAAAATAATTAAAGTAAATTAATTAAACTGGGTGTGAAACTTCTAGAAAAAGATGAATATCAAGTCAATAGGATCTAAGTCATTCATTAGAATCTAATATGGGTCGTGGATTTGTCAACGAGAAAATTATAAGAAGGACTTTGATGGGAATTATCGAGTGATATCAACATATCGTTTTCTCAAGAGAGCAGCGCAACAGTTGCCATAGAAGTCATCAAGAATATTTCTTGTAGTGAGGAGCAGGGATAGTTTTCCAGTTGGAGGTTTCCTGATTTGGGGATACATTGAAAAGAAGGCGGAAAGAGATCAAAAGAGGTTGCACAGTGCCACACTGGGCAGCGCAGAGCCTGTGAGGAGATCTGCAGATCTGCTGAGGAGCATATCAGATCCAGTGTTGTGTGTCGGTGTGTGAGACTGGAGGGCTAGAGGATCGAGCATCCACCTAGCAGATTGATCAGACAGAGGGAGTGACGCAGTTCCTATCAGTTGTGACACAGAGCTGCACAGTGGCAGCGCAGAGGCAGCTTGGGGTTGTCCATTCAAAGGTTGGATCAGTGTCGGATCGCCAGTGATAGTGTGAGGTATTTCTCATTAATTTTATGCTAGTCATATTTTTTGTATCGGATAGCCAGTAAGGCATCCAAGATTGTATTCAAAACTACTACTTAATAATGCAAACCCTCAGCTATTGCACCGGTTTTCCCGCATTGGGTTTTTCCGAGTACTTAGTCCAAAAAAAATGATGTCAATTATGTGTGTGTTTATTTTTTCTTGCTTAGTTCTTGTTTCCACATATAATTTAATTAGTGAAGGCTACAGTTGTATTTACTTCAATATTTATAGTTTAACACGGTAAATAACATGCATGGAATTAACAAGTAGGAGAAGTAATATCAGATTGTTGCAGTAGGGATTCGGGATTACGAATTTTCACATGGTATCAGAGCACAGGTGAAATAGGAGAGAAGAGTCTGAGAGGCCAGCGCTTAGCAAAAGAGGGAGATTGAATAGTTGCGTAGGTAGCAGATCGAATCCCCAGAGGGGCTGCATAGTCTAGTGCTAGGAGGGAAATATTTTCATGGAAAAATATCTCTCTAAGTGAGTCGATAGAGAGAAATATTTCGAGATCGAAATTTTCCAGTGATGGAGGGAGCAGTGCATAGCAGTCTTCAGTTGGTACACAGATTTTCTCCAACATCTTGCTAATGCAGAAAATCGTCAGAAGAAGCAAAGAAGAGCATATTGAGGGAATTATGACTCAGAGAATTTATTTCCTGAGAAATTATAATTTCCCACGCATAAGCAGTAGTAATCGAGATTTAGTTTGCTCACTCTAGCAGGGAGTACGTAGAGGGTTAGCGACAACATTCGACATTTGTTTGGGTGAAATGGAAGCAACTAGTTTAAGGGATCAAAATTGTTTGGAGGGTGCCTCCAACTATGTGATCTAGAAGGCAAGGATCTCTTTCCTTCTGGATGAGCATGATCTTGAGGAATTTATCGATAATGTGGTAGTTGTCCCTGAAAATCCAGATCCATTGAATGCCTACAAGAAAGATATGGAAAAATCCAAGAGGTTGATCCTCGACGGAGTAAGGGATCACATTGTTTCACACATTTTATGGCAAAGGGATTTCCAAAGAGATGTGGGATGCATTGGCTACGTTGTACCAGGGGTATTCCGAGTAGCGGAAGATGTACTTGGAGGAGAAGATGGGATCCACAAGGATGCAGAAGGGGGAGCACATAGATATGTTCCTATCGAAGCTTCAAGATGTCGGAGATCAGTTGGCAGCAGTAGGTCTAGCGCCTCAGGCCGCAGGCATGGTAATATTGGCACTGAACATAGTCTCAGAAGAATGACAAGTATTTTTGCAGAGTATCCTAGGTAGAGAAAAGTTGTAAGATTGGGAAGGGATGTTGGATTCTCTTCAGCGGGAAGAGATGAGGTGAGACTTAGTCAAGTGCAAGCTTGATGGAAATAGCAGTAGTAGGACAAAGCCCAAGGAGGAGGAGGATAATGAAACCCTTTCATCAAAGGGGAAACAGGAGTAGGAGAGGCAGAAGAAGGACGTCTCAAAGATTAAATGTTTCTGGTGTGATGAGCTTGGTCACTACGCTATGTAGTTTCCTCTCAATAAGAAGGAAAAGGATGAGAAACATGATCCGGAGGCTGCAACCACAAGGATCGAGGAGGAGGATTTTGCGATGATTTCCCACATACCTCCAGGGGAGAGTTGGGGTGATCTGGTGTTTTAGTTCAAAAGAGCTGCAGATGGGTAGGATCCTTGAGGAGTCCACCTCTTGGATCAATACCTTGCTACGGGAGCCGATATCAGAAGTAGAAGGATAGACCAGTGTTAGTTCATGCAGAGGAGTGTCAGAGTGACAATTGTTGTGGCTAGGAGTGCCAGAGACTGAGCAGCATAGAGAAAAGTTGGTAGTATTGGAGTTGGCACAGTGAAGATTCAGCAGCATCGCAGAGGCTTTAGAGGGTCAGTGCAGAGACTAGTAACAGTTAGAACTCCGGCAACAAATGCATCATGTTGAAGACTCTTGGTTTAATATTTTGGATGTTTTTTTGTTGCAACAAAAGTAGAGTTGTGGTGCAAATGCAATTGGCAGCAATACGCAGAGTCAACAAACACACAAATGTAGCATTTGCACAGTCGTTGGAGGGCAGTGATGTCAGACATCAGCAGCGCAGAGGGGGATGTTACAGAGTTAAGGTAATGCTTCAGCAGGTTGCATTACTAGATGGCATTCCTCGCTAAGAGGGAGTATTGATTTCTGGTAGAATCAGATGTGCTCTAAGCCTCAAAATTTGCAGAGAGGCCATGGCACATGTATTCCATAATACTCAGAAATTGTTTTTGGAAATTCCACCCAAAGTAGGTATAATTAAATTTATTAATTATTTTTAATGGATGCCTAAGTTTAAACTTAGGAAATTAAAATAATTAAAGTGAATTAATTAAACTAGGTGTGAAACTTATAGAAAAATACAGAGATCAAGTCAATATGATCTGAGCCATTGACTAGAATCTAATCCGGACCACTGATTTGTTAATGAGAAGATTATAAGAAGGACTTTGATCGGAATTTGGAAAACACATCTAGTGATATCAAGAGATCGTTTTCTCAAGAGAGTAGTGCAACAGTTTCCGGAGAAGTCATCGAGAAGATTTCTTACAGTGAGTAGCAGGGATAGTTTTCCGGTTGGAGGTTTCCTGATCCGGGGATACATTGTAGAGAAGGCAGAGAGAGATCCGGAGAGGTTGTGTAGAGCTAGGTTGAGGCGACACGGAGCTTGTGAGGAGATCTGTAGATCCGCTGAGGATCAGATCAAATCCAGTGCCAGGAGTCGGGCTATGAAATCAAAGGGCCAGAGGATTGAGCATCCAGCCAGTACATTGATCAGCGAAAGGGAGTGACACAGTCCCTATTAGTTATGACGCAAAGCAATGCAATGGAAATGCAGTGACTACGCAGAGGCATCTTGGGGCTAGCCATTCAGAGGCTAGATCAGTGTCGAATCACCAGTGATAATGTGAGTTATTTCTCACTAATTTTCTGCTAGTCATATTTTCTGTATTGGATAGCCAGGAAGGCATCCAAGATTGTATTCAAAACTACTGCTTAATAATACAAACCCTCAGTTGTTGCACCGTTTTTCCCATTTTTCCAGGGACTTAGTCCAAAAACAACGGTGTCAATTGTGCGTATGTTTATTTCTTCTTGCTCAGTTCTTATTTCCACATATAATTTAATTAGTGAAGGTTGTAGTTGTATTTACTTCAATATTTATAGTTTAACATGATAAATAACTTGCATGGAATCAACAACTAGGAGAAGCAATATCATATTTCTACAGTAGGGATTCAAGATTGCGAATTTTCACAAATGGGACATGGATTTGACCACAAGTATGTATAATAGTCTTTATATGGAAAATGAATATTTTAAGGTCGAGAAGACAAAGTATTACGATAATTGGAGTTATGCCATAGTTGAAATCATCCATCTTGAAGGTTAAATTAAACATCTACAAACGTCAAAAAAATATCATGAACTTGATGAAGCAAAGAAGGAAGTGGGTCATCTCAAAAGAATGTTGCAAGAGGAAAATAATAGGGAATGAACCTTGAAAATCCAAATCAAAGAAAAGGAAAAACATACTAAGTGGAACAAGTAGGATAAATATATTGGCAATCAAGTCACCTCCTTAAAGAGGGAACTTGAAGAAGCCAAAATAATTGAGTAATTCTTAAGAAGTCAAATGAAGAAAAATGAAGAGGATTGCACAAAACATGAATAGGAGATTGTCATATTGAGAGCAGAAGTAGACAAGTTGAATAAAAAACTAAGAAGCTCACAGGTCTTGCATGACATTCTCAATTGCCAAATATCACCACTTATCAAGACAGGTCTTGGATATGTGGGTGAGTCTTCATGCTATAAGGATAAAGTTGTCAAAGAGGAAGATATGTCACATGATGAAGAGAAGCCTCATGCTAAAGGTGAAGAGAAGTTGCATGCCAAAGAAGAAAAGAAGCATCATGAAAGGAATCCTCGTCAAAAATTAAGAGAATTCCAAAGTCAATTTTTTTCACAAATCAACCAACATCGAAAGCTAGAATACCAATTTCTCAAGAAGTCAAGATGATGCATTCAAGACACGAAATCATAGATTAGTAAAACCTTGGATATTCTCAAGGAATATCATCGCCCTATACACCCATGTATGCAAGCACACTTCATAGTTATTGCTATGAATGTTCTAACTATGGACATAGAGATATAGATTACAAGGATTATAGCATAAGTAATGAAAGAGCATTTTATCAAAGCCCTAGAAGCATATTTACTAGAAGGAAAATTATAATCCCATATGCCTATGATAGCAGAAGCTACAACACCTTTGCTCCATTGTTCAAACCATATTTTGAGTGCTACCTATGTCACAACTTTTGTTATTTTTCACAAGATTGTCGAAATAGTTTGACATGGACCTCACAGAACCAGGAAGGAAAGGAGTTTACCACTCAAGAAGACAAGACCACCAGGGGTTGGAAAAAAAAAGGTTTCACAGTGAATTCTTACACAATTGTAAGACATGATGAAGTAGGATGGAACACTGTCAAGGAGATCTTGTGTAATAAGAGAAATGATGTAGTAGGAGAGTGCATCGTCAGGGGGAGAATGTGTAATGGAATAGATAATTTAACAAGAAAGCACATTGTCAGGGGGTTCTTATAGATGTAATAGGTAAGCATATTGTTAGGGGGAGCCATATCACATGGAGATATCATCAAGGACACATCAACCACCCTTTTCCATTAATTTAAAAGGGGGAGAGAGAAACTTGGAAGAAACAAGGAGAGAGAAAGAAGCATGATGCAACATTCCTTGTTATGCTAGGTCTGTTGACATCAATGACAAAGGGGGGTATTTTTTAGTATGTTTTCATTGATTTCAAAGTGGGTGTAGGATGGCATAACAGATGCAACAAGTGCAAGATTTCGTCATTGATGTCCTCGATATGTTGGATATCATGAATGAGATGATGCATTGGTGAAACCCTAGCACTAGCGTTTGGATTTCCTGGACAGTGGACACACCCCGCATTTTTTGGAGTTTGTGAAGCAACATATCATTGAATATGTCTTGGAGACCCTCGCCATTAGATTCTCTTCGTGAAGTTGAGTTTTTTTATATGTGGAGTGCCTCGTGGGCCCTCATGGATTGGGATATATCCTTATTTGAAGATGAAGCCCCAAACCTGTGGTTCAAAACCCCAAAGGGTTATTGAGGTAGAATCACTGTTAGTTTGAATAATGTGATAAACAAGAATGTCTTATTATAGTGATGATGTGGCAATGTTGGTTTATCTATGGCACATCGATCTAATGAAGAGGAAAAAATGTTATTAGAGAATATCCATTATTAAAGGACTCTCCATGGATCACTATTAAATCAAATTAGGTCAATTTTTTTGAATTTAATGGTCCAATACGTAAGGGACATTTTGGCTCCATAATGTTGAAAATTAAAAATTGAATTTTCTCTCTAAACCCTAGGTTGTCTCCTTTCTTAGAAGCTTCTACGACCACTATAAAAAGAGGGATTGGCTAGCTCTCAAATGTGTGGAGTGAATGTTGATCTATAGTCACATCTCCTGTGACCTTGGAGAAGATTAGACAAGAAGGAAAATCGAAAGAAATTATGGGTTTGAAGTATATATGTGTAGTTAATAATCTATATGGGACACACTATTTGATTTAGGTGGAATCACTTTGTTCGTGAATCCTCTAAAAGTCAAAGTCAGAGGGAAATTATACTCTTCATCTAACTATAACACTTATGTAGCTATTTGGCCATCCTTACACCTTGAATATTGGTTTCATCTTGACGAATTTTGGATCATAAATATCTGATGTGAATGGGCTAATGATTTTTTGGATTTTATTCATACTTATGCAGAGAAATATGAAGTATTTATGCCTTGGTTTTCCTTGTAATTTTCGACCCTCCTTTGGGAAATCCTCTGAGAATTCTCCTAAAAATTCGGACTGCGTAATTTGGAATATTTTATGGCCATTTTGAAGAGATCATGTCAAGGTTTTTTAAATTCGTGATGCACCTGTGGCCCTCAAATATTCAAGTCTGAGGCCATTACTCCTTGGGTATTTTTTGTCTCGTTCTAGGCTATCTTCAGTAGAAAATAAGTTGCGTAAATATCAATCCTATTCTTCCTATTATGACTCAATGAGCTTGCAAAAACTATGTAAAAATCCTCTGCATCTATTCTAAGATAGAGTTAACGCACATCCTCACTCTTAACAGAAGGAATCAACATGGATCAATTCCTATAGTACTTGTGGCTCGATACATTTTTCAGAGGCACATCATTTCTTGGGCACGCACATTAATAATATTTGTTGTATCACTCAACTCTTAACCATGGATATGTATTATGAAAGTCTGAGATAAACCCGAAGCAATTATTTGAAATTTCAGCACTAATATAAAGATATTCTTTAGAATTATAAGTTGTGATATGAAGGAAGTTTTGGAAACCTTGAAATGAGATCGATTCTCTGTAGTCTTGAATTTTATTTATAATTAAGGCACAATATATGTGTTGGACTAGAATGAAGAAGGATTAAAAACTTACTTGCAGTTTGATATTCACTAGACCATACTCTTATTTCTCATATATGCGCCCAAGAGTAATGTTTCATTAGTGATCTGCTTGGTTGAATATCCAATGAGAATGATTGAAGTTTTGAATATTTTCTGAGCACACTACCTAAACCTATCTAAATCATGTTACACTTGTTCATGCGAGTTGAAATTTGGATCCTCTTTTATCATGGGAGATTCACGAGGGAACACAATTAGGGCTTTGATATCCATACATATTAATAAACCATTAAACCTTGAAGAAGGTTTGATCCCTATCACATCACTAGGTCACACTTGAGGTCCTTGCACAAAATAATTATGAAGTCTTTAGTCCCGTAATTTTGAGCAAGTCAATGAGCTAGAACTTTGGGAAAAGTTATTTTTATTTTCATCTATAGCAGTGAGCGATATCACTGTCATAGCTTGCTATTATTGAGAGAGTCTAGTAAGTAGGGTTACAATTATCAAAATATACTTGTGCATTTATGATTGAATTGAAAAATGAGGCTAGTGGTAATGTGGCCTATTTGTTACCTTGTCCTGTAGTTGCTTATGATTTACTGCTAGTATACGAGAATGCAATCATTACATGTGTTATTAAGTCTTGAAATTATGTTGAGATGATGAGCCACACTAATGTGTGTTGGGTACTTGATAAGAATTTTTTTCTAATTGGATTGTTGCTAGGAATGAAGGGACAATTCTCTTTCATGTGAAGCATGATATTTGATAAATTTTGAAACTAATCCTAAATGTTCATTTCTAGTAACTAGGATAGATATTAACGATAGTCAGAAGTAAGACATCTTCAATTAAGGTCGTGGAATTTGACAATATAGTAGTGTAACCTTATGGCAGTAGAATTTGACATGACAAGTGAACTATTATGGTATTGAGATATTTCAACGACCTTGATGAAAAAAATGACATTTTCTTGACGTGACCTTAATGATGGCCTATCATGATAGTATATTTTTTACAGTGATAACAATAATGATTGATAACAATGATGTTGTATCTTTGACAGTGATGACAGTGATGATTATGACAATATTTATTTTACAGTGATGTTGTGACAAAAAAGATAGTTTCATACATTGCCAATGGTTGAACAGTGTTGAGGATGTTCTTAGTTGCAACATGTGAGTAGTTGTAGATTGCAGTGATATTACTAGCAGCAATGGCAACAAATGGTGCAATAGAAACATGAAACAGAGGCAATAGTAGACAGTGACAAGTAGTGGATAATAGTGCTGGTAGTAGTAGTAGAGGCAATAATAGACAATAGCAACAATGAACAACATCAACAACAACAGTAGTAGTAGCTTGTGGCAAGCAAATTGTAGTTGGGTCATTATCCTTGGTATGGGAGCCCAAATCTATTCAGGGAGAATTTGCTTCCTTCCAACGTTCCTAGTAAAATCCTTGGGGAGTGTTTTACTTCCTTCTAGATCAATTGGTAAATTTTTATGTACATCATACATAACAAAGCACTTGGTTGAGACATTTTGTGTAGTGTTTATGTTGTTGTGATGATGTTTCATGTTTTTATTAATGCTCTAAATGTTTAAGAAAAACTAACCAATTGTGTAAAATTAAAGGAAATATTGATTCACCCCCCTCTCGGTGTTACCAACAGAGACAAAACACCCACATGCGGCTCTTTCCCATTGATGTGTCTTTTTCTCGAATGATAACCAAGCAATCAAAATCTCAACTTCGGGAAGATGAATGGAGAACAACTTTAGAGTAGCCAAAACTAATAATTCTTGTGGATAAAAATAAGATCATCATTTTAGGTAATCCACATGTTCATACTACATGTATATGATTAGGGAAAATATTGAGTCTAAAATGAGCCACCTAAAGGAAATAATAAAATAAGGGAAGAATTGTAGAGAGAAAAAGGAAACTATTTTTTCACATATTTGTAATTTATCTTGTTATGGGTTTATTAAAATTCTCAAGTATAGGTTTTCATTGGATGCAAAATTAAATTCAGCATCTAATAAATACTTAAACTTGATATTTTTAAGAAACATTTGTTGATATCAGTTGAAAATACATGAAAAACATGTATCTCTTCTAGAAATATGTTTATAAGTGTATTTCAAGATAGAATTAATAAGAGTATCAACTAAGGGTACTTTTTAGCTGTTGAATTTAATTCAAAATCTAATGTGTACCTATAGTTGATACTTGTTAATAAATCTATAAATTGAAAATATTTGAAAATTAGTTTTATTTCTATTAGGAGAAGATTTTTGAGCAAGTCTACCAAAAGTCTCCTTCTTATTCAGTTGGTGACGATCCTCATAACAATAATGAAAAGAAAATAAAAACTACAAGTATGGTTAAAACCCTGCAAAATAATCTGCAAACGCTGAAAAACATGACAACAATGAAGACAAGAAAACCCAATGGAAGCGAATTGATTTTCTTATAATGAAAAATACACTTGTTGGAGAATAATATTGATGTAGGTCTACATTCATCCTCCTCCATGGGATGGGTTCTTCTAGTCCCTATGCTTCCAACAATTGATCTCTCTCTATGGTTGTAATGAGAAAATAAGGAATGCATATCTGAACTCAAAAGTGAGAGTCGAAATGACATCAGACGATAATGATGATGATGAAATGGTCATGTGTGTAGAGTGAGGAAAAACTTATTTATTTATAATAAAATACTAAGATAGATCTAGATCTAGAAAAATAATAAAATATTATTATACCAAATCAAGATCTAGTCGTTAAGAGTATTTTATTATATTTGAGAGGAAAAGATTTTTTAAATGGACAAAAAATATTTATTTAGTAAATTAACTAAAAAATAATGATTTATTGAATTAATTAAGAAAAATGGTTAAAGCAATTAATAAATAAAAATTATTTATTAGTTACTTTAAGGAGATATGGTCAAAGTGAATTAAATATAATTATTACGTAATGATTTAATAATTATCTCAAGGGAGAAAACTTAAATGATTAAGGAATAATAAATAAATAATGATTTATTTAGTTACTCCTATGGGCGAGTGAAAATATTTTTAATTATTTTCACTAAATGGGTAAATGTGAAAATAACATGAAATTAATTAAATGAATTTATGGGTTATTAAACTGAAATAATTTAGGAAAAGTGGTTCTCTAAATTATTTCCTATGCTGAAAGTGGGTTTTTATGTGTAAAATTCATATTACATAGTGTATTTCAACCATCCTAGTGGAAAATGGTTCGGTGACCACTTTTTAGGTGATAACAATTTATTTCCCTCCAACACTATTTACCTATGAGGTTGACATTATCATTTTAAATCCTATTCATTGAAAATTAGTGGTTTTTTTTTTTTTTTTTTTTTTTTTTTTGAATGTGTGCTTCACTAGATATATTGTTATATTACTTTTAAAGAAATCATAATCTATTTTAGTATAAATAATGATAGGATGAGAACGATGGATTTAGATATTACATGCAGATTTTGTGGTAATTTGTAAACTTAATATGTTATGTAAATAACAGGGTAGAAACATATAATAAATTGCAACATTTGTTAGTAACTCTAAGTTTGTCTAATAATTCAAATCCCTAATTACCATATAAGATAATCACCTAGCGTATGAATCTCAATGATTTTAAATATCTACTCATCCTTCTCACATTTGAGTTAGTGTGTGGTTATCCTCCATTCATTTTCCCTCCAAGCTACCGTATCTTCCTTTAATGCTTCCTTTGGGAAACATCTCATCACTCATAACATGATCATGGTATGCAAATTATGGGGTGAGGATAGTTATGAAATGGGAAGGGACAAATATATGTGTGCTTATCCTTTAACCACTGGAAATAAACATGTCTATCCTCTAGAGCGCTACATGTAGAGATGCTTACTGGGAATATTAGCGAAAAGTACCTACTCGATGTAGTAGGTGGAAATTCAAGCCCCTTCACTAACCATGGATATATCAATGGAACTCATTAGGGGAATTTTGAGGTAAAAAATGGGCTTCAAAATAAAATAAAAAATATATACCAACAAAATAAACTTTATAAGAATCAATAATATTTAATATGATGATGTCATCCCTAGGGGGAAATATTTTAGAGGGAAAGGATGAAAAATGATTTTCTTAATTGTATTTTTAGCTTATCTCCTTATAGGTTTACTCTAATGTGAACTGTGAACACCACTTTGTTGGAAAACGTAATTAGTTTTGGTCTTCATAATTGTCATTGTACTCACGGTATATATGCTTATGTTACAAGAAAAATAAGAAAGAAAATTATTATTTTAAAGCATGGGTTTCATGCTCCATTTTTTTGGTCATCTAGGTCAAGCATGCATTTCAAGCTCCTAGGGTTTGTCTAGTCAAAATGTTATTTTTTGAGTCAAGAGAGTCTTTATCATTTGTATAATACCCTATTGGGAAAGTTGTAACATGAAAAATATATTATTTATGAGTCTAGAAAAGTCAAATTGGACCTCCAAGACCAAGTTGGCTCTACTAGACGAATTCATTCCCGTTTATGGCTATTCGACCTACACAAATGTGTATATATAGAAGCGCTTGACCTCATTTGGACACACACTCGATCTGCAACCATAACAAGTTTGATTTGGAGTAGAACAAGAGGAAATTCTAGAGTGAAAGTCGAGGGAAGAAGGAAAAATATAGAGAGAAGTTGAAAGACCTAAAATTTGGACCATATCTGCTCACATGTGTGAAAAATAGGGTTTTCTAGGAAATTTGAAGGACCAAAAATTAGAGGCGAGTTGCAAACCTAAAATTGCAGGACAAAAACTTTGACTGGAGCATTTTGACCCTCGTTGATCTTTTTGGAATTCGACTTGTTTGAAAGAGATCTTGTTGGAGGGTTGACTTGGTGCTTGGAGGAGGTTTCGACTTTGATCTTTGGGTCTTGGTTTTATCTTTTTATCTGATTCTATAGAAAGAGAACAGATTCTTTTGGGTTTTCCCCTTAGAGGTATTTTTCCCTATATTAGAGCCTACTTCTTGTTTCATTTGTCTTTATTGTTCATGCTCTTGATAACTATTTGATGAAAGAATATAATAAAGAACAAGAAGAATCTAACTAAAGTTCACAAGAAATTATTAAGGTTAAGGAGAATTGTTTACTATAGCTAGCCCAATAGATTCTCCAACATGGTATCAGAGCTAAGGTGAAGAAAGAGAAGGCATCTTGAAAATTGATATAATAATGGATTGCATGTCAAGGGGAAACATTTGCAAAAGGACACAAGGAGAGAATAAGAAGACATATTTACCTAGAAGGAAGGTTACTACAAAAAAATTTCATTAAAGACCTCATTATCTTAAAAGGAATCAAGCTCTCATTAAAGGAAGGAAGAATAAGCTCTTGTTCAAGGCTCTCTAGTGCACTCCATCATCTTGAAGGAAAGAAAGCATCAAAGAATCCTGGGATCATCATCCACTCTTTGAAGCAGCTTGAAGACACTATTGTTGAAGGCATCCTAGAAGTCATCATTATAGGGCATCTTTAAAGTCTTTTTGAAGATCTTGAAAGCGTCAAGATAGTTAAAACATCAAGAAGGACACTTTTTTTACAAGTAAGTACTATTTTGTGCTCCATTTCTCAATATACAGATCAAACGACTACATATTACAAGGAAAGAAACAAGCTCATTGGGTCAGCAAAATTCCTAGCATGTAAGAAGAGGATTGATTTCGTGCTCACAGAAAATGAGGTCATAGAATATGTTCTTGGTGAAATTACTCAACCAGACAAAGAGAAGACTCATAAATTAGCAAGATACGAGGAGGGAGAAGTGAGGGCACATAGGATTCTTATTGAATCCATAAAATATCATATCATTCCCTTTGTTTCTGATTTGAAGTCATATAAAGCAATATATGATAAGTTGGTGAATTTGTACTCTATAAGTACATTGTTGATTTCGGGTAGCATCGGATGTTCTCTAGCCTCAAGATTTTGTAGGGAGGCTAGGACATGTGCATTCTCCAAGACCCAGAAATCGTTTTGGGAAATTCCACCCACAGACAGTTTAGTTAAAATAATTAATTATTTTTAATGGATGCCTAAGTCTAAACTTAGGAAATTAAAACAATTAAAGGGTATTAATTAAACTGGGTGTGAATATTCTATAAAAATATGGAGACTGAGTCAAGATGATATGAGCCATTGATTAGGATCTAATATGGGCCGTTGAATGTTCAACAAGAATATTATAAGACGAAGCTCGATGGGCACTTGGAGAACACATCGAGTGAGAGATATAGAGATCGAATTCTCAAGAGAGTAGTGCAGTAGTTGTCGAAGAATGATCGAGGTGATTTCTTGCAGTGAGGGGAAGGGATAGTTGTATGGTGGAAGATATTCCTTATCTAAAGAGTGAAAGGCAGAGGAGGAAGTAAAATCCGCAAGGAGACTGCACAGTGCCATGCAGAGGCAGAGCAGATCTTTAGAGGGAGTCCAAAATGTTTCCGAGGAAACAATCAAGGGTCAGTGCTAGAAGCCAAAGGTAGTTTCAGGAGGTCAATAGAGCCTCGTTTCCAGTCAGCAAAAGATCCAACAATATTAGGGAAGGTTGCATCGAGTGGTGACATAGAGACTGTGTAGGGTGACGTAGTCACTACGCATAGCAGCTCATCTCTAGCTCAGGGCAGTGTCGAATTCCCTTTGGCAAAGTGAGTTTTTCTCACGAGATTTATTTGTCAATTTTTCCTCTGTATGACTTGTCAGTTTTGACAGTCATAGATTTGTATTCAGAAACTACTGCAAAATAATACAAACTCTCAGTTGCTGCACCGATTTTCCCACATTGGGTTTTTCCAAGGATGTTTGTCAAAAAATAACGGTGTCCATTGTGTGGTTATTTATTTCCTTCGTTGTATATTTGTTTTTGTAGTATTTTGTATTTGTGTAGGTTGCAGTGTGATGTATTCAATGTTTTCTGTAGAAAAATGAAAATAAATTGTTAAGATAAAATTAACAATTAGGTGACTATTTTCCAGTTGTTACAATAGGATTCCAAATTTAGGAATTTTCACATGGTATCAGAGAGCAGGTGAAGCAGGAAGAGGTTAGCATTGAGTAGAAGAGGGAGATCAAATAGTTGTGTAGGCAGCAAATCGAAACCCAGAGGGGTTGCGTAGTCCAGTGCCAGGTGGGCAAGATTTTCGAGGAAAATTTTCTCTCTTTGTGAGTCGACAGAGAGTAATATTTTTCAGATCGAGATTTTCCACTGGCAGATGGATTAGCACACAAAATTTAGCACAGATCAATTCTTCAGCTGGGACACATATTTCTTGCAGCAGTTTGCTAGTGCAGAAAAGCGTCATAAGAGGGAAGAAGGAGCACACTGAGGGAATTTCTTCCTCAGAGAATTCTGAGCCAAGGAATTCAATTTCTCACTACAAAACAGTAATAGCTGAGAGAAGATTTACTTATTCCAGCTTGGAGTGTGTAGATCTAGTCAGCAACTACGCAGAGGAGAGAGGGAGCAGTACGACATCTATTTGCCGAGATGGCTTCTACCGGTTGAGAGAGCGGGATCGATTGGAGGGTGCCTCCAACTATGTGATATGTAAGACAAGCATCTCCTTCCTTCTGGATGAGAACAATCTTAAATCCTCCATCAATAATTTGGTAGTTTTTCCCGCAGATCCAGATCCATTAAAAGCTTACAAGAAGGATATGGAAAAGGTCGAGAGGTTGATCCTCGACGGAGTGAGAGATCACGTTGTATTTCACATAGCAGGAAAAGGCACAACCACAGAGATGTGGGATGCATTGGCCATATTGTATCAGGTATCTTCCGAGTAGCGGAATATGTACTTGGAGGAAAATATGACATCCACGAGGATGCAGAAGGGGGAGCGCATAGACCCCTTCCTTATGAAGCTTTAGGAAGTCTAGGATCAGTTGGAAATTGTAGGGTCAACGCCTCGGGCTACAGAGATGGTGAGAGTAGCCATGAAAAGTGTCTCATAAGAATGACAGGTTTTCGTCCTGAGTATTCTGGGAAGAGAAATATTGTTAGATTGGGAGGATATGTGGGCAAATCTCCAACAAGAAGAGATGACGAGTGATCTAGTAAAGTGAAAATTGGATGGCACCAACAGCAGTGGGGTTAATCCCAAGGAGGAAGAGGAGAATTCAGCCCTTACATCAAATAGGTAGCAGGAGCAAAGGAGGCAGAAGAAGGACTTCTTGAAGATCAAATGTTTCAAGTGTGGTGAGCTTGGTCACTTTGCTACATAGTGTCCTCTCAGAAAGAAGGACAAGGAAGAGAAACATGATCAGCGAGTTGCACCTGCAGAGATCGAGGAGAGTAGGTTTTCCATGATTTCCGACATACCTCCAGGGGAGAGGTGGGGTGATCTAGTATTATATTTCCAAAGAGCTACAGATGGGAAGGATCCTTAAGGATTCCACCACTTGGATCAATACCTTACTACGGGAGCCCATATCAGAAGTAACGGGATGGACCAATGTTAGCTGGTGCAGAGTAGTGTCGGGGTGACAATTGCAATGGCTAGGAGCGCCAGAGACCGAGAAACACAAAGCAGAGTTGGAAGCAGTGCAGTTGGCATAGTGCAAAATTAGCAACAACATAGAGGCTTCAGAGGGTCAGTGCAATGACTACTAGCAGTCAAAACTCCAGTGACAGATGCATCATACTGAACACATTTGGTTCAATAGTTTGGATTTTTTCTGTTGCAACAGTAACAGGGTTGCAGTGCAGATAAAGTTGGCAGATCAATGTAGACTCAACAACAACACAGATGTATCATTTTCACAATAGCTGGTGGGCAATGATTTCAGACATCAACAATGCATAGGGAGATTTTACGAAGTCAGGGTGATGCTTCAGTAGGTTTCATTACTAGAGCACATTCCTCGCTAATAGAGAGTGTTGATTTCTAGTAGCATCATATGTGCTCTAGCCTCAAGAATTTTCAGGGAGGCTAGGACACATGCATTCTCCAAGACCCATAAATATTTTTGGGAAATTCCACTTGGAGACAGTTTAATTAAAATAATTAATTATTTTTAATGGATGCCTAAGTCTAAACTTAGGAAATTAAAATAATTAAAGGGTATTAATTAAAATGAGTGTGAATCTTCTAGAAAAATATGGAGATCGAGTCAACATGATATGAGCCATTCATTAGGATCTAATCTGGGTCGTTGAATATTCAACGAGAAGATTATAAAAAGAATCTCGATGGGCACTTTGAGAACAAATTGAGTGAGAGATTTAGAGATCGAATTCTCAAGAGAGAAGCGCAACAGTTGCCGGAGAGTGATCGAGATGATTTCTTGCAGTGAGGGGCAGGGATAGTTGTCTGGTGGAAGATATTCTTGATCCGGAAAGTGAAAGGCAGAGGAGGTATTAAAATCCACAAAGAGATTGCACAGTGCCACGCAGAGGCAATGCAGAGCTTCAGAGGGATTCTGAAATTTTGTTGAGGAAGCAGTCAAGGGTCAGTGCCAGAAGTTGAAGGGAGTTTCTGGAGGGTAGTAGAGCCTCGTTTTGAGTCAGCAAAAGATACAATGGAAATTTCATCAAGTGGTGACGTAGAGACTATGTAGGTTGACGCAATCACTATGCAGAGGCTGCATAGAGCAGCCCATCTCGAGCTGAGGTCAGTGTTAGATTCTTCTCACGATACTTATTTGTCAGTTTTTAATCTGTATGAATTTCCATTTTTGACAGTCATTAACTTGTATTCATAAACTGTCACATAATAATACAAACCCTCAACTGCTACACCAATTTTCCCACATTCAATTTTTCCGGGGACATTTGTCCAAAAATAATGGTGTCCATTGTGTGCTTATTTATTTCTTGCATTGTATGTTTGTTTCTTCATTATTTTTTATTTGTGTAGGTTACAGTGTGATGTATTCAGTGTTTGTCGTATAAAACTGCAAATAAACTGTTAAGATAAAAAAATAACAATTAGTTGAATATTTTCTAGTTGTTGCAACAGGATTCCAGATTTAGGAATTTTCACATGCATTAGATCAGAAGATATCCTTGAGGAATCAACTATATAGAATAAGGAAGTCAATGGATGAAGACATGGCCATTTATCTTATGAAGATCTCACAAATAAGGGACCAATTGCAAGCACTACGGGAAGTCATTTCCAATTTAGAAATGACTACTTGTGTATTAAATACTTTGCCACCTGATTGGAGTAGTTTTGAAACTAGTGTCTACTTAAGAAAAGATACTACTCCTTTTGATGAATTCTTGTGGCTCATTTGCAATATCCTTTATTTTTAAATTTTCAAAAATACAAAAAAAGTAGAAAACTATCAAAAGATATGTTAGAGTATCAAAATTCATATACTTTAGCATAAAAATGTATCTATTCGTTGTATTAAAGTTTAAAATTTAAATAATTTAAGTCTTTATGGAAGTGGGTCCAAATTCACAGATTAAATATTGAGCATCTTACAGAGCGGGATTCGATGATTTATCAAAACGTGAGTAAAAGGCTCAACCCGCAGGCACTTTCAACGCATGGGTTAACATGGAGAGTGCCTCCACATTTGACCCTGTTGACTACGGGGCCGATCAAGATCAATGGTTGAGATTCACTGCGGGGGCATTGGCTCGATGAGCTCTATGTACCTTGAAGACCTCCCGCAATGACGTATGCAGCCAAGTTGGTGACAGTTGTAGTCCACGTTGGGTTTTCTTACCGGTCTTTTGGCGCATCTTATCAGAATTTAATTTTAAATCTCGTGCCACCTATTTAAGTAGGGTTCTCATTTTTTCTGAAGTTATTATTGTTAGTTTGTGTTTGAATTTTGTCTGTGCTGTGTCTTTCTCAGTTATCTGTCATCCTGTCAACTGTTTTTCACCCTGTCAATTGTCTGCTATCCTAAAAGTTGAATTATGGCTAAACGCTCATCCCTGTCAGGTTCTTCCAGGAAAATCCCTCTCATGGACACCAAGAGGGATATCCAAGACACGGATTTTTCCCTTGACCACCTTTCTTTTTATCAGCGGGTCCTCCTAAATGATAAGACTTCTCCAATTTACACCACCATGACTAAAACTGGTGTGTTGTTTGCATGTATCCCAAGAACTCACCTTTTTCCCGAATTTGTATATTGGCTAGTGTCTATTATGTACCCTGGAAAATGTTTCATAATGAATTGTCAAGGGGGAAATGTTTTGCAAGTCTTAGCCCAATTAATTCGCCAAGCTCTGTGTTACCCTGAGTCAGAGTCGTATGTCCAATTCACTGATGATTCCATAGTAGCGCATTATGATAGTCTTGCAGGTCAGGAGTTTAACCAATTCATTCATTTTCTGAAGCCAAATACACAACAGTTTGCACCTGATAGTAAATAATTCCCCATGGAGGTTTTTTATAAAGAAATCAGACCAGTGTTGAGGTGCATTGCAAAGATTTTTGGAAATGATGATGACAGTACAGTGGACAAGTCAGTTCTGGGAATGTTCGCCATGATGATGAAGCCAAGAGTGGTGCTAGATATTCCATCTTATTGGCAAGAAGTTGTTAACTCTCAGCTCATGAGCTTATCATTGACAGGTTCATTCAGGTTTCCCTCTCTTATTGTTTACCTCTTTTTATATCAAAATGTAGAAGAATTCATGCATCTAGGGTTAAACATTATGGCTGTGAATAAGAAAAGACAATCAGTAATTTTTTGGACAGACATAGTGAGAAAATAACAGAATGCGGGTGGTCTGTTTGATTTTGTTGGTCATTTTATGTCTACTGCATATAAATTTTTGAATGGAATTTCTCCCCCCCTGATTTCTGCCAAAAGCTCAAGAGTTCTTGCATCTGGGGACAAATTGTAAGTTTGGTGATTGGTTTGTCTTTGAATATTATTCTAAAATTAGACTTTATGGAGCTATTATAGAACCTTATAGGCTTCCTATATTTGTTCCTATGAGATTATTTGCTTTGGAGTTCATTAGGAAAAGTTTAAACGCTGATCAAATACACTTTGTGCCTATGAATAAAGGTCATATGTTCAAATTTCCAATGACTGTGGGTCCCTTTATAGTTAAAATGAGACAAGAAATTGATGAAGCCACCAAGATGTTAGATGAAATGCACCTACTGTTAGGAGAGAAGTGGGCTTATGACCCTCACAGTGTCATTTCTAATAGAAGAATTGAAAATGGGTATTCAACATTCATTCATGAGAGCAGACCTGATCTAGAAAAAGTGGCAAGTAAAGGTGTTGTAGGTTCAGTGAGCTCAAATGTTCAGACTCCTGTCATATCAGAGAAGTCAAATAAGAGAGGTAAAGAGGCAGTAATTGATCCAGAGGATGAAGAATGGAGGACTGAGAAGAGAACAAAGTTCAATGAAGATTTTGTAGATGCTCAACCTGGTTTCTCATTACAATTGGGAGATGAGAACAATGTCCCTACTTCACCCAGGATACATGAAAGCACTCAGGAGCAAGTTCCCCTAATTAAACAAATGTTTGCCCATAATGCAGAGAGAAATCAGAAGATGAAGGCAAGCACAGAGGCTCAAGCTAAGTACCAGATAGCCCCAGATCAAATGAGACTTATAACTGCAATGGATCTTGAAAAGGATCAATTCAAAATTTCCCTTTCACATCCCTTTGATATGTCTATTGCTTCATCTAATCATTTTAATACTGTGAATTTGACTATAGATGTGAAGAAAATTCCATTGCTTGACAAAGTAAATCTACACATGCAAACAGGTCAAATGATTGTGAATGACCGAACCAAAACTAATGCAATGGCACTGAAGGCTGAAAATATGCTTGGAAAAGTGATCAAGCAGTTGAAGTTAGAGAAAGCCAATTCCAGGGCTTTGACAATTCAGAACGAAGAACTCAAAAATATCATAGTGAAGATTGGAGTAGATCCCAGTGACAGGTTTGATGTACAGAAGCTTCTACAAAGTGTTGAATCAGAAATATCTGTACTGAAGAAAAAATTAAAATTGCCTACAGGAGAACACCCCATGGCAACAGAGGTTGCAGAGGTGGAAAATAGAAAGAGAAACTTCTTCAGCAGCTCTTGCAAAAGGAAGAAGAAATCACTAAATTAAATCAAACCGCACTGTCATTGCAGAACCATATTGAATCTCATACTTGCACTTTTGTTTTTCCATCAGGTAATGAAGATCCATTAGCACAAATTTCTCAATTAACCACTAAATTGCAGATGGTAGAGAAAGATCGGAAAAAAACACAAGTTGATTTAGAAACTGCAACAAAGATCATTCAAGTCATAGAGGGTGAAATCAGTAAATACAAAATACATTGCCAGAATGTTGATGCTAAGATTAAAAATCTCAAAGAAAAATTGAAGGGAAATGTATCTTTAATATAGGCTAAGGATATCATCTGGAATGATATCATTCTAGAAATGAAACCAATTTGGGGTTTTCTGACTGAAATTGCAGAGGAAAGAAGTATTATCAGGGATTTTGAAGAACAGGTCATGATAGATAAGCAAAAGACAATTAATAGGGCCATATGGGCAAGAAAATTCATTGATTTCATTGATTCCAAAACATATCAAGAGTTGGAAGAAAATGAAATTAAAGACAATATTTTATATGAAATGGAAATCAATAAGATGATTGTCAAGAATGATTACAGAAAGTCCATAGAAAAAAATTTGATTGAGCTTAAGGAAGCAGTGAGCTAGTTTGATAAGTTATTTGACAAAATAGCAAGAGAAGGTTTGCCCTCATGTTGGGGTCTTGGAGGTAGTATTTTGTCATGGGATTCTTATGAACCTTTATTGGTGCTGGCGAAAAGTAAGGTAGACAATACTCATGAAAAGACTTGGGTTCTTAAAGGAGCAACAGTGATCAAATTCCTTCAAAGACATTTTCAGCTGTTGTGGTTAGTGAAAATTTTATATGTAGAAAGGCCATCTTTCAACAGAATCACTGCTTTCATATTGGAATATCACAAGCTGGTACATTCACCCAAGAAAAACATCGAGATTTGGAAGAAATGCAAAGCCTGGATGGCAGATTTACCAAAGGACCCCTTGACTTCAAAGAAAGACAAATCAGCCAGTCAAGGAAATGTAGCAGCATCGTCATCAATTCACATTCAGCATATAGATTAGGATTTTAATTTCATGTTATTTTACTCTTTTAAAGAGAATGTAATTGTAATAAGACATTTTGAGGAGATGTAATAGATAGTTGACGAATTCCTAAGTAATTGAAGTAGTTAGGATCAGTTACAGAAGTTACAAACTGCTTTCTATTGTATTTAATGAGATAGACAAGAAAGAGAAGGGTTCTGAGTTTTGGACCTTTAGATTGCAATTTTTTACTCATATTTCAAATTATTAATGAATGAAAAGCAAGTTTCTGGCATTTGTTGATATCGATATGTCTTCTGGTTTACATTGTGTGTTTTGTATCTTGGAATAAAAGTAAGTAATGAAGTTGCAGGTCTCTATTTACTTGTGTGAATAAGAGTTAAAACCCTTAATAGGCACTCCTTCGTTTTAACTGTTTCTTTTCTTATAATTCGTCTGGAGTTTGAGGTGATATATTATGTACAACAGCATATCAGTTTAGGCTTATTTCTTTCATGTTCTTATGATTATTTCATTCTATATCAACAGATAATAGTATTGTGGGACATTCATTGTATTTGATCTTTGAGGGTTTAATGATGAATATTTTAAGGTGATTAAACAAAGACCAATATTTCTGTGACATAATTACATAAATGTCTTAAGCACAGATTCCTTATCGCAGCTAAGGGATTGTCTCTTAAGGTACAACATGAACTATGGCCTCAATGTATCTTGGAATAAACTAGAATAAAGGAAAAGGATGACACCAAATCAAATGAGAAGTCTCAAGCTTTTGTTGAAAATTTCAACAAGAAGAAGAAAGGAAAGTTTGGAAGGTCCAAAGGAAAACAAGATATGTCCAAGATCCAATGTTTTGGATGTAATGATATCGACATTTTAAGATGGACTTCCCAAACAAGAAAAAAAAAAAAGGAATGAAATGAGTGAAGCTCACATAGCTTAAGAAAAGGGAAAACCCGAGAAGAAGCCAAAAGGAGAAGATCCAAAGGATCTTTATTATTAAAGGAAGCTCCATCTCTAACAAGTTCATTTGCAATTTGTCTTTCCTTTATTAGAAAGTAGAAAGTAGAGTAGCATGCACTCTTACATTCTAGAAGAGCTTTTGTTTTTGTAGCATCATGAAAGGAATCATGGCATTATAGAAGAAAGCATATAATAGTATTAAAAAAAATTAGAGTCTACGTGACCAAGTTGCTTTGGAAAAAGTCATCTAGCTAACAAGAATGAGAAGATTTCGAATATATTGTACATGATTCATATTTCATCCAAGTACTTTCTAACATAATGTTATAATTAGTAATATTGCAGAAAAGATCATCAACATCCTACTATGATAACCATCATTTAGGGAAGGTTCTTTAACTAAAAACCATCATGACATAATTGGTATATACTCCATATAGTATGGAAACAATAGTCTTGAAGGATGAAGGTATGATTATGGTCAAGTTTCAATTTGAGAGGCGGAATTAAAGTCTTTCTCCTCTTAAGGGAAACTTATATTCGATAAGGAAAGAAACAAGCTCATTCAAAGAAAGGATGGATAGATGGTTAAAGGTATAAAATTCTACAATAATGCTACAAAAATAATTTGACATAAGAATGTGCTTGATAACATGAGCATGAGAAGGCTTCTATGTAATTACTCTGTTAATTTGTAGTAGCATTGGATGTGCTCTAAGTCTCAAACTTTGCAGGGAGGCTTAGACACATGTATTCCAGAGAACCCAGAAATTGTTCTAGGAAATTCCACCCGGATTGTATTTTATTAAAATAATTTATTATTTTAAAAGGATCCTAAGTCTAAACTTAGGAAAATAAAATAATTAAAGTGAGTTAATAGAGTATGGGTGTGAATGTTCTAGAAAAAGCGGATCAATTCAAAATTTAATCTTAGCCATTGATTAGAGATTTGATCTCGGTCGTTGTAGTTTCAACGAGTAGATTATAAGAAGGGCTTGGAGGGTCATTTGGAAAACACGCACTAAGGATCAAGAGATTGAATTTCTGAACTGAGAAGTGCTCAGAGGAAATATCGATCAAGATATTATTTGCAGAGAGGGGCAGGAATAGTATCTCAAGAGAAATATTTCTTGGTCGGAGAATCATCGGCAGAGGAGGCAAAGAGAGATCCAGCAGAGCCAGTGCAGAGCCAGAGAGGTTAACGCAAAGCCACGCAAAGGCTGCGTAGAAGCCAAAAGGGAATTTGATAATTTGATGAAGGAATCAATTGCAGAAGCCGAGAGCATGGGTGTGTTATGAAACCATCTCACAAAATAGAAGAAAATATAGATCAACGCCTTAGAAATCAGCCTCTTCAAGGGGGAAACCTCCTTTACATTACATAAATGAACAATTCTTGGATGACACAAATGACAAAACCTCCTTTCTATATATAGGATTCCATGGGGTCACAATATAATACTAGTCGGCCTAACAATAATAATGGGCACAAAAATAACAATAGTGGGCTATTATGGGGCACAATAATAACAATAGCAAGACTACAGGGGCACAACAATAACAATAATGGGGCTACACTAACAACAATAAGGGACTAACCTAGTCACACCCTAGTAATATAGGGCCCTAACATGCCCCTCTCCTTCAAAAAAGTTTTTTCCTCAACACTTGAGTAGTTCTGGATGCTTCTATATAAAATTCTTGTCCTCCCATGTGGAATCTTCAGTGGGAAAGTTCTTCCACTTCATGAGATACTCTGAAATTGATCGATTTCGTAGCTGTCAAGTTCTTGTTTCCGTGACTGCTTCAGGTTCCAATATGATTTTTCCTTCCTCATCAAGTTTTGGAAATATTGTTTGAACCTGAATTTTGTCACCTATAACCTTCTTTAAGCATGAAACATGGAAAATTGGGTGCACTCGGGAAGATGCAGGAAGCTCCAATTTGTATGCCATAGTACTAATATTTTGCAACACTTTGTAAGGACCATAGTACCTTGGCGATAATTTATTATCCTTCTTAGCTTGCTTGAGGGAAATTTGTTTGTATGGTTGTAGCCGTAAAAATATCCAATCGCCTACATCATAAATTCTCTCGCTGCGATGTTGATTTTCCTGTTGTTTCATTCGATTATGTGCCAAATTTAGGTTATCCTTTAAGAGTTGGAGAACTTATTTTTGATGCTCGATGTGATATTCCACTGCTTGAACCTTAGAATTTTCTCTTAAAGATGATGTGATGGACAGCGCATGATATCCATAAAGTGCCATAAATGGGGTCATTTTTGCTGCAGTGTGGAAGGAAGTGTTATACCACCATTCAGCTAAAGGTAACCAATTGACCCACTGTGTTTTTTTATCAGATAAAAAGCAACGAATATATCCTTCCAAACATTTGTTCACTATCTCAGTTTTCCCATATGATTGAGGATGATAAGATGAGCTATGAACCAGTTGAGTACCCAAAAAAGAAAATAATTTCATCCAAAAATTTCTAATGAAAATGGGATCTCTATCGCTTACAATAATCTTTGGGTTTCCATGTAGCTTTTGAATTGTTTCCATAAATGCATCAGAAATTTTACTTGCTTTAAATGGATGAGATAAAGCACAAAAGTGTGCATACTTGTTTAAGTCTATAAACTACCACCATGATGACACTCTTTCCTTCAGACTTAGGTAAACCTGTGATAAAATCCATTGAAACCTCCTCCCAACGTTAATTTGGAATGCATAAAGGATGTATTAGACCCAAGGTCTTAATGGTCTCAACTTTATTTTGCTAGAAAACCAAACATTATGCCACAAAATTTTGAATATAATATTTAAGGCCATCCCAAAAAAATTATTTCTACTCCATATGGTAAGTTTTTAAAAATCTTGAGTGTCCTCCTAAGGGAGAGGTGTGTAATTCAAAAAGAATATTTTGTTTTAGTTGGGAATTCTTACAAATATACAAGCGATATTTGTACCATAAAGAATCATTTTTCCAACTAAATGTATCATATGTACTAGGATATTGTTGCAGATTTTGAATGAGTGTCCATACTTCTTCATCATTCTTCTATTCCTTCCTTGCTTCAGTTATCCAATCTGGTTGGATAATACAAATTGCACAAAGCAATGCTTCCACGTCCTCATCCTTTCTGGAGAGTGCATCTGCAAAAACATTTAGCTTCCCTTTTTTGTAGATGATTTCAAAGTCATGACCCAACATCTTTGTGACCCATTTTTGTTTCTCTTCTGAATATACTCTTTGTTCCAAAAATTATTTAAGACTATCATGATCAATTTTTACCTTGAAGTGTCTTCCCATTAAGTAAGGTTGTCATTTCTTTAGTGCATGTAGTATTGATAACATTTCCTTCTCATAAATATATTTCTGTAAATACTTTCCTTTGATTAGACATCTTTCAAAAGCAATGGGTCTTCCTTCTTGCATTAAAACAACACCAATTCCATTTCCTAAGGCATCACATTCCACAATAAAGGCTTTTGTGTAGTTTGGAGTAGCTAAGACCGGTGCTTGGCACATTTCCTATTTAAGATGTTCAAAGGCCTAAGTTGCTTCAGGAGTCCATGAAAATGCATCTTTCTTCAATAATGTAGTTAGAGGTGCTGCTATTCTCCCATAATTCTTAACAAACTTGCGATAATACCTTGTTAACCCAAGAAATCATCGCAACTGCTTTATGGTTGTGGACACTTTCCATTCCTTAATGGATTTAATTTTGTTAGGGTCTACCTTAACGCCCTCTTGAGATATAATATGACCCAGATATTCCACCTCTTGTACTCCAAAGAAAAATTTGGAGGTTTTTCATATAATTGTTTCTCCTCCAATAGTCTGAGCACCCTGTCAACATGTTGAACATGATCCTTCCAAGACCCATTGTAGATTAGTATATCATCAAAAAATACTAACCCAAATTTTCTAAGGAAGGGTTTGAAAATGTAATTCATCAACCCTTGAAATGTAGAAGGTGCATTGGTAAGGCCAAAAGGCATGACCAATAATTCATAATGACCCTCATGAGTTCGAAATGTTGTTTTCAGAATGTCTTCATTCTTCATTCTAATTTGATGATATCCTGAACGAAGATCCAACTTGGTGAAATAAATTGCTTCATGTAATACATCCAATAATTAATCAATCACAGGAATGAGAAATGTATCTTTAATAGTGAACTTATTGAGCTCCCTATAATTCGGACACATGCGCCATGATCCATCCTTCTTGTGCACCAATACTACTGGAGTAGAAAAAGAACTTTGACTAGCTTGAATTATACCACCCTCTTGCATTTCTGCAATCATACGTTCAATTTCGCTCTTTTGGACATAAGGATATATGTAAGGCCTGATGTTTGGAGGAACACTTCCTAGAATCAAATGAATAGCATGATCATGATCACGAATAGGTGGGAGACCTTTGGGATTTTCAAACACCTTGGAATGATTTTCCAAGACTTTCTGGAGATATGGAGAAATAGATTATTTTGATGTTGGAACTTCTAGTGAGCATAATTGTGCAATGACGCCTCTTTGTTCTATCTTCAAAAGCTTTGTCATGACATTAGAGCTTATTATTTTTCTCGGCTTCCTTGCAATACTCCTTAATTCAACTTCCTTTCCTTATGAAAACAATTTAAAGAAAATTTCTTGAAAATTAAAAGCTATCGTCCCCAAATATTTTAACCATTGTACTCTTAGTACAACATCAACACCACCCATTGGAATGGAAAGAATTGGACTATTCAATACATATTCCACCATGGTTAGCTTGATATTATGGCAATTTCTAGAGAAATTTATAGTTACTACATTTTCCACCATCACTTGACACTTTGGTGCTGGGTATAAGAAGAAATTCAATTCCTTGGCTACCTTACAATGAATAAAATTATGGGTACTACCCGAATCAATAAGCACTATTACATTTTTCTTCTTGATATGTCCTTCTATCTTGAGAGTTTTAGGAGTGGTAATTATTGCCAATGCATTATAGGATATGGTCGGATTCATTTGTTCTTCCTCTAGGATTGGTTCCTGGTGTATATCCTCTTCTTTGGAAGCTTCTTGTTTCTTTTCTTCCTTCTCTTCACAATCTATGTAAAATAATTTCTTCTTGGCACACTTATGACCTTTAGTTTATTTTCTATCACAACTATAGAAAATCCCTTTTTCTCTTTTTTCTTCCAATTTTTGTGGTGTCAACCTTGTAGGTTGTGGAATTATAGGAGTAGCAACACTTCCATATTTATAGATGTGAGTGGTAGGCTTCCTTGTGGCCATAATTTTGCTTTCAATTTTTCTTGCCAACCTGAATGCCTTCTCTAATGTATCAGGTTCCCAAAGGCGAACCTCATGTTGGATGTTATCCTTTAGAGTCCCTATGAATACATCAATCCTCTGTTCCTCTGGAATATTATTTACCCTTATATTCAATCTTTGGAAGTCCTCAATGTGCTCCATCATTGAACCCTTTTGTTTGAGATTTATCAATTGGCTAAAGAAGGTGTTGCTCTTTGTATCCTCATAATGTGCTATCATTTACTCCATAAAAATTGGCCAAGTGATGAGTGGTTTACGAGAACAAAGCCATTGATACCATACAAATTGATTTTGTTCTAAATATAAAATTGCAATGTGTACCTTTTGTGTGTTTTGCATATTACGGAGCTCAAAGTATTGCTCCATTTGTAGTATCCAAGTTATCGAATCCTCGCCATCAAACTTCCTCATATCTATATTTGGAATATGGTGGGTCTTAAACAACATTAGAGTCTATGAAATCATGATTAAAATTTCTTTTGTTCTCATCATGAGTTTCCTCTACTACTTTTTCACCATTAAGAAACTTTTCTTGTAGCAAATTTTCCAAACCTTCCTTTAAACCTTCCATGTCTTTCTTCAAATCTTCCATGTTGCCTTCTATACCATCCATCTTAGCTTCCATGCCATTCTTAAAACCATCCATCTTAGCTTCCACGCCTTTCCTCAAACCATCCATCTTAGCTTCCATGCCTTTCTTCAAACCATCCATCTTAGCTTCCACGCCTTTCTTCAAACCATCCATCTTAGCTTCCATGTTACCTTATATTCCATCCATCTTAGCTTCCATGTTACCTTATATTCCATCCATCTTAGCTTCAATGCCATCCATCTCAGCTTCCACGCCATCCATATTAGCATCCATGCCATTCTTCAAACCATCCATCTTAGCTTCCATGCCTTTCTTCAAACCATCCATCTTAGCTTCCACGCCTTTCTTCAAAACTTCCATTTCATTTTTTGTTTATTTTTGCGAGAGAAAAATTCGTTGCACTTGGTCTTGTAATTTTGATATAATCATGTTGCACTTTTTAATCTTCATGAGTCATAGTAGAGCCTTCTGAGGGCTTAATGTGTGTTGAATTCTTTTTAGGGGCATTTTAGAACCCAATACTAATATCTATGCTTAAATATGCCCTTGGAATCACTTCAAACTGATTTTTCAAACAAGACTTATGCAATTAAAAAAAAATATACACACATTTTTCTTGCTTTTGAGGAACTTGATATTTAAACTTATGTATATCTGTAATTTCAGATCCTAGAGATTTTATCTTCAATCCTTTAGTAGCCCTCTGAATATTCTTTCCAATGACACAGGTCTGACCTGATTTGGATTATTCAAGACAAAGTTATGCCCAATCTCCCACAATGACCTAATTATGGACTAGTTCAGTAGAGCGAAATTGTATGGCATGCCACGTGTCATTGTTTCCTCCTTCGGCTCTGAAATCGATACACAAGAAACTACATTCCGTGTAATTTTAGCCGGTGTTTACATAATTCCAATCCGATGCTCAGAGAAAGAGTTATGATGATTTTCCCAAGGTCACCTCTTTGATATGAAATTCGGGAGCCTGCAAAAATCCTAACTTCCACAGATCATATCTCCGAAAATATTGCGAACCAAGATCTGAACTTTTTACATGAATTTCCTCAGGATTTTTTTTGCAAATGGGTTTTTTTTAGCTTCTAAAACTTCGTAGAAAAATAGATATAGAGAGAATTCCACGATGACTTGTTTGAAGCAGCAAAACCCTAGAATCCAAAGGTTCGATATTAAATGTTATGAAACTAGCTCACAAAATAGAAGAAAAGGTATACCAACATCTTAGAAATCAACCTCTTCAAGGGGGAAACCTCCTTTAAATTACATAAATGGAAAATTCTTGGATGACACAAATGAAAAAACCTCCTTTCTATATATAGTAGTCCATGGGGTCACAATATAATCCTCGTCGACCTAACAATAATAATGTAACGACATAACAATAACAATAGTGGGCTATTATGGGGCACAATAATAACAATATGGGGACTATAGGGATACAAAAATAACAATAAGGGGGCTACACTAACAATAATAAGGGACTACCCTAGTAATGTAGGATCCTAACAGGGTGTGAGACCGAGAGGCAGAAATCGAAGTTCCTGGGCAACAAATTAGTCAGAAGAAGGGGTGACGTTGCACTGCCTAGAAGGGTTGATATTGGGACTGCGTAGAGGCGGTGCAGAGGATGTCAGGGAAAACTCATTTAGTGGTTGGATCAGCCAGTATTTCCTATGATAATGCGAGGTAACCTCACTAATATTTCCGTCAGTGATATTCTCTGTAACTGGATTGCCAGGAGAGGCATCCAGAGATTTTATTCAGAAATTACTACTGCATAATAACAAAACCCTCAGTTGTTTTACTGGTTTTCTTGCATTGGGTTTTTCAAGGGACATTAGTCCAAATATAACTGTGTTGAATGTGTCTATGATTTACTCTTGTTCAGCTTTTGTTTCCGCACTTGTATTTTTTCGAAGTTTATTTTGTGAAGGTTGCAGTTTGTTTCATTCGATTTTGTTGTAGCAATAAACTGAATAATTAATTTATCAGTTAGAATAATTAGTACCAGTTGTTGCAATAGCATTCCATATTTAAGGAATTTTCACAAGGTATCATAGCATGTATAACTGAGTGCAGGAGGAACAGAAGAACAGATCCGTAGATCCAACGTTGGTGAAGTCGGGATCAAAGATTTGCGTAAGCAGCAGATCGATCTCCCGAGTGATTGCACAATCCAAGCAAGGAGGGCTAGTCCCTGCAAGGAAACCTCTCTCTGAGTGAGTTGAAAAAGAGGTACGATTTTCCAGTTTGCAAAGGTAGAGGGAGAAATGCAGTAGATCAGTGCAGATCAGCAGCCGGAGGGATGCATTTTTCTGCGTAACAATGATTATGGGTGAAGATGCGTCAAGAAGAGTAGTTGGAGACACTTTGAGGGAATTTTCTTCCTCGGGGAATTCCTAGCTGGGGAATTTTAATTTTCGAGACCTGAGCAACAGTATTAGGCAACAGATCTACCAGCTCCAGCAGCGAGTGCATAGGCTAGGCCAGAGCTATTTAGAGGAGCGGGACAAAGCTAATTCGACATATTTTTTCAGTTGGCAAAGATGGCAACAAGCAGGTTGAGAGATCAAAATAAGTTGGAGGGAGTCTCCAACTATGTGATCTCGCAGGCAAGGATCAAATGTTTGTTGGATGAGCATGATATCAAACTCATCATCTAAGGTGTCATGGTTTTTCTAGTAGATGCATATCCTCTGAAAGAATACAAGAATAATGTGGCTAAGGAAAAGCGCCCGATCCTCGATAGAGTGAGGTATCATGTCGTGTGTCAGATAGCTAGAAAAGCAACAAATAGAGAAATGTGGCAGGCCTAGAGAAGCTATATCAAGGATCTTCCGACCAACGTAAGATGTATATAGAGGAGAAGATACAGACTACTAGGATGCAGAAGGGTCAACGCATTGATCTGTTCTTAGTTAGACTTCAAGAGAACCGAGATCAGATGGAAGTTGTGGGATCATATCCTCGAGCCACAAAGATAGTCAGATTGGCCCTCAACTCAGTTTCTGAATACTATCAAGTCTTTGTCCATATCATCCTGGGCAGAGAGAATTTGTCAGAATGGGAGTCAATGTGGGCATCTCTTTAGCAAGAAGAGATGAGGGACTTACTCAAGTGTCAACTTGAGGCAACTATAGCAGTGGGAGGAAGACAAAGGAGGAGGAAGATAATGTGGCCCTTGCATTAAAGGGGAAGCAGGAGAAGTGCAGGAGGAAGAGGACATTTCCAAGATCAAATGCTTTTGGTGTGGCGAAATGGGTCATTATGCCACACAATGTCCTCTAAAGAAGAGAGACAAAGAAGGGAAGCATGATCCACAAGCAACACCTGCTACTTTTGATGAGGAGGAGTTCGCCATGATTTCCCATATACCTCCAGGAGGGAGGTGGGGTGATTTGGAGCTATAGACCCAGAGATCTACAGGATGGGCAGGATCCTTGAGGAGTCCACCTCTCGGATCAATACCTTTCTATGGGAGCCCAAATCAGATGTATTGGACGAGTGTAATTTGGTGTAGAGGAGTGAAAAATTGACTGCACTATGGTTAGCAGCTCTAGCATTTGAGTAGCGCAAAGCAGAGTTGGAAACAATGTAGTGAGGCACAACGCAGAGTCAGCAGCAACACAACAGCTTCAGAGGGTCCACGCATAACCTAACTTTAGTCAGATCCTCGGTACCAAGATGCATCATGTTGAACACTTGTTCAGTTTTTTATGTTTTTTTGTTGCAATAAGCAACAATGTTGTAGTGTAGTAGCAGTTGACAGTGGCAGGGTCACCAGTAGCACAGATGCATAATTTGAGAGGGAGTTGTAGTACGAATGCAGTGTTGATAGTGGCAATGTTAGCAATAGTACATATGCAATGTTTGTTGTTATTTGGTAGGAAGTAGTGTCATACATCAGCAGCGCAGAGGGATATGTTGAATAATCGGAGCAGTAATCAATAGGGGTTATTGCTAGAGCACATTCCTCGCTAAGAGGGAGTGTTGATTTGTGGTAGCACCGGATGTGCTCTAAGTCTCAAAATTTGCAGGGATGCTTAGACACATGTATTCTAGAGAACCCATAAATCGTTTGGGAAATTCCATTTGGATTGTATTTTATTAAAAGAATTAATTATTTTAAAAGGACCCTAAGTGTGAATTTAGGAAAATAAAATATTAAAGTGAATTGATAGAATATGGGTGTGAATGTTCTAGAAAAATCGGATCAAGTCAAAAGTTAATCTTAGTCATTGATTAAAGATTTAATCTTGGTCGTTGAAGTTTCAACAATAAGATTATAAGAGGGGATTTAAGGGTCATTTGGAAAACACACAGTAAGGATCAAGAGATCATATTTTTGAAGTGAGCGGTGCTCAGAGGAAATATCGATTAATAGATTCTTTGCAGAGAGGGGTATCGATAGTATCCGAAGAGAAATATTTCTCGATCAGAGAATCATTAATAGAGGAGGAAGAGAGAGATCCAGTAGAGGTAGCACAAAGTCATAGAGGCTGACGCGGAGCCACGCAAGGCTACATAGAGGCTACGTAGAATCCAAAATGGAATTTTGAAATTTGTTGAAGGAATCGATTGCAGAAGCCAGGAACCAGGGTGTGAGACCAGGAGGTAGAAATTGAAGTTCCTAGGCTGCAAATTGATCAGAAGAAGGGGTGACGTTGTATCCAGGAGGGTTGATGTTGGGAATGTGTAGAGGTAATGCAAAGGCTGTCAGAGGCATCTCATTCAGTGGTTGGATCAGCCAGGATTTCTTGTGATAGTGTGAGGTAACCTCATTAATCTCTCTGTCAGTGATATCCTCTGTAACTGTATTTTCAAGAGAGTCATCTAGAGATTGTATTCATAAATTACTATTGCATAATAACAAAACCCTGAGTTGCTGCACCAGTTTTCCCTCATTATGTTTTTCCAGGGATATTAGTCCAAAAATAATTGTGTCAAGTGTGTCTATGATTTACTCTTGTTTAGTTTTTGTTTACACACTTGTATTTTTCCGCAGTTTATTTAGTGAAGGTTGCAGTGTGTTTAATTCGATGTTGTCATAGCAATAAGCAAAATAATTAATTTATCAGTTAGAAGAATTAATACCAGTTGTTACAATAGGATTCCAAATTTAAGGAATTTTCACATACCCAACACTTGGAAAAAATTATTTTGGCATGCTTTGAAATGGTTAAGGATAAATACTTCCAAAAAATGAAAACTTAGACATGAGGATATTGATCAACATCGAATATGGTTCCCTGAAGAAATAAAGAGAGTTGATAATGAAAACTCCAAGGAAGAAGAAATTGCAGCTTGCTAGGCACTTTGATTACAAGTGCTTAGCATGGAGAAGGATCTTTGGTAAAAGATGAAGATAGACCATGCGAAAGGATGTTGATCTCAAAAGTAAGAAGAATCCAAAGAGGCCATCATATTGAGGTAAATTTTATATTAATGTCTTGGTTTTGGTTTTATGGTTGATATATGTTTTTAATACCTGGAAGGATATAGAGGCAAGTATATCTACAATGTTGGTTTTGAACTCAATTCAATGAATACATGGATTGAGTGGATTTCGTAATCCTTAAAGAACTGTGTGGTGAAAATATTTACATCATCTTGGGATTAATAGGCATTAGTACAAAGAGATAACCCAATGTTCATATGACCTTAAAAATCACTTTAATGTCTAAAGGGAGTTATGACTAAGCTCTACTTTGATTGGCTAAATATAATGCCTTTGTTGATGATGACTAGAGGAACATGATATGAAGGGTTGATGGCATGAATCCTGTCATAGTTTGGTTCCATTACATTCAGAAAGATGAAAACTCAAATAGATGACGATGCAGGAGGAGCCAGGTAGCTACTTGAAGATCTCAATAAAGGACTATTAACTTATGTATTGATGAAGACATGCTAGAAATATTCCCAATTGAAAGGAAGTAAAAGAATATACTCTATGTTTTATAGGGAGTAAGAATTCTCCTTAAATGTTTGAGAAGTTGCAAGGATCTATTTACCAATCAAGAGGGAATGGGGATCTCCTCTCTAGGTTGAGAGGGAGCGGTGTTAAAGACACATATTCTCCATGTGGCATGCACTAGACTAGGACTAACAACCATAATTCTTATTGAAGTAACTAGGAAGGCGAATGGAGAATTGGATAAACATCTAAAACTGATACTCCTTGAGGATAGAGAATCCAAGATAAGAAGTGGACCGACACTCTTTGAGAATTGGATAGGTATCCAAGAGAAGAGTAATCGAAGAGGACTGACATTATTCAAGGGTTGGAAATCTAAGAAAAGAATAGTCCTAGAAGGACATACTTAGTGAATATCTGGATGGGGTATGTGCCTTAAGAGGTAGTGTGGTATCTCATGTAAATCCTCCTAGAATTATGCTCTGATATAAGAAGAGGTTGTTAATTAAGGCCTTACTATGTTGACATTTTTGCTTATGATGTTGATGCTTAAAATATGACTTATAAATCCAACTCTTCTTATCATAATTCTTCAGTTTGAGAATATCCTTGTACCATTTGCACAATTATGAAAACCTCCCTCATTAAGAGGGAGTGTTGGAAAATGTAACTAGTTTTGGTCTTCATAATTGTCATTGTACGCATGTTATTATGTATATCTTACGTTAGAAGAAAAAGAAGAAAGAAAATTATTATTTTTAAGCATGGGTTTCATGCTCCATTTTGTTGGTCATCTAGGCCAAGCATGAATTTCATGCTCCTAGGGTTTTTCTAGTCAAAATAATATTTTCTTGAGTCAAGAGAGTCTTTATCATTTGCATAAGACCCTATTAGGAAAGTTGTAACATGAACAATATATATATTAATTAAACACATTAGTTGATGCATTGGCCAATCACGTGTTAAATAGACATTTGCAACATTTGTAAATAAAAACAATATTCATCCATATATTGAACAAGATAAACTGAAAATAAAACTATTAGTTCTCATTAGGTAATATAGCCTGTGAAAAGTGTGTTACAAAAAATGCCATCCAAATACATTAGGCCTTGTGGCTTTTATTTTCCGAATATGCTGATACAAACATCAAAATGTATCCCTAAAATACTATCAATTATCCATGATGATAATCATGATAACAAACTATAGTGCAAGCTGCTTGACGTAGCAGTCACCTAATCGGTACTGGAACCCCGACCACATGCCTCTGGTACCAGAGAGGCAAATCATCAGTCCTAGTCTCTTGGATATATATACTCAACCTCTCCAGTTTGTGCTCCAACTTGGTGAAGGCCTTTGTTGCATCTAAACGAGGTACTACAACTGTTGTAGGCTTTCAAAACATTGTAGCTCTACTGGTTGAACCGAGACCACATCTGCATTAGCATTTCAGATAATTAGATTTGGATGTTAAAAACAAAATTAAAAACATTAAAACATCAAAATGAGAAATTTTTACCTAGATCACCCCACTGCATCCCTATTGGGAGTCGCATATATGGTCACCTTTGTAATACGTCCCTGCATATGGGAAATCATCGATTATGCTGATTTGGTTTCCTAGCCACAAAAAAACCCGAGTATACTTCACCACCGGGCCATCGCCTCCATGGTGAGCCATCAATGAAACCCATCGTAGCATACATGGAACTCAAGGTCCTACCTCATCTATGAGAATTTTTTGTGGGATAAGGAGTGGAATCCTCTCTAGAGAAAAAAAAATGAGAATGGAACCATAACCGAAATTCTTCAGTTTACTGTCCTTAGCTCTAGTCAATTGCCCTTTCATGCTGACAACTACTCCTTCACACCAGTTGAAAATAGTGGATTGTGAACACTCCACTGCAATATGTATATGGGCCTTTATGGTCAGGTGAAGTGTTGTGCTTCCACATATTTTGGTGATTGTGAAAGAAATGGTCCTCAAATCAAGTCACTTGATGGTTTTGATATCAATCCTACCATCCTTGAGCTCATCCTCATCAACACAATATCACCTCAAATATGAACCAGTAGTCTCTCCACCTGGTCTATGGCCAAATAAATAAATATCAAGACCTCTACGGGAGATCCCAGTCAAAAATTACATATCATCAACATCTATGGTGAGGTGATGATCCCCTATCACGAAACATTGTTCCTAGGCATCCCAAGTCTCAAAATCCATGTCATGAGCTCCAACTGAGATTTCATTCCCAGAATAATCCAATATTTGTAGAGGCCACAATTTTTCAAAGCTTGCAAATTTTCTGGATCACCCATAGCTTCCACATCATACTTTTATATAAATTATACATCAAGCATGTATATCTTGGATTCACCCAATCTAACAATGTACTAAATTTAAATACTAAATCGCTTCTACAAATATTTTGATGAATTAAAAACACAATCGCTAATCACAATGAACATGAAGAAATATAAATCACACACAACACAGATAATTTCTCGGGGAAATCTTACAGCTAAAAACCCCACTATCTTCTATTGTGTTGAGATTCAACAAGATGATGATCCTAGTGAAAATTAAGCACCTTCACTAGGTGGGGCCCGCAGGCTATTTTTAGGCGTATGTCTATTTTTAGAATGGTGAGCATATTCTAAAATTAGCATGATGTTGATTCTAGATGGTTGAGAAAAGTATATATTTAGATGAGTTTCTATTTTTAGAATATGGGAAAAGTCTATTTATAGATCGCAAAGCTAAAAATAGAATGCATGTTGATTATTATTAGCCCTTAATGATAATCAGACAATAAATAATAACTTATTCTCTTGGGGCACTTGATTTTAGTTAACTAATGTGGCAAACCAGTTAGCTGAAGGAATTATGCATTCCAAGGTTGGTTGGTGACTCATGCATGATGGACTTCGTTATAACTGATTGTGGCAGAGTTGTAATAGAGTTGGAAGAATAGTTGTGGGAGTTGTTATTTAGTTTAACTTAGTTAAGTGAGTTAAACTCAGTTGTGCTAGTTGTAACTAAAGATACACTAGTGAAATATAAGTGAATTAATTAGTAAATTAATTCACAAGTAGTGTCTTACTTGCAACTGAAGAAATACAGCAGTTAAATACTTGCATGTCAGATCCAGTGGAGACCTAGTGAAGAGATAGGTGAAAGGGTGTGTTTGACTATCAGTTGTGACTATAGTGATGCATTCAATGCATCTACACACACATTGGAGTTGCCAATGAGGATTGCACAGTCAAGGCAAGGTAAGATCGAATTCATTCAGGGATCTTCTTCAGCAGGGATTGTGCAGTGGAGGCAGGCTGTCAGGAGGCAAGAAATTGGTGCCTAGATATGCAAATTTCTACATGACAGTGTGAGACGATTTTATATTGTACTGAGCGCTCTATGAGTTGAGCTTTGTATGAGATTGTTTCATGATTCCATGATATACATAATATATGATAGTTGGGGTTTTTAGCTTTAATCTTTCCCAGTAAAACATCTTGTTATGTGCGCTTGATTTTTCTTCATGTGTTTTGCAATTGGCGATTTAATTTCCACAAATAATTGAGTAGAAGGATTATGTATTTAACAGTGGATTTAATTGTTAGATCAAGGGAGTCCAGTAATATACATGTTATTGTATTAAATTTCTACATATTTTATGTTAAGCATTGATCATGAAACAATTACATGCAAAAATATTCACACAAGAGCTCTCCAGTACATCTGCTAATTGTCTCACACTTTCATATGCAAAGATGACCAACACATAGCCAATTCTCAGCCTCTAGACAGTCTGCCTTGCTTGCGCAATCCCTGATGGTAAAGATCCCTAAAATATAGGAATTCTTGCAAGCCTTGATTGCGCAAGTATCATGGGCACTCTAATGGGTGTTTTCCTGCATGTGTGCAAGCAGATAATCCTACAACTGATAGTCAACTTCCCTTTCATTTAGAACTCAATTGGGTATCCACTGGATCCAACATGCATGCAGATAATAATATTAAATCCTCAGTTTCATGTGAGATCACTGATTGTGAATTAATTAATATTTAATTCACTAGATATCTCACTAGTGTATCTTCAGTTACAACCAGCACAACTGATTTTAACTCACTTAACTGAGTTAAACTGTTTACAACTTGCACCAACTCATGCACCACTGCACTTCGAACTCTGTTACAACTAGAATTACTCTGCATGTCCGACCAACCAACCTCTAACTCAAATCCACTAGCTAACTGAATTTATCACTTTCAGTTAACTCATTCAAGTCCACATTGAGAATAGATTACATTTTAATGTCCATATTAATTAAGGGATAATAAAAATAGACATGCACCCAAATATAGCATTGTGGGCCCCGCCCTAGTCTGGGTGCTTAATTCAACCAGGTGCTTAATGCACTAGGCGTGGGTGTTGAATCTTCTTGTTGAATCTCAACACTCCCTCTCAACAAGAAAGGGATTATCCTTCACCCTGATCCTATCTCTATGGTATTATAATTTTCTCCTGGTGAGTGCCTTCGTCAGAATATATGCAACCCGATCTTCCGTGAATGCAATGAAGCAACATGATCCTCCTATGCACACAATATTTGAGATGATGGTACCGGATATCTATATGCTTGGACCTATCATGAAACACATGATTAATCAGGAGTTTAATGAAACTCTTATTATCACAATGACTCACTGTCGAATCCATCTGAGAACCAAAAAAACCAACCAAGATCTTTCTCATCCAGATAGCCTCACATGCAGCTTGACTCGCTGCCATGTATTACGCTTCTGTTGAAATAAGTGCCACGGATCATTGTTTCTTGTTGTACCAAGAAATTTTTGTCGATCCAATGCTAAAGATCCCCCCTGATGTGCTCTTTATGTTCGATGGACTTCCAACCCAATCTGCATCCATGAATCCATGCAACTTCACTCCATTCGTCTGTCTATACCATAGACCATACTCTGATGTGCCCCTTAGGTATCTCAGGATATGCTTCCCTGCCTTCCAAAAGATCTTGGTAGGCATAACCATATCTTGACTCATCTGTTTAACTGCATAGAAAATTTCAGGTCTCATGTTCACTAGATACATTAGCGAACCCACTAACTGTCGATAGACAGTAGCATCCACTACCTCTCCAGAAGTAGCCTCCTCTTTCCTCCAATTTCCTAGAAGATGAGTATCCATGGGTTTGCAGCTGTCCATGTTAAACTTACCCAGTATCTCCTTTGCATACTTGCCTTGAGACACAAAAATTTCACCATCCCGCTGCCATATTTCCAATCCAAGGAAATAATGAAGGAGTCCCATGTCCTTCATTTCAAACTCCCTTGCAAGATCCTCCTTGCATGAGTGTATCAGTTGCTCATCACTAGTCAAAATTAGATCATAAACATAAATAACGATGATCAATAGCTTACCCTCAACCGCAATTTGGTACAATTTTGCATCTGCTTCACTTTTGGTGAATCCTAGTCTGGTGAAATAGTTGTCTATCTGAGTGTACCAAGCACGAGGTGCTTGCTTCATCCCATACAATTCTCTTTTGAGTCTGCACACATGTGACTCACTGTTGAATATTTTGAAACCTTCAGGCTGCTCTATGTACCCCTCTTCCTCAATGATCCCATTGAGAAATGTAGTTTTCACATCCATTTGATGAATGCGCCATCCCATCTGCGCTGAGAGTGAAAGGATGGATCTTATGGAAGAGTACCTTGCGACAAGCACAAAAGTCTCATCATAATCTATCCCCTCGATCTGTGAGAAACCACGGGCCACAAACCTGGCCTTGTATTTCTCCACACTCCCATCATCATCTTGCTTTACCTTGTAGATCCATCTTGATCCAACCACTGATTTGTCAACCGGTCTTGGGACTATCTCCCATGCATTAATCTTGATAATGGAGTCATACTCCTCCACCATTGCATCAAGCCAAGTAGGCTACTGCACTTCTTCCTGAAAGGAAGATGGTTTGGTCATAATACATTTGTTCATAAGAGCCATGTATCCAGTAAATTGGTCAGGAGACTTTACTTTGTCTGTGCTGTGAAGTAGGGGCTCCTACATTCTGTGCACCATTCAAGTCTCAGCCTATCATCTTTCGTGGTGCGCCTTCTGCCATTTCTGATGGATGGATCTGCATGAGTGATTTCCTCCACTCCATGAACCTCCTCATGTGGTTGATCCACATCTTGAGACTCGTCCTTGGAAACCAGCAGTTCCTCCTCTGCATGCAAGTCCAACTCCCTCTCAAGGGAAAACCGCATGGCTTTCTCCTCATCAAATTTGATATCTCGTCACACAACAATCATTCTGTTGTTTGTAAAATATGCACGATAATTATGGGGTGTTTCAGTGTACCCCACAAAAATCCCAACCTCAACTGTTGGTTCCAGATTTTTCCTGGCATCCTTGGTCACGTGAACATAAATAGATGAGCCAAAAATATTAAAGTGTGAAACGTCAGGTTTCTTACCAGTGAAAGCCTCTTCAGGTGTACTCATGCCAAGTATTCTATCAAGACAACGGTTTTTCACATGTACCGTTGTATTGCATGCTTCCGCCCACATATGCATCAATAGGCCTTAATCATGCAACATTGCTCGTGCTGCACCCATAATAGTTTTGTTCTTCCTCTCCGCGACCCCATTCTACTGTGGGTTATGAGGCGCTATGAGTTCTCTTTGAATTCCTTCTTTGCTGCAGAAGTTCTTGAATTCGTTAGAGATTTATTCTCCACCATTATCACTCCTAAGAGCCTTCACTTGCTTCCTCAACTCTTTCTCCACCAGTGCTTTAAACTCACAAAACTTAGAGAATGTTTTATCTTTATTTTGCATGAATAAGATCCAACACTTATGAGAAAATTCATCAACAAATATTACATAGTACTTATGTTTTGTTGTTGAAGCAACCAAGAAAAGACCACACACGTTTGTGTGAACTCTCTCAAGGATCCCCGAAGCTCGGTTTTCCTTCTCATGAAAAGTGGCCTTTACATATTTTCCCATAGTACATCCCTTTCATGTGTCTGATTGCGCAATTGTTCCCCTCGGAAGACCAGTAGAAATATGCTGCATGAATTTCAAGGCTCCATGGTGAAGATGGCCCAATCGCTTGTGCCATAATTCGCCCTCATCCCGGCTCACCACTTGATTTGCCTTGCCCATCATTGTTGTGCAATCATCTACCTCCAACTTGTAGAGATTATTAACTCAAATCCCTATCCTCTTGGCTTGAACCATTGTTTTATGTCGCGGGAAAGATTTTCCATCACTAAAATCAACGTCATAGCCTCTATCCTCCAACATTGTGACTGAGACCAAATTTTTCTTTAGAGATGGTACATGCATTACATATTTTAATTGAAATGGTTTACCTGAATCCCTTTGAAAGGTAATGGTACCAATCCTGGTAGCACTGTACCGTCTGTCGTCACCCATCTCAATATGCATCTGGAGATCTTTCTCCTCCAAGTCACTAAAAAGTTCCTTATCTCCCGTCATGTGAAAGAAAGCGTCACTATCCAAATACCACATAGATCCCAATGCACTAGACACCATGCATGCGATCAATGAGAAGTCAAGCTGAAATTGCGAGGCAAGGGCCTCACCAGTTGTAGATCCAACAACCTTCTCATTCTTCTTCTTTTGTGGACAGTTAGTAGAAAAATTCCCATGTTCATGACAGTGAAAACACTTCACCTTGGACATGTCCTACTTCTTGCCATTCTTGGACTCGGATTTTGAATGGAATTTCTTCCCCTTCCTTTTCCTCGCCTTGGCATTCAAAGCACAATCCTCTTCATCCTCATTCTTAGATGAAGATCCATCTCTGGTGTTCCGTCTGAACTCCTCTTGCACCAAATCCGACCACATTCGTTCCCAATCTGGAAATGTTTCCCCTCCATTGACAAAGTCCTGATAACTGTGCCAACTCTGGGGAAGTCTTAAGAGAGCCAAGTTCACCAAATCATCATCAGCGACTGTTATTCCCACACTCCCTAGTTCATCCCGACATTGCACAAACTTCGTGAGATATTTTGGAATGGTGTCGCCCTTTTCCATCTTGATCTTCCTAAGTTTATATTTGAGCGCCAATTTCCTATGGTCGTTGCTGCTTTGGAATAGATCTGTCAAAGCCTTCCACAATGCATATGGTGTGGATTTCCCATGGAGGCTTGAGACAATGTGGTCTCGTACTCCCTCCAACATGATACTCCTCTCCTTTTCCACTTTATTTTGCCATGCATCAAGATTTGCAGCATCTGGCTTAGGAAAATATTTGTCAATGAATTCCTTCAAGCCATTGTCTTTGAGTAATGCCTCCATCCCGTCCTTCCAATAAATGTAGTTCAAGCTGCCCTTGAGTGCATACTCTAACCTCAAGCCTTTGAAATCCATTTCAATCTTGAATCAGTTGTAACACCAAGAAAGTCTTTCTGCAAATTCGAATTCTATCCAGTCACATACTCAACTCCTACTTCACTTCTGTAATTTCCTATGCTCTGATACCATGTAGAAATTATACACAAATCATGTATATCTTGGATTCACCCGATCTAAAAATGTACTAAAGTTAAATACTGAATCGCTTCTACAAATCTTTTGCGGAATTAAAAACACAATCGCTAATCACATGAACATGAAGAAAGATCAATCGCACACAGCACAGATAATTTCCCGGGGAAAGCTTACAGCTAAAAACCCCACTATCTTATATTGTATTAAGCATGGATGATGAAACAATTACATACAAAACTCTTCTCACAAGAGCCCTCCAATACATCAGCTAATCGTCTCACACTGTCATATGCAAAACTGACCAACACATATCCAATTCTTAGCCTTTAGACAGCGTGCCTTGCTTGCGCAATCCCTGATGGTAAAGATCCCTAAAATATAGGAATTCTTGCCTGCCTTGACTGCGCAAGTATCATGGCCATTCCAATGGGTTTTTTCATGCATGTGTGCAAGCAGATAATCCTACAACTGATAGTCAACTTCCCTTTCACCTAGAACCCAACTGGGTCTCCAATGGATCTGACATGCATGCAACTAATAATATTAAATCCTCAGTTGCATGTGAGATCATTGATTGTGAATTAATTAATATTTAATTCACTTGATCTCTCACTAGTGTATCTTCAGTTAAAACTAGCACAACTGAGTTTAACTCACTTAACTTAGTTAAATTTTCTACAACTTGCACCAACTCATGCACCATTGCACTTCGAACTCTGTTACAACTAGAATTACTTTGCATGTCCCACCAACCAACCTCTAACTCGAAATCCACTAGCTAACTGAATTTATCACTTTCAGTTAACTCATTCAAGTCCACATTGAGAATAGATTACAGTTTAATGTCCATCTTAATTAAGGGATAATAAAAATAGATATGCACCTAAAAATAACACGGTGGGCCCCACCCTAGTCTGGGTGCTTAATGCAACCAGGTGCTTAATGCACTAGGCGTGGGTGCTCAATCTTCTTGTTGAATCTCAACAGTTTTCATGTTCTCTCTCTCTCCACTCCAACATGACTAACCAAAAGTCCTAAAAATGACAATTGAGGAGTGTTAAAACAATGTTTGAGAGAAATTTGCAAGTTTTGGGGTGTATTTTTATTTATTTTTGAAACCCTCGGTGCCTTGCGCAAAAATAAAGCGCATTTGTGCAGTTTCTCAGTAGAGAAACAGCGCAAATCCCATTTCTCAGCATGTATAAAATTACCGATGTGCATGGTCCCGATGAAGGGAAACTGCGCACATCCGTGGGTGGATTTTCAAAACTTAAACTCCCCCCAAAAATCAAACCAATGGTTAAAATAAAAAAATTAATTAGATGAAAATCAAGATAATAAAGAGATATATTACATGGAGAAAACGGTTCGTGGATTGGTCCACCGGTTTTCTCGGAATCAACCTCTGAAGCTTTGTGGTAAAAACCCTCTTTCCTGCTCTCAAATTGGTTAAAACTCAAAATGGTAAAATGAAATTACTTTTTCAACTTTTATAGGTTTTTAGGTCAATAAGATATTATTGTTTATGCCTTTAACCTTTATAAGTCAAATTTTTATGGTTTTTACTATAATTTTTCGTTGTTATGATAATTTATCGAGCGTAATGTGCAGAATACAGGTTACAACATAAAAATGGACCATTTTGACTATGAGCGAACTTTTATCACTTTTTGGGGCTCTCGAAAAATATGAAAAAGAGATACCCTAGAGTTGTCTTTTAAGCCCTTTTCAAACTCTCTAAACATGAAACTATCGTCGAGTACTTGGCTATTCGAACTCGTAAAAGTAAATGAAGAATCATCTATTCAATATAAGTTTACCCCTTTTTCCGAACTGAATTAGACTATTTACGAAAAAGGTATAAGTTGACTAAGAATGGTAAATAGAGTTCTCTTGTGCATTATTTTATCCTTTTCTGGGATTGAGGGACTAAATTAACGAAAAAGAACATTATGGAGTTTACTTACGTTTTTCTCCTGACTCCCTAAAACTGAAAAACAACGAGCTTTACTTTCTCCAGACTCGTTAAAAAATTATATTGAAAGAACTGAATGAGTTTTCTTTTTGTGTCTTTTCAAACTCTTTAAACATGAAAATGACATCAATTTAAACCTACACTGGACTTGTAAAATTTAAACAGTGAAGGAATCGTCAATCATGATGAGACTGAACCACTCCTTCTTAGGGTTCATTAAAAATACTTTGGAGGACTCATCCAAAGGATGAGCTTACAAGACATGAAAATTTTATCCTCCTCAAGCTTGAAAAAAAAAAAGAGGTACTTTCCAGTAATGATCTAGGTTTATTCCTGATACCCTTTTAACTAGGACCTTTTACTTCGGCTGATGTGTTAGAATTGCATTTAATAAAAGTGTTAATGAACATAAATGAACATATGCATGTTGTGAAGAAGAGGAACATAACAAGCATTAGCAACATAGGAGATTGATAACAGAGTTCGTCCAGGAGGGACTATGTCTCCGGGCCTCGGTGTCAAGGTGGTGTAGGTCGCTGCATTAAGTGCTGGAAATAGTGCAGATGTACATGGATGGAATTTTCTCTATCATACAAGGAAAATGCCCTCACACAAGAGTGGTTGGACCTCTCCAAGAGATGTTCCACTATAGGAACTATCATCACAACAAGGACTCCTATCAGTATGACAATAACTCACACATAATAACTATGAGTATCCCGCCAACATTGCAACAAAGGGATCTCAATCAAACATACATGTGACAATGAGTATCCCGCCAGCATGGCAACAAAGGGATCTCAATCAAACATACATGTGACAATGAGTATCCTGCCAACATGGCAGCAAATGGATCTCAAACATAATACAAATCCATGATAGAAATTACATCTCACATTAAGAACAAAACAAGATCCCACATCAAACATCAACAGGGATCCATACAACACAATGCATCTCATGACAAAGAGACAAAGAAGTACATGATCACACTGCATATACCTCACATCCTAGAGCTATCTGAAGACAAGGATGATAAATTGTTGGATCTGGTTGTACCATCAATCTCGTGGCGTCGAATATCCTGAAGAAGACTACTCACACATGGAATGCTGACACCCGCAACTCCACTTTGAAAATTGGCCAAAAAAAGATAAGGCTCGAATGGAAAATTTGACTGTACCACTGAACCCATGTCGTCGAGAGGTGTAGGATCGAATGTCAATTTGCTGAATTTTGAAAAGTGAAAATCTGGGCCTTAGGGAATCTTTTAGATTCCCCCTAGATTCCCCAAATATGCTGCTCCACCGAGAATCTAGAAATCTGCACCTCAAAACAGGAATATAATCTCACCATTGATATCCTTGCAAAATTTCAATAAGAATGAGTATAATGTTGATCTCATTCTACACCAGCGAATTTCGACCTCCAAGGAATTCCTGAAGATTCTCCTCCACAGGGAATCTACAAAACCGCTGCTCTAATGGAAAATCTGGGTGCACCATCACGTTCCCTAAGAAATTATGGTTAAAATGCACATAAAGTTCAATACATTATGAAAATTTTACCTCCTTAGGATCAAAATATTCCCTTCGCATCAAACAAGAATCTGTCTCGAATTGCATGCCATCTGCTATGTCAACCTCTCCTCAAACTGTGTGCTCAGGTCTGTTGGGTGCACTTGTGAAATGACGGGTTTAAATAATTTTTATGGGCAGATTTAACAACATAAAGGGTGTTGGCCTAGTGGTGAAAAAAGGTGATTTGTTAAGGGAGGTCGGGTGGTCAAATCCCACCTCCCCCACGGAATCCGCATATATCAATTTTTATTGGCGCATTTTTTTGTTGTTGTGGTGTGGGTCGTGCTCGCATTGGGCGGCCCACCCAACCAACTGCATACGGCATGTGTGTTGTTATCTGTTATACATAACATAATATATATGTATTTTTTGGGGTGGAGGGTTTGAATGTCGACCACCTCATCATATACATGGTATATTTCTGGCAGGGGTCACAGCCCGTTGGCCCAATAATATTTTATTTTATTCTAATATGCAGTGGGGTGGCGGGGGTGGTGGCATGCCACCCTTTTTTTTTAATATTTTTTTTGTTTTAAATAAAATAACCAGGCATTTTTTAAAATTCTCAAATTTGACCGTAGGAGTCAAATTAAAGAGGCCACAAACTTTCCTAGAATCTAGCTGGAGCTGGACAGAATCTGGTGGTCAGAAAAGGTTGAAATTGCACCTTCCTTAACCTGCCAAGTCATCCAAGTCAACCCAAAACTTTGACCAGCTCTGACTTTCACATACGAGCACGGTTTGAAGAACCGTTTGCACCATTGCGATCATGACGACGAGATATTCAACCTGAACCTGGTTCAAAAGAAATATGAAGACTTTGATTTTTGAGCTTCCATAAGCCCTCTTTGTCCTGTGTGTGTCTTTGGAGCCACCTGGATCAATCCTCCCCACTGAGGAAATTTTGGTCCTGCAAAAGCATCAACAATAATTTGTGATTGTTGTGTACTATGTCTGCACCCCAAGTGTCCTGAAAAGGTCACCTTCCATCTCCTTCACTTTTGTTCTTCGGAGCCTTAAGCGATGCACTGACACCTGTATCTTCTGCAAGCCTGTAGTACAATCCCCTGCAAATTACATGCTCAAATTATGACCAACTATGACCCAAACAACTCCCATACTTGCCAAGGGTTTATAAATAATACTCGATGGTCAAGTTTACATTGAATGTAAATCACACCCCAGCTATCATTGCAAGACCAAAAACATCAACATCGCATTTCGAAGTGATGGAAAACACCTCATCGCTTTTACATGAAAGAAATGCATCACACGATTTATAAAACAAGGCAAAAATATCATTGTTGTTTAAACAAGTGATGGAAAAACACATCATCACTTTTACAGTTAAAAATGAAACATATGATTTAAAAACACAACCATGACAAGCTAAAATATCTAGAAAAATAATCTATAAAAACCCCTCTTTAGAAAATTGAATGGGCCATCCCCTTGTGGGAGATTCACTTGTCGATCAACTCTTTCGACTGGTTTCTGTAGAGGCGTTTTTTCTTTGAGGCATTTCTCTGGATGGAGTCTCCAACACGTGGCTCTTTCATGGCCACTTCGGTTGCAATAACTACAATGAGTCTTCTTCCTCCATACCTGTTTAACCAATTTCTTTCCCTGCTGTGAAGGATTTTCATGCCTCATCCTCCTTTGTGCTGCCATTATTTTCCAACACTCAGAAAACACATGGTTATGAAAACCACAAAAATGAAAAATTTTCCGATGCCAAGATTTACGACCATGATTATCAACATTCTTATAACCAAAATGCACTCTGGAATAGTGAGACTTGTTATACCTTCCCTGGTGGTCTCTGGTGCGATCATGGTGATGAGAGCTTGCCTCAGCTCTTTCACTGCAACATGCACTACCATGGAATGATGGTGAAGTGTTCCCATCAATCCTCTTTCTTGGTGAGTTCGACAATGTTTGTTTGCCTTTGATGTCCTTCGAACATCCTTCTTCAGTGTATCCCAAACCTGCATAGCAAGGTCTCTGCACAACCTCCAATGGTTGAGTTATGCCTTGAATGCCAAGTCCTCCTCTTTTGTAACCCATATTGGTAAGGAGTCTCATGTCGGTTCCTGTAATGGGGATCTCCACACTTCCAACAGAAATGATATCATGTGAAGAAACTGAAGAGAAATCAACAATTTTTACCTCAGTTGTCGATTTTGAAACATGTGAAGAAGGCTTCTCTAAGCCTTCGTTGTGCTTCCGTTAATTTTGGACAACTAGGTCCAAACTCCATGTTGTGATGCTCAGGTGAAGATGCCAATATTTTAATTGGACTCCTCTTTCATAGAGGTGCAATATTGATCTAAAGATCATCTTGATCCGATGAGTAGAACATTTATTTTGAATGTATTCAAAATATGTGAAGGTCGGCCTGAAGATTTGGAGCCCCAGCAGTTGTGTCACACACCCTCATTGATGGATATAAACTGGTCAACGTTGGAGGACATTTTCACTCATCACATCCTCACACATTCTCTCTCATCATCTGATTGGTTCGATCACCTTGGAGGCTCTTCTCTTCACACGTGGGAAACACAACAAAGAGATTTTTATTTTTTGTCCTAGGGTTTTTCAGCACAGATTTGACCAACGTTGACTTTGGTCAACACTTGGTCAAACTGACTCGAAACTTGGTCAAAATTTTGATTTTCTTAGTCCACATTTTTTTCACTGAAATCGAGGTTGACCGTTGACTTTGACCTGGTTGTGTTGAATTTTTGGTGTTGCTATTTTGTGTTGACCATTGATTGGGATAGCATTGACTTTCGTTGACTTTGGGTTGACTGATATCGTTGTCCGTGAGGGTTTTGTGACACTTCTGGTTGTATGACCATATTGATACTTTGTTGGTTGAAGCATCATATTGACCGCCATAACACACCAATACACTTATATATTTTGGCTTGTCTTCTATCGATCTACTGGTATGTTTTATCAACATTTTACTTTCTTGTTTATGTGATTGTTGATTGATATTGGGATAAAAATTAAAGTTTCATCAAGCATAGAAAATCTACAAAATTCACATAGTATCGGAGCTGAGGTGAAGACAAAGCCCTAGTTTGTAGCAATCATCGAAGAAGAGGATGGGTTCCTAAAACTACAATGGCTTTAATACTGATAACAAATTGACCGGGAAGGAAGAATTCCATGCCTGGAATATGACACTGGATCTTAATTTGGAAGACCAAGATGTCATGGACTATGTGCAGGGTAAAATCCAAGAGCCTCCATCCACTGCAACTGTTGCTTACAAATCAAATTATAAGAAGGGGGGAATCAAAGCAAAGCTGATGAGCAGGGACTCAATTCATAAGAGTCTGGTTGCCTACATCTCTGAGCTGGGCACATCCAAGGAGATGTATGATAAGTTGGTGAACATGTTCAAGGCCAACAATGTGAATCAAGTCCTATTATTCAATAACCAATTGAAGAATCTGAAGAAAGGCAGGGATGAGTCTGTTCAATCATATTTTCTGAAGCTGATTGAAATTAGGAATAATCTTCTGGCTATTGGGGAGACAATAGTTGACCAAGAGATGGTTCTCACTTCACTTGGAGGTCTCTCATACGAATGGCATGTATTAAACACTACCATTCTCAATAAAAATGTCATACTTGATTTTGACGAAGTATTATCGAGATGCATACAAGAAGAGACAAGGATAAAGGAATATGAAAATGAAGGAAATGATACCTTTGCTACTCATACTAAGAAGAAGACTTTGGTGGTCCCAGGAACAAAGGAAGAGCAGGGGCCCAAGGAAAGAAAGAGAAATGTTACAATTTCCACAAGCCTAGACACTATGCTAGATAATTCCCTTTCAAGAAGGATTCTCCCAATGATGATGATGACAACAAAAACCAGAGGAATGGAAATCAAAGGAACAAGAGGTTCAAGGGGAAGAGGAAGGCTCCCTCTAGCGGAAATGGGAAACCTTTCAAAAGGTCGATAAATTCCAGGTATGAGGAATCAAATTTTGTTGATAAAAGAAATGAATTCATTCTTGTATCTGCCCTCTCTACTGCATCTCCACCCAACACTATGGATGTCTGGTTGATAGATAGTGGTGCCTCAAGGCACATCACCGGGTTCAGGGAAGCACTTTCTGATATGGTTGACAAGGATACTAATATATAAATTATCCTTGGAGATAATGCTAGATATCCCATGAAAGGGACAAGGACTGTGACCCTCCACTTGTCTCAAGGTCAAGCCCTTCGTTTGCAAGATGTACTATACGTACCTGAAGACAAAGGTTTCAATGTGGAATTCATTGGTGGGTAGGTGTGCATCTGGAAGAAGAGTTCAAATGAATCTATCACGATCGGGTTTAGAGTTGATATACTCTACGAAGTTGGAGGAAGTCCACTGGGAGCGATGACATGTGATATTATCTGACAGACCGATAATGGCACTGAATATGAGACGAACGAGTTCAATAAATTTTGCAGAGAAGCTGGCATCAAGAGGGAGACCACAACTATCTATACTCCTTACCAGAATGGTGTTGTTGAGCTAACGAATAGGACCATTATGGAAGTTTCCTATGCCATGCTATGTGACAAAGGTCTACCGAAGTTTCTGTGGGGAGAAGCTGCGAACACTGTTGTGTACATACAAAACTGATGCCCACATTATGCTCTAACTCCAAAAATCCCGAAGAGGTTTTCTCTGGTAAGAAACCTAACGTCTCACATTTTATATTTTTTGGATGTTCTGTTTATTTTCATGTTACCTTTGACGAAGATGCTTCCCTGAGGAAAATAGTCAATCTTCTGAGATCTGATGAAGATCATGAAGCAAGGCCTGGAAATCAAGAAGAACCGAAGGATGAGACGATGCTCGATGTTGAAGGACCAATGGATCCAATTGATCCACCTCCTTCAATGAGGAAAATACCCTCATGGCTTAGGGACACTCTCGAGGATGCTGAGAATCATATGGCCCTAAGGGGGACATTCCTTGAAAGCAAGAAGCCAAATTGATACCAAGGGTATCTAGCAGCCATGAGTACTATTGTACAATGTGAGCATGGATATTTTGAGGAAGTTGTAAAGCATCAAGTCTGGAATGATGCTATGCACGAAGAATATGAGTCCATTATGAAGAATGATGCCTGGGATGTGGTTCCGAGACCGGAGGGCAAAGCATTATTCACCTTGAAATGTCTCTACAAGATCAAGCATGGATCTGATGGAAGTGTTGAAAAGTTCAAGGCAAGATTCGTTGCCCGTGGCTTCTCTCAAAAGGAAGGCGTAGACTATGATGAAATATTTGCACCTATGGCCTGATATACCACCATCCAATCTATCATAGCCCTTGCTGCTATGCAAGGGTGGAGTCTCCATCAGATGGATGTGAAGACCACATTTATGCATGGTGCGATAAAGGAAGAGGTGTATGTGGAGCAACCTCTGGAGTTCGAAGTCTAGGATCGAGACATCCATGTTTTTAGGTTGAATAAATCCCTCTATGGGTTTAAGCAACCATCCAGAGCTTGGTATGAGAGGATAGATAGCTACCTGATGAAGTTGGGCTTCACTCGTAGTAATGTTGATCCAAACCTTTACTTTAAGGTTGATAGAGAAAATCCTCTCATTCTGGTGTTGTATGTGGACGACCTCTTCCTGACAGTTGTTGACCCTCTCATTCATCAGTGCAAGAGGGAGCTCGTTGCTGAGTTCAAGATGAAGGACCTAGGACTGATGCATTACTTCCTAGGCCTGGAGGTCTGGCAGAGACCTGGCGAGATTTTCTTTTCTCAAGGAAAATATATTTTGAAGCTTCTGGAAAGATTTGGTATGGTGGACTGTAAGTCCGCTTCGACAACGATGGAGCTCAAATTTAAGAAGTTGATTGGCAGTGCTACTAGGCCCATGCTATCAAATCCTACTAAGTATCCTCAACTCATAGGGGCCCTGATGTTCTTTGTGAACATCCGTTCGGACGTATGTTTTGCAGTGAACACTTTGAGTCAACATATGGTTGAGCCTCATCACATTCACTGGGTTTGTGCCAAGAAACTCTGGAGATATCTCTGGGGCACGATATACCATGGGTTGAGATACACTACCGGGAGCATGACACTCCATGGATATACTGATGTCGATTGGGCTAGCAGTGTGGTGGATCGCAAGAGCACATCTAGATTCTTCTTCACACGTAGGTCTGCTTCGAGCAGGAAGTAGAATTCGGTAGCCTTGAGCACTGTTGAGGCCGAATACATTACAACATGTATGGCATGTTGTGAAGTCACTTGGTTGTGAAATCTCATTAGTGAGTTTTTCGAGCATGTGCTAGATGCCACCGTTATCCTTTGTGATAACCAGAGGGGGATTCATTTTTCATAGTATCCCGTGTTCCACGATTGATCCAAGCATGTTGATGGCTAGTACCACTTTATCCAGGATATGGTACAGCAAGGCAATGTAAGGCTCGATCATATTGGAACTGATGAGCAGGTTGCGGATATCCTCACAATTCCCTTGGGGAAGGTCATGTTCCTAACCTTTGTTGGAATCACGATTGTCGTTAGACCAAAACCCACAGGCGTTAGTCTCCGCTACAATCGCCAGAGTTAGGATCCACAAGAGGCGGTTAGTCCATGTTGCGAAACACATGGGGAGCGTTGAACCAATGTCCAACAATCTCCCCCCCAACGCGAGCCGGGTGAGTTTCGAACTCGAGACATGTTGCTCTGATACCAATTGTTGGAATCACGATTGCCGTTAGACCAAAACCCATAGGCATTAATCTCCACTACAATCGCCAGAGTTAGGATCCACGAGAGGCGGTTAGTCCATGTTGCGAAACACATGGGGAGCATTGAACCAATGTCCAACATCCTTCCATGAGAATATTGGAATTGTGGAACGACCCTATTTTGAGGGTCCTGTTGGACGATGAGCTCTTGGAGCTCTGGGGGGCTTTGGGGATAGCTTCTAGGAGCTATAAGCAACCACATGGCTTGGCTTGTCGAACCTTGTTGGTGTGCTTCTGCCCCACCGTTATGATGATTGAGTTGGTTCACCTCTCATGATCTGTGCCCTGTATGCATCCTACCCATTTGATTCCCATACTCATGGGAAGTACCTCTCATTTGGCTAGTGAGGTGGGAAAATCTAGAAAATAGTAGCAAAGACTGATAGACACATTATAGGTGTCCATACTCTCTATCTAAGATGGAACAGTCCAACCACTTGATTGGGGATCAAGTCTAGTGAGGTTTTGGACCTCCAACTGACTTCGGGTCAGATAAACCAACTTCGGGTTGGTATGAGACTCTTTTTGAGTCCTATACAGGTTTTGAACCTCTGAGATGAATTTGTCAGCCGGGGATGATTTATTTGTGACTTACCCACTTCTGTTCTGAAATAAAGAATCCAGCAAAGCAAGTTACAGTGGGATGACGCACGATGTTTGGGTTGCATAGGTGGATGGAGTTCTCCCTAGTTGAGAGGGAGTGTTAATTTTGGACAACTAGGTCCAAACTCCATGTTGTGATGATTAGATGAAGATGCCAATATTTTTCTTGGACTCCTCTTTCGGAGAGGTGCAAGATCGATTTAAAGATCATCTTGTTCCGATGAGTAGAACATTTATTTTGAATTTATTCAAAATATGTGCAAGTCGGCCTGAAGGTTTGGAGCCCCAGCAGTTGTGTCACACACCCTCATTGATGGATATAAACTGGTCAATGTTGGAGGACATTTTCACTCATCATATCCTCACACATTCTCTCTCATCATATGATTGGTTCGATCACCTTGGAGGCTCTTCTCTTCACACGTGGGAAATGCAGCAAAGAGATTTATGTTTTCTGTCCTAGGGTTTTTCAGCGCAGATTTGACCACCATTCACTTTGGTCAAACTGATTCGAAACTTGGTCAAAATTCTGATTTCCTTAGTCCACATTTGTGGCACTGAAATCGATGTTGACTGTTGACTTTGACCTTGATGCGTTGACTTTTTTATGCTGTTGTTTTGCGTTGACTGTTGACTAGGACAACATTGAATTTTTTGACTTTGGGTTGACTGATCTGGTTGTCCGTGAGGGTTGGCTGACCATATTGATACTTTTATGGTTGAAGCATCATGTTGACCATCGTAACGCACCAACACACTTATATATTTTGGCTTGTCTTCTGTCGATCTACTGGTATGTTCTATCAGCATTTATTTTCTTGTTTATGTGATTGATGACTAATATTGGGATAAAAAGTAAAGTTGCATCAAACATAGAACATCTACAAAAATTTACAGCTTCACTTCCTCCAAGACCTATGTCGCGGCTTGTAGTTGACGCTGTAATTGTTGCTTCTCCTCCTTCTCTTCCTGTAGGAGTGCCTTCAATGCATCTTGATTTGCTTGAAGATTTTTGTTGTTGCACTTCAATTCTTCCAACGCCTCTGTCATGGCTTGAAACTGAAGCTACAATTGATGTTTGTCCTCCTTCTCTTCCTGTAGGAGTGTCTTCAATTCAGCGTTGTCTGCTGCTTGTTTTTCATAAGCTTCGTACAACATGTCCACTTTCTCCGACACCCTGAGCATGGTCTCGTACATGTCTTTGACATCCTCCCTTGCTCAACTCAGTGAATGTTGAATGGTTCACGTCTGCAATCCAAATTAGGAAGAAGACTGCTCTGATACCACTTGATCCGGGTTTATTCCTGATACCCTTTTAACCAAGACTTTTTACTTCGGTTGATGTGTTAGAATTGCATTTAATCAAAGCGATAATGAACATAAATGAACATCTACATGCTGTGAGGAAGAGGAACATAACAAGCATTAGCAACATAAGAGATTGGCAATGGAATTCGTTCAGGAGGGACTACGTCTCCGGGCCTCGGTGTCAAGATGGTGTAGGTCGCTGCACTAAGTGCTGGAAATAGTGCAGATGTACAAGGATGTAATTTTCTCTATCATACAAGTAAAATTCCCTCACGTAGGAGTGGTTGGACCTCTCCACGAGATGTTCCACTACAGGAACTCTCATTCACAATAAGGAATCCTATCAGTATGAAAATTACTCACACATAATGACTATGAGTATCCCGCCAACATTGCAACAAAGGGATCTCAATAAAACATACATATGACAATGAGTATCCCGCTAGCATGGAAAAAAAGGGATCTAAATCAAACATACATGTGACAATGAGTATCCCTCCAACATGGCAGCTAAGGGATCCCAAACATAATACAAATCCATGATAGAAATTACATCTCACATCAAGAAAAAAACAAGATCCCACATCAGACATCAATAGGGATCCATACAACACAATGCATCTCATGACAAAGAGATAAAGAACTACATGATCACACTGCATATACCTCACATCCTTGAGCTATCTGAAGACAAGGATGATAAATTGTTGGATCTGGTTGTACCATCAATCTTGTGGCGTCGAATATCCTAAAGATAACTGCTCACACATGAAATGCTGACACTTGCAACTCCATTTTGAAAAGTGGCCGAAAAAGATAAGGCTCAGATGGAAAATCTGACTGTACCACTGAACTCATGTCACTGAGAGGTGTAAGATCGACTGTCGATTTGCTGAATTCTGGGAAAGTGAAAATATGGACCTTAGGGAATCTTTTAGATTCCCCAAAGATGCTACTCCATCGGGGATCTAAAAATATGCAACTCAAAACAGGAATCTGATCTCACCATTGAGATCCTTGCGAAATTTTGAGAAGAATGAGTATAAATTTGATCTCATTCTGACACCAGTGAATTTCGGCCTCCAAGGAATCTGAAAGATTCCCTCAAGATTCTTGAAGATTCTCCTCCACAAGGAATCTGAAAAATCGTTGCTCTAATGGAAAACCTTGGCACACCATCGTGTTCCCTACGAAATTATGGTTAAAATGCATATAAAATTCAATACATTCTGAAACTTTTACCTCCTTGGGATCAAAAGATTCCCTTGCCAACAAACAAGAATATGTCTCAAACTATGTGTCATCTACTGCATCAACCTCTCCTCGAACTGTGTGCTCAGGTCTGCTAGGCACACTTGTGAAATGATGGGTTTAAATAAGTTTTATGGGTGGAGTTAACAACATAAAGGTCGTTGGCCTAGTGGTAAAAAAAGGTGATTGCTTAAGGGAGGTCTGGTGGTCAAATCCCACCTCCCCCACAGAATCCGCATATATCAATTTTTATTGGCACATTTTATTTTATTTTGTGGTGTGGGTCGAGCCCACATTGGGAGGCCCGCCAAAACAACCGCATATGGCATGTGTGTCGTTATATGTTATATATAACATAATATATATGTATTGGTTGGGGTGGCGGGTTTGACCGCCGACCACCCCACCATATACATGGTATATGTTCGGTGGTGCAGCATGGGGTCCGGCAGGGATCACGGCCCGCCGAACCAATAATATTTTATTTTATTATAATATTCGGTGGGGTGGTGGCACTTACTGCACACATTTTAATATATATATATATATATATATGTGTGTGTGTGTGTGTGTGTGTGTGTGTGTTATAAAACAACCAGGCATTTTTGAAAATTCTCGAATTTGACCGTAGGAGTCAAATTAAAGAGGCCACAAATTTTCCCGGAATCTGGTCGGAGCTGGCCGGAATCTTGTAGCCAAAAAGGGTCGAAATTGCACCTTCCTTAACTTACCCAGTCATCCAAGTCAACCCAAAACTTTGACCAGCTGTAACTTTCGCATACGAGCTCAGTTTGACGAATCGTTCGTGCCGTTGCGATCAAGACGACGAGATATTCAACCTGAGCCTAGTTAGAGAGAAATAAGAACACTTTTATTTTTGAGCTTCCATAAGCCCTCTTTGTCCTGTGTGTGTCTTTGAAGCCACCTGGATCAATCCTCCCCACTGAGGAACTTTTGGTCCTCCAAAAGAATCAACAAGAATTTGTAACTATTGTGTACTATGTCTGCACCACAAGTGTCCTGAAATGTTCACCCTTCCATCTCCTTCACTTTTGTTCTTTGGAGCCTTAAGTGATGAGCCCACACCTGCATCTTTTGCAAACCTGTAGTACAACCTCCTGCAAATTACATGCTCAAATTATGATCAACTATGACCCAAAAAAATCCCATACTTGCCACGAGTTTATAACTCATACTCGGTGGTCAAGTTTACATCAAATGGAAATCACACCCCAACTATCATTGCAAGACCAAAAACATCATCGTCGCATTTCGAAGTGATGGCGAACACCTCATCACTTTTACATGAAAGAAATGCATCACACAATTTATAAAACAAGGCCAAAATATCATTGTTGCTTAAACAAGTGATGGAAAAACACATCATCACTTTTATAGTTAAAAATGCAACATATGATTTACAAACACGGCCATGAAAAACTAACATATCTAGAAAAACCCCTCTTTAGCAAAGTGAATGGGCCATCCCCCTGTGGGAGATTATCTTGTCGATCATCTCTTTCGATTGGTTTCTGCATGGATGTTTTGTCTTTGAGGCATTGCTCTGGATGGAATCTCCAACATGTGGCTCTTTGATGGCCACTTCGGTTGCAATAATTGCAATGAGTCTTCTTCCTCCATGCCCATTTAACCAATTTGTTTCCTTGATGCCTCATCCTCCTTTGTTCTGCCATACTTTTCCAACACTCAGAAAACACATGGTTATGAAAACCAACAAAATGACAAGTTTTTTTATGCCATGATTTACGACCATGATTATCAACATTCTTATAATCAAAATTCACTCTGGAATAGTGAGACTTGTTATACCTTCCTTGGTGGTCTCTGGTGCGATCATGGTGATGAGAGCTTGCCTCAACTCTTTCAATGCAACATGCACTACCATGGAATGATGGTGAAGTGTTCCCATCAATCCTCTTTCATGGTGAATTCAAAAATGTTTGTTTTCCTTTGATGTCCTTCGAACACCCTTCTTCAGTGTATCCCAAACCTGCATAGCGAGGTCTCTGCACAACCTTCAATGGTTGAGTTATGCCTTGGCCATGAATGCCAAGTCCTCCTCCTTTATACCCCATCTTGGAAAGGAGTCTCATGTCGGTTCCTGTAATGGGGATCTCCACACTTTCAACATAAATGATATCATGTGAATAAACTAAAGAGAAATCAACAATATTTACCTCAATTGTCGATTTTGAAACATGTGAAGAAGGCTTCTCTAAGCCCTCGTTGCGCTTCACTTCCTCCAAGACCTCTGTCGCGGCTTGTAGATGAATCTACAATCGTTGCTTCTCCTCCTTCTCTTCCTCTAGGTGTGCCTTCAATGCATCATGATCTGCTTGAATACTTTCGTTGTTGCGTTTCAATTCATCCAACGCCTCTGTCGTGACTTGCAACTGAAGCTACAATCGATGTTTGTCCTCATTCTCTTCTTGTAGGAGTGTCTTCAATTCAGCGTTGTCTGCTGCTTGTTTTTCATAAGCTTCGTAAAACATATCTGCTTTCTCGGACACCCTGAGCATGGTCTCGTACATGTCTTTGAAATCCTCCATTGCTCAACTTAGCGAACGTTCAATGGTTCATGCCTACAATCCAAATAAGCAAGAAGACCGCTCTGATACCACTTGATTTGGGTTTATTCCTCATACCCTTTTAACCCAGACCTTTTACTTCGGCTGATGTGTTAGAATTTCATTTAATCAAAGCGTTAATGAACATAAATGAACATCTGCATGATGTGAAGAAGAGGAACACAACGGAGTTCGTCCAGGAGGGACTACGTCTCCAGGCCTCGATGTCAATATGGTAGGCCGCTGTATTAAGTGCTGGAAATAGTGCAGATGTAGACAGATGGAATTTTCTCTATCATACAAGGAAAATTCCCTCACGGAGGAGTGGTTGGACATCTCTACGAGATGTTCCACTATAGGAACTCTCATTCACAGTGGTTTTTGGTATTGTCGTTGATTCAAATGATGTTGAGTCAGTTGTCATGTCGCCATGTGTTTAAGAGAAGTTAAACCTCAGTTCATATTCCTTTGCAAAATTTATCCCTCAATCGCATCAGCCATCCCTAAGGCAATCCTTGCAAAATAGTTCTTCAAAACTTGACATGAAGTTTCGTGTCATAGGACCTCCTGCGACGAATCACTTCCTATTGAATGCAACTCACTATCTAGGAAGTTGATCTAGAAATCCTTTTCAATACCATGAGGTCTGCATGCCTTAATGTCAGGTTTCTCGCCTTCGACGATAGGTTCTCATCATTTACCTTCGATCGAATAATTCTATGATTTTTCAACTTCAGGACATCTAAATCACACTTCATAGAATGTACTGAGATTGCCTTGAGAGCCATTGTCATTATTGGTGGTTTCTCTCGCACTTGTTAATGGTTCACATCATTGACCGGTAATCAAGTGTTATCTTCCATGTTCGGCCTCAAGAAATTTGTTCACATCGTCAGATTCGTATTACAGATCTGAAGATGGAGATCACAACCCTGGATCTAGTTTCATCCATCTAGGCTACGAGGATTTATGTATTCATGATTCTATAGACAGATTCACAACAAGATGGTTTCATCCATACTATGTCTAATATTGATATGATTCTAGGCTATTTTTTTACTTGTTCATCAAGTTAGCTTTACTCTAAGGATGGGAATGCCTACCTCAGTGATTATTATATATATATATATATATATTTGCATTGTAATCCTTAAATTATTGTTGTAGGTTTCCGACCATTGTCTCTAATACAATATTTGGCATAATAAAGAGCTTCAATCTTTTAATGAATTTTCAAAGTTTGCACTTTAGGAGGAAATCTGTTACACATCATTTTGTCACCATGAAACTTGGCAGTTAAAATGGATCTCTCACCATCCATAAACATGTTTCAATGCACTCCCTTGCAAGTAAAACATATAAAACTCTTGAGGAAATTATGAATTATGGGTAACAAGGCCTTTTAACCTGTTTAGTATGACTTGTGCTTTTTCCCTAGTCATTTTCCACGCATTCACAATTTCTTCCATTAAAACGTGCGCAAAATTGCGCTTTCTCTCGCACTGTAGGTCGTGCACATAACTCAATGAAAAGTAAAAAATTAAAATTAAATTCTAGAAGTGTTGTTGGGTGAATATATCCCAACTGGAATCTTCTTGGTCACATCTATTCGAGCCATACCCCTCACATTATGGAGCTAATTCCCTTTCATCAAGGAACCCTAATCCCACTATTAGTGGATCTCATCCTTCTCTTATGGATCTCAAACCTCCTCTATTTGCCCTATAAATTGGTTATAGACTAGAGGGTTAAGGGAGTTCACAAAAGGTAGTCTCATGTTGTTGAATTTTGATTGGGGAGCTTATCATCCAAGGAGAAGGTTGGAGGCATTTGGGAGGAACCTCATAACATCAAGGAAAAGGTTGTAAGGCTCTTGTTTATCTCTGAATTAATACAAATGAATCATTTTGTCCATTTTATTGTCTTAATGAAATGATGAATGATTTATGTTCCTTTTATTTATTCATTAGGATGATACCAATTTCTAATCTCCTTGATCATTAGATTAAGCTCGTTTGAGTCATTATATTGCATTTGCCTTTAATCTCTTTTATGTATATGATTGAAAATATTATCAAGAATTGAGGAGTTGCATCGGGACAGAGCGGGGATCTCCATCAACCATTTCACAAATATGTAAGGGCACCATTCTCCTTCTCTTGTTTTTATGATTCAAACGAAGTAGGCTTAGGGAAAGACTTATTCAATTTTCTGTTTGTTTCTAGTTTTCCATTAGGAATCTAGGGAGATCGCTCTTGTCTGCAAGAGGGATTTGTCTGTGTAATAACCTCCAAAATGATGGTTCTTATAGGTCATGGTGATACATATTAGGAACATGACTACCTCTAACATAATGTTAAATAATGCCTGTATGAACCATTTTCAAACTGGTTTATCTATTTATCTTTAAAGACTAGATGATTTCTACAAACCAACTTAACAAGTAGAATCTAAGTATACTACTATCACATGCTTCTCTCTACGATGTTATACAAAATAAAGATTATTCTATAGTAAACAAAAATCCATACTATCATAAATTAAAGACCAATTTACAAAGAACCTATCAAACAAGATGCCTTCTTTAATAGTAGAGATCTTTCACATATTCTTTCTTCGGGTTCTTCTCAGGTTATCCCATTTATTCAGCTACATAAGCCTCACTTCTTTCCTTTATTTTATTTTTTTTCTAGCTTGGACATTCCCTCCTAATGTTTCCATACTCATTGCACTTAATGCATTGAATCTTGGACATATATTTCATCTTGGAATTCCAAAACTTTCCCTTCTTTAACTTCTTAACTGTAGCTATAAAGGCTTGAGATTGTTCCTCTGATCCAATTTCATCCTTTGCTTTGATCCTAGTTTCTCCCAAGATGCATTTCACCCACAAATCATCAAAAGGAGTTGAGTCTTTCTTAGAGTAGATGCTTGTTGCAAAGCTACTCCATTTTGGTGGCAATGCATTCAGTACACAAATGGTCATTTCTGAATCAAAAATTGTCTCTCCATACCCTTGCAAGTGATATCTTAATTGATAGATATTCATTAAAAATAATTACATGTCCTCATCCTTTGATTTATTCATATATATAGATTTCTACTCGAAGAAATATTTTTTCCTGATGTACTTACATAGTACAAATTCACTAGCTTGTCATACATAGCCTTAGAAGTTTTCAAATTTGCAGCAAATGGAACAAGAGGATCCTCAATGGATGCAACAATGATCCTTTATGCCCTAACTTCTCCTTTCTTGTAGTTTTCTAGTTCTTGAGTCTTTTCATTGTTAGGTTTAGTAATTTCACCAATAACATATTCCATTTCTTCATATTTTGCAAGTCCCAGGTCAATCCTTTTCTTCCATGCTAGGAAATTTGATGAGCCAATGAGCTTATTGCTTTCCCTTCAGAAAGAACCCCTATGACCTTTATATTTAGACATAGAGTAACAATATTATACTTAATTGAAGATTAATAGCCTTCCATTTTTATGATGATGTATCCAAATTATCTTGAGGTTTTAAATATCTTCAAAAAGACTTCAATAATGGCTTCTAAAAGTGATGATAACAAAATCCTATGATGCTTCCTTCAGGGAGGTCTTCCAATGCGTCTTCAACTAAATCCTTTGTTCAGGAGAGAACAACAATTTTCCTGTAGTCTTCTTCTTCAAGATTTCTTTTGATTAGAACCTTCTTTTAGTTCAATAAGTCTCCTTTTCCCCTTATTGTATGCACAATATGATCCTTCTAGCTTCTTTCTCTTGTTCACCTTAGCTATGAAACCATGTTGAAAAATGCAATGTGGAAACTATTAATTCCAATTTTCCTTAACCTTAATACTTTCTTGTGAACTTTATTCTTATTCTTGAGTTTCTTTATTACATCTTCTTCATCAAACAAATATCAAGAGAAAAATAAATACAATGGACATAGAAATTAGGCTCCAAGCCAGGGAATCCTCCAAGGAGAAAACCTAGAAACTTGTCTCTTATCAAATATGCTTCAAATGGGACAGCAAAGAACCAAAACCTAGACCAATTATTTTTTCAGGTAGCAATTCAGGCCTTCCAATATCACAACTCAATCCTGCATCCACCAAATTCAAGCTGCAACTTCAACCACAACTTCGGCATTGCAACATTGTCTCGTAACTTCGATTTGCAAGTTCGGCCTTGTAGCTGTCGCAAAACCCTAATTCAACTTCTTCAAGAGATCCTTCTTAGAGCAAAACAACTCCACCCAAGGTCAACAAGGTCAAGAAATAATATTCCTTCTTCCAGCAACTCGATACTGTAGTGTGTCCTACTGCAACTCAATCCTGCAATTTTGGCCTTTTAGGAAGTTGCAGAAACCCTACTTTTTCGCACATGTGAGAGAGATTAACCAAAAAACAATATTTTAATCCTTCTTTTCTCCTCCTAGATCTTCACTATTCTTTTTTCTGCTTCCTAGCTACAGTTCAAACTTATTTTCTTGAGATCAAACTTGTGTGTGAGTATATATCAAATGAGGTCAAATTGATGCTTATATAGGATTTCCAAGGGGTTGAATTCCCTCCTTTAGGTCAACTTGAAGCTTCCAGGGTTGACTTGTACTTTGGAGGTTTTCAGGGCTTTCGAGACTCAAAATAAAATAGTTTACAATATATATTTTTCCCGGAAGGGTCTTATAAAAATGATGTTGACTCTCTTGACTCATGGAAATAAATCCTATGACCTAAAAAACACTAGAAGCATGAAGAATATGCTTTTACCTGGAATATCATCAATAAATAACATGAAACCCATTCTATAAATTAATAACTTTTTTATTTCCTTCTTTTTTTGTTGCATAAGATACATATTGAAATGAGTACAACAACAATTATGAAGACTGAAACTAGTTACATTTCACACACTCCCTCTTAATTAGCAAGGTATTCATAATTGTACAACAAGTACAACATCATTCTCGAACTGAAGAGTTATCATAAGAAGAGTCAGATTGATAAGCCAAATTGTAAGCATCATCATTATAACTAGCACTGTCATTGAGGCCTAACTTGAAAAACTCTACTTCATTCAAGGGCATTGTGTTGGGAGGCTTTATGTGTGATACCACACTACCTCTACAAGGAACATACCCCATCCAGATCTTCACAAGGTATTTCCTTTATTGACTATTCTTATCTTGTATTTACTTTCCTGAATCGTCAAAGAATATCGATCCTCTTTGACCACTCTTATCTTGGATAACTATCATATCCTTAAAGAGTCTTGGTCCCTCTCCTTTCTTGGATTATTTACCCTTAAGGAAACCATATATTTTTATCCAATCCTCAACCATTCTCTCTCCAAGGCCTTCACTTAGACTTACAGATGTTAGTCCTGGTCAAGTGTCTGACACATGAAGGCGAAAATGCACATGTGATTTCCAACATCACTCCCTCTCAACTAAAGAGGATATCCCTATTCCCTCTTAACAAGTGAATGAACCCATGCTCCTATTCAAGGAGACTCCTTTACTCCCTCTCGTATCTAAAGGACATTCCATACTTCCTTTATATTTTGAAAGTCAATACCACAAGCCTTATAGCTTGTCTTAATAAGAGTATCAACTACATGTTCTTCATAACTACGTGGCTCCCCCTTTCCTTCGCATCTCTTGTATCGAGCTTGCTTCCTTTCAAGGTATCATGGAGCCATCTTCACTCTACAATCTTGTGAGAGTATCCAAATCATATCTCTTTCTTCATCACTTTCATATTTTCTGAAGGAACTATATTGAAATTTCCCAAACTTCAAGTGGATTATAACTTCTACATGAAAGTGATCTTCCCTTTTTGACCTTCAGGTTATCTTTTCGCACTGCTACCTTTCAGTCCAAAGACAAAAACATTTTTAACTTTCTAATTGCTAGGTATCCTATGTTGAACTTGCCTCAACATTCTTCACATATTCCTACAATATCCTTCTAGGTAAAAAAATAATATGTTGACCAGATAACCAACTATAAAAAATATACTTACCTTACCATGTTGAATTTCTCATCCAAGCATCAACATCCACATGGTCCATCTCCATTCATGTATCAGAGTGCCCAAAGATCGAAATTTATTACCAAGTTAGCACTTTTCTTCCAGATATTACAAAATATGTTAATCATTACTATACATAATTTAGAGAAAGTATTATTTATTTATTCATCCTTGAGTAATTCAAATACTTTCCTTTTAAGAATCACATAATAATACAAAGCATGCTACAAGGTTCTGCACATATGAATCTTATCGAAGGGTTACTTTCAATATGCATTCCTATGCTTCTTATTCTATAATCTAGCTTTATGTCTCATAATGAGCCTGCAACCTAAACCATTGCATTCTTTCATGCCTTTAGAAGTATTATATTCATAATATATGGAATGTATACTAACCTCGTCATAATGATTTTCCAAAGAACCTCCAAAATGATGGTTCTTATAGGATCATGATGATCCATCTTAGCAAGATAACTACCTCTAACATAATATTAGATAATGTCTGGATGAACAATATGAAAATTGGTCTATCTATCTATCTTTAAATACTAGACGATTTCTACAAAAAACTTTAAAAAGTAGATTCTAAGTATATTACTATCACATGCTTCTCTCTATGATGCTATAAAAAATCAAGATTCCTCTATAATAAACAACAATGCATGCTATCCTAAATGAAATACCAAATTTACAAATAACGTGTCAAACAAGATGCCTTATTTAATAGTAGAGATATTTCACATCCTATTTCTTCATATTCTTCTCAGGTTCTCCCATTTCTTCACCTCTGCGAGCCTCACTTCTTTCCTTTCTTTTGTTGTATTTCTATTTGGGACAATCCCTCTTAAAGTGTCCATACTCATTTCACTTAAAGCATTGAACCTTGGACATATCTTTCTTTTTGGAATTCTCAAGCTTTCCCTTCTTCAACTTATTGACTCTATATATAAAGGCTTGAGATTGTTCCTCCGATTCAATGACATCCTTTACTTTGATCCTAGTTTCTTCCAAGTTGCATTGCCCTCACAACTCATCTAAAGGATTTGAGTATTTATTAGAGTAGATGCTTGTTATAAAGTTGCTCCATTCTAGTGGAAATGCATTTAGTACATGAATGGTCATTTCCGAATCATAAATTGTCTCTCCGAGCCTCTGCAAGTGATCTCTTAATTGAAAGATATTCATTAGAAAGGATTAAATTTCCTCATCCTTTGATGTCTTCGTTCTATATAGCTTGTTCCTCAAAGACATGTTTTGTGCTAATGTACTTACAGAGTACAAATTCACTAGCTTGTCATACATAACCTTAGAAGTTTTCAAATTTGCAACAAATGGAACAAGAGGATACTTAATGGATTCAATGATGATCGTTTGTGCCCTAACTTCTCATTTCTTGTAGTTTTCTAGTTCTTGAGTATTTTATTTTCTAGGTTCAATAATTTCACCAGTAACATATTCCATTTCTTCATATTTTGTAAGTGTCAGGTCAATCCTTTTCCATGCTAGGAGTTTTGATGAGCCAATGAGCTTTTTACTTCCTTGCAGAGAGAACCCATATGACCCTTAGTTTCAGACGTAGAGTAAAAATATGATACTTACTTGAAGATCAAGAGTCTTCCCTTTTTATGATGATGTCTCCAACTTATCTTGAGGTTTTCAATATCTTCAAAAAGACTTCAATAATGGCTTCCGAAAGTGATAATACTGAAATCCTATGACACTTCCTTTAGGGGGGGTCTTCCAATGAGTTTTCAACTAGATCCTTTGTTCAGGAGAGGACAAAATTTTTCTTGTAGTCTTCTTCTTCAATATTTATTCTGATGAGACCCTTCTTGTAGATAAATAGGTCTCCTTTTCCCCTTCTTGTATCCATAAGATGATCCTTCCAACTTCCTTTTCTTGTTCACCTTAGCTCTGAAACCATGTTATAAAATGCAACATATATAAAGTTATGTTTGATTTAATATATATTAATCTGAGCTTACAAGAGCTTGTTTTGAATAATTTGACGCATGAAGTGGAGAAATTAATTTCATAATCCTCTTACCTAAATTTATGCAAATAAGTGCATAAATTTTGGAGGGAAGTAACCTCTAACTCCTCGTAATAAACTCTACCTATTTTGGTGCAAGACTTGGTTAAAATATGGTGGGAAGAAAAATCCTTATAATTATGTTTAATTTTCCTTCTTCATAGGAATTGGGTTTGAATCTTCAACCTTATAAGTTTTTATATATATGAAGTAATGTCTGCATAAATTTTAAGGTTAGTAAATGTTGGTAAGAATCTTGTTTACATAAGTGAGTGTGATAAATTTTGGTAATAATCCATTCTAGGAGTGAAATTTTTAATGTATTATGTATATGAGAATATCTATATGTTTATAATCAATTGTATTCGTGAATTATTCATATATAAACGAGAAGGTATTTTGGGTGAAATTTTTCCCACCATTGGAGCTCAATCTAGAGAATGTTGTTAGTAAATTGGAAAATTTCTTCAATAGAGATAATCATCCTTAATGTCTAATGTAAATCTCTTAGATTTGTTGCAGATATTGAAAAAATATACTCGAAAAATATACTTCATCATTTATAAGGATAACTCCATACGATTTTACCACGTAAATATTTTATGTTAGTTGATAGTCGAAAAAACCATTTGGGGTTAGGAGAATTTGGAAAGGTTACTAAAAGGTAACACACCAAATTTAGCCAACGACCAAAAATTCCATAGGTTTTGGTGTATTTGGCAAGGTTACAAAAATTTGGCATGAAAAATTTAATCGAGGGCCAAAAATTCCATGAGGGTTTGGTGGATTTGATAAGGTTAGTAAAAGGTAACACATTAAATTTAGCCTAGAGCCGAAACGTTCATTGGGGTCAACCAAGAGTTAGGAGATTGAATCCATGGATGACTTGGGTTTTTACATTTGTAAATTTTGGATTTCACCAATGGCTAATGAAACCTTTGGCCACTTTTGAATTTGTGTATGTGAGTAATTGATCAACTTAATGACAATGCTAATTAAATGTAACACATTTATTACTATTATTAAATTAGAATAATTATATGAATGTAAATATATTAATTCAATAATTAAATATTAACTTAATTAAATGAAAGGTGATTATTTCTTAAAGCGTCAAGGTTGAAAATATTCAAATGATCATGCCTCAATGATATCGACTCATATTTTAATAAAGTTTATATTGTTATGAAGTTGTTAATGAGTAGAAGGAGATGGTAATCCCAAAAAAGAGTTTTAAGTTTAGTGAGAAAAGAGAAATTTTGATACCCCATACCCTCATCAAGGTATAAAGGGGCTTGGGTATGTTACAAAGTGGTATTATTGCCATGGTTCAAACACTAGGCCTAGAAGGTCAATGATACACCATAGGGATGCATTTGGAATAATACAGAGAGCTTACTGGTTATGTTTGGTAGTAATAGTGTTTCCTGGAGTGACCTTGGATAATTATGGTTGCTTGGATTTGAGCAACTAGATAGATGAAAGAGTGCTCTCTAGGAGAAGAAGGTTGTGCTTAGAAAATTTGTGCCCCGGGGAGGGTTGTTTTAGGAGTCTATCTCCTCTTAATGATGTTGATCCAAGAATCAACAAAGTATAATTAAAGATGGAAATTTCAATGGATGCAATTGCATGTTTGTAGAAGTGTGAATGTTGGACACCTGTAATGGATGGCAAGAAATCATATCTTGAAGTGAATGCATGTGGTTAAGACATTCCTAGAATGGACTATGGCATAAGATTGTTGGCTAAAATGCATGTGGATAGATGCATGGATTAGTTGAGCTAGTAAGAAAGCATAAGGTTGTTTGATATGTTTTGGGTGGATATGGTATTTCCTAGGTTGCCTTAGTAAGGGGTTATGTGGCACATGGTGCTCATGGATGCAAGTGTGCAAGTGAATTTTATTTTTTTCAAAGAGATCCATAATTCCAATTATGGAATGAGTATCTAGGAAAGTGAACACATACAAATAAAATTTGTTTAAAATCTAAAGAAAAGAATCATGTGTGAAGAAATACACATGAGTATGTTTGAATATGAGCATATGAAGGTATCTAGAGCATACATGAAAGTACCCTTGAGTACCTTGCATAAGGCATGGTAATGGTTTGAATTTTGATGTGAGTATGGAGCAAGTGGTAAGCCTTTTAACAACAAGGTCAAGTTGTGGTATGCTAACCATATATAAGGGTGTATGCCTAATGGAGATAATAATATCCTTAAATAAAGTTAGTACAATCATTGACTTGGAAACTAAATAAGATTAATGTGTATACGAGACTTCCTCAAGGGAGAGAAAAGACTATGGTTAAGTGTGCCTATGTGGTTTCCCATTAGAATAATGGTAATGCATTATGCCTTGAAGTGAACAAATGTGGCCAATGAAAAGATATTGGTATTGTAATAAGTTGCTAATTTTATGGCTTAGATTTGTTTTGGATTTATTACCAAGGAGAATACTAATATGAGCTTGAGTGGTAATTGTAGCTATAGTAGAACTTCATTTATGAGTGAATGCATATATGGCCAAAGCAATTAAACATGTTGAAAAACCTCATTTTCCTTTTTCTTAAAGTAACATTGGCGTGTTGTTTCAACATATAAGAATATTTATAGCAATATAAGAGAAAGGAATGTTCAACATGATGGTGCAGTACATTTTCGGAAAGGTTTCACCCAACGGAGAATATGAGTCTGATGAGGGGGGGAAGTGTTGATAGCCCTCCTAATTTGGAATAATATTGAGAATTTCATCGAATTACAAGAGGAGTAGGAGGTTAATGCAGTGCTACTACAATGTATATCATATATATGAATTCAAGTAAAATATGAACCAACTACTAGTAGTGTGATCAAGCATAAGTCAAGAAAGTTCCCTAACCCATATTAGATCTAGATATAGGGGTCGACAACCAACAATATAGAAATAATTGGGTTAGTGAAAAGGCCATTTATATGTTGGGGGTGAGGAGAGGAGCACCTAATTAGTATTTCCCTCACAAGCTGCACAATGATAGGAAAATTTTAATGTATAAGAGGATACCACTATGGGTAGAGTAGCCATAAGCGTGCTAGAGCTTTATGCCATAGAAAATCAACTGGCATATGTTGAGTTTCCACAACCTTGGGTCTAGGACATAGTCTTAAAATATCTGACGCTACCAAACCAAGGATCTCAACAAAACAACTTTGCACAACAGAATATAAACATCTGTAAATCACACATGCACACAAACGTAGACAACTTTTTACAATTTTCAACCCAAATTCGTTATATTAAAAACATATAATACAATAGTTTAGGGCTCCCGTATCATGGATAACAGCCCTCATACATCCACTAATACAAGATAAAAAACAAGATACTCTGACTATCTAGCTGTAGCATGCTCTCTCAACTCCTCTTGGTCGTACCCTATACCTTCTTGGTCCTTCGGCTCCTGAAATGCAGCTCCTGCCTCTACCAATGCTCCAAGTCTATATGGCCATTGAATCTCGGCTATCTAAATTTCTCTCTAGTTGTGCCTCAGTCCATCAAGGGCACAACACATCAAGAATCCTGTCAAGTTGTTCATAGCTCCGCTTGTGAATAAATCTCAATTTTCCCACTCTTGTTCCTCAACTACTCAAGGACTTCAACCCACTATGGTCTTCATGTGTTGCATCGATGAAGACCAATCATAGGGAACGAAGGGTTGCCACCTATCACTGCAAAATTTCCATCTCCCATAATTAACGCAGTCTAGGAGGACTACACATCATCTCCTGTAGAAGTCCTTCTCCACACACAAGTCTCGGGCTACTCAAGTTGCTCCTAGTTGATTAGACCCTTGAGCTCCAACAACTGCCACTCTAGCAACTACTTTTATCCATCAAGGTGTTGCACATCGAGCTCCAACTTGGACACCTCCACTTTGTACTCCACTAGACCATAAGTGCCCAATCCACGTTCACACTTGGTCCACTCTCACACTGCCCTCCAGTTGTCCACGAGTGACCAAGTCTGTGTTGTAGCATTTTCACCTAGTTAGGGCATCCCCACACCTAGGAGACCCTTACACATGGTTTCCAATATACTTCACCAATCCCACCCTTTGCTTTGCAATAGAGTAAATATTGCACAAATCTAGGCGCCAATCTTCACTATGGAAACTACCCACAGGTTATGGCTTTTAACATGCCATGTCATCCCTACATCCTGGGATTCCACAGGCTACAACAACTTTTTCCACACCTACATCATACCATAGTGGGATATGCTCCTAGTTGGAGTTCCTTCATGCCAAAGGAAACTCCAACAAATGGCTCCCAATAATCTGCAATGTAGACTAATCCAAATACTGGTCAAAACTTTGACCCACAAAACACGAAATGTTGCTCCTCCAAGTCCGCTTGCTACTTTGACTGGTTAGGTCTTGTTCACGCTGCAAAAACCCTTCATATACACACACAAGCAACCTTGAATTTGCTGCATCTCAAGAAAGGATAAATGCCTTTCTTGTGAGTTGTTGTTATGGGCATGTGGCAGGCCTTAACAACTCAATGCAAGCCTATTTTTAGAGGCTATTTCTGCAACATACCTCAACTGGCTGAAACTCTACTAAAACCCATCAAAACAACCCCCTTCTAGCCCTTAAACAGATCTTCATTCACACAGCAGCCTCGACCCTCCTCTAAGGGACATTAACCACCCAAATTGCCCCTTTATTGGTTGCGGCTACTAGGAATAGATCTCAGCCTCCAATCATCACTTCATCCTCCTCTAAGAGGTGCCCTAAATAGATTGCGACCTCATTATTTTTCTTACTGCGTCCATGGGAGAGTTCTGAGCCCCTTCTTGTGGTGTTTGTTACACAATGGATGAGAAAATGCTTCTCCTTCACCCTCTATTTATACCCAAACATTAGAGAACTTTTAAGGTCTAAAATGGGCCTCTTAAGAAAAATATACAACCAAAAAAAACTTTATAAGAACCAATAGGATTCAAGATGTTGATGTCAACCATGGGGGATGATTCACCATTTTTAGGGTAAAAAAGTAAAAAGATTAAAAAATAATAAAATAATAAAACTATTTTTTCAACTTGTATTTTCAACTTATCTCCCTACTTTTTTACTCAAATTTTGAGCGGGAGTACTAGTTGGATGAAAAATTTAATTCCTCGTCTAAGGAGTACCCATGTTGCATACTTTCGATGGACCCTATTACACGAAAAATGAGAAATACATGAAAAACCGTTATTGCAATCAAGTTTTTCATGTATTTCTCATTTTTCATGTAGCAGGGTCCATCGAAAGTATGCAACATGGGTACTCCTTGGATGAGGAATTAAATTATATATCCAATGTGTGTTCCCAATCGAAATTTGAGTAAAACCATAGGGAGATAAGTTGAAAATATACTACAAGTAGATTGTGCCTTGTTCACATAAGAACTGCCTATAACTCATCTTATGCCACTCGTGTCCAAGCTCAACCTATCCCACTTAACTGGTTACCAGGACGAGGATCACTCGATATAGCCATGACAACATAGCTTACACAGGCAATATTTCACATGTATGTTTAGTTCATATAAATAGTATAACATTAACTGAGAGTTTTCAAGAACTTCAAGATGCACAAGGAAAACAAGATATAAGACGACACAAGCTGAGTTCCCCAAAACTTATATACAACAATGTACAATATGAAATTATCTAGAATAGTTTAAAACATGAGCATGTAGCCAAAGTGTGCCACATCTCATATAAAAAAAGTAGACAAAGGCAAAACAATGTTGTGCCTACCTCAAAGTGATCTCCCTTTGTCTAAAACTAGTGTTATGTCGAGCCTCGTATAACAATCATAGGCTTGCCTCCTCTAAATCCTATTATGAACTTCTCCAGTTAACACACTTCATCCTTAGCAAACTTTAATTCGTTGATACTCCCTCGCACACACTCTTATTCATTCCTTTCCATGCAATATGACCTAGTTATCCCTTGATATGCCTCGACGCTCCCTAACACTCTTCAGCATGCATTGACATTTTTCAACATGTGTTAGCATGCATTTTCATTATTTTGCATGCCCTGAGCGCTTGACCAAGTTACGGTTACTACAACTAGACTATGTTGTTGAATTGTGTAGCTTGGGAGGTACTCTACAAGCCTATTGAGATGAGTTTGTGTGAGTTTGGTCACAAAAGGCTTTATGGGAAAAGAAGCCAAGCAAAGGAATTTTGGAGCCAATATGGGATTTAAAATCTAAAAGAAAACTAAATAGGAAAATTAATATTTCCTAAGGTGTAAGTGGATAAAACCCATAAGTTCTAGAGGGTTCCTAAGAGGTCTAGGAAAAACTATTTAAGGAGGCCTTAGGATGAAAGAAAGAACATCAAGTGAGAAGGAGCTCATTTGATCAAGGGGGCAAAGAGAGATGTAGTCCTAAAGTAGGTCGAGTACGAGGGTTGGGTAAGGGTTGCTAAAGGGAGGTCATGATCATCCTCCAAGAGAAAGATCATCATGTGAGGGTTCACAAGAATGTTGCATACCTTAATGATCGGTTCGAGCTAGGAAGTAGGATGGAATATTGTTGGTTCTCTTTTGGTAGATTGAGCTTAAGAGATGTTTCTCATGAGAATCTGGGCATGTGATTTCAATGGCGTCTTTGTGTGAAGGCCACATCAAATTCTAAAATGTTGAAATTTGCAACAAGAAAAAATGAAATTGGAAACCAGAAAGGAAAAAAAAAATGCACCCACACTGGTGAGGAATTTTGATGCACCAGGAGTGAGGAATCTGGGGCGTCTAATTCATTTTTCCCTTAAATAAATTGGACAATAAATTGTAATTTCGTCTCATAACAACTTGTGTCAGTTAACTAAGTCGTGATGACTGAGTTAGATAAATAAAGTCGAGTTGAGGGTCTAAGATGAGGCATCTAGAGGGATTCTAATATTTTTGGGGTCCAGTTGTAGTTGATGCATTAGTGGGGTCAAGTGTGAATTAGTTAACTCAATTAAATGAGTTAAAATCAATTTAACTAGTTCTAACTGAGTGATGAGCTAGTGAGAGGTCCAGTGAATTAAATTAGATTTAATTCATAATGAGTGATCAATCAAATAATTGATAATTCACTATTAATAGTTGCATGCATGTCAGTTTCGAGGAAGACCCAGTTGAGAAAGAGGTTAAAGGGAACATAACTATCAATTGTGTTTAGAGAAAATTTCCCATGTGAAATTATAAAGTCATTGCGATTCCATGATGGATTGCGTAATCAAGGAAGACTGATTTTCCTAATTAATAGGGATTTAATTCCCTAGGAATTGCATGAGCAAGGCAAGCTGAAGTAAGGTTGAGAATTGGCTAAGTACTAGACCGAGTTTGCCTAGATCAGCGAGAGATAGTTGACAGAGTGTTGGAGAATCTCATGAGAGATTAAGCATTGTATTGTTTCATGATTCCTTGACTTAATACACAATAGAGATAGAGGGGTTTTGAGAAGTTTCTTTCCCCAGATATGTATTGTGTTGTGAAATTGATAATTTCTTTCTCTTACTTATATGTGATTGTGCAATTGTGTTTTCTTTCCGCAAATTGTAGGAAGGATTCAATATCTTGTTTTAATACATTACAAGATCAGATTGAATCTCGTTGGTTAGATTTTCTACATGGTATCAAATTAGGAATTTTTTGGGTGGAGAGTTTGCAAAGAATATCTGAATAATTTAGTGTAAAATTTTCAAAAACAAATAGCATATTTGGATTCCTTGCGAAAAAACTACCCATATGGGAAAAAAAAATCGGTTGAATCGGAGCTCAGATGAGGGAGATATCGTCGATTTAAAATCAACTCCTTTTAGAAATTTTTGTAATGGCGGGAAAATTACAATGTGCGTGATTCAAGAACCTATATGCACTTGAGGTACCATATGCATGCAAAGCTTTGAGGAGCAAAGTAGAGGTTAGATACTTAGTGGTTGAGAGGGAGAACAAATTACCTCTCAACATGCAACCTCAGAAGCAGTCTCAGAAGCTTGTGGAGCAGTCACAATTAGAGAAGCAAAGAGGAGACCGAGTGGAAGTGTCCAATCAAGTAGAGACCTCCATGAGGGGGAAATTTCGAGCCGGATGAGTAGAGGGAGCACATGCATCCATACCTTGAGGTGAAAGGTGGGGTGATGTGTAGACATAATCCCAAGATAAGAAATTTGGGTAGGGTCCATTGATATGGTGTGTCTCATGGATCGAACCTGGCTACGAGGAGCCCATAGTACAACAATAGCTGGAAGGATTAGTTAGATTGATGTAGTCAAATGTCAGAAAGATAGAAATCAGAGTGACATATGTCATATAATGGAGCGCAGATCAGATTTTGAAACAGTTCAAATGGCACGGATGCAAATGTCAGCAACATCGCAAATAATCCAGTACTAGATAGGTGCAGTAGCTAGCAACAGTCAGAAGACTTTGATGACAGATGCATTATACCGATTCAGTTGTTCGAAGGCTACTCCGTTTTAGAATTTGCAGGTGAAAATAACACTAGAGAAGTGTTGCATGCATAGCATTCCAAAGGTACTAGATGGGGATGGATTGAACTCCTTTCTTGTTGAGAGGGAGTGTTGAAATTTGCAACAAGAAATAGTGAAATTGGCAACTAGCAAGAACAAAAAAAAAATTCACCCACACTAATGAGGAATTTTATTGTGCCAGGAGTGAGGAATGTGAGGCGTCTAATTTATTTTTCCCTTAAATAAATTGGACAATAAATTGTAATTTCATCTCATAACAACTTGTGTCAGTTAACTAAGTCATGATAATTGAGTTAGCTAAAGAACTTTGAGTTGAGGTGATCAAGGTGGATATTGGTGGCCACCAGCATATTCCACTTGGGCCCTCGCCATTGTCTCTTTTAGTTTTTTGGTTTCCTTAATTATAGCACAATTTACTATTTTTATCAAATTTTTGGGTCTTGAACTTCCGGAGCCATTTTGAGGCCCCAAATGGCGTTTTTTTGGCATGGAAGGTTTGACAATTTTTGGCGATTTCATAGAAATCGCATCACCAGTTGTATTCCTCGGTATCATGTGTGCCAAATGGAAATCATATGAACAAGTTACGACCCCGGGAAGTTGACTTCCCAACTAACCCCAACGGGGCCCATGAACTCTTGGTGTTACATCTCCTCGGGTCAGGGTTTTCTCTTATTTTTAAATAATAAAAAGGCCTGTGAGCCTTATTGTAACACAGTTTATAGGAAACATAACTATTAGTTGTATTTATAGAAAATTTCCCATGTGCAATTATAAATTCATTGGGATGCCATGATGGATTGCGTAATCAAGGAAGCCTGATTTTCCTAATTAATAGGGAACTAATTCCATAGGAATTGCGTTAGCAAGGCAAGCTGAAGGAAGGCTGAGAAATGGCTAAGTACTAGACTGATTTTGCCTAGATTAGTAGGAGACAATTGGAAGAGTGTCGAAGAACCTCATGAGAGATTAAGTATTGTATTGTTTCATGATTCCTTGACTTAATACACAATAAATATAGAGGGTTTTGAGTAGTTACTTTCCCCAGATACATGTTGTGTTGTGTGATTGCTAATTTCTTTCTCTTACTTATATGTGATTGTGTGATCATGTTGTAGGAATGATTCAATATCTTGTTTTAGTACATTAAAGGATTAGATTGAATCCCATTGGTTAGATTTTCTACATGAAACAGAAGAGAGGGTTGATACCATATTTCCTTGTGGTGGTTAGTAGGTTGCAAGTTCTGTGATAAAGACCAACATAAATGGAGGAGGGCTTGCACTATAATTTGGAGCCAAAAAAAAAGTAGACGCAGGCGTAATATTGACTGAGGTAACCCTAGTTTGAGGGTCGACATTGAGATTTGAAATTCATGTCAAGATTCAGTCAAAGAAATGCCCAGAATCTATGGATCCATATGAGCTAGGTTGAGTCTCTTATGGAGGCAAGAGCCGTGTTTTTTCTATGGGTGGATAGGGTTTGTTCTACAACAATTAGAAGTACATATGTATAATGCCCTAGTTAGGACAATTTCCTAGCATGTTTAGTTCATAAGGTATGCCCTTAAGACTATGACAAATTTGCGTAGAAGAAGACGGGTTATGACCCTTAGAGTGAGGTTTATTTATGCAATATAGACTGCAGATCTGGAAGATGGTTTGCAGATTCAGTATGTGTGGAGACAACAGATCCAAAGGAGGGTGGAACCTGAGCAGAAGATTGAGCGTGCAGGAGAAATGTGCCATATGAAGAATTGACATGCATAGGAGTTGATTTTGGTGGACTTTCCATTAAGTTTTAAACAAATATTTGAAGCAACCTATAAAAAATTAGTCAATGGACTGTTAGTGGTTGATCTATGACCCTAGTTCAGTCATCTACAGATTGTTAGAAGGATGATAAGAGGAGTAGTTCGTATTTGTTCATATATTGGACAACAAATATCAAATTGTCGATACAAAAGAACAATGATTTTTAGAGGACTCAAACCATTTTTAGGTGGTAGATGTGAAGAGCCCTAGATGAAGACAACATTGTGGGCCTTAGATCAGTAAAAATAATCAACTCTGGTTGGGCAGATTGATGGTAGTCCAAGTACAGTTGGAGGGTTGTTAGGTGACTATCAAAGAAGAGCCCTGACTCTTGTTCTTGTGAAGGACAACAAGATTGGTAGAAGCGTAGGTGTATAGGATCCAAGTATGTGCGGACTTTGAAGGACTAAAGTAGCAGTCAAGTGGGCCAACCAACTAGCCCTAGTTCACTATATTGTAGAGGATTGATTCAGTGAGAAGAAGGGCAACCTCCATAGCCCTAGACTTCTCATCTTGGAGCCGTAGTATGGAAAAAGTGGGCATACCAAAGGGTTTTTCACAAATGGAGTGCTAAACAACTTGTGACCACTCAAACTAGTAGAGGACCTAAAAGGGGTTCCTAAGAGGGCAATTGCTAGGAAAAAGGGCAACGGTGGAGGTTTAGCCCATTGTCACCATAGCTAAGGCTCCTTGCTCTTCACGGACTTTCACCGATGGGAGGAATCCAAGTAGTTTAGGAAGTCACTTGTAGAGTATAGGTCAATGAATAGGTGGGAATTGACCCTAGAAACCCTTTCCCTACGATAGAATAAAGAGTGGGACTTGCTTTCCTTTTAAGCAATGGAATTGATCTTCTAGGGAGAGAGGAGGGAGATTGAAGGGTTGAGGGAGAAGAATAAGACTTATGAAGGAAGTTCTCAATCCCTAAAATCCTTTGGGAACTTGGATTCCCAAATGGTCCTTGATGAAAGTCCTTTGACATCAAATGGGACCACACATGGCCAAGGGGACCTAGCCCAGGTTTGGGGATGGAATTTAGCAACCAATGATGTTCCTATCCTGGAAAAGGTGAGGGGAAAGGATCAGGCAAGATTTTTTACTTCGATAGGTCAAATTGATCCTACTAGGTTCTAGCCTTGGGAACACCTAGGAAAAAACTGATCCTATAGCTAGGGCTTGAGGTATCCGGAGATTCCACCGTCAGAATTGGCCCAAATTATTACGAGAGTGAGGGGACCCACCAACGCAATTGCCTGTAGGAGATAGAAGTTTTCCTCTGGCTAGATTCCTAGGAAATTGATGCCCTAGGTAACCTAATGGGGCTAGACCTAGGGAATGTGAAAATTCTTAATCTAAGAAACCCTGCTACAATATCTTGATTTACTTCTCCTACTTGAATTAAGTTACAAGTTAATTTCTGAAATATTAAGTAAATTAGCGAAGTAAGTACAACTAGCACCCTACACATACAGATCAAATACTGAATAACATGCTCATAGACAAAGTGACACACAGATTTTCTGGACAAATGTCCACGGAAAAAACTCAATGCAGGAAAACTGGTGCATCTAGCTCTGAAGGGTTTTCATTGTTATGCAGAATCTAAGTACAACAATCCTAGGCACCAAAATTGGTTCACTTGACAGAGAAATAAAACGACATTAATACCTCTATCCTCGAAGACAGAAAATATGGTTGATTCACATCCTCAAACGATATTTACAGAACTCGAGCACTTTCTGGCCCATCGGAAACCCCAACGCTACTATGAAGCCCTTTGCATCAGCCTCTGCGTTACTCAGGAAGGCCCTGTGTTACCCTGAAGAGCTTACGATGCCCCCGCACTGCCGTGACTGGGACTGCATCATCCCTGCGTTGCTCCTGCTGTCTCTACGCTGCCCCTACTGGGATATGACTGGACTGCGTAGCACCTTCCTGCCTTTGCGTTGGTATATAATGCTGCTTCTCTGCCTTCGTTGTACTCTTGGCCTGGTATCAAACCATCCCCTTACCAATACTACCCTTCACTGCAGCTGAAACACTTTTGAAATTCTAAGCAAACCTGCCCTAAAATCTCATCTTGGCTTCAGTGCTCCGCCAATGTGTGTGTTCTCCAACTGACCCCAAGCCCTTCTCTTATACTTTTCTCGTTGAAACATCAATGGTCGTGATCTAATCTGTAATTGACGGCTAAGATTAGAAGCTGCTTGATCCGCGTCACTTAAGTCATTCTCATCACATGTTTAATTTAATTCACTTTAATATTTTAATTTTCCTAAGTTAGAATTAGTGTACTTAATTAAATAAATAAATAAATAAAATAAATGAAATAAATAAATAAATAAATAATTATTTGAATATCTCTTAAACCTGATGGAATTTCCCTAAACGCTTTATGGTTCTTGGAGATCTCATGTACTCCAGCTCCTCCACAAAATTTGGGAGCTAGAGCACATCCAATGCTACCCCAAAATCTCAACACTCCCTCTTAGCGAGGAATGTGCTCTAGTAATACACTTCACCTCGAAGTACTGCTCTAATCTCTGGCATCAGTCTTCGTGCTGATGCTTGGCCTACTGCCCTTCATCACAACACTGATGTTGCTCTCTGTATTGTTGCTCTTCATCACTGCGTTGTTGCTGCTCTTTGTACTACTATCCATGACCCTGCCATTGTCACTGCTACATTTGTATTGCAACTCCCTCTCAAATTGTTGCATCGTGTTGCCAACTACTGCACTGCAACTCAGTTGCTGAGAGTAAATCATATTGGTTAGTCCACCAAAAAATATTTACTAGAGAGTAACACCATGGTCATCAATGCCACACATGGATTATTTTTAGCTAGGCATTTCTTTTCTAAAAATTTGTTTGGAGTGTCACTAAATTGGTGGAATTCTCAAATTCGTGATGTTGTAAATTATGTAGGAATTTTGTTGTTTTTGTTATAGAGGCTAAGGTTTGCAAGGAGACTATAGGGTTTGTAGGGTCTTAGGGGAAAAGAAGCATCAATTTCTAGATCTTTGATATACTAAAGAGTATGGATTATATGAGTAGTCGATATGGGTTACATGACATTGAATCGACCTTGAGATGGAGGTTGTTATGTGTTAGATAACTTAAGGAAATGTTAGTTAAACAATTTTATCTCTTATCATGACATTATCTCGTGATGTTTTGTTATTATTATTTGTTCTTTCAATTTATCTTTTCTTATCATCAAGAGTAATTCCAATGAACAAATAGAAGAAGACACACGATGTAGGCATATGTCAGGGAAAAACCCCACTCTTTGGGGAAAACCCAGTCAAAATTCTTCCTTTAGTAGATTTAAGATGAGATGATCAATATCTTTAGACTATAGACTTCCTGCATCAAGTCATCCCTTCACTGTGTTAGCACTGAGGTCTCTGTGACACCGAGATATCCTTTTCTTGCACCTAAACTCCATCCTCATTACCTTGACCGAGTTTCAGGTAGCTACATAGCACCAAGCATCATTAATGAGATCACCGAGCATCATCATAGGACTGAGCATCATAACTGAGATCATCGAGCATCTTCATAGCATTGAGTATCATAACATAACATTGATTATGTGGTAGATCTATGTTGACGAGGCACTTTTTTGCTGCAACATCATAGCATGGAAGTTACTCGAACCATATCATAGATGGTTACCTGAATTATATAATAGGTTCGAGACCTTATCCTCCAACATCGAACCTGTGATCATGATCCAAACTGTATATTTGGTCCGAAACTTCAGAGATGTCCAAAATTCTATGGTAGAAATGCAAAACTATACCCCTGTATATATAGTTGTTTTCCATAGTTATTGAGCCGAAATGACAATGTGAAGTGTTGTGTCTCGACTTGAGCTGACTTTAAGACTTGTTGAGGTCGACTTAAGGAGGAAAATTTGATGACTTGTATCACTTGAATTGAGGACTATCTTTGAAGCAGATTTCAAGGATGGCGACCTGGAAGAAGATGACTTGATGGAGGAGCCTTTTGACCACCTAATGTTACATGATTTAAAAGCCCAAAAAATGGATCAATTTAAATATGTAACAACTAACCTAGAAGTCCACAATTGGGACCTTAATCTAAATATGCTCTAAGCATGAAACCCATTCATTCATATGATAATGTCCACCTAATAATTAATGATATGGGTCATATAATGGTCCAGCTAATGAGGAGAAAACAAAGTCTATGTGATCCAATACATGGTCCTCTTTTGTTGACAATTTGGTCCCTTTGTCTCAAGATATCTTATCTTCTTTGGAAATAGGACATAAACAAATTGTTCTAGATATTTCAAAATGGAGCACTCTTCACCTATGTTCCTCTCCTTTGTGCCACATGTGATGTGAATGTCAATTGTCATTTTCTTGACTTAAACGTTCTTTTTTTGTAAATGTGACCCTTGACTATGCCATGAAAACCCTCCAAAAAAATCTTATGGGAATTCCTATTCATGCGTGAAGCTAGTGGAATGTGACAATTCATCCAAGATACATCCAAATATTTGATTTGTGCCTTGGGGAATGTGAAAGATACCCTCAATAGAAAACATGCATACAAATTTTAAGCCAAGTGCCCCAAATGTGAGATGTTTCCACTTGTGCAATTGTTCTTCCAAATATGTGAACTCAATAATAAACACACCTTAAAATACATGAATGTCTCTCAACATGTGAAAGAAAAAGTAAACACTTACTCAAGTCTTCCTTTGTTGGAAATTTGGGCTTTTTTGTCACAAGATATTTCCTCTTCTTTGGAAAGAGGACATACACAATCTTTTAGAAGTTTCTAAATGGAGTACTCTTTACCTATGTCCTTCTCCTTTACGCCATGTGATACAAAGGCCAATTTTCTTATTCTTGGCTATGGCGTTATTCTTTTATACATGTGACCCTTTACTATGCCATGAAACCCTCCAAAATATTCTTAAAGTATGGGAGCTCCTCTTCATGCATGAAGCTAGTGGAATGTGACAAGTTATCCAAAAATCATCCAAGTATGTGATTTGGGCCTTGGGAAATGTGAAAGGCACACTCAGTGGAGAAACATGCATAAAAATTTGTGGCCAAGTGCCCTAAATGTGAGATGTTTCCACTTGTCAATTTTGCCTCTTGTTAACGATGAAACTGAAACCCTAGTTGTGCAAGGCTCAAAAGTGTCACTTTGGGTCAACTCAAGGTTGTTACAATTGTCACCTTAGCAACAAATCGTCTCAATTTGGATTAATTATTGAATCCTAGGGGTATCCCAAAGCATAAATTTATGGGGTATTTTATGTGACTAGATCACTAGCATTGAAAACCATGTTTACATTGGATGGTTAAAGATCTTGATAATCCTTGTCCTATTGACCACAACTTTTGTATTCATTATTGCTTTCATCGCAACACCTCCAGTAGATATTGATGGTGTTCATGATTCTATTTCTAGTTGTGATAAGGGGATTAGGGGCTCCCTTATCACAACCCATAACTCCTAATGTGTTTAATCCCTTAGCCAAGGGGGCCCAAGTGTGTAGTTGCAGGGGCATTGGGACCAAATTTGTGGGTTCATAACATTAGGAAAAATGGAATGGCAAGACCAAAAAGGTTGTTGGGGGGGGGGGGGGGGGTAACTTGTGGTGTATTGAACGAGGCAAGGGGACACAAGGGTAGCATGGATGACTATAAGTCGGAGGTGCAAGCATGGTTTACTATCATCTATAATCCTAGCATTATAGAATGAGAAGGGGGCTTAGGACCTAATTTCATAGGGGCTAGGGGACCTAGAGGGAAGGTAGCGAGAGAAATCGATAGCGGAACCCCCAATAGTGGTGATAAGGGGATTAGGAGTCCAATTATCACAAACCATAGGCCCTTAACCCATAACCACTGAATTCCATATCCCCTTAACCTCCAATCCATAATCCCTTAACCCCTACACTCATAACTTATAACCCATAAACCCCTTGAATCATTAAATCTTAAGACACTAACCCTTGACTTATAATCCATGAACCTCGTAAGCCATAACTCATTATCCTCTTAATCTATGATCCTTAACCCCTAACCCTTCACTCTTAAACACCTTAACTTATAACCCCTTAAACACCTAAATCCCCTAAATCTTAAGTCCTTAACCACTAAATCCTCTGACCCTAAAGCCCTTGGCCCTTAATCCTTGACCCTTGAAGCCCTTAACCAATAAGTATCCAAGGCTGAAAATAACACCCCAAACCAACACATTGACCTCCTAGGAGAATCCTTCACCTCTAATTGAGCATATTGAAAACATTTGATCTTTAGAGAACTAGGTATTGGTTATCAGGGTATGTGTTTGTGGGTAATGCAATTATTAACATGTATGCCAAACGTAGAAAAAATGGATAATTTGCAAAGCCTCGATCTGAATTGCTCACAATATCTACACTTCATGTTGAGATGGAGCTTGTAGTGCTCTCTCACATAAGGAGTTGGAAATGAATAGATCACTCACAAAGACAATGCCTCTCTAGCCATAATGCACAGTGAGTGAACCCTCAATACAAATATTTTGTATGTTAAACAAACTCAATTGCGTCAATGTATAATACTATACATAAGAGAAAATAAAATGATATTATCCACATTAGTGCTTGAAATAACCTCAAATTAGCCATGAGTAGTGAGCCCAAGGGTGAATGTGTGGCACTATTAAAGTTACATCATGTTTAAATTCCTTTTACATTGTGAGGTTGTTCTCCAATAGGGTTGAAGCATCACCACAAGGAAGCATGGCACATTTTTGTGGGGGGGTGATTAAAGTTTTAACACAATTCAAGTGATTTACACCTCAAATGTAAATGACATCATTGTATGTTTGTGTCAGGTTGTTAGAGAGGTTATTTATAGACAATACATTCAATGTACTTGGACTTCATATTTTGAGGGCCTCGACTCTAACATGGATTTGTACTAGGAACACTTCATGCAAATGAAAGGGGGCCTTTTTGTTTAACCACATACGCACAAGAGTATCAGATGTTGCCCTTCAGATCCCCCTTCGTGCGTTCAAAGTGGGTTTACATTCACGTCAAGTTGAAACTAATCATAATGACCTTCCTCTTCTTAATAACATCTCCTAGCGTTTCCATATATACGAGATATAATTAAAGGATCACATCATCTGTAGATGTCCCCATTTATTATGATATTCAAGGGATGTTCTGTTGTCTTTATCAACATTTGGACGAGTCGTTATCTACATTCTTTAAATACATGTCTAGAACTTTTTATGAGGGAGGTACTTGGATTTAGATCGTTATATAAGGCCTTATGTGGCCTTCCCCTTTAGATTTCTTCCAATGGGGTCACCTCCTTCCATATTGCCTTGCCTACTTAGGGCCAAATTGACAAACCAAGATTTAAACTTCTTCAACTACCAAATTAGTGAGGCATCGTACCTCTTCTTGACCTCGACCTCAACGAGACATCTTTCTTCAGAGATACTTTGAAGATTTCCCACCATATATCACAAGTTGGATGTCACAGGATCTGTTACCCCATTTTCTATATGGGCTTTTAGAGGACATTTTAAAATTTGATTGTCATCTCAACCCTTACGATTCCTGTCACATTTATCATTTTCCATCTAAGATATATGGATCTATATGTAATTCATGACTGTATCATTGGTTTGATGACACCTTGCCTTAGCCATCTAGGACACTAAGTGTAGGAATAAGTTCCTTTAGCTACCACATATAGTTGGATATGTATGATCCATGTGTATATGATATTATGTCCAATGTGTACTATTTTTATTGTGTTCACTTAAACACTTTGTTCTGACTCTTGATTGTTTGGCTATAAGTTTTAATAGTTGTTCCATGGTGTTTCATAATTTTTCTTAGAGAAGTGTGTCATCTTGATGGTTTGGATATATTCTTGGTGATTTGAGTAGGTGCTATACATTGATCTTATTGTACTCCTTATTTCCTTTAGTCAAAATTTATCCCATGTCTCTCTTAACAACACATGTGAAGGCCTTCTAAGTTATGGCTAGCTTCTAATAGAGTATTTTTAAGTTCTAAGTAAACTTCCTAAAAAATAAGAAGACACCTATAGCTAATTAAATTTATTGATAACATTATTCATAGATTTAAAAATATTTTTCACCTCATTAAGAATTGATATATATTTCCCTTATGTGTAAATGTCATGTCCCTTTTCTCTCTTTATATTAAGATTCTTATTTATATTAAAAAAATATAATATAATTTTGATTAATATCCTAATTAGACTAACAATATTACTTTCTCAATCATCAACACCATGACATACACCCATTATGTCAAATGACCTTTCACTCACATAAAAATAAAACTTAATGAAAACCTAAACGACCATAACAATTTATTTGACTACCTATTAAAATCTAATTTGGCGGTTACTCTAAAATCTAAATCGCCCTGTTAAAATATATTTCCCCTGCGGTATTCTCGTTGCCAGGTTTGGAACAGAGTTCGGTGCTCCTTCTCTGCTCATAATTTTTATGAATAGAGCAAGCAGAGAAGAGATTCCTTCTTTCTTGGAGGAGAGTTTAACAGGTTGGTTAGGTTGGTTGGTTGGTTAGGTTGTGCCATCGAATGACACCACCTATAGGATAGCCAAATGCAAATGCACAAGGTGAACTTTGGGTATATGGCCACTGTGCGACGAGTGGCTTAAATCCCGGGGTTTTAGTGATTACATGGATTACAGTGCAGTGAATATGAATAGTCCACATCCCCATTCACTTCCTCAGGAAATGACAGTGGTCTCCACGGTAGAAGCTTCTCCTGTTGGTGGGGATTGTTCAAAAATGACTTCTCCTAACTGGTCTCCCGCTTCCATCTAGATTCTGTGTCCTTCGCTCATCCCGCCATCGAATTCTGACAATGGTGGGTTATCGCGTTTTTCCCCTTCTCCCGCTTCCAGCGATCCAGGTGAGGAATTGAATTCGACACCTCTTTTGTCCATTTCTACTTCTGAAGCAGCAGGACCACAATTACCAATGTCAATATCAGGGCTCAATATTTTCTGGCAGTAAAATACGATGAGGTGGATGGAGTTTTCAGTGGTTCACAGATGGTTGACACGGGCAGTGTAGGCTGAGGAGCCCTAAATTCTTTATAGCAGCAATGGGGCAAATAATAGGTCTTGAGCTTGAATCCGAGAGCATCGTAGCTTCCACCATTTCTGATGGTTCCACCATTCGTGATGGTTGGAATCTTTCCTATTGAAGGAATGCTAAGCCTAACATCTATGAATTTCTTGTACATTAACACCTCAGATTTAGTTCCTGGTATAGGCCAGTTTTCATATTTCAATGCAACTTCCTTTGCGAGTAATATTGAGCTTTGAGAACCATATCTGGGACCTTGCAATGAGATATTTGCATCAGACGAAGGCAATATGAAAGGTCCATTTCTTCAAGGTACTTTTGGTCATAGGGCTTCTCATTTGGTCCACAACCTTTGCAATTGGTGCGTTATTAAAGCGAGGGAACTAAAAAAAAGGAAAGCATTTCAAGGCAATGGAAAATGACTGCTCTCTAGAGTAAATTTTTTTCCTGTGACGATGTGCTTCAGGGGTCGAAGGAAGGCAACATTCTAGGCAAAGGAGGAGCACGAATAATAAACTAGGTGTTAAACCCGATGGAGAAGAAGTCGTTGTGAAAATGATTACATGTATAGGTAGATGTTCTTCACATGAGTCAGTTTTCTGCAGACATCAAAATATTGGGTAGAATCTGCCATTGCCACATTGCTAGACTATTTGGCTTCTAAACGTTGGGAAGAATCGGCCATTGCCACATTGTTAGACTATTTGGCTTCTGCTCCAATCAAGAAACAAATATACTTGTATATAAATAGATGCTTAATGGAAGCTTGTAGGGGGGACTTCTACATGGGAAAAAAGGTGGTAATCGTCACCGGGATACAAGATATAAGATTGCACTATAGGCTGCAGAGTAACTTTGCTACCTTCATCATCATCGTTCTCCACTTATGGTCCACTTATGGTTCACACAGACATAAATTCCAAAAACATTCCCTGGGATTCCAATTTTGAAAGGCACCAGGCTCCCCGTAGCAAGTCAAGAGAACGCTTCTGTATTCCTACATCATATCCTCCGAGCAGAGAACATCCATTGCCTTAAAGAAAATGGAGAACATATTCTGAAAAGGGGGCTATGTTTAGCCAAGGGCTGCTGATGTTTGAGGCTTTTCTTCTGGTAGAGTACAGTTTTCCAATGACAGAATAGATCAACATTATCGATCTTATCATCGTTGTTTTCTACAAAACGTCTTCTTCTATGTTGAATAACTTGCTATCATCAAAAACAATATATACAAGCACCATTGTTCTAATGTGATTTAACTAGAAATTGCATTTAAGACATTTTTGTAAGTAATTTCCCTTAGGTTATTACTGAAAGAAATACTGGTTTTTTTTTATTGCAAATAGTGCATATAGACTCAGTTATAAAACGTATTTTGTGAAGTATGTTACTTGTTCCTTCACATTCAAAGCGACGATATTTGCAATTATGAAATATGTCGGAGTTTAACATATGATTCTGACAATTTGATTGCAGTTAAAAAATCTGTAGACTCTTGCTATGGATTCATCAAAGCCACCGAATTCAAGTGCTACAATACCAACTGTTTATAGTTTAGGGAAGTTCCCTTATGACCTTATATAATTTCCCGAGATTCTCGATGTTCACCTGAAGTATTCAGCCCAACAGGCACTTCTACTTCATCTTCTGCTTCTAAGGTGACATCAAACATTAACAGGTCTCTATATGATGGATCTCCTTCTAACATGAGAGACGAAGCAAATGAGGAGAATAATCTGAGCCTTGAACATGGACATTGTTCACAATCTGGAAGATTGAGGGGACCGGTTGGTAAATGGATGGCATTAAAAAACACTGACTTTGTATACGCCATCAGAAGTGAGTCAGCAAATGATGCTTTACTGATGTAAGAGTTTCCTTTAGGTATAGGAGAACAATCAGCCATCTCTTATGGAGGACCCCAGGACTACCAAAATGAAGTGGTAAACAGACAAGCAGTGGCTGTGGCATTGCTCAAACAGAATGGGAATGAAAAAAGAGAAAAAGCAAATGTAGATTCTTTAGGCTCTGGACTAATCTTATTAGAATCTGGCATGGCAGAAAGGGCAGCAGCATGGGGACTGGTTGTTAAAACAGATGTAGGAACAGGGAAACCTCAGGGTGTGGGTGTAAGGACATCAGATGAGGAAGTACAAGGTCAAACTTAAAGGGGATCAGGAAGCTCAATGAGGACATCTGATGGATCTGATCGTGGGAGTGAAACATCTGTTCAACGGGTTTCGAAGGACTTAAAGGAAGCATTGTCCAAGTTACAACAGACATTTTTTGTATCAAATGCAACCAAACCAGATTATCCTATTGTATATGCTAGTGCTGGATTTTTCAAAATGACTGGCTACTCTCCGAAAGAAGTTATTGGAAGAAACTGGTGTGCTTTTCTTCTTGCTCCCTATTTCTATGTATGTGTGTCTGTGTCTTTCGTTCTCTTTCTGCGATTAGATATTCATGTGAGGATTAACGTAATATCTTTGAATGAATTAACATGGGATACTTCTAGAATTTTGAAAAAAGGTTCACAAAATTCATTAAACATTATTATCATCGATGCTTACAAAATCAAAAGAAAATTAGAAGGGATGGCCTTAATGTTCAACTGACTGTTGTAATTTGACCCAGTAAGTCCTTAACACAAAGAATTGTTTGATACAGATTTCGTAATTTGAATTTCACTAGAAATATACCCTGAGATATCCCTAATAAGACGATAAACGGCAATGCAAACGTGTTCCCCAGTTGCTTGTTTTGGTTACCATATCCCATAACTGCTTGCAGAAACTGCGAGGCAATCACGAAGTCAATGTAATGTCAATATTGAATCGATATATTGTGGCTTCACGAAGTGTTATGCATAGATTTTGTGATATTTGTTTTGTTTTATTGATAGGATGTTTCTCGAGTACTTATCTTCTCTAAGGATCCATGTTACAATGTACAGAATCAAGAATTAGTAGTAGTCCCATTCTCATTTATAGGATTCCATATCAAGTCTCAGCTCCATGTCTCCACTTATTGTATACGTTGCATATACATCAAGGTCACCAGGAAATCCTGTTCCAACAAGGAGCGTCCATAATCATTAATCAATTCTTACACTTATTATGCATTGGAAAAGCTAGTGCAAAGACAAGCTATCTGCTGTACAGCTAGATTGTACAGAGAATGTGGGCACAGAGGGTGTTTCAACTCTCTGGGTGCACAAATCCACAGCCCTCTACCAACCATACAGAGATTGTGTGCCTCCAGTGGTTGAAATACCCTATCCACACTACACTGATATAGATGCACTCTGGTGGTAGATTGATACTAAACCTAATCTATTAAACCCCAATAGACCAAAATAGAGTTTATAGATATGGTTAAATTGTAGTTTGTCATCTATCCCTCTATATATTTATGCAACATTAACAAGAATCCCCCACATGATCAGCTAAATCACCAAAGAGTTTGTGGTAGGAGAAAGAGCCATCTGAAATGTGCTGAGAATCAAACCAGGATTGGTTTTGATAAACTTCTACCAATCTACAATTGACTACATTATCACTTTAGATGAAATTCTTCAGGATTAATCATTAATCATGAAGAATCTTATTAATCAAAAAAGCTTGAACTCAGAAATACATTATCAGTGTTACTATGGTAGTGATCTGATGCCATTTACCTTGTTCTCCATAGAAGCTGTGGTAGGTTAACTTAATAGAGGGCTTCCTTCCACTTCTCAGCTCCTTCACTTCCCACAGGACATTGTCAAAGCCTCTCAGCCCTCCTGCATTCATTCAGATCATCAAACTACACATTTTACCTGAACTAGTAGTGCTCTAGGCCTCCACAAACAGACATACATATACAGAAAGAGAGATTTTATTCCCGAGTAGTGGTCATTATAGGGTTCTGGTTAGCCGGATAAAACATGCATGCAGAACATAAAATGCGGGCATTCACCATGGAGTGTGTTGTTGCCATCATTCTTAGGCAGCTGATATGTTTTCCCATTTAGTGTGAATTCTCCATCCTTTATACGGTTGGCTACACGACCCACCAAGGCACCAAAGGAAGGTCTACTGGAGCTCATGTTCTGCATTAATAAACAATCTCATATCATCACAAAACAGTCCACCATATTCCCATGGTAACACATACATCTGAGATCCATTCCAATATGTGAGTAGAAGCTGAAAATTTATCTTAAAATACTAGCATATGATGGCAGTACCAATTTCCAAAGGGAAATGCAAATACATACCATGTATGAGGCAAGATTGTCATAGCCAAGAAGTATGTCTGCTAGATGGCCTGAATGCATAAATACCAATACTTGATGAGCTAGCTCCCTCTGAGTAATTCATGATGGTGAAGCAGTTGAAGGGTAGGGTTTAGGGATGATTACCTTTAGCATCTGGGAGAGCGAGGGAGACGAGGGTAGCTCCCCAGTTGGTGAGATTTATATTCAGATCAGTCCTGTGAAGTTGAAAGAAACTTGGGGCATTTATCCTTTTTTAGAGATGACCATAACAAGCCAGCTTGCCTTTCCTGTCCAAATTTCTTGGATTCAATTCCCATTTCTGCCCTTGACTGCTAGCATGGCATTTGCAGAGGTGAATGAAAACCAGAATGCACCAAAAATGCAAGAGAATGGACGACACTTTCACCATCATCGATTGATTGACTGATCAAGGGATGGATGGATACGCTAAAGCAGAACATTCAATGATATATATAGAGAGACTCACATACACAATACTGGACTAGGGTGTGTCTGTATTCCTTAAGATAAGGTCATGGTGTAAGACATAACATGGACTGTGTGCAACTACAGACAACCCGCGCACAGTGGCTACCAAAAAATTTAATCTTTGGAATCTAAACATGTTACATTTTGGAGTTTTTGTCTTAATATCCCAAATTTGTTGTTGGCCAAATCTTAATTTTGTTATTTAAAATGAAATTTTGAATGCATATATGGATTCAGCACCCTGAAAAAACCCTAGAGCAGTGCATTTTTGTTGTTTGTAGATTGAAGGACCTAAAGTAATGCAGCATGGTTTTGTGGGTGCTATTTCTAAAGTTGGGCTCGCCAAATTCCTTTCTGACCTTTTCTGGGTTGGAACCTTCTATCACCTATATAACCAAGCAATTTTCTATCACCTGTATAACCTTGCCTTTTTATAAAAAAAAAAGAGGTTCCTGCACTCAAAGAATTGGCTTTTCCTGGCTATGGGGCGACTAGAATTTTGAAATTCTATAACCTTTTGGATGATTAGAAGATCCAATTTCGCCATTGCTACAAAAAGGGCCTGAACTGAGTTCAAATTGCGGTTTTGGGTGTAAACTTTTGGTCAGTTGGAACTGATTTATCAAGTGCACTGTCTGAGTAAAGCCTAGATAATAGCTAAGATGAGGAGGCTGGACATATTTCAGGCTGAGGTAAAACATACTCAAGCTAACGGTCAAACATAAGGTTATGCATATACATGTGGTTCAAGGTCTCCTTTTCCTCACGTTATTCTTTATGAATTAAGGAATGTATGTTGCCAATGAGGAACACATGCTGGTCTAGGATCTGATACACCCAACAAGTTACTAGGAACACCCAACAGATTACTAGGATCTGATACATGCTTTAGATTGTAGGATCTAGTCTAGGAACACCCAACAACGAGAGGTATATCCACAAGCCACTCCAAGTAAGATATGAAAAGGGCACTTGAAATGCCTCAGAGAGTACCAAAGCACTCCAATGTTTATAATGACATACTGATGTCCAATTCAAATGCTACTTAAGTATTTCACAAAGGTTATAGTGCCTTTGTTCAAGGGTTCGTTGTAGGTTTCCAAGGGTTTCTACAAAAAAGGCTTTCACCAGATATTAACAGCCCTTATGATATTTTTTAAGACCACCATTTATGCCACAAACTTGCTGTAAGGTGAAGACAAATGAAGATTTAAATTGGTTCCTGCTTGAAGGAAAGATGACAACTGTTCTGATTGATGGGTATTTAGAGTTTTATTGCTAGTTATAATTTGCTTACAATGACCCTAGATGTAGTCACAAACAAGTAATGAAGATTACTGTTGTTCACAAGGCTGAAATGTGGTCTGAAATCCTCAAATTATCCTAGAACAAGCTTCCCAAAAACCCCACATCATTGTTGGAAACATTTGTTGATTGCACCTGCATTTTTATACTTGTTTTCATGCTGCCCTATCTGTCCAAACATTGATATCACAGCCATAATCCTGCTGCCATTAACCCTAGTTCTATTTGTTGGTGAAAATTTACCACAGTTGGAGGTATCAACCATTAGAAAGACCAACACTATTGGGTTCCTCCAGAGAACCACCAATCACTATTCTGGGATGGCGATCTGTTTGCTTTGTTTGGATACCGTGGAGGATTACAACATGCTACTAAAAACTGTTGTATTATAACCAGATTATTGATGTCAAACTGTTCATGGAGGCTACTACCAAATACTGCAATAAGGGAGACTTTCCCATGATAATTTTGGAACCTTAAAACCATGTTAAAATTGTTTGAAACATGTGCCCTAAAACTAAAACAAATGCAACAACAAAATCACTATAATGTGATGAAAGTTCTATTATAGGACTTCTCTACTGCTGTTCATCCGCTGTCTGAAATAATCAGGTTGAAATTTGGAACCTAACTACCGCTAGTCTAGTATGCAAAATCCAATTCCTGGCATGAGGCATATGATGAAGCCATTGGCTAGGTTACATGTTGGTAGTGTATGTTATGTTGATCTATTACTTTTTCTTTTGGTTAGAAACTGGGAACTTCACCACAACATCATACCAATATGTAAAATCTGAATTAATTGTTGTGAGACAACTAGCATCTAGGGAATTTGTTTCTATCCCATACTTTTCCATCAACATCTAAGTTGTATTGCCTGTGCATGAGTTGAATGGAGTAGCTATTGTGGCATCTTTATGATTGTCCGTTTCAAACATACAATTCTGACATGTCTTCTCTTTAATTTGTGTGGAAGGTATTGCTACATTGTATTTGCTAAGGATGCATGTTCACCATGACAAGTCAAATACTTCAAAATGTTGGATGTGTTTTGTATTATTGTTCTAGAACATATTCTCTTTGTCTTTGTTTTGTATTATTGTTCCAGAACATATTCTCTTTGTCTTTGCCTTTATTTCACACGTTGTTTTAGGATATTTGAGTGTTTTAGGTTATTTTAGGCTTTTGGCCCTGAAATTAGTGATTGAAATGTTAGATAATCACTTTATAATTATGGATTTGCTTGTCTATTTGTGTTCTTTTATATAAGCAATCTTCATAAGTAGATCTTAAGTAGATCTTCTACCCTTAGCTCAATTTCAAAGTGTTGTAAGAATTTCTGAGGACCTTTTCTTCTCCTTGACTCGAGGTGGTGGATTTCCCATCCTGCTGAGGCCTTTCTCTTTCATCCTTTCCTTCATTCTCCATTGAATCTGATTCAAGATATTCTCCCATTGGATCTCTCTTGGAGGATTCCTGTGGTGGTAGTCCAGGTATCATTTTTTGAGAGTGGTGCTGAGATATCTGGAGGGCCCCATTTCATCGACTCAGAGTCTTATCCATTTCATCAGATCTTTAAGTGCAAGAAATAGTGCAACATGGCTAGGTCTTTTATCTTGTCTTAAAATGTCATCTCCCTCTTATATTGATAAACAAGAGGGTCAGAAGTCATCAATAATTGTATCATGGCTTGTCCATAACTCCCTCTGAATATAGGGAAAGTGACCATGCCAAAGCATAATCACCGAGCCATCTGAAACCTGACCCTTTTCCTTAGGTCCATGTAACAAAGTCATCAACCATAATCTGCTGCCATGACCAGACTGTGTCAACAAACATCGGTAAGAAAGAATCATCAAGACATACTACCGATGGGTTTTATGGCTTCCTCTAAAGCATAGCTTGATGAACTTCTTATGTGAGAGACTGTCCACAAGGTGTCCACAAGTCACTTGCAATAGTAACCTTCAACGAAGCTTGCCTAAGAACATAAATACAATTTTATAGAATTATCATGGTCCTTCTTCAACCAGAATGAAGAAATAACTGCATTATCCTCCTTTGATAGATGACAATGATCAATGAATTAAATTACCCAATCCATGATATCCAGTCATCCATATTCATAAGATTGTCTTTCATAGGATCTTGGCTTAATGCATCAAGGAGCCCAATGACAGTCAAGATCATGGTCCTTACAATTCCTTCTGCTTATAGTGCTTGTCAAAGCAAAGGATTTAATATGCACTTTCTTCAAGGTACCTTTGATTTTGTGCTGATAAGGGCTGATATACAAAATAGCTCCAAAAAGTGCCATGTACTTTTTCTCCTAGTGGCCAAACCAAGGTAAAGGTGCTACATAAACTTCCATTGCTCTTGCTACTAGATAAAGAGGTAAATGTTTGCTTTCATACACCATCATTGCTCCTTCAATTATTACTGCAATTCACTATATCAAATACTACCATTATTGTTTCAAATGAGTACTGTCGTTGCTCCTTCATTCCTCCTACACTTCCTTGATTAGAAACATTCTACTGGTAACTTAACCCATCAAGTTCTTGTATGTAATATTCCTAATTAGCTGATAGCATTCATTCATTCAGCAAACTTCTTCTTGTCATTTTGAATAGAGCACGCTTGAGTTGTTTAGCCAAGTTTGCAGTGCTGTTTAGCACATGGGTGTCTCCGAGCAGAGATCCCAACCTCATCCTCGGAGGATTTCGAGTGCCCACTTAGGAGAGGAGTCTTCTAGTGAAGATCCCAACCTCAGCCTTGGGGGACTTCGACTGCCCGCTTAGGAGAGGAGTTCCACCCTTTGGCGAGGAATTGAAACACCAATAGCAACAGGAGTGTGTAGTCCCTTCAGGACTGTGTAAAGGCAATAGAGAGCGTAGTCCCTTCAGGACTGCGTAGAGGCAGCAGAGACCGCACAGTACAGTGGAGAGGAAGTGCCAGAAGTGTGGGAGAGAAGAGGAGTTCAGCTGAAGGATTTGGAGGGGAAGCTAGCCACCTCTTACTAGGGATTTTGGTAGCATTTTGGAGACATCTACCAGTAATTCCAGCCAGGATTTCGAATTTTCCAGCAGTTGGGTGAGCCAAACCCAAGAGGGCCAATTTTTCGAAGTCAAAACTAGAACCAACCCTTTCTGGGGTTTTCTGGGTTTTTTGAGTAGAGTCTGTGGTTAAAATCCCAGAATTTTCTGAGCAGCAGATCAACTCATTTACGCAGTCCCTACTCAGCTAGCAGTTAGAGGCGTTAAGGGCAAAAAGGGTCAGATTTTGAAGGTTGGAATTAGAGGAAACCATTTCTGGGTTTTTTTGGGTTTTGGGCAAGGATCACCTTCCCAAATTCTTAGAATTTTTTAAGCTAAGAAGCAACCCAACCGACAATCCGAAGTCAGCCAGCAACAACATTTCTAGCATGGTAGCGTAGAGAGAGAGTCCAGCAGAGCAGCAGTAGAGCAGTGTTTTGGGTGGGAGAATCAGAGTGCCATTCCAGCCGGCTAGAGTGCTATCTTTTTTAGCACTGTTGTACTTATTTTTCATCTCCAGTATTTTAATAAAATGGCTTAGCAGTTGTTTTTGGCTCCAATTTGCATGTTTTGATGATGTATTTTCTGTTGTCGTAGTTTTTTGACTATTTGCACTTTTATTACTGTTAATCCCAATTCGGGATATTATATTGTATTAAAGACAAAGATATTGTCTTATGGATTATTCTAGCATCTCTAAACTTAAAGGCTCTTTGTCTAGAATCATACATAGATCAAAAATACCTGAAAAAACTTTCCTACTATACTTTGTTCTGTATGTGTTAATGATAATTACACTTCAAGCATCTTGCTATCACAAGGATTAGGTTGGTTGATGCTTTTAGGATCCCTTCATGTATTCATTCAATAGAAAACTCTAGAAGATCTCTGTGCTTAGCAAAACAAAGTGATTTTCAGTACTTCCTTACCGCAGGTGTTTTTCAGTTAGGCTCACAGGTGGACTATCATGGAAAACTTTGGGATAAATGTCATACAAAATGTTATTATTACAATGGTGATGTGTCAAATTGATTGATGTAGGGCCATGGTGAATTTTCTCTTTCCATACTACTGTGAAAGGATGCTTGACTTGTTGTAGTAACACAACAAATATTGAAAAAGCCCTGTCAGCTATAATATTGTAACTATCCTTCAAGTCGTATTAGGGATACACATACAAACATTGTGATGAGCCTTCAATTTTGTCTTTTACCGAAACTGCATTATAACTTTCTTCAGGAATTGTTTATTCAAATTTCAAGATAATGACTTCAACAAGTCTCTTACTTTTCTGTAGGCAGATAGCCACTTTCCATGTTGCTTCTCAATCATAATTTCTGAAATGAAAATCAATCTTGGAGAATGTCTTTCTGTGGCCTGAGCTTTCAAGATATTTTCAAAATTTGTGCCCTAAACTCTTTGCTACCCATACAATACAGAAGAATTGTCACAACCACACAAGAGTGATGTCATATATAGTCTGGCGTTGAAACTATAGAATATGAGACTTGGCTTCTATAACGATCCTGTGACCTGTGGTATATTCTCAGGTTCAAATCCACAGAGGTAGGTCACCAACTTCGTTCTTCACCTTGTAGAATAGATGCTCGTGAATTAGAGAATTATGTCGTGACTTAGGTCTGTAAAACATCGATGTTCTGTAATTGATGCCCTGATGAGGGATGTTCGAGAGACTTCATTCTTCTACCTTAACGATGACCATAACCCAATTTGAATGCTTGATGATGTCCCCAAAATACTTCGGTTCAAGAGAAATAAATACATCTCAGCAAAATACAACAAAATATACAACACCTTGATCTAGAGGAAAAGAAATAACAAAAGAAAAACTTTTGTTGTGTGGTAGCACTGTCAGACCGTAAATATTTAGAGAGAATTGAGCTCTTTGGCTTGGACCTTTTACTTGGTTAAATGCTCTGAAATAATGCACTTGGATTTTGGTTTGTAATAGCCCTCTCTGAAGCTCTGAGAAACCATGGATCTACAACTTCAACTGTGGCTATTTTCATACATATTCTTCAAGAGAAACCAACCTATCTTCTGTTGGTTTTCACCAATATAGTAGATGCTTTGTGAGGAGCGTGGGCTCTTCCTTGAAATAGCTGACATCATTTGAGGTTTGGGGTTTATGATTTTAAAGGGATTCATGGAAGCTCACAATGACAAGATCCAGGCTCGCTTTGTTGTTGAGGTAATGCCATGGTTGCAAACAAGATAATTAATTCTCAGACCTTTGATTCCATGTAAACCTTCCTCTTTTATTTGTGTTTGGTTGCTTGAGTAGACCATAGACTTCAATAATTGGCATTTGGATTTATAATGAGAACAAGGTATGCAATTTATTTCAAGTCTGTGTGTGTTTCTAAAGTTGGAGAAAAGTGCCAAACCAAACATATTGCTATGGTTGATGCTTAATAACTAAAACTTGGAGATTGTTCTTGGGAATTTGATCGTGTAGGCTTGTAGACCATAAGATACTCTAGCTATCAACCTCTCTATTTCACCATATGTGCTTTATGTTCTAGCATATAAAATTCTGAAGGCACCCTAGCCTAATTTGTCATGCTGTGGAATTTGGCAGTTTTACAATATTTTTGCACAATAATGGCTTCTTGGATTGGGAGTGAACTCTAACGATGTAAAAAGATCGATAATGTTCTAAGAACTGCACATAAATTTGAAAATCACAATTTTGATCTTTATTGAGCCCTGGACATGCATGTTACTAAAGACAACTTGCACTTAACAAGAGACGAGGTAAATTAGTGAAATTGTTTTGGTAGACTTAGTACTCTCACAGTTCACTTGAAGGTGTACATTAGAATTATGGAAGTGTAGGAAGACACACACGGAGAAATAATGTAGCACTATATTTTATGACTTCTCCATAGGTACATCTACAGGAGGTTGTGTGCAATCAGGTTAGGCTGTAACACGGATTTAACCCGAGAAATGCAATTTTTCCACTTGGCATGCAATTTTGACACCTTGGGGTGCATTTTAAGTATGGAATATGATGTTTCATGGCATATAGGATAGCCCCTTTTCCTTATCATCCATCAAGTTTGAAATTATGTAATTGCATGCAATTTTTAATGCAAGTGAACATTTTGGCACTATGAAAACAATAGGTAGAAAGAAAAGTTGGTCTTACAAAAAGCATATTTTGGCCCATGCGAGTATAAATCAGGGTAGGAGATGGTGTAAGAGACTCTATCAGAGGTTAATGTTGCAATACCACTTCCACCTAGTACTAGAAATTTTTTAATGATCTATGACATAAAGAAGAGTTATTTAACGATAGGTTTGAAAGGGCAACCTCATGTCTTAGTTGTAAGTCATTTATTTGTGTTTCTTCGCTGTAAGTCATCTGTTTGATTTTGAGCTTTATCAAATCAATTATTTCACTAATTCAATATGCATGGCCTTACTTGACATGGTTGATATAACATTCAATTCTAGGCCACTTTTATTTTAAGTCAGAGATTATATTAATTAAAAGATGTTCATATTTTGATTGGCTTACTGGGAGCTCGATTTAAAAAGGTTTTGTAAATCCCACGTGGATGTTATTTTTTCAGGGTGAGCTCTTTGCACCAGTAAGGTCAGATGAGTCCTGAAACATAGGTATACATCAAGTGCATCTTTGGATTTTATTGTGTATTTGATATTATTTATATCATTGATGGATTGTTATTGATTGATATAAAAGAGGATGGGAAGTTCCTATCAATTCTCTTGAAAAAGCAAAATCAAATGGAGTGGTAGAATTGTGTTTTAAAGGGTGAGCCAGAAATCAATACTTCAAAGGTAGAACTTGAGAATAGAAAGCTATCTGATCTGGATCCAGAGACAAGACAAACCGTGGAAAAAATGATGGTATTGACGAGTCTTCCCTGCTAATCAACTCTAACTACTAGACCACCGCCCAAATTTTAGTTATCTGCAATGACAATACTGAATCTAGCTTTATTTGTATGAATAGCGACTCTGGCCATTGTCTTGTTCTTTTCTTATGAATGATTTTGATTTTCAAACTCCAACTAGTTTGTTGTAAAACTAATTAAAGCTTCGATGACAAACATATAGTTTTCAAAGCTCTTTTCTAAATCTATTTCTTGAGCAAATTTGTCTTTTTTACTTTAGGTACTATAGATTGCCACTGTGTGACATATGCTATGATATAATTGCCTGGATAAATAGATAGGAGTGTTGTACAACGTAGATTGCCTGGATAAATAGATATGATACAACGTAGTCTTTTTTAAGTTTGAAGAAACATGATTTCCAAATACAAAGTTTATTAATTAAGAACATCTTTTAGACTTCTTAGCTAAGTTATGATTATATTTCGGTAGGGAATTTTGTGTACGCTGATGTTGTGTTGTCTCTTTGGTTTCTGTCAAGTAACAATAGTTAATAAGGAATGTGTTCTTGAGCAGCAGACACACATCTTATTCTACTATCGAGAGGGATCTCCATGGTTTTCAAGCATGGAAACGAAAACGCAGATGTTAGTGGGATCTCCACTGTTTGTTTTGGATGAATTTAATACCAATGATGATTTTGATTCCTTGTAAGATAAATAATGTCACAAATAAAATTAAAATAAACAAAAGCAACTCAAGAATGAAGGTGAAGCTATTTATTTCTGTCCAAGTGAAGTCATCGAAACACCTTAGCAAGATAAGGTGTTTAAGTCTAGAAATATGTCCTCTCCTACAATAGATATGCACAGTATTCCCGTGTCTCCATGTTTCTCAACTAAAAAAAGTTGTGTTGTAAAACCCGTTTTCTCTTCAAGTTCATCAGTAGTTGGCAAAAGTACTACAAAAAAGTCTTCCGTGAATGAGAAAAGGGCCTTGACAGAATCATATTTAGGTATTTGCAAAACACAGACATATGATAAAACACCATCACACTTAGAGAAATTGATGACCGAGGGAGATGAGGACATTCCAAAGTCTTCAAAGAAACTAAAACATCGGGGGATAAAAGAAAGCCAATGAAAAGTGATTCTACCAATCTGATAAATACAAATATGATATGTTCACAAGGTACCCCTAGTTCTATTAATAAAGTATTGAGTAATATGCCTAGTAGTCGTCGTGCATGTCTTATGTAGCATGTTCAATCTAATCATAATAGTTTCCAAACTCCAGTGAAAGAAAACACTCCACATAGTAGAAAGAAAAAGAATTCACGAAGCAAGGAGCATGTTGTGGGTAAATGTCAAAAGCAGGTTACGGGGGCTAAGACCCCTACAACAGGGTCAAAAGGTGGTCCTAAAGCCAGATACGACACAACTGTTGGCTCATCTGAGCATTCTGGTTCATCCACACTTAAGGAGTAATTAAATTGTCTACCTTAGATGCTGATCCATATGCCTTTGAACTAAAAATTAAACAAACACCCCAATATACATGCAAGACAAACGAATCAAGACTAAACAAAAAATTAGATTTGTCATCTTTTTCTTCTCCAACACAGTGAGAAAGGCACCTCCCCCTGGATGCAAATATGCAGAGATCAAAATGAGTCAAAGGTTAGTTTTAAGATCCATCTTTAAAATTCATCAACTCCATGTTTTATGTATTTTCTAGTTCAAACTTATGAAATATATTCACTAGGTTTTCCTACAAAAGAGGTTAAATACTACAAAATATGGATGTCTGGACATGTAATGTAGTGATGGCGCGTGTTGTTGAAAAAAAAAAATTTACATTGTTGTTGGTCATTTCTATTTGTGATTTAGTATCAACTCTTTTGCTTCATTAGAATTAATTCCATTTTGTATTGACAGATAATTGAACACATTGTTTTTTTCCAATGTTTTGCAATCTTAAAGTGAACTAATTACTGTATTATTGTTTAGTGTTCACTGCTGAAAATAGATACTCTCACTGTGATAAGTTTCAAATTTTTTTATTTGTTGGTTGTTGTCATGTTTTGAGTGCAGACTTGTGAAATTCCAAATCACATGTTGCTTTATGTGAAGGGGATATATATATATATATATATATATATATATATATTATTTTTTTATTTTTCTTTGTGGTTCCTAGGAGATTTGTGTTACATTTGCACAAAAGTTTAGTTATCATTCAAATATCTAAAATTTCTAATTTTTAATTTGAATATTTACTTGATGAAGGAAAGACAAAGGTCCCAATCATAAAAAGTCACCCAAGAACAACAACATTGAGATTTTTCTTTCATTCAAACTATAACATATTGCATTTGTCTTCATCAATGCTCTTCTTCCATATGCTATCCATTTATTACATTTCCTTTGCAATATTTGGTGCATTTGCGAGTTATAGGTAATTTCTAGGCTATAAATGTTTTCAGAGTTTCAATTCTAATTGAGTATTCAAATTAACATATTGAGTCTCTTATACGTAACTATTTTTCCCTCCACCCATTTTTCATATTTCCATAACCATTAGGTAGGGACCTGCAACTTCGATGATGTTTTGTTTGTTTAGTAAAATATTGCATAGACTTTTATTTTATTGAAAGTTGTAGAATTTACAATCTATGAAGTTTCAAGATATACTTTTTTAAAATCTAATTCTTTAAAGGGTGCTAGCTCAATGGAAGAGCACCTGCTTTACAAATAGGAGGTTGGTGGTTCGATTCCATCGTGCCTTGATATTCATATGGAATGGAAACGATCAATTTTTGGCGACAAAGACTCTTTTGACCAACACCAATGAGTTTATGGTGACATTTTTCGACCCTCACCAAAATATGAAATGGTGACGGTCAATGAACGTCACCATATATACACATCAATGGTGACGACCATGAAAGGTCTGTTATCATAAATCATTGTTGTTGATATGTTACTAAAGACTACTTGCACTTAACAAGAGATGAGGTAAATTAATGAAATTGTTTTGGTAGACTTAGTACTCTCACAGTTCACTTGAAGGTGTACATTAGAATTATGGAAGTGTATGAAGACGCACAAGGAGAAATATTGTAGCACTATATTTTATGACTTCTCCATAGGTACATCTACAGGAGGTTGTGTGCAATCAGGTCAGGCTGTAACACAAATTTTAACCCGAGAAATGCAATTTTCCACTTGGCATGCAATTTAGACACCTTGGGGTGCATTTTAAGTATGGAATATGATGTTTCATGGCATATAGGATAGCCCCTTTTCCTTATCATCTATCAGGTTTGAAATTATGTAATTGCATGCAATTTTTAATGCAAGTGAACATTTTGGCACTATGAAAACAATAGGTAGAAAGAAAAGTTGGTCTCACAAAAAGCATATTTTGGCCCATGGGAGTATAAATCTCGGTAGGAGATGGTGTAGCAGACTCTATCAGAGGTTAATGTTACAATACCACTTCCACCTAGTACTAGAAAAAGTTTAATGGTCTATGACATAAAGAAGAGTTATTTAGCGACATGTTTGAAAGGGCAACCTCATGTCTTAGTTGTAAGTCATTTATTTGTGTTTCTTAGCTGTAAGTCATCTGTTTGATTTTGAGCTTTATCAAATCAATTATTTCACTAATTCAATATGCATGGCCTTACTTGACATGGTTGATATAACATTCAATTCTAGGACACTTTTATTTTAAGTCAGAGATGATATTAATTAAAAGATGTTCATATTTTGATTGGTTTACTGGGAGCTTGATTTAAAAAGGTTTTGTAAATCCCACGTGGATGTTATTTTTTCAGGGTGAGCTCTTTGCACCAGTAAGGTCAGATGAGTCCTGGAACATAGGTATACATCAAGTGCATCTTTGGATTTTGTTGTGTATTTTATATTATTTATATCATTGATGGATTGTTATTGATTGATATAAAAGAGGATGGGAACGTCCTGTCAATTCTCTTGACAAAAAAAAATCAAATGGAGTGGTAGAATTGTGTTTTAAAGGGTGAGCCATAAATTAATACTTGAAAGGTAGAACCTGAGAATAGAAAGCTATTTGATCTGGATCCAGAGACAAGACAAACTGTGGAAAAAAATGATGGTATTGACGAGTCTTCCCTGCTAATCAGCTCTAACTGCTAGATGATCGCCCAAATTTTAGTTATCTACAATGACAATACTGAATCTAGCTTGATTTGTATGAATAGTGACTTTGGCCATTGTCTTGTTCTTTTCTTATGAATGATTTTGATTTTCAAACTCCAATTAGTTTGTTGTAAAACCAATTAAAGCTTCGATGACAAACATATAGTTTTCAAAGATCTTTTCTACATCTATTTCTTGAGCAAATTTTTATTTTTACTTTAGGTACTGTAGATTGCTACTGTGTGACATATACTATGATATAATTGCCTGGATAAATAGACAGGAGAGTTGTACAACATAGTCTTTTTTAAGTTTGAAGAAACATGGTTTCCAAATACAAAGTTTATTAATTAAGAGCATCTTTTAGACTTCTTAGCTAAGTTATGATTATATTTCGGTAGGGAATTTTGTGTATGTCGATGTTGTGTTGTCTCTTTGGTTTTTGTCAGGTAACAATAGTTAATAAGGAATGTGTTCTTGAGCAACAGACACACATCTTATTCTACTATCGAGAGGGATCTCCATGGTTTTCAAGCATGGAAACAAAAATGCAGATGCTAGTGGGATCTCCGTAGCTTGTTTTGGATGAATTTAATACCAATGATGGTTCCGATTTCTTGTAAGATAAATAACTTCACAAATAAAATTAAAATAAACAAAAGCAACTCAAGAATGAAGGTGAAGCTATTTATTTTTGTCCAAGTGAAGTCACCGAAACACCTCAGCAAGATAAGGTGTTTAAGTCTAGAAATATGTCCTCTCCTACAATTGATATGCACAGTATTCCCATGTCTACATGTTTCTCAACTAAAAAAAACTGTGTTGTAAAACCTGTTTTCTCTTCAAGTTCATCAGTAGTTGACAAAAGTACTACAACAAATTCTTCCATGAATGAGAAAAGGGCCTTGATAGAATCATATTTAGGTATTTGTAAAACACAGACAAATGATAAAACACCATCACACTATGAAAAATTGATGACCAAGGGAGATGAGGACATTCCAAAGTCTTCAAAGAAACTAAAACATCGGGGGATAAAAGAAAGCAAATGAAAAGTGATTTTATCAATCTGATAAATTCAAATATGATATGTTCACAAGGTACCCCTAGTTCTATTAATAAAGTATTGAGTAATATGCCTAGTAGTCGTCGTGCATGTCTTATGTAGCATGTTCAATCTAATCATAATAGTTTCCAAACTCCAGTGAAAGAAAACACTCCACACAACAGAAAGAAAAAGAATTCACGAAGCAAGGAGCATGTTGTGGGTAAATGTCAAAAGCAGGTTACGGGGATTAAGACCCCTACAACAGGGGAAAAAGGTGGTCCTAAAGCCAGAGACTACACAACTGTTGGCTCATCTGAGCACTCTGGTTCATCCACACTTAAGGAGCAATTAAATTGTCTACCTTAGATGCTGATCCATATGCCTTTGAACTAAAAATTAAACAAACACCCCAATATACATGCAAGGCAAATGAAGCAAGACTAAACAAAAAATTAGATTTGTCATCTTTTCTTCTCCAACACAATGAGAAAGGCACCATCCCCTAGATGCAAATATGCAGAGATCAAAATGAGTCAAAGGTTATTTTTAAGCTCCATCTTTAAAATTCATCAACTCCATGTTTTATGTATTTTCTAGTTCAAACCTATGAAATCTATTCACTAGGTTTTCCTGCAAAAGAGGTTAAATACTGCAAAATATGGATGTCTGGACATGGAATGTAGTGATGGCGTGTGTTGTTAAAAAAAAAAATTTACATTGTTGTTGGTCATTTCTATTTGTGATTTAGTATCAACTCTTTTGCTTCATTAGAATTAATTCCATTTTGTATTGACAGATAATTGAACACATTGTTTTTTTCCAATGTTTTGCAATCTTAAAGTGAACTAATTACTGTGTTATTGTTTAGTGTTTTCTGCTGAAAATAGATACTCTTACTGTGATAAGTTTCAAATTTTTTGATTTGTTGGTTGTTGGAAGAGCATCTGCTTTATAAGTAGGAGGTTGGTGGTTCGATTCCATCATGCCCTGATATTCATATGTAATGGAAACGATCAATTTTTGGTGACGGAGGCTCTTTTGAGCATCACCAATGAATTTATGGTGACATTTTTCGACCCTCACCAAAATATGAAATAGTGATGGTCAATGAACGTCACCATATATACGCATCAATAGTGACGACCATGAAAGGTATGTCATCATAAATCATTGTTGATGATATGAAATGGTGAGGGTCATTGTTTGTCATTATAGTCATTATTCGTAACGGACCTTGAAGTCACCAATGAGCTTATCATGGCATTTTTTTGACCCTCACCAAATATGAAATGGTGACGGTCAACGAACGTTGCCATATATATGCACCAATAGTGATGACTATGGAAGATCCATCACAATAAATTTTTGTTGTTCATATGAAATAGTGACAGTCACTTTCCCTCATTATAATCAATATTCATGACGGACCTTGAATGTCACCACAACACATACTTTCGGCGACGCCACCTTTGGTGACGTTCAATTTTTTGGTGACGAAGGCTATTGTTTGTTACCATTGCTCATATGAAATGGTGACGGTCACTATCCGTCATTATAAATCACTATTGGTGACAAACCTTGAATGTCACTACGACACATATACTTTCGGCGATGCCACCTTTGGTGACGCTCAGTTTTTGGTGACAGACTTTTTTGATTGTCATCAATGAGTTTATGGTGACATTTTTCGCCCCTCACCAATGTCATTTTTTCTTGTAGTGATACAAGTTAAAATATATATATATATATATATATATATATATATATATATATATATATTATTATTATTATTTTTTTGTTCCCCTCTAAAATTTGATGATGTAATCTAATCTTATTTTATTATTTCCACTATTATTTTATAATTTCCTTAGGAGGCCCATTTTAGACCTCAAAATTACCCTTATGTGAGGGGCTCCTTCCTAGGACGTCACACAAGGGCTTCCAGCGTATCATAAGCCTAAAACACCTAAGTCCGACCTAGACATGCAAGTGCACCCCATCATTAACCTTCAAAAAATCATATCTCTTCAACGACAACTCAAAATTAGATGATTTTCGATGCATCGGATTTGTCTTGACGAGCACTATCATCCTCATCCATCACATTTCGAAAACGCATCATGATTTTGGCCCAAACATCAATGGGTGCAAAACCCCAGGCTTGGGTTCTAAGCCCACAAGCCTACTTGTGGCACTTTGACCTCCAACCCTCGAACACAAGGGCTTGGATTACCTCCCAATCTACACAAAAATCAACATTGGGCTACAATGGTGGATAAGGAAGGAAGAGAAGCATGCTAAGACTTAATTAGTGTAACTACTAACAAGAAGATATCTAAGGAATTAAAAAATGAAAATTCACCCATTGTTCATGGTGAGGTTAAGAAAAATGAGGAAGCAATGGAAAAAACTTCTAATATGATTAATAATTTAAAAGAAATCCCATGATAAGGCTATGAAATTTGATGTTAATCAATAGAAAACTAAGAATATGTTAAAGCTTCCATGAAATATATAGGGAAAAATTATTTGCACATGAGTGCAAGGAGGGGATCCCTTGGATAAACTAAAGAAAACTTTAATTAAGTTTTGTTTCATAAGCTCGACATGCAAAGTTAAGAATGAATTTTCCATGTTCCCTTGTTGAGTAAAAGAAAATTTTTCTTGAGAGGGTAGATTTGAGTATTTAAGAAATAGTTAAGGTGGATTTGACTAGGCCATAAACTAAATCAACTTGAGCATGAGAATACTTGATTGATTGCTAAGACCCAAAAGATATTGAAAGTGAAAAAATGAGTAAAATGAATTAGATATTAAATTAACAATGTTGTGGAACATGTTTTATTTATTTGACTAACAATTTATGGGAGATAAATTGGTGAATGGGAAAAAGGTGTGGTTGTTCTAAAAAAATTGATATTAAAGACTTCTCACTAAAGTAGGATATGAGGAAATAAAGTGCCTTCAATCATACAAAAAAACCTTGAGGAAAATTAATGTATGTTAAAGAAGGCTAAAGAAGTATCCAAATGAAATCCTTGAGAAATCATCATATGCGAATGAATGGTAGTGGAGGCCATGCAAATATGATAATCAATCAAGATTAGAGAAAATTTTAAGGGTTAAAATTTTCAAATGGACTAATTTTCCATAAAATGATTTGCCAATATCCATTTTTCCTGCAAAAGATTAATCCAAAATTTATAGCATAGAATTATTTTACCTTAAAAATCACCAAGATTTTATAGGTACTGGATAAATTTGTTATAAATTTGAATATTTTTACAAAAAAACATAGCTAAGCTTATTATAATTTGCATATTAGGGACTAGTAAGATTCACCATGGTTTCTACACTTTAAGATAAATTTTCATCCTTAAAGTTTTCCTTAGCTAGGATGCAATAGTTGCTAAGTTGGAGGAATCAAGTAAGAATTCCTTCAGGTTAAGCTTGTATTCTTTTCTTTCTTTATAATTTGTTTGTATTGCATGAATACCTAAGAGGGGTATGGTTAAGAAAGAAAGTTTCCAGCACATAATATTTGGCAAAATATTATAAATATGTCCAAAATTAAGGGAAATTTGAGGTCTAAAATGGACCTCCTAAGGAAAATAATACAATAAAAGTTATGAATATTTTCACGTATTTTTTTTTTTTCGATGTGGGTTTATTCAAAAGTATGCAAATTGGGTACTCATTGGATGTGGAATTTAATGTCACATCTAACAAGCATCTACACTTGACATTTGAGTAAACCTATATGAAGATAAGCCGAAATTACTATAAAAATGTAGTTTTCTTCTTTTCCCTCCAAAAATATCTACTCTTGGAGATGGCATCATCATTTTGAATTATATTGGTTCCTTTAAAGTTGATTTTGTTTGTACATTTTTTGTTTTAAGGCTCATTCTTTACCTTAAAACTCCCCTAATGGTTGTCCTAATGGAAAACAATTAGATCGATGTAATACATTCACAAGTCGAATAAAATTTATACTATGTAATGCGTTAAGGAAATACACAGATATAAATGATGTTAAGAGTGCTAGTAAGGCACATGAATATCAATTGTGAATATTATTATATGAAAATGCATTCCTAATGGAAAACAATTAGATCGATGTAATACATTCACAAGTCGAATAAAATTTATACTATGTAATGCGTTAAGGAAATACACAGATATAAATGATGTTAAGAGTGCTAGTAAGGCACATGAATATCAATTGTGAATATTATTATATGAAAATGCATTCCTAACGTAAAATACTTGGTGGAATATGATATCAATATAAAGGTTACATTTGATATGATCATGATTTCTACAAAAATAGTAATATATATGTTTAATGCACTAAATGCATGCATGCTTGTGTAAGATAAGATTTAGAATGGCCGAGTGTCAAGGAAATCGATGATTTTTCATGTTTATGAGAAGTTATTAAGTGCTTAAGTGAGTGTTTTGAATTCCTCACTCCCACAGAAAGTAAAGTGGGAAAACTAACTGCCAGTAATTTCTAAGATGAATATCTCAGTGGAGAGTGTGCATATGGAACTCTCAACCTTGAGCTAATTTTATTTGTTGGCATGAAAATTATGATATTCATACGAATTCTTTTGAATTAGTAATGTGATTATGGATTCCTTTCAATTGTAGGGAATGTAGATGAAATGATTGAACATTGACTATGTGATGGTTTTGAAACCAATTTAGTGGTTGCTATATATGATATATTGAAAGTATTTTTTACATAATGAATTAACATTATTTGGTTGAGTGGAAATGTAGATTGTAAGAACAATTCCTTGGAAAGTGCACCCATAATGAAGGCTGGGAATATTATCACCTACAAAGAGCCAAACATTTTGAGAAGAGTCCCATGTTTGTAAGACCTAGCTTCTCTATGATGAAAGTTTGAAAAAAAAAATTATAACTTGAAATTTTAGAGTATATCTCATGAGAATTGTATGTTATGATATAGGTAAGATTATGAAAATCTATGTAGGAGGGATAAATAAAGGTTGTGAAGCAAGAGGCCCAATAATAAGGCCATTATAGTGATATTTTATCCCTATGACATGCCTAATAACAAGTAAACCATGTTAGAGAAAGATATCCTGATTTTGTCATACATTCATTACGATCATGAGTCTGAAAGGGTGTGTCGTGATGTAAGTAGTGAGCTAAACTTGTTACTTATCGAAGGCTAATGAACTAAAGGATAACCATACAAATAAGCGTTTAGTTGAATGTCGCATTTGTTGAAATACATGTTTCTTTGTGGAAATTGAGATCTCCTATAGAAAAGTTAATGGATGTATATGAAAATGGCCTTGACATATGATTTGTTGGTTTTATAATGTAGTTACTATATGTAATGCTATAATTATAGAAGTAACTAGCCTATGAAGAAAAATACCATCATTGAAGCAATGGGAAAGATGAAGGACATGAAAAAATAGGTCGGTATGCAATAGCAAGGATGGTGATATAGCTTAAAGATCGTAGTCCACATATTGTTGCAATGAACAAGAGAAACCTAGAATGGTGTGCTACTGAGAAGGGCACTTGAAATGGTGTTCCTTTAAGGAGGTGGGGATTGTAACAACCCCATTTTGAACCCGAGGATTATTGTAACTAATTATGTCATTATCATTTTTAGTGACATATAAATATCATCATGGTGACAAACCAAGCTAAACAATTTTAAAATGATACACATGTAAATATTTCCTTGATAATTACAAAAATGTCGAGCAATCAATTGGTAATGTGAGCACTGATACGAGTTATGCTACCATGAGTGGGAAATTAATGAGGGGGTTATAAGAAATTAACCATGTATGTTATTTCCAAAAAAGAATCACCTAGTTATGCACAAAATGTTGCTATAAATTGTAAAATTTATTCAATAGAGATAATCATCTTTAATGCGTAATGAAAACTCTCTTAGATTTGTTGTAGAGCTTGCAAAAATGTACTCCATTGGTGATTGGGAGAATTCGTGGGGCTTTTTCCAAGTAAAAACATTAATTTAGTTGTTGAAGGAAAATTCCATTAGGGGTTTGGTGGATTTGTCAAGGTTACGGAAACACATCAAATTTATCCAACAGTCCAAAACTCCATCGAGGGTTTGGTGGATTTGGCAAGGTTACTAAAAGTTGACATGAAAAATTTAGTTGATAGCTTAAAAATCCACCAGGGGTTTCATGGACCAAAAATCCCATCGGGGGTCAACGAAGAGTTAGGAGATTGAATCCATTAGCAATTTGGATTTTACATTAGTAAAGTTTGGATTTCACAGATGGCCAATGAAACCTTTGGAACTTTTGAATTTATGTGGGTAATTTATCAACTCATTGATGGTGTTAATTAAATGTATCATATTTATTATTATTATTAAATTAGTGTATTATATGTGTTATCACCCATAAAGTTGTGAAACATTACCAAACATGGTCATTTAGTTCACTCATCAAAAGGATAAGGTCTCCTTAACCATTTCAAGTTGGTATAGGAAAATTTTATTTTTTACATTTTTAACCTATCCTAAGTCTCATGGTCACCTCCATTTATGTCATTTCATGTCCCATCAGTCCTCATATGATGTCATTTTTCATTCCCCATGCATTTAAAATAAAAAAGGGCGATTTTGTCAGTTTTTCAAATTTTCGTAGCGTTTTACATAGGAAAATAACAATTTTCGCTTCGAAACTGCCTAATAGTTTAGTAGCGAATCTGTCAGAGGTTAAAATAACTTCACTACAAAAATATGTTTTCTAACATGTCTTGTCAAATTCGCTATGAAGTGTCACTCTATGATTGGAGGAGTTAGGGTGGAGCTCATTCGAGTCTGTTACGGTTAATTCAAAGGTACATAGCCGTCTCTGAGGTCATCATTACCTTTTTGGGCATGTATGTGTCATGATTGAAGCATGAGCTGTCAATTAAACCATAAAACCTTACCTTAATTATCCTTTTGTCATATTACGCTTTATCTTTGCATGCAAGTCAATCCTTGGAGAGTTGCTTCGTCAAGCCAAGCAGGTTGTTGGCAGATTTGAACTTTGCAGGTGTCATCAAGCAAGCGAGGTTGTGAATATATAAAACACCCATGGTTCAAATAAGGAAAAACAACAAAGGTGGTCATTGCCATAGGTATGAGCCCATGGACATGAATTTACTCAAAGAAGACCCAACTTCCATGGAGGTTTCAGAAGAACTGGTTTCTTGCAACTCTATCAGAGGTTGCAGGGCTTTCATCTACAGGTTTCCAAGGATTTTTCCACCATATTCAAAGGTTGGAATTCTGAACCTTACAGTGACACCAGACAACATTTCATCAACAACAAGAATCCCTAGAGGAGGGGAACAATGGTTTAAAGGAATCTCAGGCTTCTTCTACCCTTTTTGGGTAAGAGGGTCACTTGACTTACCTTTTTATTTATATAGAAGTCTAGGGAAAATGTCAGAAAAGGTTCAAATCAAAACAAAGGGAAATGAAACTTCTTTTTTTCATCATGGTTTAATTAAGCTGTTGGTTTTAGAGGAATTGAGGAGGTTAGACAGAGGCTAGACTTCTTTCTTTCTCATGAGTGGATATGAAATTGATACTGCCACTCCTAAGAAAGCCTCCAAACCTAGAAACATTTCATCACCAGCCGTGGTAGAGGAAGTTGAAGAAGGGAATAGATTATCTCCTCCAGAACCAGTGAGCATGGAAGTAGAACCTTTGCAGAAGATTGACACACCTAAAACAACACCTGCAAAACAAAAGCAGACAGTCAGCAAACAAGGCAACAAGAGAGTCACTAGGAGCCAGACATTGGCTAAAGGAAACTTGGAGGATATCTTAAATGCAATTGACATTGAAAAGTCACCCATTGTACAAGGTGAAGACATTGAAGATGGTGGAAGAAAGTTGAAGAAAGGTAAGACAACTAAAAAACTAGAGTTTGCAGGTGATGATGTTGGTTTCATTTTTCAACCTAGGAAGCCAATGACCAGACATTCAAGGAAGGTCATGGAAAATAAAGAGACTGATAAAATAAATGAAGTTGCTGCCCAGTCACCAAGCATCATAGTTTTGTCTTCACCTACAAAAGAAGAACTAGTTATCAAAGAAAGAAAGGGTAAAGAGAAAATTATTGAAAAATCCGAAATTGAAACCCTTAAAGAGCAGTTAAAAGAGCCAGGTAAAGAGATATTAGTTTTGAAGCAAGAGTGAAAGAAACATAGAGCTGAAAAGGTTCAGTTTGAGAAAATGAGGAAAATATGGGAAGATCAAGTCACAAGTGTTTCAAAAACGTTGGACAATACAGAAAAGTTGATAAAGTGGACTCAACCACTAAGAGGAGAAGTCAAACACATCAAAAAGATAAACTTGCACTTGCAATCCAAGAACAGGGCATTAAAGGACAAAGTGCAAGATATTCAGGAGTAATTGGATTTGATTCATGTGGAATTGGAAAAGAAAGGATTGAAGATGACAGTGGTAGGGGAGCCTATTAGTCAACTGATTGTAAATGAGGAGGAAACACCATAAGAGTAATAAGTTAAGATGGAATATGTTTTAGGAGGTTCATAACATGCAGAGAACCCAAATTTTGCTGCTGGAGAACAATTTTTGAAGACCATCTTGAAAACATTATTTTCTGGTTTTTTACACAGTTTCGTAGCGTACATCAGGCTTGAGGCCATAAATATGCTACGAAAATTCCTATAGGTGATTTTTTTGCTTTAAAACTCAGTTTTGGCATGTTTTTATGGAGGGAGATCGAGGGTTTACAAGGTGTCATGACATTATGAAGGTGTTGGAATAGCAAAGAAGTCAAAGAGATAGATGGAAAAGTCATTTTTCCTACGTTACTAAAACTCGCTATGCAACTGCCTAAAACTGCCCTGTTTTCGTAGTGAGTAATTTTTGAATAATTTTGAGCATCTTGACAACACATCAGCGAGTTGGAGACCTCCAGCATGTCAGTGAACCTTATCAACAGAGATTTATGACTCAAAAGCAGTTCCATACAACCAACTCATTAGTCAAAACAACGTTAAAGATGAAGGTCATCCATTCCTAAAAAACAAGATTATGTTCCACATATTGTTTTTGAAGACCATCTTGAAAACAACATTTTCTGGTTTTTACACAATTTCGTAGCATACCTCAGGCTTGAGGCTAGAAATATGCTACGAAAATTCCTGTAGGTGATTTTTTGCTTTAAAACTCAATTTTGGCATGTTTTATGGAGGGATATCGATGGTTTGCAAGGTGTCATGACATTATGAAGGTGTTGGAACAACAAAGAAGTCAAAGAGATAGATGGAAAAGTCATTTTTCCTACGCTACTAAAACTCGCTACGAAACTGCCTAAAACTGCCATGTTTTCGTAGCGAGTAATTTTTGAAGAATTTTGAGCATCTTGACAACACATTAGCTAGCTGGAGACCTCCAGCATGTCAGTGAACCTTATCAACATATATTTATGACTCAAAAGGAGTTCCATATAGCCAACTCATCAGTCAAAACAACGTTAAAGATGAAGGTCATCCATTCCTAAAAAACAGGATTATGTTCCACAGATCTAGGGATGCTTTAAAGATGTAAAGTGATGGTAAACTTGGTAATTTTTCCTTTGAGCATGTGGCATTAATTATGTAACCATTATGTAACTGTTTCACTGATATGATAAATGAATGTAATAAATAGGAGATAGAATCCTATTAGGAGTTTGTTTCTTTAAAGATAACTGTCATTTTTCTGTTTTAAGTTAGTGGTTTCAGTTATGATAGGTGTTAGAGTAGAATTCGAAGATCTAGCTAGCCAGGCAGGTCATCTACATTGTAAAGAATGTCTATTTATAGACAAAACATCGAAGAGCAAGGGGTTGGAGAATATTGCACCAAATTGTTGCTTGTATGTTTTATCTTCCAGACCTGAGATTCTCATGAGGTTTTTGATGTGTTATTGATCTGTATCTCTATTTTTAATCACTTACAATAGATTTCATCTCTAATTGCTCAGAATTCATAATATTATGCTCTGACTTCCTTTAGTGGTGAAATGACTGTGTTTTCCTATGTTGTGTGTGTGAATTATCTCTGTTAAAAACCTCTATTTGCCTTAGCTTCCATGTGAAGAACCACTGTCATTAAGATTATTGATTGTTGACTCCATAAGCCAAATGGTAGCAAACCTTCATTTTTCAACCTGCAATCATACAAAAACAAGTTACAATTCCATAGAGTTAGCCATCTAGTACTATTCTTATTCAAAATCATAAACCCCCTTCGAGAGAGCCCTCTCAAACTGAAGAGGCTAATATTCAGTTAGAAATGGTTTGAAAGAGTTACATTGAGTTGATTTATGAGAAGCCAATCAAGATCAATTTGGTGATAACAATATGAACATAAATATATTATGTCATTAATTATTAACTTAATTAAATGAAAAGTGACTATTTGTTGGTTCCAAGGGTGAAAATATTCAAATGACCATATCTCAATGATCCAGACTCATATTTTAATAAATTTTATATTGTCAGAAAAATTTTAGCGAGAAGAAGGTGATGGGAATCTCAGCAAATATTTCTAAGTTGAATGAGAAAAGTGAAAATTTGATACCCCATACCTTCAACAAGGTATAAAGGGTTTTTGGTATGCTACATTATTATTATGATGTAAAGTATTAGTAACTACGATGTATGTTTATGAGCATTACGTGTCATCCTCAAAGAATATTTCATCCTTAAAGCATAGTTAACATAAGGGTACACCTTCATTCCAACTTGAACTTTCTTTGTTGATCATATCTTGGCTAAGGAAATAAGATCGCAAGATTGTTAGAGGTCCACATGATATTATCTCATTGAAAATGAGTCAATACACCTTAAGTTAAGTTGATCTTATTTGGTACTATATAGTAGGAAATTTTATTAATACTTCTTCTTCAATTACACTTATCAATATACTTTTGGAAAAAGTTTGAGTTAACATCCTAATAATCAAGAATGAGGAATTAGTTTTGTTTTGAATGTTCTCGATACATTAATTGTTGCATGCGACATTTCTTGTCATTAGGGTGGTGATAGGGCCTAGGGCATAATAGTTAAACTTATTTATGATATATAATAATAAAAAAAACAAGTCTTTTATATTTTCTAATTTGTTAATACTATTAGGTTGAGGTTCAATTTCATTAGTGGCATCAATGACAATGGGATCTTCAATTATGAATGGATTTATATGCATTTCCTTATCAATCGATGGTTTGAATTTTTTGATAATAGATTATTTATCAGCATTAATGGAAATTAATTATTCATCTCTAATTTCATTTATGAGGGTTACCTATCTATAGTCTATACATTGATTTTTGAGTGCTATTAATTCAACTAATATCTATTAGTGTTTCTTTGTTGACAAGTTTCAAATTTCCCATTGCATTTTCTTTTCATTATTTAACTTCTTAGTTTGTGCAAGTAAGCTTTGATTATGTTTCCTCACATAAGAAAATCATTCGTCTTTCTTTGTCAATCTCTCATTAAATTTATTTTTTAGATCATGAATTTGTTGTTGTGACATATGATCAATTTATTGTTATTCTACTATTTAATTTTCTAACTCCTTAATTTTTCTATCGATTTGTTGATACAAGAAAATAATCTAAGCCAAATTTCACATGGAACTCATTAGATGAAGACATCCAAATCAAAGTCTCCACCCTTCATATGGTTCCTTTACATTGTGGTGCTAGCTTTCCATTTTTGGGTAATTCAATTATTTAAATCTTTGGTTTTTTGGATTAAGGGTTGATGGGGACTTAAAATGAAATTTTAGCATTTAAATTACAAGAATGAAATATTTAAACATAAGGAGTGGAATCGATCAAATTTCTAGAAATTGAAATAAGTATTATATATGTTTACAATCCCAAATCTAGTATATTTATGCAAACTAATAAATCCAAAATTTACATTCATTAATACATTCTACCTTATGCCCATGTAAAAGAAAATATTGAAATTCTCAAATACACATTCACATTTATAGAATATTGACATATCGACCATGAAGAAATGCAACAAATAAATTACAAAATTCTTCGCCACAAATTTATGTCATTGTACTTTATCCTCCCATTGGGAGTTTGAAACTTGTGGATTACACGATCATCTTCTCAAGTTTCTCTTGCCAAAGCAAACTCAATTTACAATCACCCATTACATATGTTTACATATATTTATACATGAGGAGAAGAAAAGAGTTACAATAATATGAATTTTCTTATTACTCATTGACTCCTCAATGTCCCAATGGGTGTTCACATTCTTTTCCAACCAAAAATACACTCCTCCTAATCAGAAAACAAATAAAATTAAAATTAATTTAATTAAATTACAAATCAAACTTATTCAGTAGTTCATCACTCGTTGCACCTTCATTGAGAATGAATTTGAGCAAAGAAACTCTACAAATGACAGGTTCTTCTACAAACTTTACCTATTCAATCTACATAATGTTTGTTAACTCAATTAAAAACCTCTTATTTTATTCATTCAATCTATAGACTATATTAAAAAACTTATTGAGATCATTTTAAAGGTGCGAGGAGTGAATGACCCATTGCATGTTATTGTATGAATTGATGCTTTTCCTGTTTGGTTTCTCTTCACAATATGATGTCCAAAAATGTAAATATATCTATCCCAGTTCCAATCTTGAGTTATTGATATACTATGTATCCCATGTTTGTTTCATTAATTATCTCGTTGTTGAAGTCATTGGAAAATAACTACTGGAGGTGACTACTAGTATGTCCTAAAAAAAATACGAAATGTGTAATTAGAACGGATATTGATGCTAATGAGGTGTCATTGAATACAAGATCTAACTAAAGAAGATATAGAATTTATTGATTGTTTTCCCTTTTATAAGTCATTGTAATGGATATACGCTTCCATAAGCATTAATTAATAAACAATTAATTATTGGATATTGAACCAAAATATACACCTTTATTCCCTGTTATAATGATAATTTAAAATTTCATTAAGATTTGGCAAGGGTACTCTTATAATCTTAAAAATACTATGTTATCCAAATTATTTCACTAGCCTAGCTCCAAGGAAATTTTAGAGGCTAATATTCACAAGTGGGATAATTTTCCATGCTTTTTAAAAAAGATTTGTTTTGTTTTGTTTTTGTTTTTAAATGGTTCTCACAAATGGTATAGTATAAAATTATTTTACCCAAAAGTTGCCAATATTTTATAGAGACCATATAATCAATAGAAATTTCAATATTTTTACAAAAATATCACCAAACATTTTATAGTCTCCATATTAGGGACCTAGAAGATTTGCCAAGGTTTCCAAAATTTAAGGTATATTTCCACCCTTAAATTTCCACTACCTAGCTCAATGTGATAGTGTTTATACAATATAGACTTCACTCATCAAGTGGTATGTGTATAGTGTATACAACTTGAGTCCTCTAGACCTTAGGGTGGTTTGTACTCTCAAGATAGGTCTTGCATACTTAAATAGTTTAAAATTTCTTGAACACCACACTCCCCCCCAAAAAAAAACAACAAAATTATATATATATGTATATTGAGCAAGTGCTCGATAATTGAGAGAGAGATAGAGATTAAATAAATAAATAAAATTAACTAATAAAATCTTGAAAGGGAAAATAGGATTGGGTTCTTTTGCTCCTCTAAGAAGTTGAAATAAATTTAGAAAAATAATTGGATAGACTTGATGTTCCCAGTTTAAATATTATTGATGTGATAAATCTATGTGTGGGGGGTAAGGTTCATCAAACTATGGTCTACTAGTCGTAACATTGAATTGACACATAATGACCTAGGTCAAACCTCATTAAAATTGAATTGTTCACTTGTTTACTTACTCAAATTTAATGATGCTCCATTATAATGTGAATCACATTAAAATGGAAAAGGTTAATAATTCCCCCTTTACAAAAAATATTTCTATCAAATGTAGTCCCATATGTATGTAATGCTTGAATTTTAAAAATAATAATAGTAAAATCAAATCATTTTTTTAACCTATTAAATTTCTAAGCCCCACACATATGGGGATTATTTTTGTAAGTGAATGCTTAAACATAAATCTTATTACTCCTATAAGTCAAGAACACACACACATAAAATTTGTTATATAATGAAAACTATTCTCTTTGTTGTTTCAACTACAATCAACCTTTTGTTATGGAGAAGTTTCGTAAACAGGTATGGGGAAAAGAGTTGGGTATAAAGAAGAAGTACTACATTGAAGAATTCAACCCTATGTATGATCTCCAACAAAAAGAGTACATTGGAACTAACATTTCGTGGAGGGAAAAGGTTCTTATTTCTCAATTAAGAACCAACTCGCATCAAATTCGGTGTGAAACAGGATGGTGGAAAAGGCCTAAAGAAGCTTGGGAAGAATGAGTGTGTACATTTTACACGTTGGGGTAGTGGAATTGGAAAAAAATTCATTTTAGAATGTGATGCGTTCAAAGACATCAGAGAAAGTTATGGGAATATGTTAGCATCGGTTTCTTGGCATTGTATTTTTAGCGATGAGATTGTTGGAAGGTTGGGCCAACTCATCATCAATTTGAATAAAAAAGGAGAAAACCATGGAACTCATAGTCTCGTGGACGTTAAAATTTCATTTCATTTCATTCATTTGCTATCTTGTAATTTGAAACATGAGTGGACCTATCCCTTATATTGTACCATATGTGAGTTTTACTATTAAGTGGTTGATTCACTCAACTTATAATTTCACCTTGGCTTTTGTCATAACCTTAATGTGAATGGTTGGAGGGCATGATATATAAGGTATTAGGGTCATGTTTCATTTTGTTTCATTTTATTGTTTTTTTTTGTAGGTTGATACAATATTTACTTTTTTTTTTTTACCGAGGGAGGACTTGAACCTAAAACCTCTGGGGACCAAAGTTATTGTAAGTGCAGAATTAATAATAGCTTATCTCTTTTACCATTCATAAAAGGTCTTGAACCATTGAACATAAATTTCATGTGGTCATTACTTTATTTTTCTTCATTAATATCTATTGAGATGTAAATATTATGTGAAGTATAGAAAAGTAATTTTGAAAGTAAAATAAAGTATTTGGTCATATGATATAAATGTAATTTTATTATTTTATTATTATTTTTGAACAACTTTTGAATTTGACTTAATCGTAGTTATATAGATTGCAGTTTATAAAGTGAGTTTTCAAATATACCTTCTCCATAAAATGACTAACTCATAACTTTTATTCTCTCTTAAGCCTAATAATATCCTAACCATTTTAATGTAATCCACATTAAAGTGAAGAATCATTAAACTTAAGTTAGCAATAAAAAGGCATAGACTTATCACATACATAGTCACATACAAAGTTTTCTTCGATATAGAAGCTTTAATAAGTTCAAAAAGTTGAATTGATTATGGAAACATTGAGCCTATCCAATTATTTTTTATAGTTATTTTCCTTTTCTTAAATGAACTCACTTTCCTCTTCCCCTTAGAGATATAGATTTGTAAAAAAAGAAAAGAAAAAATAAATCTTTCTTTAACTCTTTTCTTATAATTTATTGACGTTTTCAAATACTTGAAAAGAATTCATAAAATATTGAAATATACACATCTCACCAACCATGTAATTATGTAAAATCCAAACTATATGTATAACCCAATAAAGTTTATAAGATTCAAGCTATATACAGTACACATACCACTTGATAAGTGAAGTCTTTATAATATAAACCCCATTTCATCAAAGATATACCGTACACAATCCACTCATATAGATCTCTAATTTTTTGAAAACATAATTTATTAGGAATAAAGGATGGTAGCACTTCAAAAGTAAACAAACTATAAATTATGGTTTATCTATGACATAGATGAAAAAAAAAAACTATTTTTGAATTTTTTCATTCCTCACACGTTACTAATTATTAAAAAAAAAACTTAATCATCAAAAACATGTAATTGGAATGTTCTAATTTTTTTAAGTTACCTAAACTTGTGGCATAACAACTTCAACGATACTAAATATAAAAAATAATAAAAACCTATGGGGAATAGTAAAAGTGGTTTAACATTTATCTAAAAATCTAAATAAATTATTGGAATGACATGGTATAGATGATAAATTCAAAGCTATCATTGACCTTGTTAATTTGCAACATGTAGATTTGGAAAAATCATCCAATGAAATTTGGGACAATCTAAATACACTACTTGAAGTAAAAGTAGTGAATGCAAAGTCTTCTTTAAACCTATAGTTACTAAAATTCAAGATGTTTATTGAAATCACTGCATCTAACCCCATAAACCATCTATTGAGATGTAGTGACTTTGGCAAACATCTTGAATTTAAAAAATTGTAAGTTCAAAAAAAACTTTTCATTCACTACTCTCAGATTGTTTATATAGCCAAAAGTCATGATTTTGTTAGGCAACTTAAATTTGAATAATTGTGGATTCAAATAAAACATACATTCACTACTTTTGATTTACATAACTTATTCACATATTCTAGATTTTCTTAGATGATTTTTCTATTTCTACATGATGCAACTTAGAGTCAAAGAAAACAAGACCAATAAAATCTTTAATTGTGTCATATCTACACTACCATTTTAGTAATTTATTTGAATATATAAACAATTTTTTAATCTTTTTATTATTCCTCGTGATTGCATCTAGATTTTCATTTTCCATACATGGAAATATAGCCATTGAATTTTCCTAGAGTTTCGATTCTAAAAATTTGTGTAAAATATTTTGTACACAAACATAATTTTTTTGTATTTAGTGATGAAAAGAAAATACCTCAACTACATTATGGCTAATATACAACTATTTGTATGGTAGGATGGTAGAGGTTGTATAGAAAACAACAAATGTATAGTTAACAGTAGTGAATGTATGGCAGTTCACAAGGTCTATCAAATTTGGTGAGTGACAACTTTTCCTTTGTGGTTAGCGATATTTTTCTTTGACAACTAGTCAACTTGTGTACAATGGTTGAGCATTTAATTAAAAACAACAAATCTCTTTTCCTTCTACCTTTTTGATTGGCTTCAACTTTTAATAGGTGACAAACTTCTATAATTTGTGGCCTAAATACGATATAGAAAATTAGTTGTTCTGGTTTGGCAACTCTTGTTACCTAAAGCAATTACTATCAAAGCATAAAACCCAACAGTGGCAACTCTTGTTACCTAAAGCAGTTACTATCAAAGCATAAAATCCAACAGTTCATCCCAACAGTGATATGAGAGCAAGCCACGCCTAACGTGCATTCCAAAAACCCTTCTCAGGTCTGACATTTCCTCAATTGTTTGAGTGTCTTTTCAGCATGAAAATGATCTGAAAATGGATTTTACTTGAAAAGGGTGCAAGGTATCCATTTTCATTTATGTAAATGAGTGCAAATACTCCAAATTTTAAATCTGAAAATGTGAGAACTTCTTATTTCTAATACAGAGATAGACTGTAGGGGCATTTACCGGATATGTCACCTTTCAAAGAAAGGAAGAATCCAGAAGCTACCTGGCCCTCTTATAGACTCCGCCTAAAGAAATAATAGAAGTAAACACTTAGACTTAATTAAAATGACCTTACTCAAACTTGTCATTATGTGGAATTTTTGCTTGGAAGAGGTGTATGTCTTTTCTTCTGTTTATGTGTTTTAAGTTTATTTGTTTTTGCTGAAACTTAACATGTATATCAGCAACATAATTCAGCCATAGAATAACAAAACACAACAACAATATAATATAGGAGTTCACCCCAACTCTTGGGCTACATCTCCTTTGAGCTTCGTCAACATGACTAGACTCTTTGGGATTAAGGTACTTAAATTATTTTACAAGCTCCACACTTAACCACAATGAATACGAAAATGATTCAAAGGGCTGAGAATACCATTTTAAATCCCTTTAATGGCTGTCCAATTTCTGCAAACAGCTTTAGGCTTCCATGGACACACATCCTTCTGTCGGTGCATTAAACTTCTCTGAGCTTCTAAATGGCACAAAATCCCTCAGATTTCTATTTCTGTCCCTGATACCACTACTGCTGCATTCAATAATGATCAGACATCAAATATCAACTGATAAATTGCTTACATTAAGCACAACTTCCCAAAAAATGGCTCTCCTCCACGGTTTGCCCAGGGCTGCCCACGACTTCATATCAACTTCTCGAGCTGTAGAAGTACTCAAAATGATTTGAACCATTTCCATTGGTTCCAGAATGACTGAAATAGTCAATATAGAGTTTTGTTTTATAAAAAACGGCCTCCGGCCTCCGGCTGCTCCGGTTTCGCCTACACACTCTGTTTGGAAAATGGCCTCTAGAACTTAAATGAAGCTTTTCGGCTTTCTAAAGTTGTTAACAGGCTCTGAAAACCATCTAAAAAGATTCAAAAGGCATGAAATAGCTAAGAATGCCTATTCATTTACCTTAAACAGAGAAACACAGTCCAAGACACAACCTTCTCCTTCCAGGCCCTGATGGCTCCTTCATCTTCTTCGATGCTTAAACCTCTGAAGATGACCTATGTTAGATTTCAGACCTGCTCCATTGAGTCTAGAAGGTCTAAGAGACCCAAAATCAAAAAAAAAAATTCACTCCAAAAGGATCTCACATCTGAAAGATATCCTCAACTAAAGTTTTTGCCCAATGTTAGGCAAAAATCCCACAAAAAGTGGGCCACATTTAGTTAACTGCGGATAAACTTGGAGTTCCGCCTAAAATGGAGGAAACCAGTGCTAAATTTGGGGCGGCATACACTGTTAGCATTAAATTTTAAGTGACATGTGGCCGCACATTCCGCATTAACTGTTGGGGGCCAACCGTTACAACAGTTATAATAAATATAATTTTTATGCTTCACATATCAAAATCAAAGGCCATGGGCCAATGGTAAAGTTTAGTGCTTGTTAACCATAGGTCGTGGTTTCAAACCACAAACACGCAAAATTTTAATACACGCCATTTCCATTGTGAACTGGGGGCCACGTGGCAGCCTTGGGCTTGCCACGTGGCGGCCTCTGATTGGTTCGCTATTACACAGTCAACTCTCCAGCCAATTGTAGAGGGACACTTGTCATAAAACGACTGGTCTACAGGGAATATTTCGTGGAATATTCCAAGGAATATTCCTAGAATATTCTAAGGAATATTCTTTTTTAAATATTTGCAATTTCTAAAGTCAAACTGGCCTTTTTTTTTACTGAAATTGAAGAACTTCAAAGTTGAATAACTTCTTCATATAGCGTCGGTTTTCAGTGTCATTCGCGGCGTTGGGATCGTATCACCGAGGCCTATCCAGTCGCTCAAGTTCCAAATCAATTTGAGCACTTTCATTTTTGAGCTTTTTCCCGAGCTCAGATTTGAGCTCCTGATCACAAAAATATGACTGGTTTATATTAAGTACCAGAACATAAAATTAGATCGACATAATCGTCCATATTGATCAACAACCTTTCAAAATACATTATGGGATGACAATCCTCATTCAGTTCAAAACAAAAGAGATAAACAACATCTCCGCGAATTGTTTTACCATATACATATAACATAATCAAAACTGTGAAAATAAAACTTGAGGCTAACCTCGTTCTAGTCAAATTTTTATAAGAACAGATCTTATACACCAACTGATATATAAAAAAACATAGCCAGTAGAGTACCATCAGGAATTCCAAAGACTAATCAAAGCCATAGACGAAAGCAAATCAATTACTTATCAGGAGTTCAGGAGTTACAGTACAGGCGACAAACGCCCAGCTATCCTGATGTAGCAGAGGACAAAAACTGTCGATAGGACATGGAACACTCCTGTTATATTAACCGCTGCAAGCAGGCGATAAACGCCCAAGCCAAAACTATGGAGCATGAGGCAGAAACTGAAGAGTAGGGGTAAGTGATCCTCCTGTATATTAAGTTAATCAATCCTTCTGAATTTGGACCCTGTATATTAATGAATTTGTATTTCATGTATCCAAAGGTGCCCTCCAGTCCCTTCTTAGATAACTGGTCTACTTATTCATTTTTATCCTTGTAAACATGACAAAAGGAAATGAAAGTGAAATTGTTCTTTAGTACATGGATATGCTCAATCTAGTGAGTAACCAAGCCTGGATTTAGATTCGACTTGTTATTCATATGATCAATGAGAGTTTTAGAGTCCCCGAATATCCATAAATTATCCACACACAGATTTGTAGCCACCCATAGTAGACCCCATAACGCTATGCATTCTGCCCTCATATTCGTACAAATCCCCCAGTTCCAATAGAATTTGTATTGGCAAGTTGGAGAAAGCATGAGCCAAACCCCGCAGCCACAATTTGCATTTTGTGCCGCCCCATCAAAGTATCCTGCAGGGAAATGTAATTCGTGTGGTCTAGCTCTCTTGGATAAATCCAAAGGCGGTTTCTGTGTAGTCTTCTTCCTCTCCCAACTTATATAAATCTGATTTGCCGTTTTTTCTGGAGTGCATGGTCTCCCCTCAAATAACTTTATGTTCCTGTCACTCCATATATACCAATGAGAAAGTATAGGGATAGATCTGAAATTTTTCCCTCTTCTAAACCACCACCTAATGCATTCCACTGTATTCGAGTACTCTGGAACTGTAAAGTTCCAGTTAGAGCACAATAATTCTAGGACTTTCTTTGTAAGGGCACAAATAAAAGAGGTGTTGGTTATCCTCACTTTCTTTACCACATAAGAAACAATAACCCGACCCCTGCCAAACCCTTTTTTGCAAGTTTTTCCAAGTGTTATTCTTGTCTCTCCAGACTAGCCATAGAAATATAATCATTTTTATTTGTACCCTTTCCTTCCATATTAAATTAAACCAACTATCTGCCCCCAGATCAAACTTTGTTTCAATGAGCGCCTGATATATTTCCTTGACCTTCGGACTGCTCTCTGCAGTTATGTTTCTCCATATTAGTCTATCACCCATCGAAATTTTGCAAAGTCCCATATGTTTGAAATAATTCAAAAGATTTTTCCATGAAAGTTCCCACCTGTTATTCAAACCAGTCTCCTTAAATGTCATACATATCGGTGCCTCATTGTCCCAATCAACAATAATCTGATTTATATAAAAAAGACCACCTTGGTTTAGAGCCATGATTAAAGCTCCATCGATAGCCATAAAATTGTCATGTCCCAACATTTGATTACTACCTATTAAAATTTTCATTCCATCTCCAAAGCACCATTTCAGGGTTCCAAGTAAAGACGACCAAATAGTACCAAATCCCTTCCAGATATTTCACTGTTTCTTATATGTATTCCATCCCCTTGTGGCTATTACCTCCACGGTCTCCTGTCCCAAATATTTGCCTTTAATGATGTCTTGCCATTTTCCTTTATGATATAGGCATCTCCACAACGATTTCGTGAGCAACGATTTTCCAAAAGTCTCCAAATCCTTAATGCCCCAACACCCTTTTTCCTTTGGAATTGTGATTGATTCCCATCTAGCTAAGTGCATGCTTCTCTTTTCTCTTCCTCCTCCCCAAATGAAACAAGCCATTATCTTCCTTATTTCTTTTAAAATCTATTTTGGGATTACATATAGATGTGCCCAGTATACTGTTTGTTGTTGAAATACTGCCTGTGTTAAAATCAATCTACCCCCTCTTGAGAGCCATTTAGTAGTCCATGTATTAAATCTCTTCCTGTACTTTTCTAATATCCATTTCCAATCGTCAGCAGTGTATTTCAACGGTTTCATCCTGAAACCCAAATATACTAATCCCCCGGATAGAGAAGCTCTACCGCATTTAAAATGTGTGATGATTTCCTGAATTAATCCTTCCTCTCCACCCGCACAATATAAGCAAGACTTCCCTTCACTAATCAACATGCTAGTAGCCTCACAAAAAACCTGAAAGATTTTATGAAAAATTTTCCAACTAAATCTCCGTAACATTCCAAAAATGAGGATGTCATCTACGAAGAGGCTATGGGAGGCTTTAATGTTTGTTCCAATATCAATTCCATGGAAGAAACCATCACCTACAACCTTTTTCAAATTCAGACTCATCGCATCCACCATAAGGATAAATAACAAAGGAGAGAGTGCACATCCCCGGCGTAGCCCCCTACTTGGATAGAAGAAATCTGAAGCTGATTCGTTAATAATCACCTCCATAGAGGTATTAGTGATATAACCCATCACCCACTCGACTGCGTCTCTATCTAAACCAATTTTGTAAAGAACGAGTCTCATAAAAACCCAGTCCGTTCGATCATATGCCTTATTGAGATCGATTTTTAAGACCCCAGCCTCCAAATTCTCAGCCTGAATGGTGTGAATGATCTCTTGTGTGGATGCCACTGTGTCATGAATGCTTCTTTGCTTCAGGAATCCAGATTGTTCTGGCGTTATAAACTTAGAGAGGACCCCTTTCATTCTTTCTGCTAGAACCTTGGAGATGATTTTGTATAGAGTATTACATAAGGAAATAGGTCTGTAATCAATAAAGGATTTCGACCCTTTTTTCTTGGGTATAAGGGCTAAAAAAGTGGAATTTATGGAACCTTTTATCCTTCCACTTAACCTTGCTTCCTCAACCATTTCAGTCAAAACCATTATAAAATCCTCCAGGAAGTGAATAAAAAACTCTGGCGTCCAACCATTGGGACCCGAACTTTTATCAGTTCCAAAATGTTTAAGCACAGCAGTTACCTCCTCTGGAGTAATCTTCATGCGGAAACATCTCAAATCCTCATGATTGAACATAACTAGGTATAGTTGGATCATTTCCATCTGGGCTATGGAGACCTGAGCTTCTCTTCTTTTGTATAAATCTCCAAAATAATTCACTGCCACCCTCTTAACCGCTTATGTTGTATGAACTGTGGAACCTCCATCTTCAATCTCCCATATGGTATTCGCACGATGCCTCCCTGAAGCATATTTATGAAAGAATTTGGTATTTTTATCACCCATGTCCAACCAGATTGCCTGGATTTTCAACTGCCAAGTCTTCTCCTTCCTAATTAGGTAGGTTTTATATTCTTCCTCTATTTCTTTCAGCCTTACCCAATAGTCATCAGGTTGTCTATCTTCCTCCACTTCAGATAGAATCCTAGCTCTCTCCGCCTGAATAATCCTTATCCTTTCATTTGTTTCCTGAATTTTTCCTTTTTCCCATTGCCGAACAATATTCTTGAGATCCTTCATAGTCTTTGAAAGATAATCCATCGCTGATACTTCTTCTTGCCTCAGATTTCTTTTGAGATAATTTTTAATTAGAGCATTAAAACTCTGGTCTTCCAACCAAGTTCTATTAAACTTGAAAGGGTACCCCTTTGGTTTGTTCTCAAACTCCCAGACGAGAGAAATTGGCCTGTGGTCGGATAGTGTAAGATTATCAACCGAAGCCGAAACATCCCCCATGAGAGATTTCAGTTCGAAATTGATCGCATTTCTGTCAATCCTCTTTCCTATGAATTCTTTCCCTCTTCTGCCGTTGAACCAAGTAGGGGAGTTCTTGTACATTTTGATATCAATAATATCTGCCTGTGCCAGAATGTCTCTAATGGCTTCAACGTGTGGATCAACGCTCCTCTTATCGCCCCAGCTATCCTCAGCGTCCAATGCCACATTGAAATCTCCAACGAAGATGGTGTTACACAATTCCAAGAAACCACATCGTTCCATTTTCACCCAAAAAGAAAGCTTGTCACAATATGGTGCGTATAAATTTACCACATGGATACGCTGGCTGAAACCCCAGCCAAAACTTGTAAGTAGCATACCACCATAAAAACTGAAGGCTTTTAGAGTAAACCACCTTGGATCCCACATTGCTGCGAGTCCCCTGGATAGTCCATTCGCACTTTTAGCAGCGATATGCCACTCTGGTAACATTTTACAGAAATAATCAGTCGAGCATTCAACGGAATTCATAGTTTCTTGTACAAGAATTAAAAAAGACTTTGAGAGTAAAATATAATTTTTCAAAGATGAGAATTTTCCAAAATCCCCCAAACCCCTGAGATTCAGAGAAATTATATTCATGGAGGAACTACAGAAGCCTGGGTCAAAGCTCCAAGGACCCTTCCTATAGCTAAAGTAACCGGGACATCCCGAAATGAACACTCCTGAGGATTTTCAGGCAAACTCGACACGAGTGCCAATTTTTTCTTTCTCTTAGATCTTTCTCGCCCACGCCTAACAGTGATATTAGACCGCGAGGAGGGGCTGATTAAAATGGTAGGCAAGTGAGGTCCCACGTTCACAGAGAGAGGTTCCAAGTTGGCCTCCGGGTTTAATAACAGATTTTCGATGTTTGAACCCATAGAGTTATGTGGTGCCATCGTCTCGGATGAAATAACCTTAAAACCTGGAGGACCTTCATCAGGGGTAAGAGTAGCGTCCTCTTTATACGAAAGACTAGTATCAACAGGAGAAGATTCGATCCCCAGCGTTGATATACAAGGGATTTGCAGAGAAGGTTGGGCACCTGTGACCGGTGGGTTCAAAACACCCAGGTTTTTGTGATGGGGACCGGGTGATAAAAAAGTGGTTTGGGGTGCATCACCCATAGGATGCCCTGACCCTTCACCACGATGGCTCAATATACCCCCCCTTGCCAAATAAGACTTGGTCGCCGGATTATCACAGGCCGGCTCCCATCCTAGACCTAAATCCCCCCCCCTCCCTCAATAGGTCAGGGTTCTCAGAGAAAGGGGAAGCCAAAGAATTAACAACTGAAACCCCAGAAGACTTATTAGAATGCAAAAAATATGGAGAACCGACAAATTTATCCGGATTAGACCCAATCTCAGCTACTGTTTCAACAAAAGCAGCAGAGTTAGAGACAGTCTTACCCGATATAATCGCCTCATTTGCAGATGTCTTGCAGTCGGTCGGCCTTTCCTCCGGAATCTTGGGCCGTGTCTTCTTTTTTCGACCAAGGAGTCCTTTCCCCCTCCCGCGAACGCACTATTGTCTCAGGTGTCCAGTCTCGTGACAAATGTGACAGCGGAATGGCACTTGCCAGAAATCAAGGTCCTGTCTATGAATCCCCCCATTCCACTGCAAATCAACGTGCGCAGGTAATCCCTCGGAAAAAGGCACCTCCACCAAAACCCACACAATACGTTTATCAAACACCTCATTGCAGCGTGGGTCGATGAAGCGGCATGTACCAATACTATCTCCAATGGTGCTAAGAACCTTGAAATTCTAGAACTGGAGAGGTAGGCCGAAATTTTTTGCCCAAATTAAATGATTAATTGGCGCATTTGTTTTGGGGTGGAAGCCCGCGTCCCAACGATGCAATGCCAGAAAGCACTGCCCAAAGACCCACGTCTGTCGCAGAACTTCGTTCACATCCCCTTCCTTTTGTAGGTGAAAACAGAGCCATCCCGCTTCTAGCTTACTCACCCTGGGGGCATAGCCTAGCAACTTCTCCCACGCCTGAAGTAGCCAGTCTAACATATTGGTTCTGCTGTGACATTCAAATTTCCAACGCCCAACAACTGCCTTCATTGACAGTTCCTCCATGCTCTCCCACAAGACGTCTGTTCCAAAACTAAGTAGGCAGACCTTTGATTTTGTCTTAAATGGTTTTACCTTCTCTGTAACCTTCCTTCGAAGATTGTTCGGAGCAGTAGTGGAAGGAGCGATTTCCAGGTTCAGCCCCCTGTCAGATTGGCGAATGTGCGAAGAGAGTCGACCAGCACCACTTGTGCAAAGTGAATGGTTTTCCTCTGCCACCGTGATGGCATGCAGAAAGGACGTGTCAAGTAATACCTTATCACAATCTTTGATGTATCTTGTAAGTTCCGCCATCCGATCATGCCAACTTACTCAGCGACGTATGCAACCCTTTCTTAAATAATAACTCCTGTCTGACTATGACCCCCCTACCACCTAGGATCCGGACCCCACGTCACCTCGCTGATAGGTGAAATATCTCCAAAAAAAGAAGGGAACCCCTGTTCTGAAATGTCAAAGAAGTCTATCTACTAGAGAGAGGGACACTCCTCCCCACAATGAGCACTTCCAATCAATTCAACTCAACAAAGTACATCCCGTCGTGGTACAAAGAATAAATTCGTGAGAGTACCCTCACCAACTTCCCCTATAATGTACCCACTTAAGCCCCATCAACATTTAAACATATAAACCACTACCTCCCTGTAAAACGGCTACGGAGCCGCCCAGAGTACATATAATTAGAAAAAATGTACAGCCTCCAGCGAAGCACCACTACGAGGTGATCAGTTACCCCATGATGCATATAAGGCCATCCATGTCTAACGTACCTTCGAGCACCATAAAACAGTCGGAAAACAATTTGAAAGTTACCGGAAAGTTGATGGGGAATTGACTGCCGGTAGAGCCAAATGGGAACTCTTCAGAGAGAAACAGAGGATCATACTCTGAATGACTGCAGGAGTCCAAGAAGAAAACGGATACAGGGGATACCAGAATTCAAGGTATACCTTATTCACCAGACAAAACCAATATAGCTAAAAGGCTTCACAACAGCAGTCTATACTTCCTCCATTATCACCACCTTACACATCTCTTGTTCATGTGCTTTCATGATCGTCTGGATTGTGTAACCAACTTTGTAATATCCCTTCGTCTCGCCAAGCTCTCATATATACCAGTGTCTCGACATTCACGTAGTCGTTCTTAAAATATTACAACCTATTTTCAGATCATCTTCGGATAGTCACAAGGCTGTTTCTCACTTCCTCTACTAATTTCAAGCTATGCACACTGCAATAAGACCCAGCCTCACCATGGGAACCCAAATCACTCCTTGGGATCACGGATCAAAACAGCAACAAACACATCCATTGCAGCGCCACCAGTAGTGACAAATTTTAAATCCTATATCTTTGCAGGGCCTGGAAATCACCACTGAGTCCCACCACCTTCTCCAGAATACCGACCAATAAGATGAAATATAGCTAAAAATACTATTTTCATCAGTATTCTTTCCTGTAGCTGTTACTTCCTCCTTGTTCAACATTCTCTTCCAACTATAATCAGAAATAAACTTAAAAGCAAGCCATCAAAGAAGAACGTAAGGGTAGGTACCACCTGAGCAGCCATGCAGTTCCGTCTTGCATTCCACCCTTATAAGCTGAGGAACCACCGAGGACTTCTCATGCTTTCCATTGGCCTGCTCACCATCTCCTGCAGACTCTACCTCTCGGGTAGACCCTTGGATCGAACTCCTCCAAATTCGAACTCCTTCAGAAAGGAGACATACCCGTCATCATGCAATATTATCGTATCATTAGCCATGAGTCTACCTAGAACTCAAACCTCCCACCGTTTCTTGCAATATCTATGGGAATTTGGATTTATACAGAGAAAACTGTATCCTATGTATTTCAACACTCTGGTTTTGTGGTATATGAGGGTTTTTCTAATTATAATTAATTAAAAATATATATAAATTTTTGTAAAATTATGATAAAATTTGGTAGAAATTTTTAAAAATCTGAATTATAGTTATCAAATTTCATGATTTTGGATGTCACATATGTTTTTATTTTTGATGATGTTGAATCTATTTCCAATCTTCTAAAATTTTACTAATTCTAACTTAAAAACACACGTTTCTACTGCAACAAATAAACAATTGTGTTTCAATTAATTTTTGATAATACTAAATCTATTTCCAACATTCTAAATATTTTTTTTACTACCCAAAAACAACACTGTTCTCAATTAGAAAACACTGTTCTCAAGTATATTGAATGCTAGACATTCTAACTTCTGCATTCTGCATGCCCATTTTCTTGGAACGCAAGCTAAACCCCGCAGTCACTACATAGCGTTTGTAACTCCCAGGGTCTCGAAGCAAAAATGAAGTGTTTCATTTTCAGTTCAAAGACCAACTCATAGATGCATTTCAGGTATCTTTCACACCAAATTGAAGAGCCAGATTGTGCGGTGTGAGGAAGTAGCTACAGCTTCTTGTGTTTGTTTGTGAGAACGAAGTTTTTTACATGGAACCACTCACAGATTTAGCCCTATGATCCTTGATGCCATGACGTCAGAATCCACTGTGGAATTTGTATCTGGGTAGCAAACCATCACCGGGATAGCGCCAAGCCATAGATGCCAATTTAGAGGCCATAGCGTTCTGGAAGCAAGCAAGCACGTTCGCATCCTGTTTCTTTCCCGAGCTCTAGACTGGATATTGAACGCGTACAGAAGAATCACCATCAATGCCAGAAGAATCACCATCATAGAGATTTTGTTCAACGTGTTTTGAATCGTGGTCGCCACAACATCGATCGATTTGTTGTCGGGGATTTATCTTTCTGTGAATAGGGTAGCTCTTGCTTAACAAGGTGGTGGAGCTTGGAATTGGGATGCTATCATTATAAGGGCAAAAGGGCATAATTATGCAAAGGCAAAGCTGTCATTGCCTCTTTTGGCCATTCTGAAACGGAACAATAAGCTGGCAGGGACAGGAAATTTTTTAGCAGGTAACTATGCAGCAATATGCTGCAGGTATGGGCAGATAGGGTTGAAGATTCAGTTTGGAGTATTGTATGTTTAAAGAGCAGTCAAGTTCTACTCATGTTTTTTTAAGTTTAGTTTGTTGGAATTGTACAGGGTTACTTATGGAGTCGAAGACTTGGGTTAGGGTTAGGGTTAGGGCCTCTTGCATAAGGTAGAGACATAGTTTGTGTAATATTCCCTTTCTTGATCCCGTCAAAGTGGATAGAATTGACCCATGGTATTAACCCATGGTATTGACCCATGGCATTTCTTGATGGTATTTTCCCATGGTATCTCTTGTTGGTATTGACCCATCAAGCCTATAAAAGGGGAGAGAAGCTAGGCATTTTGGGCATTCTGGATTATCTACGTTATTATGTTTGGGTTGAGAACCTGGCCTGGCCAGTTCTTTTATTGATCCCGGGACGAAAACCCCGCGGTAATGTTTATGTGGTGGATCCATTCAGGATTCACAATTGAGCTTCAATTTCTTATGTTTGTTGTGTCGTGTGATGTGTTGATTTATTTAGAATTTTGATCTTTGGGATATTACAGTGTTTATGTGGTGGATCCATTCAGGATTCACAATTGAGCTTCAATTTCTTATGTTTGTTGTGTCGTGTGATGTGTTGATTTATTTAGAATTTTGATCTTTGGGATATTACAGTGGTATCAGAGCTGTGCATCCTGCCAGCCTGAGAGTTTTGTGCAAGGAACTTCGGTGAAATTTAATTTTCACCCTAGCCAGCATTCCTCACTTCGGTGATATTTATCACCCTAGTTGGATTTTTATTTTTCAGTAAATTATTTTATTGGGAGAAATAAGTGAAGGGAAAATCATTTATAAGTCTGTGGGTTAAATTTGTGAAAATATTTGAAGGCATGATTGACAAAATCATTTATAGCTTGTATATAGCCTCTTATGAATAAATGTATCCATGATATTTATTCATGTGTATGGAAGATTCATATCTTTCTTGCAAATATGGTCATTGTTGAAAGGCTGGAAAATTATTGCTAGACAGGGATCATTCCCAGGTTTCTCATTAGCTAACTATTGAGATCCATTGATGCCAATGTCGTCATTTTATTTTTGGAAACGCCACAAGAATCAACATAATGATATATCAGTCGATTCTTTGGGCTACAATACTTCTGTGGATCAAAGATGGCAACAACATACAAATCAGAAGCAAGAGCACAACAACAGGCCTTTCTCTCGAAAGGTCCATGTTATCCTTCAGCAGTCAAAAGATATCCGGAAGGAAGATGTAACAAGCAAGTATCTCTTCGAACTTGGATCCAAATTGCAGGGTTCAAAGTCAAAAGATGTTCTCCTCCAGCTAGACACATTATATGAAGCTTTGAATTTGATAGATAAATCAAAATGGGAAGGGTCAAGTTGGGCCTTGAAGCCATCCATGCTTGCTTTGATACAACCTAGGTTCTTGGAGCATTCTTGTGAAAATGTTAGACTCACAGTCGCTTCTTGTCTCAGTAAAATCATAGCCTTAACAACACCACTATTGCCCTACAATGATGACATCATGAGGAGGACTTTTCAGGTAATGGTAGAAGCACTCCAAGGGTTGGACAACGCCACCATTCTTACTTTTTACCAGAAGCGCAAAATTTTGGAACGCATGGAGAAATTCAGATTTGGTATGCTTATGCTGGATCTAGAGTGTGATGATTTAATCCTTCAGATGCTCTAATACTTCTGCAATGGAATTACAATGTCTCATCCAAACTACATCAAAACAGACATGCAAAGGATCATGTCTCCGATCTTAGGAGAAGATAGGGCCATCTGCGAACAATTGAGATCCAAATTGTTAGCCATTTGGAGGAAGGAGCTAATTGCATCACCTGCTGCTTATGAACTAGTTGAGGGGTTGATCAAACAGAGCATCAAACTACTTAGAAAGAAGTTAACCAAGGAGGAACTAACAAAGATTTGTGGAGACAACAAGAATGAACTAAGGAGGAAAGGCTTATGCTTTGTATGCAAGGGAGTTTGGGCACTTGACCATTCATGTCCAGACAATAAGGAGGCAACAAGGATAGCAAAATTAGAGACTTCTTCAGATCATGGGGATTCATCCATTGATGGGTTCACTGGTTTTCAGGAGAGGACCTATGAAGGATTTGAGCAGTCAAATACAAATGGTGAACAACAACACCATGCTCTTCAGAGAAACTTGCAGGACAAGTTGATCAGTCAACCTGAAAAAGTACATGACGAAAGGAAGGATGCAATTCCTCCTGATGATGTGGTAGTTGAATCTATAAATACAATGGAGGACATCCATAAAGAGTATGGGCTATCAGGTATAGACAATAGTCCACTAGTACATCCATGTTTGACAACCAGAAAGGATGGACAACTCATCCTCACATGTGAAGAGGTCCAGGATGAATACACTCAAGGAGAGTCAAATGAGGAGAGGATCATGCATTTTGAGGGGAGGATACTCACAGCCGAGGGCATATTGCAGCTTGGGCCCTTTGGTGCGGACAACGATGGAGGGTTGAAATGGTACCATAACCCACAGGTCCCAGGATTTAGGTGGCATTGGGATCCAGGAGAATCCATTGGGGAAATGATTGGCCAAAGGATTGTTTGGGATCCAGGTAAATCTATTACGGGAAGGATTGGTCAGAGGATTGCTTGGGATCCATGTATTGAAGGATCCATTCAGGATCATTCAACATGGAGGGCACATCGGATTGTATGGGATCCTGGTATTAATGTACAAATGCTTCTGTTGTGGATAGAAGTGGATCGCTTGAGGACAAGCAATCTTTGGGCGGGAGGATTTGTAATATTCCCTTTCTTGATCCCGTCAAAGTGGATAGAATTGACCCATGGTATTAACCCATGGTATTGACCCATGGCATTTCTTGATGGTATTTTCCCATGGTATTGACCCATGGTATCTCTTGTTGGTATTGACCCATCAAGCCTATAAAAGGGGAGAGAAGCTAGGCATTTGGGGCATTCTGGATTATCTACGTTATTATGTTTGGGTTGAGAACATGGCCTGGCCAGTTCTTTTATTGATCCCGGGACGAAAACCCCGTGGTAATGTTTATGTGGTGGATCCATTCAGGATTCACAATTGAGCTTCAATTTCTTATGTTTGTTGTGTTGTGTGATGTGTTGATTTATTTAGAATTTTGATCTTTGGGATATTACAGTTTGTCTAATAGAAACACAAGAGCATGAAGGGTGCAAGACACCTTTGTTTGAAAGGTACATGAAGATAGCAGGGTGGAAAAAGGCAGCAGATAATGGCAAAGGGCAAGGGGGTATTTGGTATCATGATCTTAGTGAGAAAAAAAGAAGCTCCTCTCATTCAACTAGAAAAAGAAGACTCAAATAAACAATTCATTTGGTTTAAAATTTCTGAAAATGAGCATGTTATTTTTCTCCGCAAGTTTCAAAAACTTACAAAGATAGGAGGCTTCACTGCAAAGACCTCTTTGCAGCTTTAAGAAATGATATTGAAGTGCATTCACACTTGGGGGAAGTCCTAACTGGCGATTTCAATACTAAGACTACAAGTGAACAAGTTAGCATTCTTTGATGTAAGGAAGGTTGTAATCCTATTTGGCTTATAGAAGAAAGCAATCACTAGTGGCTAAGAGTTTCATAAGACAACAAAGGCTACACTCATTTTGGGCAACAACTTCTTACCCTATGCAGGGCATTTGATTTAGTCATTTGCAATGGCCTAGATAGATGGGAGAAGTCTGGTATCTTCACTTGTAATACCTACAATGATGCAAGTGTAGTGGATTATGCAATCTGCTCGCATGGTTTAAGTGAGAAAATGGAGTAAGCTTTGAATGGGGAACAAATCTAGGATTTAAAATATGATCAAAAACCACTTTATTTAAGGTTCTCTTGGATTGAAAAGAAGCAGCTTGGGTTAAAAAGTCATTGCATTCATCAATCTCTCTCAAAGGGCAGAATTCTTCTAACTCAAAAAAACTATGACACCTTCAACAAAGTGTTAGAGAGGCTTTTCAAGAAGCAAAAAATTCCTTTGCATGTCCTTCATAGTCATGAGCTAACAAATTTAATTCAAAGGGCACTTGCAGAGTGCAAAAGAGAAAAAAATAGAAATTATGAAACTAAATGCTTTCTGGTAAATGATTTTTTTGATGATGAATGCAAAAAAGCAACGAGAAGTTTGATAGAGTCAAACAAGAAAGAAATAGTTCTTAAAGTTTACAAACATATTTTGAAAAAGAAAAAAGTTGATTTCATGGTCTCAAGGAGGGAAGAACTGATCTTCTTGGGGAAAAATAATCCCAAGTTATTTTGGAAAGAACGTCAACCAAGGAAAAACAAACTGAAAATAATATTACAACTTCTCAATTGTTTGATTATGCATGAAAACTTTATCAATAGGTTTTTGAGGCTAACCCCCCACCATTGGTCAAAACTACTAATAAGATTTTCATTTTGGAAGAGGTCAAGATGGGTATTAAGAAGTTGGGTACTGGAAAAGCAAAAGACTTAGTTGAACTTCAAGTAGAGTATCTAAAGTGGAGCTTGAAAAATCTTGCACCTCACATTGCGAAAATCTTCAACAACATCATTTAGCAAGGGTTCCTTATAGATTGGACAACTAGCCTAGCAATACCTCTTTTCAAGAGTGACGACATCAATAACCCCTCCATTTATAGGACCATAATGATAAATCCCTTGTTTTCAAAATTATTTGGAAGTATACAAGAAAATATGATCAGCGAGTGGGCGGAAGGAAGGGGTAAACGTGGTAAAGGAAAGAAAGATTTAGACCCAAGCATTCCATGGTTGATCATGGTATAACATTAAGACACATCATTGAAAAAGTATGGGAGAAAAAGGAGGAAGTATTTTGCTGCTTTGTTTATTTTAAGAAATATTTTGACATGGTTCCTATGGGTAAACTTTGGCACAAAATGGAGGAACTTGGGATTCCTTTACATCTCAGAGCAGTTGTCCATAAGCTATATGAAGAGGTTAAAATCAGAACCTCAATTGGCATATCCGAAATTTTTAGGGTCAATATGGGGGTCAAGGAAGGGTGTCCTTTGTCACCTACACTCCTTGGTCTATATATTGACAAACTTGAAGAGTGGTTAAACGATCAAGGTGGTGATGGTGCCCTTTTGGATAATTTTGTGATAAGGTTTCTTTTGTATGCAGATGACCTTATTTTGATTGCTAAAATTTCTCTAAGCTTGCAAGAGTGCTTACTTTCCCTTGATAATTTTTGTAAAACAATGGGGATGCAAGTCAATATTAGCAAGGCGAAAGTGGTATTTTTCTGTAACAAAAGAAATCACGATTAGCATAAGTTCTACTTTGAATGAAACACCCTTGAAGTAGCAGATTACAAATACCTTGGATTTGACTTCAATAAAAACCCAAGTTAAGAAAGTTGCAGAAAGAATAGGACTTTAGAAAGTTGGATATTGTTTTATGATTTTCAAAATAGGTGCAGATAGGCAGAGATATGGGACAGGAAGGCCACCCAAACTCTTTTTGGGCCTTTAGTGGTTTTGATTGTTCTCTATGGGTGTGAATTGTGGGCTAGTAGTACCACTCACCTATAGTGGAACCAAATTGATAAAATCCAAAAATGTTTGATCACAAACAAGTTCAAAATTAAAAGCTCGGTCCCTTACGATATCATGATGAGTGAAATGGGGGTTGTCACTATTGAAGCACTTGCTATGGTGTGGCTCATAAGATGTTTAAAAAGAGTAGAAAAAATGGTAGAAGATAGATGGTCTAAGATTGTCTTCAATGACATTTTGTGCAAAATAAAGAAGACTTTGATGTGGAAAAATATCAAATGGTTCAGTAAATGGGATATTTACTTGAATATGTGTCCCACTAATGGTAAAGAGATAATTTTTTTTGTTATTGATAAGTTTTAAAAATGTATTTGGGATAAGAAAAATTATTATATTGAAGAGTTTAATCCCACTTACAATCATCATAAAAAAGTGTGCATAGTGGCCAATATATCATGGAGAGCCAAAATTCTCATTGCCTAGTTAAGAACTAACTCTCACCAACTCTGTTGTGAATTGGATGTTGGAAAAGACCTAAAGAAGGTTGGGAAGAAAAAGTATGTACTTTTTTCACTTCTGGAAAAGTGGAAACTGATTTTTTTTTTAATTGAAGAATGTGAAGCCTTCAAGCACAGTAGGGACAAATACAAAAATACCTTGATAGTGAGTTCTTGGGGTAATTTATTTAGTGAGGGCATGGTTGAGAAGTTGGGGCACTCTTCATTATGTTGAATAGAAGAAGGGTTGAGATGAAGAATGTCTGTTAGTCAGGAGGTTTGTCCCATAGGATATTTTTAGCCTCGTGGACATTAAAATAATTTCTTTGTTTATTTATTTCTTATTAAATCCCTTATTGAAGCTTTTGGGAAAGAGGAAGACCAGGTCAAGCCAGATCAATTCCTTAGGTGACTTAAGTTTTGTTGCAAAGGAAAGTCGTTCAACCCATATACATGCCAACTCCTTAACTTGTGTAAAGGTTCTTGAATGTTTTTATTTCATTGTTGGGATGTTAGACACCTAATTTATAAGGGTTGTGGTGTGGTATATCAATCATTTTTGGAGTCAAGGAGATCTTCGAAGAGGAATCCAACAACCATAAACATTATATATTGTAAAATAATTTTGCATTACTTCAAAATTTCAAAAATGCATCATTCCATGCATCACAATTCATAATGTAACAAGTTCAATATGCCTATATGGAAATCAAATTTTTTGACCAAAAATTTATGAGAAAGTATTACCAAAATAAAGAAACTGCTTTTGAAAACTATCAAAACTATTAGAAACAAAACTACATAAAGAAGCAAAATAACTGCAAGACATATCATATGATCAGGAGTCTGAAGAAGTCATTGGAGTAGGGTCATGGGCACTTGTACTAGCAGGAGTAGAAATCTTAAGCTCACATTGGAGATGACTTTCTGGGTGAGTCAATCGAGCATCCAAGCTAGCCAAACATGAGTGTTGATATTGTTGCACCCTCTTGATCTCGTTCAAGGAAGAGATGGTATCATTATGATCTTTGTGATTATATTTCAGGACCCTGCCCAAAAGAGTTTCATCTTCTAATGGAGGGTGATGGAGTTCAGGTACTGGTTTCGTCTTCCCCTAGTATGATCGGGGTCACGAACCCAATTGGTTACTTCCTCCAGGATTTTGAAGTCAAGATATGGGTGAAAATCATTAGTGGTGAGGGTTTCAAGCTGGCGAATTTCTTTATGAATGTTAGGAGGTGTAGCAGACTGAAACATGTCTGTGACTTCTTGGGCCTAGGCTTAACCAAACGGTTGGCCTTTATGTCCTCTACCCCTATCTCCCCGATAACTATGCATGCATTTCCAAGCCATTTTACACCAACCAGGCGGGGGGGATATGCAAGACAACCATCCCATGATAGACTTGAACTTGGGAGGATACGACTAAAAATGTTGAAACTGAAAAAAGGCCAGAAGATACAAATATTCAAGATGGACCAAGGAAGAAAGAACAAAAGGACCAATAAACCAAAGGCGCAGATGAAATCCTCCAGGAAGGGTCACCCTCTCACCAGGAAACACCAAAGCGCAGGTCCAAGTGTACCCCCATAAAAAATAAAATGAAACTACCTGAATCGTACCACGAAAACTCAAAGACATAGCAAAAAATAACAGGCATAGAGAGATAGACATGTAACCTAATGAAACCAATCCACTATTTTGGAGCCAAAAAATTCACATACATTGAGTGTAGGATGGTGCCACCAACAAATTCATCCTTCGACTTCAGTGAAATCCACAGTCTCGTGGCGTAAATTATTTCTGTGCCCAGGCTCTAGCTTTTGTTAATAATCTAGCAACCCAATCAAGTAGTTCTTCCTTCTAGACTTGGAGGTCAAATCAACGTGCATGTAAGCCCAAGTCACTACCACTTAATTCATAGAGGCAAGCAACCTTATCTCAATGAAATGTCGAAGATTAGGGCATGTCTCTATAAAATTCCCTTCACACATGTGCTCGACACTTCTAGACAACTGAGAAAATAATCCCACCAGCAGTGGGGAAGGAGTCCAGGAACACCATAAATTCTGAAAAGAAAAGTATCTCTTCCAAGATAGTAGGACAAAGGAAGAATTAATATTGTATTGAATGAAGAGGAAGGCTTAACATCATAGTGAATGAAGAATAAACATCTCTCATGTGTTGTGCATTGGCAAGTTGGCCATGCCACCCTTCCCCCCTCCCTTAAATGCTGTGGGAGGCAGCAGAGTGGCAAGTGCCCCCTCGGCCTCCATCACATGTCTCCCATCAGCCTAATCGAGCTCATATATTAGCATCTAAGATGGATTGTAAATATTATTTCCATCTAGGTGTCTACCCTTTAGACCATGATTATGTTAAACATATGACATTATCTTAACACCCCAGGTTGGCCAGGAAATCGATCGCTTTGTTTTTAGTTTACCTAGAGTGTGAAGCTATAACATAATGGAAGGTTTGGAGAATCGTCTGGATGTGGGAGATGTTATGATCAATTCTAGATCTCTTGGACAATATTTATAAAGGAACTCCATCAATCATTTTTTTGACAAGATTGATAACCAGCTAAGAACCCCCATTGACTTAGAGCTTTGAGTAATGTTCATTGATCACTAGTAACTGGCCTCTTTCAAGGGAAAGTAATTATGATACATTATTGCTTGTAACACCATAGTTTGTTGTGTATACCTTCAATGTTCAACTTTCCCAATCATGAAAAATTCCTCCATAACTCACTTGACCAGGATTACCTTTGGAAGCATTGTTGAGCCTCAAGACTATCTTTATTTTGACATTTATTTCACAAGCCCAATCAGTGTTAATTGATATATTTTCACTCTGAAAATGAATTGAAATGATATATCTTTTATATTCTAATGTTTCTTATTATTTGAATGATTTATTTTATTGAGCTAGAGAATTCTTGCAAATTTGTAGCTAATCTCCGTTTCTGCAGTTACCGACATTGTTTGACAGGTTCTGAAGATAAAGGAGAGGATCGAAGCATATGGGTAGTTTTGAAATGATCCATACATGGATTTTGTCCTACTCACCTGTCCAAAATCAAGAGAAATCATGCCTAATATCACGGTAAACGAATTAGTCAAATGGAAGGTCGAGACAACGGATGAGAAGTTCGAAGCCTCATGATTTTCTCTCCACGTAGAAATTGTGAAGGCTATGAAGATCACAATCATGTTTAGAATTATACTTCTAATTTTCATTAATATATTTAGGTGAGATCATCTCAAAATAGTTTATTTTAATTTATTATAAATACCGGGTTGTTTTGAACCGGAAACAAGTTCAATTTTTGTAATATTGCTACACAATGAAACCTTGTTTTATTAATGCAAGGAGAAGGCGAAGTTCAAGACCATTAATGTGTGACTAGTATTACGTAATTCTTCAAGCCGTTCTATTGTAGTGGGCCCTTGCACAGAAAAAGGTTTCGTTGGATAATTTATGTTGATTTCTAGTTCAATTTTCATTATTGCATAGATTAATTTCTGAGTTTTTCATTAGTTAAATGTTAAGTCTTCATAAAATGAATGTAGTGTTTTCGCAAAAGTTTAATGCTTTAATGTTTCGATTTCCTGAATTGTATTGATGCCACAATTGAGTTAACATGTGGAATGAATATGTGTTTTACATTTGTTTACACAGTCAGCATACATCTCAGAACAAACAAGCATTTTTACCTTTGCGCAGTAGGCAGAATACTATGTTTTCATTCTTAGTTCAATTAGCCTTTTCAATTAACATAGTACAATCATTAAGATTAATATTTTTCATTTCATAGAATTTTTCTTTCTAGTAGTAAATAGAATTAGAGATTAGTTTAATACTATGTTTTCCATAGGATTAGTGTGATAAGTTTTCATTTGATAAGTAGAGAAAATTTTTCAATTACATGATAGGATCATATTTTGTATTGATGCGTTGATTAGACTTATAAGAAATTTAAGTAGATAATATCCTTCTTTAATTAAGATAATTTCCGGCATAGGATAATCTAACATAGAGTTAAACATGGTTTCTTTTTTTTTAATTTAGACTTGTTTTAGATCAATTTTCTCTCTTAATTTTACATTTCCTTTTCTTCCTTCTTGTAACTTTCATTTTCTAGTTATTAGAATATTTTCTTTAGAATAATTTGTAAATCAATTCCCTTCTTAGATTAAAATTAAAAATTTCATTTTCTTCCTTCTTAAGTTTATCTTTTAATCAGTTACTTTCTTGCTTTTAGATTTCATTCATATAAAATCTCTAAAATTACAAAAAGACAGAAGTTTCTTTTCTAGTTATATAGAAATCAATTGTTCTTCTTTCTTAATTTTCATCATAGACTCTTAATTAGGTTTTTATTTCATTCCTCAGATCAGTCCTTAGTTTTTCCTATTTTTAAACATTAAAGATAAAAACACAAAACCCCCCAAAACGACATATAAAATCTACACAACGAAGTAAGAAAGATAGAATTATAGCATATATAGTGCACCTGCACTTCACAAGATTACTAACTCCAGTCGATAATTTATGATAGCAATTTAAGACATTAAATTGACAAAACATTTCGGCGTCGTTGCACGGGAAGTGTAATTAGGAGCTTTATTTCTTAAATCTAAAAAAAAAATCTAAAACAAAAACACAAAAACATGATATGCATAGAGAAAGATATTCCAAGGGTAGATTTATAGCTAGAGGTAGAAATTTGATCCTAACAACACCACTCACACCACCAAGACCTCGTAGTGCCACACCACCATCTCAAACTCATATTCCATTCTTAAAACCATTATAGGAAATTTCAGCCTAAAAGTGTCCATGAAATTTTCATGTAATTTCCATGTCATAATATGGAAACCAATCAAAATAATTTAAATTTAAAAAGAGGTACATGTAAATATTTTGGAAGGAAAAGAAGAAAAACTACTTTTTTTAATTGTATTTTTGGCTTATCTCCTTATAGGTTTTCTCAAATTTCAAGTGTAGAGACTCATTAGATGCGGAATTAAATTCTACATCCAACGAGTACCAATTATGCATACATTTGAGAAGACCCACCTTGATAAAAATTACAGATACATTAAAAATGTATAAATTATACAATATGTATGTATATCTTGGATTCATCCGATCTAACAATGTACTAAAGTTAAATACTGAATCGCTTCTACAAATATTTTGCGGAATTAAAAACACAATCGCTAATAACATGAACATGAAGAAAGATCAATCACACACAACACATATAATTTCTCGAGGAAAGATTATATCTAAAAACCCCACTATCTTCTATTGTATATTAAACATAGATCATGACACAATTACATAAAAAAATATTCTCACAAGAGCCCTCCAGTACTCAGCTAATTGTCTCACACTGTCATATGAAAAACTGACCAACACAGCCAATTCTCAACCTCCAGACAACCTTCCTTTCTTGCGCAATCCCTGATGGTAAAGATCCCTAAAAGATAGGAATTATTGCTTGCCTTGACTGCACAAGTATCATGGGAATTCCTATGGGTGTTTTCCTACATGTGTGCAAGCAGATAATCATACAACTAATAGTCAACCTCCCTTTCACCTAGAACTCAATTGGGTCTCCACTAGATGTGACATGCATGCAACTAATAATAGTAAATCCTCAGTTGCATGTGAGATCACTGATTGTGAATTAATTAATATTTAATTCACTGAATCTCTCATTGGTGTATCTTCAGTTACAAATAACACAACTGAGTTTAACTCACTTAACTGAGTTAAACCGATTTACAACTTGCACCAACTGATGCACCATCGCATTTTGAACTCTGTTACAACTAGAATTACTCTGCATGCCTCACCAACAACCTCTAACTCAAAATCCACTCGATAAATGAATTTATCACTTTCAGTTAACTCATTTAAGTCCACATTGAGAGTAAATTATAGTTTAATGTCCATTTTAATTAAGGAATAATAAAAATAGACATGCACCCAAAAATAGCACTATAGGCCCCACCCTAGTTTGGGTGCTTAATGAAACTAGATGTTGAGTGAAACCAGGTGCTTAATGCACTAGGCATGGGTGTTGAATATTTTTGTTGAATCTAAACACTGCCTCTCAACAAGAAAGGGATTATCCTTCACCCTGATCCTGTCTCTATGGTATTCGAATTTTCTCCTAGTGATTGCCTTCATCAGAATTTCTGCATCTTGATCTTCCGTGGGAATGTACTGAAGCAACATGATCCTCCTCTACACACAATCTCTGAGATGATGGTACTAGATATCTATATGCTTGGACCTATCATGAAACACAGGATTAATCAAGAGTTTAATGCAACTCTGATTATCACAATGAATCACTACCAGATCCACCTGAGAACCAAAAAAACCAACCAAGATCTTTCTCATCTAGATAGCTTCATATGCAGATTGAATTGCTGCCATGTATTTTGCTTCAGTTTAACTGAGTGCCACAGATTTTTGTTTCCTGTTGTACTAGGAATATGCTATCGATCCAATGCTAAAAATCCCCCCTGATGTGCTCTTTTTGTCCAACGGACTGCCAACCTAATCTGCATCCGTGAAGCCATAAAAGTTCACTCCATCTGTCCATCTATACCATGGACCATACTCTGATGTGCCCCTCAAGTATCTCAGGACATGCTTCCCTGCCTTTCGAAAGAGCTTGGTAGGCTTAACCATAGCTTGAATCAACTGGTTAACTGCGTAGCAAATGTCTGGTCTCATGTTCACCAAATACATCAGAAAACCCACTAACTGTCGATAGACAGTAGTATCCACTACCTCTCCAGAAGTAGCATCCTCTTTCCTTCAATTTCCTTGAAGATGAGTATCCATGGGTTTGCATCTCTCCATGTTAAACTTACCCAGTATCTCCTTTGCATACTTGCCTTGAGACACAAAAATTTCACCATCCCGTTGCCATATTTCCAACCCAAGGAAATAATGAAGGAGGCCCATACCCTTCATTTCGAACCCCCTTGCAAGATCCTCCTTGCATGAGTGTATCAGCTGCTCATCACCAGTCAAAATTAGATCGTCAACATAAAGAAAAATTATCAATAGCTTACCCTCAAACACAAACTGGTACAGGTTTTCATCTGCTTCACTTTTGGTGAAGCCCAATCCAGTGAAATAACTGTCTATCCGAGTGTACCAAGCACGAGGTGCTTGCTTCAGCCCATACAATGCTATTTTGAGTCTGCACACATGCGAATCACTGTTGAAGGTTTAGAAACCTTCAGGCTTCTCTATGTACACCTCTTCCTCAATGATCCCATTGAGAAACACAATTTTCACATCCATTTGATGAATGCGCCAACCCATCTGTGCTTAGAGTGCAATGATGGATCTTATGGAAGAGTACCTTGCGACAGGCTTAAAAGTCTCATCATAATCTATCCCCTCGATTTGTGAGAAACCCAGGGCCACAAATCTGGCCTTGTATTTCTCCACACTCCCATCAACAAATTTCTTTACCTTATAGATCCATTTTGATCCAACCACTAATTAGTTGATCGGTCTTGGGACTATCTCCCATGCTCTGTTCTTGACAATGGAGTCATACTCTTCCACCATTGAATCAACCCATGTAGGCTGTTGCACTGCTTCCTGAAAGGAAGATGGTTCAGTCACAATACATTTGCTCATAAGATCCATGTATTCAGTAAATTTATCAGGCGACTATCTCTATCTGTACTATGAAGTAGGGGCTTCTACATTATGTGCAATATCAAGTCTCAGCCTATCAGCTTTCGTGGTGTGCCTTCTGCCATTTGTGATGGATGGCTCTGCATGAGTGTTTTCCTCCACTCCATGAACCTCCTCATGTGCCTGATCCACATCTTGAGACTCATCCTTGGGAACCAATAGTTCCTCCACTACATGCAAGTCCAGCTCCCTCTCAAGGGACAACCACATGGATTTCTCCTCATCAAATTTTATATCCCATCACACAATAGTAATTTTGTTGTTTAGAAAATACACACGATAATTATGGGGTGTTTCAGTGTACCCCACAAAAACCCCGACCTCAGCTGTTGGTTCCAGATTCTTCCTAGCGTCCTTGGTCACATTCACATAAAAAAATGAGCCAAAAATCTTAAAGTGTGAAACTTCAGGTTTCTTACCAGTGAAAGCCTCTTCAGGTGTACCCATGCCAATTACTCTATGAGGACAACAATTTTGCACATGTATCGCTATGTTGCATGCTTCCGCCCACAGATGCATCGGTAGGCCTTGATCATGCAACATTGCTCGTGCTGCACCCACAATAGTTCTGTTCTTCCTCTCCGCGACCCCATTTTTTTGTGGGTTATGAGGCAAGATGATGCACAAAGAGGATGAAAACTTAGAGGAACTAATTGAGAGATTCAGTTACAACTTAAAAAGAGCTAAAATGGAAAACTTGGATCAAGATAATTTAAAATCTCTCTTGTTGAAAGCCATTAGGGATGAATGGATAGATATTCTTCATAAGATGGGAAAATGATATATTTCTCAATTTCCATTACCTGATATCTTTGAATTATACATACATCTCTCAAGAGGGAAATCAAGAATTGGAAAGAATTCAAGAGATTTTGTTCTCTCTAGAGTGAATAAATCTGTAGCTGGAACAATAAGTAGGGAAGAAATACGAAATTTGCTTCATGAATTCAAAACATATATTTGAGGGAGTCTTAGTGAACAAATAGACACCTTAAAATTACAAAACAAGAAAAAAGTTAAAAGTGATGCCTTATCTATCTTCTATCCTAAGTGTAGAAAGAAACATGCCTTAAGAGAATGTCCTCTTGATTTGAAATTCATAGAGACCCGTGTCATATGTACAGAAAATCATGAAACAAAGAAATGTCCTTCTATACCAGGTCTTAAAGTTGACTTTCAAGAAGAAATAGCTCCACATCCAGTAGATCCTCTTTGTTTTGTCTCTAGAAGACCATGGAAAGGGCCATAAAATTAAGGTTTTAATACTTAGATGTATACTCAACCCCCACAGAATAATTGGAATTCATCAATTCCATGGAAAAAACCTTGGTCTCAACCTCAACCTTGGGCACAAGGAATGCATAATCCCTATGGAAGATATTCTCAATATCACCAATATCCACAATATTATCTGAACTATCCTCCACAACATTTTCCTCAACCTAGTGAAAAACCTCAATTCCCAAATCATAATCCACAACTTTCATTACCATTTCCACAAAGGCCAAACCAACTACTTTCTCAGCCACTCCCAAATCCAAATAATAAAAATGCACAACCTATCTATAACATAGAGGGATAGAATTTTCAAACTTATATGATAACTCCACTAGATATTAATAATGTTCAACTTAGATTTGGTAGAATACTAGAAAATAAAAAGCCCTCTGTTGTTATTCAAGAGAAAGCTGAACATTTTGATGATGAAGTTTCTCCTCAAAATGAAAATCTTCAAAACTAAAATAATCATTCTGGAGAAGGGACGTCTCTTCATTAGAATCAAAATTTTCAAAGTAAAAAAGATCCAATAAACTCGTTCCTATCATAGAGCAACCATCAATATCTATATCTAAACCCCCTTTTCCTGAAATATTACAAATTGATAGAGGGGTAGTAAAACAAATTTTGTTGCCTAACTATGATATATTAGATGTGCTGAAAAATGTATGTATCAAAATTCCTTTGTTACAAGACATTAAGGAAATCATAATCCTTGCAAAAACAATAAGAGAGTTGAGTATAAAGATACCAAGAAGAAAAACAAAAGAAGTGAAAAAAACCGAGTTAGTGGGAAAAATTGCAGATATTATGATGGGAAAAACAACCATACAAAAATATTTGGATCCAGGAAGTCCCATTGTAAAAGCTCACATCAATGGTATTGAGATTCCAAATACATTGATTGACTTAGGAGCAACAATAAACATCATGAGTAAACAAACCATGGAACAACTAAAGCTTCCAAATCTTCAGTATACACCAACATTACTATTATTAGCAGACATATAAGTAATCAAGCCAGATGGTGTATTACAAGACATTTATGTATCCTTAGACTCTTTGGAATATCCAGTTGACTTTATGATCTAGACTCCCAAGAACAACTTAGGAGGACATCCATTGATATTAGGAAGACCTTGATTAGCTATAGTTGATGCCTTCATTAGTTTTATATCTGGTGATACGTTTATTTATGATGGAAATTCAACAAAGAAATTCACTCTATATCCTCCAGTAAAAAAAATGATAGAAGTATAAGATGAAGAATGGATGGATGATGATGGTATACAACCTATTTTTACTATTTCCCACATTAGTGAATAAAATAAAATTCTAAATTCAATAGAAAATTATGAATCGTCTTCACAATGTGAGAATAATCAAATTTTTCAAGAACAATGTAATATTGAATACTTATCATCTAGAAAAATGTCTTTATATTCTATGGAATAATTTGGTAATTATTCAATTGAAATCTTTCCAGGAAAAACTTTAAACATAAACAAAAAACTAGAAGAATTTCAAAAAGAGGAATTAATCAAAACATTGCAAAAACATTCTTCTGCATATGCATGGGAGGACACTAACATGAAAGGAATTAATCCCGAGACTTGCATACATCATATATATATTGAGGAAAAATCTAGGCCAATCAGACAACCTCAAAGAAGAATGAATCTGAATCTTAGGGAAATTGTAAAGGAAGAACTACAGAAACTACTGAAGGTAAACTTTATTTATGCCATATCTGACAGTTAGTGGGTTTCACCTTTGGTAATTGTCCCTAAGAAGAATGGAGGGTGTGTATTGATTATAGGGAGTTGAATAAAGCTACTCTAAAAGATCATTTTCCATTACCTTTCATAGATCAATTTTTGGATACATTAGCAGGGAAGAAATATTTTATTTTTTATTTTTGGATGGGTTCAGTGGGTACAACGATATTCAAGTAGCACCTGAAGACCAAGACAAAACCACATTTACCTGTCCTTGGGGAACTTATGCTTATCGAGTACTTCCTTTTGGATTATGCAATGCGCCTGCAACATTGCAAAGAGTAGTATTAGGAATTTTTTTTTATTTAATACATGATTGTGTGGAAGTGTATATGGATGACTTCACAGTTTATGAAAATTATTTTGAAGAGGCTCTTGAAAATTTGGAAAAAGTTCTCATAAGATGTAAAGAAGAAAATCTCTCATTAAGTCATGAAAAATTCTTTATAATGTTTACTGAGGGAATTGTTTTAGGACACCATATTTTAGGAAATGGAATTAAGGTAGACTCATCTAAAGTTGAAGTTGTTTCCAAATTAGCATTCCCAAATTGTGAAAAAGATGTTAAGAGTTTTCTTGGTTTTACAGGGTACTATAGAATATTTATAGAAAAATTCACAAAGGTTGCATCCCCACTCTTCAAATTTCTCACTAAAGGTTGTGAATTTAGTTGGAATCCTGAGTGCCAAATAACATTTGAAACTTTGAAAGCAAAGATATCTGAAGCACCCATCTTAAGAGGACCAAATTGGAAATTACCTTTTCACATCTCAACTGATGATTTAGACGCAACCTTGGGAGCTGTATTAGGACAAAAATATCTGACCCCTTATGCCATCTACTATACAAGTAAGAATTTGACTCCTGCTGATTTAAATTACACTGTTATTGAAAAATAGTTTCTAGTTATTGTCCATGCTATTAACAAGTTTAGACATTCCATCACTGGCTATGAAACCTTCATTCATATATATCATTCTGCAATTAGATATCTAATGAATAAATATATCACTAATGGTAGAATCACAAGATGGTTACTACTCTTGCAAGAATTTAATATCACCATTCTAGATCGACCTGGAAAACAAAACACAGTTGTTGACCTTTTATATAGGATTCAAAATAATAACAATGATACACTAGTAGAGGATAATTTTCCCGATTAATATATTTTTGCAATATCTATTAAATCTCCATGGTTTGCAGACATTGCCAATTATTTGGCCACAAGAAAACTACCATCATATTTTTTTGCTATAGAAAAGAGAAGAATAATTCAAACAAGTGCATTATATTCATGGGTTAATGATGAATTATACAAGACAGGTCCAAATCTCATCATTAGAAGATGTGTTCGAGAAGATGAGATACCTGAAATACTGAAGGCATGCCATGATGAACCATGTGGAGGACACTTTGCTGATAAAAGGACTGCTTATAAAATCCTTCTTCTAGGATATTATTGGACTTCCCTTTTCAAGGATGCCATGGAGTATGTTAAAAAGGTGTGATTGTGGTCATAGATTAGTGAAACTTGTTCCTACAGATGAAATTACCTTACAACCACAGGTACTCATCAAACCCTTTGAAAAATGGGCCTTGGACATTTTTGGACCAATCAATCCACCATCAAGAAGAGGTACATTCTTGTATGCACTGATTATGTCACTAAATGGGTAGAGGCTAAAGCACTTTCTTTTGCTAATTAAAATGTTGTACTTTCATTTCTCTTTGAGGATATTTTTACTTGGTTTGGTGTCCCAAGGTAAATTTTGACAGATCAGGGAACTCAATTTACATCCAAAATGGTGCAAAAGATTGTGGAAGAATATAAAATCAAGCACGGAAAGTTTACTCCATACCATCCATAAGAAAATGGAAAAGTGGAATCCACCAATAAAGTGATTGAAGCAATACTCACAAATACTATACATCTACATAGGAAGGATTGGGCAGAAAGGCTTCCTGAAGCTTTATGGGCCTACCAGACTACATGGAGGAATACAACAGGACATACCCCCTATGAACTTGTTTATGGGAAGCAAGTATTGTTTCAAATGGAGTTCCAAATCAGAACCTTCAAAACAACAGTCAGATTGGGACTTGACTTATCAGAAGCCAAAAAGCATAGAATGAAGCAACTAAATGAGCTTGATGAAATAAGGCAAGATGCAGTTCAAAAGACCAACCTAGTTCAACAACAAAGATCTAGATGGAATGATAAGTACATAAAGGAAAGAAAATTTCAGGCAGGATATTGGGCACTTTTATTTGATTCAAAGTTCAAAGACTTCTAAGGGAAATTTCAAACTCATTGGCTTGGGCCTTATGGGATTGCAAGAGTCTTTGACAATGGAGCAGTCATGATAAGGACAATTGATGAAGAAAAGGTTCCTCTTCTTGTGAATGAGCATCGACTAAAGGTCTATCATAAACCACTAACAAAGGAGGACTTTGTTAAAAAATTTCAAGACAATGCTGATATGAAGTTGGTGAAGAAGAACCCTTCTTCTTCTCCCACTTAGTCTTCTTTTTAATTTTCATATCTAAAAAAAAAATAACAAAAAAGAAAAGAAAAGAAATATATATATATATATAATTCATAATAATAATAATAATAATTGTATAAGTATGAAAACCAATCAATGATTGGCATCCTTATGCAAAAAATACAAGGTGAAAATCAGAGTTTATTTCTGACATCTTATATTTTATTTTCTCCCATTTTAAAAATCTCAAATTCTTTGCATTTCCCTTTATTTTCAGAAATAAATAAAGATTAGCTACAGAATTGTTGCATTTCTGCACCTATTATGACATTCTGCAGCTCTTACACATCTCTTCAACACAGACAAACATATTTAATTGGGAGAAGCAGTTGAAGACAAGATTGAAGATCACACTAAATAATGACACCTGAGGAATCAAGAACAAAGAACAAAACAATAAGGTTAGCTATATACAAGGTATGATACAAATGTTTTTAAATAATAAGGTTCAAAACATTAATATGTATAAATTAGATGATCGTATATTTTCCAACTCAAAAATATCATCATTAAAACTGATTGAGTCGAATCAAAATCAAAATCTCATGATTTGCTACCTGGCCCACATCATAATCTCCTTAACAATCAATTTGATCTCATTCATTAATGATTCAATGGTCATGTCTCGTACTGAAACATCACTTATACCGAAACCTCTCTCACGTTCCTAAATCCTCGCTCATTCACTTCACTTGTTACCTGAACGTCTCCATCATTTTATGACATAGCTCTTCCACGTTTCCAAGCTCAGATTAAAACCCTCAATTTGTCCAGTCAGGTAGAGACAATATTGAAGGTGAAAGCTCTTGGCGAAGAGATGGGTTTGATCGTAATAACAAAGCCCGTAGGCAAGAAGTTCATGGAGGGATATTCGCAGCTAAAGGAGATACTGGAGAAGGCATAATGGCTTAATTTCATAGAGAAATTTGACGGGTTCCACAAGGAAGTTACAAAATCTTTTGCCAGAGCCTTTGATGGAGTTGAGGTCGAAATTGGTGACATTAAATTTGCAGTCACAGAATATTTGGTGGCAGAGGTAATCAAACTTCCAAGAATAGGTGAAAGGGGGTTCAAAAACAAATGAATCAGTGGAGAGGAATGGAAAGTATTCTTGAAAAACCCAGGTAATGGACACAAGTATTTTTAAGAAAGGAATTCTCAACACAACCCTTAAGTGTAAATGGAGGAACATGCTTTTGATAATCCATAAATTTATTACATGTGAAGGAAGATTTGGCTGCATGTTTTTCTATCATGCTAGGTTACTGTTGAATTTTCTAGAGGATAAAGAAATACACCTTACTTATTTTATGTTTAATAGTCTAAGGAAGATAGCAGTGATGGTTCAAAAGAGGGTTCGGTTTATAGATAACACAATGCAACATCATGCATTACTAAAAATCCTCATTGAATTTCATTAAAAAATCATATGAGATACTTGGGATGATTTCCTAACCATAAATCAATGTCAAGAAAAAGAAGAAAAGCAACCTAGTGATAACAAAGGGAAAAGAGGCAGAAAGAGAAAAACTAAAAATCTTGCAGAAGATGAACAACCACCTCAACCACAATCAGAAGATGAAATTCCTATTGCATAGTTATTTGGAAAGGTTAGGGAAAAAATCATTAAAAAGAGAAGGGTTAGCATAAAATAAAAAGGAAAGTACATACATACAGAAATACTAGAAACTCAGAACATTTCACGAGTAAGAAGAAGCTCAAGACTTATCAAAGTAGCCAAAAAGCCACACCCTGAAGTTACAAAACCTATTGATCTAGAAACAAGTCCCGAGGTACCATCTCCTATCATTTCCTCTCCCATACAAGATGCAAGTAGAAGAGCTCTAGATATTGACCCTGTCCAGCAAGAGATATATGAATATATTGAATCTTTGGAAAGAAGAAATACAGAGAAGACGTCAGTTCATGATGATCAAACTTCTAGTCCACAAGAACCTCTAATGAATACTCTAGAGTAATAAATTTTTAAGGTAGAGACACTAAATAGGCATATAAAGAAAGAAAATGAAGCTTTGAATATTTAGAACCAAATTGAAAAAACCATTAATGACAACACTCTTCTGCATTTGGGGTTATGGTTCAAAAAGAATAATAAATTGAAAAAGAGTAATAGGTACTTGAAATAATAGATTGTAAATTTGAAGTACAAACTTCTGATGAAGAAACCAAGAGTAGCGGTAACTTCAAAAAGGGGAAAGAAGCTGAAGTTGGATGTCCTAGCATAGGTGTCAGAACATATGCATAAATGAAGTGAAGACTCACAATTTTGAAAATTTCATGAGAACATACAATGGTCTCTTAGTGGGGGTATGTTGAGCCTCAAGACTATCTTTATTTTGACATCCATTTCACCACTTTTTCTTCCCTTTTCACATAATTCACAAACCCAATCAGTGTCAGTTGATATATTTTCACTCTGAAAAGGCATTTAAATGATATCTCTTTTATATTCTAATGCTTATTATTATTTGAATGAATTTTGTATTTAGCTACAAAATTCTTGCAATTCTGTAGCTAATCTCTGTTTCTGTAGCTACCAACATTGTTTGATAGGTTTCTAAGATGAAGGAGAAGAGCAAAGCATATGGGTAGTTTTGAAATTATCCATACATGGATCTTGTCCTACTCACTTGTCCAAAATCGAGAGCAATCACGCCTAAGATCACGATCAAAGGATTAGTCAAATGGAAGGCCGAGACAACAGATGAGAAGTTGGAAGCCTCACGATTTTCTCTCCACGTAGCAAATCGTGAAGGCTATGAAGATCACAATCCTATTTAGATTTCTACTTCTCAGTTTATTTAATATATTTAGGCGAGATCATCTCAAAACAATTGATTTTAATTTATTATAAATACCAGGTTGTTTTGAACCGGAAACAAGTTCAATTTCAGTAATATTGCTACACAGTGAAACTTTGTTTTATTAATGCAGGGCGAAGGAAAAGTTCAAGATCATTAATGTGTGATTAGTCTTATGTAATTCTTCAAGTCTTTCTGTTTCAGTGGGCCTATGCATAGAAAAATGTTTCATAGCATAATTTCTTTTGATTTCTAGTTCAATTTTCATTATCGCATAGATTAATTTTTGAGTTTTTCATTAGTTAAATGTTAAGTCTTCATAAAATGAATGTTCTGTTTTTTGCATAAGTTTAATGATTTAATGTTTAGATTTCCTGAATTTTATTGATTCCACAATCGTGTTAACATATGGAATAAATCTATCTTTTACATTTGTTTACACAATCAACATACATATAAGAACAAACAAGCATTTTTACCTTTGCGCAGTAGGTATAATACTTTGTTTTCATTCTTAATTCATTAGCATTTTCAATTTCCATGGTATAGTCATTTAGATAGGATCTTTAGAGGTTTAATAGTTTTCATTTCATAGAATATTTCGTTTCAATAGTAAATAGAATTAGAGATTAGTTTAATACTCTGTTTTCCATAGGATTCATGTGATATTTTTTCATTTGATAAGTAGAGAAAAGATTTCAATTACATGATAGGATTTGATCGTAGTTTGTATTGATGCTTAGATTAGACTTCGAATAAATTTAAGTAGATAATCTACTACTTTAATTAAGATAATTTTCGGCATAGGATAATCTAACATAGAGTTAAACATGGTTTCTTTTTATGTAATTTAGACTTGTTTTAGATCAGTTTTCTCTCTTAATTTTACATTTCCTTTTCTTCCTTCTTGTAATTTTCATTTTATAGTTATTTGAATATTTTATTTAGAATAATTCATAAATCAATTCCCTTCTTAGATTAAAATTAAACATTTCCTTTTCTTCCTTCTTAATTTTATCTTTTAAGCATTAAAATTCTTCTAGATTCAATTACTTTCTTGCTTTTAGATTTCATTCATATAAAATCTCTAAAAATACAAAAAAGATAGAAGTTTCTTTTCTAGTTCTTTAGAAATCAATTATTCTTCTTTCTTAATTTTCATCATAGACTCTTAATTAGTTTTTGATTTCATTCTTTAGATCAGTTCTTAGTTTTTCCTATTTTTAAACATTAAAGATAAAAACACAAATACCCCCAAAACGACATATAAAATATACACAACGAAGTAAGAAATATAGGCTTTTAGCATATATAGTGCACCTGCACTTCACAAGATTACTAACTCTAGTCGATAATTTATGATAGAAATTTAAGACATTAAATTGACTAAACAAGCGTCATAAAAAAATTAACTTCACGAAACCCTTAGGAAGGGGAATGAAGGAGGGAGGAGAGGAAATTTTGTGAGAATGTAACTTAGGAAGGAGGAGGATATAATTGAAGGGGATATCTCAAGCTTACAAATAATCTGTTGATGGGAAGAGATGCCAAGACAACAATAGGGGATCTCCCTGGTAAAATGTCCCAACTAGACTCTAAACTGTTTGTGATAGGGATCCTGTCCGGGGTGTGGGTCCGGCTACCGCTGAATATACCTTTTCTCGGAAGGAGAATGAGCCTTGAAGACCTATGAATACACGGTTACTCGAATGATACAAGACAAATGGCTGATGAGTCTTTACTGAAAATGAAACATTATAAATAACAAAGCGAGATTCAAAGCATGCAGCCAAAATAAATGTTGTTAGCAATATATCATGAGGGTCATGCTTATAAAGCTATTTGACCACAAAAGAAACATTTCTCTATAGTCGAAACACCCTTCAATTCCTTAAGCGTTTTCCAAAATATGAAACGATGTAAATGACAAGGTCGCTAAACATCTTTTAGTTAAATATTCTCATACCATCAACGCATCTAGTAAGCTTGAACATGTAAATGACATGAGCAGAAAACGTAGATTAATCAATTATGAAAGATAATCAATACAAAAGACAAAATATTCATAATGCTAACACACATTAGTCCTCATCCGATCCAGTAGTGGAACCAACACATTTTTTGTATTCATTCACGGAAAATGCATTCAATGCTATACAATTATCTCTGCTCCTTTTGGAGTATCGAAAAAAGATCCTTTACAATTCCCCAGAGGGAGTACTTATAGAGAAAAATTGAACCTTGGGTGTCCTTGACCCCTCATATTCCTGACTGTTGGCATGCTCTGTGACCTAGGAGGCATTTGCGACTTGCGACCCAACTCCGGATGCGTCCTGCGGCCTCTTTCCTGCTGTGACCTGCAACCTACCATTTCCTTGGTCAAGGAAGTAGTTGTGTGATTGAGAGATAAGGTACGTCTATCTGCTACTGATATTTGAGGTACTTTTTCCATGCTTGATAATCTGCCGTGACTGGAGTAACCTGGGGAGTATCTTCCCTTAATCTATGAAAGCACTCGAGAGCATCGAGGACTAAGGTGCGCCTCTTTACTGGATCTGATTGGATAAAGAAGCCAGTTTGGTGTAGATCCGGACTGGTGTAATGATAAACTAAATAAGATTTTTCTATGAGGATGGAAGATCTTGGGATGTAGCTTGCCTCATGGGTTGTAGGAATGTTTGAATGTCCTGGGCGGCCTCTTCCATTTTTTTTTCAGCATCCAATGCACCCAGAGAAGGGATGTGGTATATTTCAGCCATTGAATCGATGCCACTAATCAGGTGTTCATACACGGACATCACTTTCTCTAGATCCTTGATCAGTTTATCTTTGGATTGTATCTTCATTCAGATCTGAACTTTGTCATTCTGGGTGCAGATCCAATCTTTCCTGGGTAGGGTGTTAGGAGCCTGCAGGTATATGTTTGACCATTCTAGCATGTTGTCCAAAGCAGTGGAGGCATCCTTTACCTATGCAATTTTTCTTTTTGTTTATGCTTGTGCTTTCAGCAGAGGTGCAATTGTCTGTTTTATTGTAAGCATTTCCTCCTACACTTGCTTCATGGTGTCTTCCACAGTGACCAGCTCCCATTGAATGGTAAGTGGTAATTCGTTGGCTTGGGCGATTGTGAAATGAAGCCTTTGGATTTCTTCCTCCAGTACCTTCTTATCTTGTTTCGACTGAGTCACATTCTGCTTAGAAACCTGTAGCCTTTTTTGTAGAGACAGAATCTCTCTGCTCATCCTGCTTACATTTTCTTCCGTGGCTGTTGCAAAGGCGGTCCCTACTAATGCAATCATAATTGGATTAGTCCTGGTGTCCAAGACTATGTCCTTTTCTGTTGTGACTGCAAGAGGCGTGACTGGGTGTCGCGCAAGGCACTTCCTTTTCTCTTGCCTGATATTGTGCGTGAACTGGTTATAGGTCAGCCTTGTTAGATCCAAGACCTCATCTTCCTACTCCTCCGAGGTGCCAAGTTCTGAGAGAGGAAAATGCACACTCGTCATAGGGGTTGTCTGAGGTACATTAATGTGCGGAAACTCTGTTTGTTCCCCTGTCTCTGGGGGTGGTGTCTTGCTTCCCTCTACATCTTTGGAAGAATCTTCCCGTGATTTCTAGCTTTCTTCCTCCTTCCTTCTCTCCTCAGCCTCTGCTTTTTCCTGTTATTATTTTAACTTGCGCTCCGCCTCTTTCTGTCCTTCCTCTTCCTTCCTCTTTTGTTCTTCTTCCTCTTATTTCCTGCGGGATTCTTCTGCTTGCTTCTTCTTCTTTTCCTCCCTTAGTTGTTTCTTTTGTTGCTCCTCAGCTTGCTGGTGTGCTAGGGTATCTTGGGCCTTTTTGAATTCATCTTCTTTTGCCTTCTCCTCGGCCTCTTATTGTGCCTTAGCCTCTATGTCTCTTTTTTCTTGCTTCTATTTAGAGAGGCTACTGTCTGTATTAGTCCTTGGCTTCTTGGCTTTGGAAGATGAGGTTACTCCTAGCGTGTCACCCCTTTCTTCCGTGGTTTGATCATCTTTCCCTCCTTGATCAGTTGATTCTTCTGGTGCGACCTCCCTATCCTTGTTGTACCAATTCTTAGTTTGTTCTTCAACAGGGCATTCCATGTGTTGGTAATTCCATTTGAATTTGGCCCATTTTCAATGTGCGGGGATGATCCTTTTAGGATCATACGATCTGTGTGCTAAGGGCGGAAAATGAAATCCCTTGGTTTCTTCAGCCTCCGCTTCTGCCTCTTTGAAATCCCTCACCATATAGGCGCCAATAGTAAGCGGGAGGGTAGGCCATGGATTTTTCTTGCCCTTGGTGAGGACCTTATAAAACCCGCTTGTCATCTGGTAGCACACTTCTTGCACGAGTAGCTTATTGGTGATGAACTCGGGTAGTGCATGAGGTGCCTTGAATGACCCGAAGAACCTGATGAAAGTACTGTGTGTGATGGGAAACCAGTTGGCCACTTGGCTTATTTTTTGCATGGCTTGCCTGGACATGCACAGGGAATATTTTCCAAACAACGTTTTGTAGAGCACAGGAATGAAATTGTGCGAGATCGACTCCATATCTTGTTTGTACTTGGAGGCCCAGAACACCTTTAACTCTTTATGGATTGGTCTTCCATGCTCTACATCCAAGTTATGAGGCCATCCTGTAAATTGACATCTCGCGCATACTGCGTCCAACAGGTAAGAAGCCATATAAAATTCAAATGAACACCCTTCTTCAAGTGCTTGTGCTGCTGATATGTTCGACCTGAGGGATGCTACTATTAGGTTGGCCCAGTTGAAGTGGGTGCCAAATGTGGTGACAAAATACATGAGAGAGACCCAAGTACCATTGAAAGTAGTTTCATCTGGTCGGACGTACATTTTTCACATCATTGCTGCTACAAACTTGTATACTTTCATGAGCCCCTCCGTTTTATATACTTGATCCTTCTAACTCTGAACGTTTCCGGGTCCTCCCACCATCCCTTCAAGGTCTCTAGTATGGGAACGACATGAGTGGCTGCCCATTTAGAGTTGAAAGTTTTCTCTCGGGTGGGAAGTGCATAGTAGACTTCCGCATCCTGTCCCTTCAAGTTAGCAAATTATTTCCCTGAGTGATCTCGAATGACCCAAATTCTGGAGTCGACCTTTTGCAGGATCCATTCAATAATCTATACACATGGAAATATGGGTGGATGGGAGTTGGAATAGTGGAGCTTAGACCTCTTGACCTGAATATACACCTGTTAGTATGGGAGATCTTCTGGAAACTCAGGCTTTGTGAACTCTTGGTATACCTGGTACCAACTCATCTTGTCACCTTTCCCGAACACACAGGCGGTGTCTCTGTAGATAGGGGGAGGGGAAGGAGGCATTTCTTCTTCTGAGATTTCTATTTCAGGACTCTTGTTCCTCTTTCGAACTGCCGGGGGCCCCATATAGCTTGAGGCCGAAGAGATGGACACACACTCGAGCTCAGCTTCGATGTTCCCTGGCATATTCATGAAACAATCCCAAGATAAGACATATGAAATAATTATAAATACGTTAAGACCAATGAATCTTGCAAATGACTCCTCTGTTTAGGTCATTTCAACCTCTACCAATTATGATATAAGGAAATGGATAGACCCGAAACTTGGCAACCTTATGACTAGGTCGCTAGGTCGCTAGGTCGCATCGGTGTAAACCTTCAAGGGATAGCAACTTTGCGACTAGGTCGAAAGTTCGCACAGTCGCACTGGGGTCAGAATTAGGGGAACCGTGACTTCGCGACTTGTGACTTGGTCGCAAGGTCGCGAGGGTTTCCTACAAATGGTTGTGGGCGACTTGGCGACCTCGTGACTTGGCGACGAAGTCGCGGGGTCGCGAGGTCGGTTAGTCGCGGAGTCGTGGGGTCGCGGGGTCGCGCTAGGGCTCTTTTGAAGGATCCCGTAGTGATGAATGGCAAGGAAAGAAAAAAAAACATAAAGTGGAAAGGGAAAAAATAGTTCTTAAGGCTTCCACAGATAGCTAGGAAGGATGCTTGAGATAGACTGTGGAAAGGAGAGGCTTCAGAGAAGGAGATGGAAAGGTATAAGCCATGAGGGGAGGTGCGAACTCTGACCAGAGCTGTTAAGGAGGTTAAATGAGGTCAAGACGAGGATTAATAGGCAAGGGGAGAGGGTAGGTAAGGCAAAAATCAATAAAAAAGGAAACAACAGGAGGAATAGGCAAATTACTCAGAAAAAACACGCTCCATCTGGCTTGTCAGAGGAGTTTTCTTTCTCCATCGCGCAGGTTGAATGCGACCTACACGACCCTTTTATTTATAAATGGGTCACACTTGCAGTCATTAAATGCAGGTCGTAGGGTCGTCGGTCAGGTTTGGTTAATGGATGTGCGACCTTGCAACTTGGAGGTTGCAAGGTCGCGAATCTTACGCTTTAGACCAACATGCGCCATTGCGACTTTGCGACCTAGGGGTCGCTGGGTCGCAAGGGCACATGGTCGCATAGTCACAAAGTTCTTGGTTTTATGCTTTTGCAAATTTCGCGACTATCCGACTGGATGTTAAGAGATTAAGCCTTGGATTAGAATTTGAAGGGATAATGCATGGAAGGAACTCTCTTGAGGCTCCAGGCCTAGGCCGCGTCAGACTTTATCTTTATCGAAAGGTCAGGGGCTCAAATTTTTTTAAATGGGACAAAGTTTTGGAGGGTGTTGTAGTGGCTACAACAAATGGCGATTCACTGGTAGGACCCATAATCTCTGCCACTGATTCATCTTGGGGGGGGGGGGGTGGAACTGAGCAGGCTGCTCCTTTCACCAAATGGGTCCCACTACTTTCATCCTTGGACCTTGCATGTTTTCTTCACCTATTTTCCTGGCTTAAGGTGCTAGTTCACCGAGTTTTATTTCTGGAGACCGGACGGAAAGGATCGAAGTAACCTTAAGGATTTCCAGGGTCCGGTATAGTTATTTGGTCCTCATTGTGTTGCTCTACTGCTAGCGAACCTAGTGTTCCTAGCGGAGTCACTACCTAGGATTCATAGACGTTGCTTCGCTGCCAGCGAGCTTGTTTAGTACCCCGATGGAGTCGTCACATCGCCTCTCTACACAGGAAGCCTTTCTCAATCCTTTACCATTTATTTCATGTGCTAATAGCACTTATTTAAATGTGCTCTAGGCACTTATTTTGAATATGCTCAAGGCACTTATTTGAAGGTGGCAAGTATTTCCTGGGTGGATGAGGGATCCCGACTTATGTTTCTTGGAAGAGAGGTTGCTCCTGGTCTATATAAGAGGACCTTTGGTTTTTTCCGGATATCCTTTTTTCACCTGAGGTTTGCTCAGTTCCCTTTCCGTCTAGTGACCAATTTCACTGAAGCTTTCTTTCGTACTGCAGTCCCTTGAGCTGGCATACTGGGTGAGCTGCTTGCGCTCGGGTTCTAGGACTCGGTGATTTTATCCCCACGGGGTGTCTATCACAGGAAATATTGGGCCACTTTGTGTTCCAGGGGCGATTCTTCACCACCAGAGATTCTGGTACAACATGCCAATTGAGTAACCACTCCGTCTATCCCTCAACTTGAGGCGCTAGGGGAATGAATTTTCGAGAGCCTACTAGAAGTAAGCCATTTATTGAAACAAAAAAAACAATGAAAAACAAGAACAAAAGAAAAAACACTATGGTACAGAATATGGTGACAACCCCTTGGGTCTGTCAGGTGAATTAGTGTTTAAGGTCATGACCATTTACTGGGAGGACCTCAATCCTCCCTTCTAGGGTCTGTAGCCTATATGTGTGGGAGCCTGCCTTTTCTTTGATCTGGAAGGGGCCTATCCACAGGGCTTGGAATTTGGAGTGTTTCCCCTTATCTTCGTGATATTTTTCCCACTTGAGGATGAGGTCGCCCACCTCAAAAACCTTGTTTCCAGTGGATTTCTTATCGAACCATCGTTTTATCCAGCTTTGGTGGATGGTGAATTTTTCCCTGAATTTTAGCCTTTCCTCCTCTAGCTTCAACAATGTGTCTATACGGGCTTGTAAGGCAGGGCAAGGGGTACCATGGGTTTCTTGTGATAACTTCAGTGCTGGGAGAGACAAATTGGGAGGAAGGATTGCTTCTTTGCCATACACAAGAAAAAATGGGGAGGTGCCCAAGGATGGTTTGGGTGTGACCCGATCAGCCCATAGGGAATTATGGAGTGCGTTATGCCAATTTTGTTCTTGGGAAAACAAGGTATTTTTGATAATACGGATGAGGTTCTTATTGGTTGACTCGGCTAGCCCATTTCCTTGGGGTTAATAGTTGGCAGAGTGTTTGAGCACTATACCAGTTTATAGAGCAAATTCATATAATTTGAACGACAAAAAATAAGTTGCGTTATAAAAAACAAGGGAGGTTGGAATGCCAAACCTGGTCATGATGTGCTGAGTGATGAAAGCTATTACCTCTTGATCATTGATTTGACGCAACAATATTGCTTCAACCCACCTTGTGAAGTAGTCTGCAGCCGTAAGGATGTATCTATGTTGCTTAGAGGAATGTGGCAAGATCTCCCTAATCACGTCGAGTCCCCACTGTTGAAATGGATCTTCCACCATGATGGAATTCAACGGGGCAGATGATCGTATCTCTTTTTTGGCAAAACTTTGACAAGGCAAGGACCTCCAAACATAAGCATGTGCATCTTTGAACAAGGTGGGCCAATAGAAACTGGCACACATAATTTTGTGAGCTGTGGTATCCCCTGCATAGTGTCCACCGACTGGACCGTCATGTATTTCTTTCAAGACCTCTTGTGCCTCATCATGTTCCAAGGAGCGTAGCAGAACCCCGCTGTGATGTTTGCGGAATAGTTTTCCCTACACTAGTTGGTAGGATGTAGCCTTCAGCCTTATCACACGTTTCTGCTAGGCGGTTAAAGTGGGGTCCATGATGTCGCGACCCAGATATTGCTAAAGATCCACATACCATGAGGGGGCACTCTGCGAAGGAGTACTATTAGTCTGATACATGTCTATTTCGTGATCCCAACACCCTTATTCACTGCCTTGCAATTCTGCGGCTTTAACAGCCATCTGGCATAGCCCCTGGCCCTTGACAGTGTGTGTTGGCTTGAATTCTAGGTCATACTCTTGAAGACATGTCATCCAGTTGCCTTGTCTCTCGCCCAGCTCCTGCTGCACGAATAGTGAGCGAACTGTTGGGTGAGGCACAAACACTGTGACATGATTCTTCAAAATATATGGTCGAAAATGCTTGACTGCCTTGTACACTGCGTAAGCTTGTTTGTCAATATCTGGATAATTCAGCTCGACACCTTGCAATCCTGCGATCATGAATGATATGGGTCGCTTGTCATTGTTTCCGTCTTTTTGAGTGACGACGACCGCAAGAGATGAGTCTGAGGCAAAGGTGTACAAGATAAAGCCTTTGCTGAAATCCGGACTATGAAGGGCAGGTGCCTCTGTGATGGCTCGCTTGATATTATCGAATGCTCCTTTCTCGGGAGAATTCCATTTGAATCTTGCATTCTTCTTGATCATACCTTGTAAAGGTTTTATATTTGGACGAAATCTGATATAAATTTCCATAAGAAGTTGATTTTTCTGAGGAAAGACTGCATGGCCTTCTTGTCGCTTGGGGGAGGAATCTGGGCGATGGCTTTTGCGCATTATGGATCCACCACTATGCCGTCCTAGGTTATGATGTGCCCCAACATATTTACTTTGGAGACGGCGAAAATTATTTTCTTTCAGTTGAGTGAGATCCCATATTTTCGGCACCTTTCAAAAATATGCTTGAGGTGGTGTAAATGGTCACACCTACGCTTTGAAAATACGATGACATCTTCAAGGTATACTACCACACTTTGCCCCATTAGGCCTCAAAAGGCGATGTGCATGGATCTCTGGAAGGTTGCCCCAGCATTGATCAGGCCAAAGGGCATGCGCCTGAATGCGAACATTCCCCATTTAGTTATGAATGTGGTTTTCAGACGATCGAGTTCAACTACTAGTCCTTGGTTGTAACCTGAAAAACCATCCAATAATGAGAAAATTTCTGACCTGGATACTGCTTGAAGGATTTGTTCCATAGGGGGCATCAGATAGTTTTCTTTGTTTGAAGCTCTGTTCAAATTTCGGAAGTCCACGCATAAGCGAATTTTGCCAGATTTTTTACGAACCGGGACCAAATTTGACACCCAGGTTGAATGTCAAACTTTGAATATTATACGCGCTTCTGGGAGTTTCTTCAATTCCTTTTGGATCATCGGCTCCTGAGTGGGGTGTACCTTTCTCAGTTTCTGCTGGAATGGTTTTACTCCTTTCATGGGTATCACGTGCTGGATGATTCGCGTGTCATAGGTCCATAACTCATCATACGTCTAGGCGAAAACATCTCGGTATTTCTTGAATAATTCAAGGAAGGATTTCTTTTCCTGAGGGCTGAAGTCTGTACCCAGGTTGACGAATTTGGGTTCCTTCTTCGTCTCGAGGTTTATCTATTGGTGCGATAAAGTGGAACTTTGCACCTTCATGTTTGGGGGTCCTCGAAAACGGTTCTGTAAATCAAATAACTTTTCAAGCGAGACAACCCCTTTGGGTATGGGATTTTCGTTATGCTCTTTTCGTTCCTTTTGCAGTGCCAGATCATGGTCCTCTTCTTCTATAACTACGTCCTTGAACACGTTCGTATTGAGCATGAAGTCCAGTACCTGCTGATCATCTTTAAAGACACACAAATTAGTTACATTATCTGGCACGACAGGTTTGTAAATAATTTCAATAGAGAACCCATCTCTTAGTGGGGTAACTCTAGCGGCAGTATTGGCGAGTGTATCGGCCACTGCATTGTGCATTCTAAGTACGGATTTAATACCAAAAGTGTCAAAAGCAGAAATAAAACGCCATACCTCTTGCTGGTAACCTTTCAAGTGCGGAGATAAGCAGTGGATGGTGTTACGTACCTGCCGGGTGATAATTTCAGAGTCTCCAATTACCTTTAAACAACTGAATTTGAGATATATGGCTTTCTTGAGCTTGAGGATCAATGCTTCATACTCAACTATATTATTGGTACACTTGAAATCCTACTGAAAAGAGATTGGAAACTTGTTCTTCTGGGGCTCTAGCAAAATGCAGCCCGCGTCGGCCCCATCATGGGTTTTGGAACTGTCATAGTACAAGGTCCAAACCTCATCTTGTGATTTCGTGAGGTTGCCAGAGTGCGCAGCTTCTAGAAGTTCTTCCATTAAGGTAGAGAGGTCATCAGTGGCTAATAAAAGTTCTGACTGGACGTCTTGGGTGGCTGGAGATTGAGGGGTTTGATAGCAAACGAATATGGATTCTAAGAAATAGATGCCAAGTTCTTCTTGTGCGAAATTGACGGGTTCATTGGTTGCCTCCAGGTTGGTCACCATGTGTTTCATGTAAGGTTCACTTTTGACCCAGATTTGATTGTTCCTGACCTTGTATGGGAGCCACAGGTGGGACGAACCGGTGGCAAAGTATCCTTGTAGCTTTCTAGACCAATCCCGGCTTAAGAGAAAACCGTAGGCTTCCAGGATATCCACGATTACTTTGTCGATGCACTGATGCACACTGGAGTCTGAGGAGAGGCAGATAAGGACGTTATTCAACTCACCCATGGTAGGGACTTGTGATCTATTAAGCTGAATTATTTTGGCATCGGTCTTTTCAGGACAGATATTTAGTTTCTTGCATATGGATAGGGGCCTAACATTTGTGGATGCACCAAATTCGACAAGGATGTTGTGACTATTGAAGTTGAAGATCTCGAAAGATAAGAGAAAAGGGGGGGTGGATCCTTGGGAATTTTTAGTGACGAAATTCACGATGGACTGAGGGCTTGCAGCCTCTTGGGCGGATGTGGAGCTTATGGGTTTGGATGCTAGTGGATTAGTGAAATATTTGAGAATAGCATCTCGCCGATTAGCTATACGACCGAGCTCATAGAGGGAAATGTTGGCCCACATTTTCTTCATATCTTCGATGATGTTATATCGAGAGTCCGGGTGCAGGAGAGGGTAAAAAGATGCATTCGGTGAACCTGATGATGATTTAGCTTTTGGGTTTACACGGGCAGAGGTTGGGCTAGACTTTTGGAGAGTTACGGTTTGATTTTCTTTGTTTGGTGGCATAATTTTCCTTAAGAAAGCTTTTCTCTTTTCTTCAAAGGACTGTTCGGGGACCGTGCCTTTGCTCCTCAAGCTATAATTCCGAGGGGGTTTGGATTGAGGGTCTTTGACCAAGTTTATTTCAATTGTAGGAGGGGTCCTTCCCCTGCGGACCACCTCGAAGGCGAGGACAGTAGATCCTATATTCTCATCTAGGGGAGAGGCTTCCTCACTCTCTGAAATAGCCTCCTCTTCTAAATCCCCCATGGTCTGGTCTTCTAAAAGTTGATTTACCACGACGGTCATGCTGTTGATCCATTGAGGACAAGTTTTCTCCGAGTGGGAGGCTTGATGGAAGGAGTAGAAATTATATTTTCTGATTTCTTCATCGTTGAGGCCGACATTTGGGTTTGACGAAGGTCGACTAACAGTGGGGTTATTCTTCCTAAAGAAAGGTTTCTACGTTTTGGTACCTGAGGTGGAGTCATTGTTTTTCTCTTCAGATCGGAGACTTCGTTCGTTAACAGCTTGAGAGACTTTGTGATACTCTCGAAGTCGAAGGGGTATTTGTCTTTGTACTTGGACTTATGAGTTGAGGATTGGGTTCTTTTAGTGGCCAGCTTTGGGTCATCTCGGCCATCATGATCAATGGCTCCTATGGACAACATGTCCTTTTTGAAAACAAGGGTGGTGGTGTAATTTGATGTTAGGGTAGATTTGGCTTCGCGTTTTACGAACATGATGATATCCCGAGGGAGAGCCCTTGCGTAGTAATCAATGATGATGGAATCATCCAGGGCCATGTTCGAAGGGAATTTGTTCAATAGAGTGGTGAAGTGTTGATTGGAGTCTTTGATTTTCTCCCTCTTCTTGGATTTCAAAGTACTAAGCTATGTAAGGAGCATAGAAGGAGTCTTGTCTTCCGAAAACTTTTGGAGGAAGGTGCGGTGAAATTTCTCCCAGGAGGAAATGGAAGCAATAGGGAGGGAACAGTTCCATGTAGTCGCCTTATTTTCTAAGGAATGAGGAAAGAGCCAGCATGCTACATCATCAGACTGCACTCTCATCATTTTTAAGACCAAGTAGAAGTTACTTATGTGGTCTTCGTCCAATGTACCCTTTTCGGGGTCGAACTTAGGGAGGTGCTTCTCAGGGTGTCGGGGCATGTCATGGAGGGGACCGTGGAGACCTAGGGGAGACTATGTCATCCAAACTAGTGGCTGCACATGCCTGTCTTGCTGGTGGCGCAGTATGTAGATATTTCCCATTTCATTCTAAGATTCATTTCCCATGCCAAATCCAGAGGCTTCGCCCTCATGGTGAGAGTGCATGTCTTGATTTCCTCCGAGGTTTCCCGTATTCCTAATATTTTTCCATTTATAAAGGAAGGGGAATCTATTTTGGTTTCGGTTGTGGTGGTGGTGGCCAGTGTTTCAACCTTGTCCACGACCTCTGCCCCCCTAGCCTCTATTTCCCCGACCCCTCCCAGCTATCTAGGTGGGTTGTTTTCTTGAGTGTTATCATTCAAAGGTTGGTCGGGTTGCGGGCCGACGTCAGGTTGGGGTTCAGTAATTTCGGGGTCGCCTCCTTCAATCCCTCGGGGACTGTCAGGGGGCTCTGCTGAATTACGCTCAACTACATCTGCATAATCTTTGAGCATAAGACCTATCAGTTGAGGTATGGAATTGACCAGGGCTCCTTGGTGAGTTTGATGAGCTTCGGGAGTTCGTGGATTGGCCAGGGAGCCGATGGACGAGACGTTTTGCAAGCCTCTGATGAGATCACGGGTGTAGGTCTCTCAGCTAGTTTGAGGTGACCTCATAATAGGGGGGTTCATCCTTTGGGGAATTTTCAAGGGGCGGAGGACCAGTATTTTCATACATGATCTCCCCCTGTGGGGTTTGCAACGGGATGTTACTTGTGTGTTGGGATCCTCCCTTCAGGCCCTCCTTCTAGCACCAAATATATTGACAGGAAGAGATGCCCGACCAACAGTAGGGTATCTCCCCGGTAAAAATTCTCAACTAGACTATAAACCGTTTGTGATAGGGATCCCGTCCGGGGTGTGGGTCCGGCTACCGCTGAATATACCTTTTCTCGGAAGGAGAATGAGCCCTGCAGATCTGTGAATACATGGTTACTCAAACGATACAAGACAAATGGCTGATGAGTCTTTACTGAAAATGAAACATTATAAATAGAAAAGCAAGATTCAAAGCATGCAGCCAAAAGAAATGCTGTTAGCAACATATCATGAGGGTCATGCTTATAAATTTGTTTGACCACAAAAGAAACAGTTCTCTATGGTCGAAACACCCTTCAATTCCTTAAGCGTTTTCCAAAAGATGAAACGATGTAAAGGACAAGGTCACTAAACATATTTCAGTTAAATATTCTTATACCATCAACGCATCTAGTAAGCTTAAACATGTAAATGGTATGAGTAGAAAATGTAGATTAATAAATTATGAAAGATAATCAATACTGAAGACAAAATATTCATAATGCTAACACACATTAGTCCTCATCCGATAGAGTAGTGGAACCAACACATTTTCTTGTATTCATTCACGGAAAATGAATTCAATGCTATACAATTATCTCTGCTCCTTTTGGAGTCTTGAAAAAATATCCTTTACAATTCCCCGGAGGGAGTACTTATAGAGAAAAATTGACCCTTGGGTGTCATTGACCCTTCATATTCCCGACTGTTGGCATGCTTTCCGACCTAGGAGGAATTTGCGACTTGCGACCCAACTTCGGAATGCGACCTACAACCTCTTGCCTGTTGCGACCTGCGACCTACCATTTCCTTGGTCAAGGAAGTAGTTGTGTGATTGAGAGATCTGATACGTCTATTTGCTGCTGATCTTTGAGGTACTTTTGCCATGCTTGATAATCTGCCGCGATTGGAGTAACCTGGGGAGTATCTTCCCTTAATATATGAAATCACTTGAGAGCATCTGGGACCAAGGTGCACCTCTTTACTATGATTTGGTTGGATAGAGAAGCCAACTTGGTGTAGATCCGGACTGGTGTAATGATAAAATGAATAAGATTTTCCTGTGAGGCCGGAAGATCTTGGGATGTAGCTGCTTGCCTCATGGGTTGTAGGAATGTTTGAATGTCCTGGGCGATCTCTTCTCTTGTTTTTTAGTGTCCAATGCACCTAGAGAAGGGATGTGGTGTATTTCATCCATTGAATCGATGCCACTAATTAGGTGTTCATACGCGGACATTACTTTCTCTAGATCCTTGACCAGTTTATCTTTGGATTGTATCTTCATTCAGATCTGAACTTTGTCATTCTGGGTGCAGATCCAATATTTCCTGGGCAGGGTGTCAGGAGCCTACGGGTATATGTTTGACCATTCTAGCATGTTGTACAAAGCAGTGGAGGCCTCCTTTAGCTGTGCAGTTTTTATTTTTATTTCTCCTAGTGCTTTCAAAAAAGGTGCGACTATTTGTTTTATTGTAAACATTTCCTCGTACACTTGCTTCATGGTGGCTTCCAGAGTGACCAACTCCCTTTGAGTGGTAAGTGGTAATTCATTGGCTTGGGCGGTTGTGAAATGAAGCCTTTTTATTTCTTGCTCTAGCACCTTCTTATCTTGTTCCGACTGAGTTGCCTTCTGCTTAGAAACCTGTAGCCTGTTTTGTAGAGACAAAATCTCTCTGCTCATCCTGCTTACATTTTCTTCCGTGGCTGCCACTAAGGCAGTCCCTGCTGATGCAATCATAATTGGATTAGTCCTGGTGTCTAAGACTATGGGGACTACATGGGTACAAAAATAACAATAAGGGGCTACAGTAACAAAAATAAGGGAGTATACTAGTAATTATAGGGACCTAACATGCCCCGCTCCTTCAAACAAGTGTTGTCATCAACGCTTGATTATTTCTTGATGCTTCTGTAGAAAATTATCATCCTCCCATGTGGAATCTTCAACGGGTAAGTTATTCCACTTGTTGAGATACTCTGAAATTGATTGATTTCATAGTTTCCACATCCTTGTTTCTGTGACTGCTTTAGAAATTCTTTCGCTGCGATGTTGATCTTCCATTTGTTTCATTAGATTTTGCACCAAAGTTAGGTTATCCTTTGAGAGTTGGAGAACTTGTTGTTGATGCTCAATTTGATCTCCCACTACTTTATCATCCATATTAGCTTTCATTTGTTCCTTCAAACCATCCATCTTAGCCTCCATTTATGCTTTTAAACCATCTATGTCATTTTTTATTGCTATTTGTAAGATCAAAATTTTTTGCACTTGGTACCGTAATTTTGATATATCATACTGCAATTCTTCCTCTTCATGCGCCCTAGTAGAGATTTATGAAAGATTAAAGGGCGGGGAATTTTTTTTGGGGGCATTATATAACTCAATACTGATATCTATGCTTCAAATTACTTCAAATTTATACTCCAAACAAATTTTATTCAAACTTGTTTACAAAATACACACCTTTTTCTCGCTTTTTAGGAGTTCCATATTGAACTTGATTTATCTCGATTATTTCGGATCTTCAAGATCTGAATTTATGTCTTGTATTAGCCCTCTGAGTCCTCTTTCCAATGCCACATGTCATAACTAATTTGGATTCTTCAAGACAAAGTTATGTTCAATCTCACACAATGACCTAATTATGAACTGGTTTAGTAGAGAAAACTTATATGGCATGCCACGTGTCATTGTTTCCTCCTTCGGCTCTGAAATTGATAAATAGGAATCTAAAGTACATCTAGTTTTAGCCACTTTTTAAAGAATTCCAATCTGATGCTCAAAATAAGAGTTATCATGATTTTCCCAAGGTCACCTCTTTGAGAAGAAATTCGGGAGCCTGTAAAAACTCCAACTTCAACGGATCATATCCCTGAAAATATTGCAAACTAAGATGTGAAAATTTTACATGAAGTTCCTTAGTATTTCTTCGCAAATGGGTTTTTTTTCTTTCGAACCTTCGTAGAAAAAATTTATAGCTAAAATTCCACGATGACCTATTTGAAGCAGCGAAACCCTAGAATCCAAAGCTCTGATACCAAATGTTATGAAAATAGCTCCAAAAATAGAAGAAAAGAGAGATCAACGCCTTAGAAATCAACCACTTCAAGGGGGAAACCTCCTTTACATTACATAAATGAAAAATTCCTGGATGATTCAAATGAAAAAACCTCCTTTTTATATATAGGAGTCCATGGGGTCACAATATAATCCTAGCCGACTTAACAATAATAATGTAAGGGCACAACAATAACAATAGTGGGTATCTGATATTCCAGAGGAACACAAGATTGAATATAAGGGTAGCTGATATTCCATAGGAACACAGGATTGATGTCTTCATAGGATAACATCCAACATGAGGTTCGCCTTTGGGAACCTGATTCATTGGAGAAGGATAACATCCAACATGAAGTTTGCCTTTGGGAACATGATTCATTGACTACAGGGGTACAACAATAAAAATAAGGGGCTACACTAACAAAAATAAGGGAATACACTAGTAATTATAGGGACTTAACGTATTTTCTAGTTTTGGAACTCCTAAGCTAATAAAGTTGGATGTTACCAATTTCAGTTTTTTTCCATTCTTACCATAGGCACCAGCCTTGGGTTAATTTCCAAAAGTATTCTATAGTAATACCTTGATGCGATGAAGCAAACACTTCTAAATATTTAAGATTATATTGGTCCCTCAATCATGGAATTTCTTTCCATTAAGCATATTTCCAAAACAATGTGGTGTGACAATTTTGAATCTCCCAAAAAACATGACTTTAAATTAAGTTCTAGTTACCTTGTGCCAAATTCCATATGGATGAGCCTAGAGGATGCTCAGTGGCTTGCAACTTTTACGATTGATAGGAGTGACCATATTTTCTATCCCATATTTGTTTCCATAGTTAATCTCCTCCCTGAAGCCAACAAAACCATAATTTTTCTCCCAACGCTGTGTTAGGATCTCTACGTCTCACGATCCTAAACCCCTAGCCAATTTAGAGATGAAAATATTCTCCCGGGAAACCAACGACCATTTTTTTCTGCTTTTCTCCTCTCCAAATAACTTCTCTGATTGATTTGAAAATAACTTTAGGAGCAGCTAAGGTCGAAAAATGGTACATAGGAAGAACTTGGAGGACTGACAAGAGGAGAACAACCCTTATTTCCATATTAAGAGATCAAAATTTGCAAATATCAAGCTTATTAGGTAGAATTCCTTTCCAACAAGAAGATCTCGAGGAGTTCTCCACCAAAGGAGATCCTAGGTATTTAGTAAGGAGATTACTTATTTGGAGTTCAAGAGTTAGAAATATTTCTCTGAACAATCCCATTAGTGTTAAAAAAATAGACATTGGATTTTACCCCATTTATCAATGTCCCTAAGGTCTGCATAAAGTCATTGAGAATAGATTCCAGGGTCGTGGTCTCACTTACGGTGGGTAGAGAAAAGAGCATGATGTCATCAATGAATTGTTGATGGGTGATGAAAAAATCATTACCATAAAGGCAAATCCCCTTAATGATATCCTAACACCATGCATATTTGAGATATATTCCCATTCCCTCGACTACCAAGATGAATAAAAAAGGAGATATAGGGTCTCCCTAGTGGATTACTTTGGAAGGGTTAAAAGTCATGGTTGGAGATCCATTCAAGAGAATAGAAGAGAAGGGATTTGAGATTAAGGACTTGATCTAGTCGATCCACGAGAAGAGAACCCAAAGGCTTAAAGAGTTTGAATAAGTTACTCCCAATTTAATCGGTCATAGGTTTTAGAGAGATCCTGTTTAATAAGCACACGTGATCGTTTATATTTCTTCAAAGTGTGAATAACCTCATGGGTTGCAACAATCCCATCAATAATTTGGTGGTCTTCCATAAAACTCATTTACTTGAGATAGATGATAATATTTTATAAATGATTGAAGAGATAATTTTATAAATCACATTATAAAGGGAAATAAGTCAGAATCCACTAGGATAATCTGACCTACTAGACTCAGGAATTAAAGTAATAGAAGTACCATTAATACTTGACCATACCTTTTGGGAGCGGCGAGATTCGTCAACCGGTAATGCACTTTAGAGCATATGAAGGGACAACAACCTGGAACAAGTCCATTGTAAAGCCATCAAGACCTAGGGATTTATTCTTGGGCATCGCCATTACCACCTCTACAAATAGTATTTACCTCATCAAGGCCTCATTCTGATTTGACTGAATGAGGTTAGGGGTATGAGAAGTGATTCATTGAATACCAAAAAATATGTTTGTTTAGGGGTCCTTGTTGGCCCTCGTTTTGTATCCAATTTTTCTTAATAAGTACAATTAATTTTCCTTCTATCTAACCATATACCATCCATATACACCTTATTTTGACCAATTTATGGATATTCAGGTATATAAATTATTTTTAGATACAAAACTTGGAATCTCCACAGTCCTCATTTTTCAGTCTACATTTCTGGTCTAAAACAAGACCCATCTTGAAGGGATATATAAATTATGTTTTTCAATTTTTAGATGTTTTTACAAAAATTGGATTTTAAGTGCATTTTTGGACAAGACTAAAAATTTCTGTAATGGATTCATTGAAGTCATACTTGTAGGAAAATTGGGCACGAGATGAGCACATATATAGAAATATTGGGAACCAAGGATGGATGTGTACCTATTGGTTCAGTCAAACCGAGCTAAAACATGCCCGGTAAAAGCTGGTCAAACATGACCTGTCATTCAGGAAATCCCTAGGAAATAGGCAAAATTTAGTATTTTGTGGGATTTTCCAGATTTTGAGTGATTGGATGAATGAGATAGACCAAGATAGATGGGATAAGGATATACATGATTGTTAGAGACATTTTAGTCAACTTTGTTTCATATTTTTCTATTTAAGCCAAGAACATTGAAGGCATGAATATGTAGAATTTGTATGATTTCACTTTGATATTTTTGAACATTGTGAGATAATTGAAGAAACCAGTTCTATATTCTTTCCACTGTTCAATGTGGTGAATGATTTATTGAGTTCCAGTAGCTGAGAATTACTTTCAGTGTGCGAGGCAAGGGTGGAGGGGACCCACACCGAGCTAAATCCACTTTTTGGTTAATTTAGTTGAAATTTCATAAACTAGTTTGCTTCATGTTTAAATAAGTTAATTAGATGTATGATGATATATTATGTTTGCTGATGAATCTTAATCTAAATTCTAATCTGCATATGAAGGGTCAAACCATTGTTTAAGTTAAACTCTCCTTCTATCTGATCAGAGAATAGAAACTAGAATTCATCTTCCTCGCTTTTGTTTAAAGTGATTTTTTAAATTTCTAGTTTTCATACAATGGCATTAATGATGAATGAAATTATAAAGGACAACAAGGACCTCCTTATTTAGGAGCCTCTTTATTATTCCTTTATGCATCTTAAACTATTGTTCATTAGTGATTTTTTATGTATGTTCATGAAGTAGTATTGTAGAGAAGGTCAACCTGGTTCTCCTAAGTTAGGAGATTCTTCTTCTGCTTATTACATATTGAATTGGAAATTGTAATATGAATTTCCTTCAAATTCAATAATTCATCTTCCTAAAATTAACTGTAGTTGAAATCCATATATTTTGGACAGGCTTCCAAGTTTTACAAACCTGGATTGATAATTAAATAATTGTGTTAGTTTCCCCAGTAAACTGACCCAACATTTTTGGAACCATTGCCGGGGAAGCATATTTCAAAGTAGTCAAATAGGAAGAAGAAAAAATAAATAAAAAATAAATAAAAATTAATATATATATATATATATATATATATATATATATATATATATATATATATATATATATTTCTAGTTATGTTTCTTTTTGCCTAGAGATAGAAATCAGAAAGGTAGATTCATTAAGCAAAACCCTCCAACAATCCAACAATCAATAGGGGCAGAACCATCAAGACTAACAACACCAGTTGCAAGGAGACCTACTCTAGAGGAATTTGAGGAAAAACAAAGATCAGGAAAAAGATTAACTCTAATTGAAAGACAGACCTTGTTGGCCTTGGAGGTAAAAAGAAAGTAATCACCAAAGGAAACAAGAAAACCAGTTGTTTAATAATTAGAACAACCTATCCTTCAACAAATTAAAAGAGTTGAGGAAACACCAAATCAACCTCATATTGAAACATTAAAAATTTCTGAACAAGAAATGATTGAAGAATGAGAAGGATTGAGTATGCCACTTATGACTCCTGAACAAATACTTGAATATTAGAGACAACAGAAAGAATGATAGAGAAAAAGAGAGGAAGAAAGAAGATTAGAAGCAGAGAGAAAAAGAGAGGAAGACAGAAGAATATAAATGAAAAGGAGAGAAGAAGAAGCAAAAAGAGAGTATGATAAAAAAACACTACATGATAATGAACAAAAAAATGATAATGATCAGGAAGCTACCTTTGGCTTCCCAATATTAGACACAAGAGAAATACTAGGAGAAGAAGTGAAAATGAAAAACATTCCACCTTCTGTGTTGCCCAACTTTTATGGAATGTGAATAGAAGATCTCGACTCATTTATGTTTGAATTTGATATCTTATGTAGAACTTATGGATACACAGATGACACACATAGGCTTCGTCTCTTTCCTGCTACTTTGAAAGCAGCAACATTAAAATGGTTTATGGGTTTAGGAGAACATACCATTGCTTCTTGAGATGATATGAAGAATTTTTTTCTTAAAATGTATCAAGCTTATTGTAGGGCTATCGACTCAAAAGAAGATATTTTTAGAATGACACAACAAGAAGATGAAATTTTGGAGTACTTAGAAAGATATCTTTACAATCTACAAAAATCCAAATAACATTCTCTAAATCCAAATACCGTCCACACAATTTTTCTTAAGGGTATCATAGATGAATACTTAGATATTCTCAATGTGATGGGAAAATGATATATCTCAAACTTACCATTTGATGATATTTCTGAACTTTGTCAAAATTATTATAGGGGAAGAGCAAAAAGTGGAAAAATGGATGTTACATCAAGAGCTTCCAGATCTGCAACAAGTGGAGTAACAAGAGAAGAAATATGAAGTTTACTAGAAAATTTTAAAACAGATCTTTTAAGCACTTTGGGAACACAAGATGATGTCTTAAAAGCAAAGAAGGATAAAGAAGAACAAGATCAAATCTTAGCAATATTTTTTCCAAAGTGTAGGAAGAAACATACACTTAGAGAATGTCCTTTGGAAGGTATACGAGTCTGTAGACTTTGTACAGAGAATCATGCAACTGAAGACTATCCAAAATTGAAAGAATTTAAAATGGAAGAAGTACAAGGGATAAATTCTCTTTACTATATGGAACCAAGGAGACTTTGGAAACCAAGGATGCCTCAAAAATTTCCTCAACAAACCCCCTAGAATTATCAGTATCCTCTTCAGGATTCATGGAATACTCTAATGCCATGGCAGGCTTGGCCTCCACAACAGTATCAAAACCAACCTACACAAGGTTTGAGAGGATATAGTTATGGAAACCAACCACCTCAACAAATGTATCCTCAATAATATCAATATCAACAACCATACCATAAACAACCATTCCAATACCAACAATTCTAGCAACATCCTCAACAAATTCCATTTCCACCAAAAAATCCTGCACCAATGCTAACTAAACCTCAGCAGCTTCAACTGCCTTCTAACCAACCACCTCCTAGACCAACTCAATTACCATCTCAGCCAGTAGCTAATCCAAGTAACAAAGTGGATAAACTAGCATACAATGTCGAAGAAGCAACATAATTTCCTACATATTATATTATTCCTGTTGGAACACCTAATCCTACATGGGTAGGTGTGGAATGTGAAAAGTCACAATGGAGTCCAAGTGACCTTGGAATGTGAAACCAAGAGTCACACCATTGTACTATAAATGTACATCTTTGTATAATGGAAAATAAGAAAGCCTCACGCTTATCCTTCATTGTGTGTTGAGTCTTGTGTGTGTGTGTTTATCTTCCTCATACACCATGTGTGTGCTTCAACATGGTGTTTAACAATTCCCATACAAGATATCCACTTAAGGTCTAGGAAAGTGTTATATTAAGATTCTCCACCAATCATAGAAGAACAAACTGAAAAAGGAGAACAAACTGAAAAATCTCATCCAAAAAATCAAATTCAGAAAGGAAAAACTATTTTGATTCAAACACCACCATATCTAGAGAGGTTAGTACAACGTAAAATTCCAATGTCTCTGGTTGAATTTGATAGTTTGGATGAATTAAATAATTATTATGTAAAAGTTCCTTTGTTACAGGAAATAAAAGATATTCCAATTTATGCAAAAACAATAAAGGAGTTATGCATCAAGAAAATTGGCAGAAGGAAAAGAGATCCACCCACAATCCAGGTCATTGGTAGATTAGATTGTCTCATGTCTACAAAAACAACAATTGAAAAATATATTGACCTTGGGATCTCTATGGTACCATATCAATCAATATTTTTTCAGTTCCAAACACTTTAATAGATTTGGGAGAATCTGTAAATGTGATGACTACAAAAACTATGAAACATTTGAAATTGAACAATATTAGACTTACTACTACAATTTTAGAGCTTGCAGATAGATCTACAGTTGTACCATAAGGAAAATTAGAAGATATCATTGTTTCTATGGATTCATGGGAGTATCCTGTAGACTTTCTCATTTTGCAGCCAAAAAAAAATTTAGGAGGTCATCCTTTAATTCTAGGCAGACCATGGTTAGCCACAACAGATGCCTTCATTGGATGCAGATCGAGAAGTATGATTATTGCACATGGGGATGAAAGGAAACATGTTACACTCTATCCTCCAGCACAATCTCCTTCTTTATTATCATGGATTGATGAACAACAACAGCAAGACACTCAATCTGTTCTCAGTATTAATCAAGTCTATACTTTTAGAGAAGAGTAAGAAAATGAGGGTCTATTAGACCTTTTTATCTCAGAACCTGATACTTCGGAGTAGCTTAGAATAACACAATATGATGCTGCAAGTCATATTTTAAATAAATGTTTCCAGGAAAACTATATTATTCAATCATTGCAAAATTCATTTGAAATTTTACTCAATTACCAATTCACAAAGTAAAATCATCGAAATCAGTCCTGGAAAGAATTTGAATATTGGTAATAATTTACAATCATCACAAGAATAAGAGGTAATAGCTCTGTTACAGAAATAATCAAAAGATTTTTCCTTGGATTACATAGACATGCATGGGATTAATCCAAAGACATGTATTCACCACATCTACACTGATGATCATATCAAACTAGTGAGACAACCACAAAGAAGAATGAATCCTATGATGAAAGAAATAGTGAAAGAAGAATTGCAGAAATTGTTACAAGTTGGATTCATCTATCCTATTTTTGATAGTAATTGGGTTTCTCCCTTAGTTGTGGTGCCTAAGAAAAATGGAAAGTGAAGGATATGTGCAGACTATAGGGAGTTGAATAAAGCCACATTAAAAGATCATTTCCCTTTACCATTTATTGATAAAGTACTAGATTCATTAGCTGGGAAAAAATAATTTTCTTTTCTTGATGGATTTAGTGGATACAATCAGATTAAGATAAAATTGGAAGACTAGGATAAAACCACATTTACTTGTCCATGGGGAACTTATGCATTATTGGGGTTTGAATGAAAGCACAGTCTGTCAATTTTTCTCATCAACACAGTACACGAGAAGGGTATCTCCATTTTTTCTGATATTACATACAGGAACATGCAGTTTGATATTCACTCGTCTTCACTAAAGGCTACATACATTGGATTAATAGGTATGTTGGCCATGGAACGGGAAGCCTTCATTTCTAATTTGAATTATTCAGGTATATACATTGGGGCAAGAGTAGATAGGTTATAGTGGGATGGTATAAAAAAGGATTGAAGCCCAAACGTCAATGAGATATACAAGCGTCTACCGACGACTGAATATAATTTCTGTTATAAAACTTGGTACTCGATAGCGTGGGGACGAGGGGGTACCTATGGAGATTCTGTGTTTTGGGTGGTTGGCTAATCACCATAGAATTATTATATGTGATAATTTTCAAGGTATAGGTTACCATAACCCGAGTATATGCTTGATCTCTAGGATAGAAGAAGAGAAGACATATCACTTTTTCATTTGATGTAACTTTTCTAAGGAGGTATGTAGAGGGATGGTGATCATACTTAAGATTATAAGAATGAATACACAATCAAAACTGGATCATTCGCTTAAATTTTTTTTCAAGGCCTTGGTTGTATTTCAAACCCTCCCATTCTATGGTATATGGTCCATATGACATAGTCGAAATGTGTGGTTGTTTGAAGGAAAGAGTCTGAAGGTATGGGAGATGATCATGAAGTATATTTCTTATTTTTTGAAGATTGGTCCCAAGAAGTTAGTGAAAAAAATAAGGAAGAATGTCATCAAGAAAAATTTGGGGACTTTCCCTAATGTTTATTTCGATGGGGCTAGTCAACGACGAAGATCCGAGTGTGGGGCAGTCATATTTTTGGAACTAGGGTGATTCTATCACTTCTGGTAGCAGGGAGGATTGGAGACTAATAATAGAGCAGATATCATCGCACTATGGGGTGGCCTCATATTTTAAAAATGGTTGGGACTAGGATATCTTAATGTGTTCGAGGATGCAAAAGTATAATTGATTGGGTTAAGGATTATACTCTCTTTAGCCCACATACCTTATGCAACTAGATGAGGCGAATAAAAACCTTGGACTCCTCATTTCTGTACATTTCATATACACACAACTATAGAGAGCATAACGATATAGATGACCTAATTTCAAAGAGGGGAAACGACTCAGGATCAAGTAAGTATCATTTTTCAAAATTTTCACAGGGCAGAGTCATGAATGCAAGGAGTATCAACATCAACTGGATTTTTCTAGAGGGTGAAGTAATATGAATGTCAGAAAGACAAAATAAAATGATAGTCATAGGTAGTAGTTACTTTTTTGAGGATGTATTGATAAAATCAATTTAGAAAACATATGGAATATAAGTTTTAGTGGTTAGTGTGGGATATAGTTACAATTTTAAGAACAAGGGAAATAGACACAGTCACGGATAGTATATGAAAGAGAAAAATAATGGAAAATATCATAAATGTGCTCTTTTTTTGTTTTTAATGAAAAAATGGCATTTTTTTTTCGTGTTGAAAAAAGAAAAGAAACACTCTACTATAGTCTTTGCCAGGATGTTTATGACCTCCTCAATCCACACATCCAACCCTAACACCATTTTCACCTTTTCTTTTTAAGCATGAATGAACTTTTCCTCCATTTCTTGGATTCCACTCTTTGAATGACCTCCTAGGAGGACTTCTTCCTATTATACTCTGAAGGATCTAGACACTAAATTTCCTAGAGCAATGGAGAAAGGCATTTGAAGCTTAAAAATGATGTATGTACTACATGGTGTATTTGGAGATTTGTCTCAGTATAAAACCAAGGGCTCACCACGTCAATATTTTTCCTAGAGTTAATAGGGTTATTAACATTCTCGTCTAGATTAGACATGAGATTAGTGTTGAACCTCAAAACTGTTCCTAATTTGACATCCTTTTCCATCATTTTTTCTTCCTTTTTCACAAGCTCATGAACTCAATCAGTGATAATTGACATATTCCACATCAGAGAAGGCATTTAGATGATCTCCACTTTATATTATAATGTTTCTTATTATTTATATGAATTTCTGTAATTAGCTACATAATTCATGCAATTCTGTAGCTAACCTTTGTTTCTGCAGCCACCATTATTGTTTGACCGGTTTTGAGAAGTAAATGAAGAAGAGGGTCACATGGGTATCTCTGGAATGATCCACACATGGATCGTATCCCACTTACCTATTCAAATTCAGGAAGGAATCCTGCCTACACTCGCGGTCAAATATCAATCAAGGAACGAGATCAGCGAACAAAAGACTCTCGATTTGCTCTTACGTAGCAAATCGAGAGAGATCCATGAATAATTTTCTTCTAAATAGGCTTATAATTTTAGTTTTATTTTTCTATCTATTGGCGGAATTACCTCAAATAGTTAAATAAACAACCTGTATAAATACTACTTTGTTAAAATGGGGAATAAGTTTAATTTTTGTGATAATTCGGTGTTATGCTTTCAAATTTTTTTTTTTTTTTTCGAATAAAGAAGACCAGTTCCAGATATCTGATGCATGCATAGTCTAAGTAGATTTCAGACTCTTTCTGTTGCAGAGGGCCCCTTCATGGAAAGGAGGTTTTTATAGTTGTTTTGTAGTTTAATTTTCTATCAATTCCATAGTTTAATTTCATGTTGATCCGTATTTATATTGTTGTCAATTCATAGTTAACCTCTCGTTATTTCACAGTCAAATTCTTGTCAATTCGTAGTTCAAAATTTCTTAATGTTTTGTAGTTTAATTTCATGTTAATTAGTTTTTAATTGTTTCCTCAATTAAGTTGTTTACAATTTTAATTGATTGTTGGATCTTATGCTCGCCTGAATCATCTCAATAATGTGACCCTATCATTTTCCAATTGAATAAATTCGTCCATTCGATTATACAACAACCATAGGTTTTAAAATTAAACATGTTTTGCGCAATATATACTCTGTCATTTCTTCCTTGCTTTTGATTTCAATCAGCACAATCATTTAGTTTCTTAGAAAAAGAATTTATGCTTTTGTTCCATGGAATGTAGTCTGCCATTCCTTGATGTACTTCTTTCGAGGAATGATGATGGTTCTCTTTAGAAATAAGACTCATACTAAGCAGTATTTGCATGCTAATTCTCATCATTTCCCGGCTCAGAAGTTTGGGGTTCTCAGCACCCTAGTTACTAGAGCCCTTAGAATCTTAGATGAGCACCACTTTGATGGTGAAAAATCTCATCTCTTTAATGTTTTCAGTAAGAACGGTTATAACAAGGCCCATTGTACTAGAGCTTTTCAAAAAGCTGAAAAAGCTCATAACGTTAAAAAAGATCCTTGTGACCGGTTATCTGGAGTTCACATACCGTTTATTCAAGGTATTTCCTTTTCTTTCTTCTTTAACAATAAGTTTTCATCATTAAAATTCATTTAAATTTGGTTTTTCACTGACATTTACATATTTCATTTAGAAGCATATATTTCATTTCTTAGGTCAATTTCGGTTCTTAATTTTAGACATAAAATACAAAACCTCCAAAACAATATAAAACATACACAACGAAGTAAGAAGGAAGGCCATCTAATCATATATAGTGCACAACACTTCATCAAATTACTAACCTCGGTCGATAATTTATGATAGAAATTTAAGACATTACCGTTGCTGAGGAAGAGTAATTAGGAAGCCTTATTTATTACATCCAAAAAAAGAAGAAGATATGCATAGAGAAAGAGACTCTAGGGGTAGATTAATAGCTAGAGGTAGAAGTTTGATTCCAACAACACTAATCACCCCACCAAAACCACGTAGTGCCACACCACCATCTCAAAATCATATTCGATTTTTCACCACAAGACATAGACTCCCTAAAGTCTTAAGGTCATAAATCCAACCAAGAGATTCTCCAACTTCATCTACTGAGGTAGTATTAGAAGAATAAGAAGATCCCAGATCTCCAACAGAAGGAGTAACCTTTTTCACCTCTACAGGAGAATGTATTATAGCTCAAGAGTTAGAAATCCCTAGTGAGGAAGAAGAATAAACTTTCTTCAATATCCCATTGATAGAAGAACCAGAGGAAGAAAAAATAACTCTACAATTAGAACCTTACATTAGCTCTGAGGAATCTACAATGGCGGAAGAAGAAGGAGGAGGAGAAGTTCTGAATGGAGATGCCTTAAGAATAGGATGAGGAATTAGAGGTGGAGGACGAGGTGGAGGAAGAGGTAGAGGTAGAGGAAATCCTAACTTTGTTGGATTTCCTATAGTTGATGAGGATACAAATGCTACAATGAAAAACATTTCACCTTCCATCCTTCCCAATTTCCAAGGATTAAGGAGTGAATATCTAGAAACATTTTTAGTTGAATTTGTGGTTTTATGTAGATCCTAGACTACTTACAAGACTCTAAAAAATTGAAGCCTTTTCCTGCAAAATGCAAGGGTGCAACTTTAAAATGGTTCATGGGTTTGGTAACACAATCTATTAGGACACGAGATGAGATGAAAAGTGAATTTTTACAAATATATCATGATTATTGCACACCTATTAATAGGAAGGATGAAGTATTTAAAATGATGAAAAGAGAGGATGAAAACTTGGAAGACTTAATTGAGAGATTCAATTACAATATAAAAAGAGATAAAATGGAACACCTATATCAAGATACTTTAAAATCTCTCTTATTGAAATATATCATATATGAATGGATATATATTCTTAACATGATGGGAAAGGGAGATATATCTCAACTACCATTACCTGAAATTTCTATATTATGCATTCATCTCTCAAGAGGAAAATAAAAAACTGGGAAAAATACAAGAAATCCTATTCTCTCTAGAGTAAATAAATTTGCAACTGGAAAAATAAGTAGGGAAGAAATGGAAATATGTTTGATGAATTTAAGGCATATATCTTAGGGTTTCTCAGTGAACAAATAGACACCCTAAAATTACAAAACAAGCAGAAAGCTGAAACTGATGCCCTAACTATTTTCCATCCTAAATGTAGGAAGAAACATGCTTTAATAAAATTTCCTCTTGTTGTAAAAGTCGTAGAGACCTGTGTTATTTATGCATAAAATCATGAAACAAAAATATGTCCCTCTATACCAAGTCTTAAGGCTGTTTTTCAAGAAGAAGTAGTTCCATCTCCAGTACAACCTCTTTGTTTTGTCTCTAGAAGACCATGGCAGGCACCACAAACTAAAGGTTTTAATAATCAAATGTATAATCACCCGCACCAAACAATTGGAATTCATCATGGCAGCAACCTTGGTCCTAGCCTCAACCTTGGACACAAGGGATGCAAAATCCTTATGGCAGATACTCTCAGTATCACCAGTATCCACAATCCTATCCAAACTATTCTCCCCAAAATTTTCCACAACAAAATAAACAACCCCAATTCCAAAATCATACCCCACTTCTTTCATTACCATTTCCAAAAATACCAAATCAACTACCTGCCTAGCCATTACCAAACCCAAATAATAAAAATGCTCAAATTTCTTATAACATAGAAGGAAAATTTTTTCCAGCTTATATGATTACTCCACTAGATCTTAACAATGTCAAACTTAGATATGGTAGGATATTAGAAAGGAAAAGGCATTTTGTTGTTATCCAGGAAAAATATGATCTTGATGAAGATATTTCTCTACAACAAAATAAAAATTCTGAAGAAGGGACATCCCTTCAACATAATCAAAATAATGAAAACAAAAAACAAGAAAATTCAATAAACTCAACTCCTATCATAGAGCAACCTTCAATATCTATTTCTAACCCTCCTTTTCGTGAAATATTACAAATGGATAGAGGGATAGAAAACAAATTTTGTTGCCTAAGTATGATTTTCTAGATGAATTGAAAAATGTCTGTATCAAAATCACTTTGTTACATGCCATTAAAGAGATTCCTATTCTAGCTAAAACAATAAGAGATTTGAGCATGAAGAAATCGAGAAGAAAAACAAAAGAAGTGAAAAGGATAGGAAAAATTGTTGACATTATGATGGGAAAAATAGCCATACAAAAATATTTGGACCCAGGAAGTCCAATTGTAAAAGCACATATCAATGGTATTGAGATTCCAAATACATTAATTGACTTAGGAGTAGCCATAAACATCATGAGAAAGCAAACCATGGAACAACTTAGGCTTCCAAACCTTCAGTATACACCAACATTACTGCAATTAGCAAGCATATCACTAATCAAGCCAAATGGTGTATAAGAAGACATATATGTGTCTTTAGACTCTTGGGAATATCCAGTTGACTTCATGATCTTAACTCCCAAGAACAACCCAGGGGGACATCCACTAATTTTAGGAAGACCTTGGTTAGCTACAACTGATGCTTTCATTAGTTGTAGATCCGTTGATATGTTTATTTTTAATGGTAATTCAACAAAGAAATTCACTCTATATCCTCCAGCAAAAGCAATCACAGAAAAATAAAATGAAGAATGGATGGATGACGACAATGATATACAACATCTCTTTACTATTTCTCATATTAGTGAAGAAAGTCAAATTTTAAATTCAATAGAAAATTTTGAAACATCTTCACAATGTGAAGATGAACATAGTTTTCAAGAACAATGCAATATTGAATACTTGTCATCCAGAAAGATTTCTTTATATTCTATGGAATAATTTGGTAACTCTGTAGTTAAAATCTTTCCAGGAAAAACTTTAAACATAAACAAAAACTTGGAGGAGTTCCAACAATAAGAGTTAAAAATATTGCAAAAACATTCTTTTGCATATGCATGGGAGTACACTAACATGAAGGGAAATTAATTCTGAGACTTGCATACATCATATCTACATTGAGGAAAACTCTAGGCCTATTAGACAACCTCAAAGAAGGATGAATCCAAATCTCAGGGAAATTGTGAAAGAAGAATTGCAAAATTTGCTGAATGTAAACTTCATTTATCCAATTTCAGACAGTCAGTGGGTTTCTCCCTTGGTGATTGTACCTAATGGTAAATGGAGGGTATGCATTGATTATCGAGAATTGAATAAGGCTACTCTAAAATATCATTTCCCATTGCATTTCATAGATCAAGTATTGGATACATTAGCATGAAAGAAGTATTTCTCATTCTTGGATAATTTTAGTGGTTACAATCAAATTCAAGTAGCACCTGAAGACCAAGACAAAACCGCATTCACCTGTCCATGGGGAGCATATGCTTATCGAGTACTTCCTTTTGAATTGTGCAATGCACCTGCAACATTCCAAAGGGAATTATTGGGATTTTTCTCTGATCGAATACATTATTGTGTGGAAGTATATATGGATGATTTTACAGTTTATGGAAATTATTTTGAAGGGGCTCTTGAAAACTTGGAAAAGGTACTTAAAAGAAGACAATAAGAAAATCTTTCACTAAGTCATGAGAAATGATTTATGATGTTTACTGAAGGAATTTCTTAGGACATCGCATATCAGGGGATGGAATTAAAGTAGACTCACCTAAAGTTGAAGTCATCTCCAAATTATCAATTCCAAGTTGTCAAAGGATGTTAGAAGTTTTCTAGGTTTTACAGGGTACTATAGAAGATTTATACAAAAATTCATGAAAATTGCATCCCCACTCTTCAAATTTCTTACCAAAGATTGTGAATTTAGTTGGAATCCTAGTTTCCAATTGGCATTTGAAACTTTAAAAGCAAAAATATATGAAGCACCCATCTTAAGAGGAACAAATTGGAAAATACCTTTTCATATTTCAACATATGATTCAGATACAGCTTTGGAAGCTGTATTAGGAAAAAAAGATTTTATCCCCTATGCCATCTATTAGACAAGTAAAAAATTGACTCCTACTGAGTTAAATTACACTGTAACTAAAAAAAAGTTTATAACTGTTGTCCATGCTATTAAAAAATTTAGAAACTAAATCATTGGCTATGAAACCTTTATTCACACAGACCATTATGCAATTAGGTATTTAATGAATAAATCTATCACTAATAGCAGAATCACAATATGGTTATTACTCCTGCAAGAATTTAACATCACCATTCTAGACCGACCTGGAAAACAAAACACAGTTGCGAATTTCTTGTCTAGAATTCAAAACAACAATAATGATACTCCAGTAGAGGATAATTTTCCTGATGAATATTTCTTTGCAATATCTACTAAATATCCATGGTTTGGAGACACTGCTAACTACTTAGCTACAGGAAAATTACCAGCATACTTGTTTCCTAGAGAAAAGAGAAGAATAATTCAAACAAGTGCATTATACCCATGGGTTAATGATGAATTGTATAAAACAGGTCTAGATCTCATCATCAGAAGATGTGTTCGAGAAGCTGAAATGCATGAAATTTTGAAGGCATGCCACGATGAACCTTGTGGTGGACACTTTGCTGGTAAGAGGAATGACTATAAAATCCTTCATTTAGGGTATTATTTTCCATCCATATTTAAATATGCCAAGGAGTATGCCAAAAGGTGTGACAACTGTCAGAGAATGGGGAAACGTATTCCTACACATGAAATTCCCTTACAACCTCGGGTACGCATCGAACCCTTTGAGAAGTGGGCCCTGGAATTTGTTGGACCAATCAATCCACCATCAAAACAAAAGAGGTACATTCTGGTTTGCACTGATTATATTACTAAATGGGTAGAGGCTAAAGCACTTTATTTTGCTAATGAAAATGTTGTAGTTTCATTTTTCTTTGAGGATATTTTCACTCGTTTTGGTGTCCCAAGGGAAATTGTGACAGATCAGGGATCTTAGTTTATATCTAGGTTGGTGCAGAAGACTGTGGATGAATATAATATCAAACATAGAAATTCTACTCCATATCATCCACAGGAAAATGGACAAGTGGAGTCCACCAATAAAGTGATCGAAGCAATCCTCACAAATACTATACATCTACATAGGAAGGATTAGTTAGATAGGCTTCCTGAAGCCTTATGGTCCTATCAGACAACATGGAGGAATACAACAAGACATACTCCCTATGAACTTGTTTATGGGAATCAAGTCTTGTTTCAAATATAATTTCAGATCAAAACCTTCAAGATAGCAATTATATTGGGACTTGATTTATCAGAAGCCCAAAAGCACAGAATGGAGAAACTTAATGAGCTTGATGAAATCAGGCAAGATGCAGTTTAAAGAACCAACCTAATCCAACAACAAAGGTCCATATGACATGATAAGTATATAGAAGATATAAATTTTCAAGCAGGATATTGGGCAATTTTTTTCGATTCAAAGTTCAAAGACTTCCAAGGAAAATTTCAGACTCATTGGCTTGGGACTTATGAGATCGAAAAAATATTTGACAATGGGGCAGTCCGGATAAGGACAATTTATGAAGAAAATGTACCTCTTCTTGTGAATGTACATCAACTAAAGTATGTCATAAGCCAATTACAATGGAGGAATTTATCAGAAATTTTCAAGACAATGCTGATATGAAGTTGGTGAAGAAGAATCCTTCTTCTTCCCCAACTTAGTCTTCCTTTTACTTTTCATATTAAAAAAAAGGAAATATATATATATATATATATATATATATATATATATATATATATATATATATATATATATATATATATATATATATTTGGAAATATTGTCATTGATGGCAAAGGAGCACAAAGGAGCAACACCAAGACAAGTGAGCAGATCAGATTCAAATGAAATTGTTGCAGAGAAAGAAAGTAAAGTGGCAGAGGCTGCAAGAGGAGGGTTTAGACAGGAAGAAGTTTTTTTTGAACAGTTAGGGTTTTGTTTTGTAAGCCTACGAGCAAATTAGACAAAAATGGAAGAAGAATTTCCGTCATTTTTGAGCTATGGGATTATTGAAGGTATGAGACTGTATAATCTTAAAAGGTCAATTATTCATTTATTGATTCTGTGTGACTTGTAAATGTTGAGGAAATAGCATCGATTATAGAATGGATCGATGCCATTAAATAAATTTCTTAGACTTCTAAATTGAGGTATAAAATCTACTTGGATGTATTTAGCAATTGGCTAACTTCGTATAAAGCATTTCAAGGAGATATTACACATTCTATTGTGTATACACAGTGAAGGAGACCCAAAGTTTTAAGTCACATTTGGGGGCTTTATTGTATTTATAAACGATTATAAAACCACAGACAATGAATAATAGAGGTTAAAGCCATGTGTGGAATGAATGCCAGAGAGGGTTTGAAACTGGTTTATATCATTAAAACAGAAGATGTATGGTGTAGCCGTGGTGGAATTATTTCAAGTTGGAACCATAGTTCTGTTTAGAAACCCGAGTAAAATGAAAATAGAACGATGGAGTAAAGGAGAACAGTGGATGGTTTTGAAAACCAACTGATGGTTTTTGCATAGCTCAAAGATGGTAAGCGGTAATTGCTAGAGTGAATGCGATAGTGGTTGTGGGCCGACGCGTGGCAATTAAAAACCACTAATTTCATGTAAGTTATAAATTTTTATCCATCGTGCTATTTGGAGCGCGATATTGAGCGATGTTTGTCAGATCTGGAGTAGTTAAATGGATGACGGAGATTGGACTGCACAAATGAATATGTAAGTTGTATATGCTGTGGGACCCGAATATGATATTATTTTTTTTCTTTGGGTTTTAACCAAAGTAAACTCATAAATATGATTAAACCAAGGTATGAGTGGTTTCACAAACCAGCGGTGGTATTCACGTGCATCCAAAGTGGTAAGTGGTAAAAACTGAAATGAAAGCGATAGACCTCTGGAAGTGACACGTCGCAAAGCAATACCACCTATTTCACTTTAGTTTGGAAGGATAAGTTGCTGGGCTTAATTTTACGCGATAGCCATCCGATCAAAGGAGGCAAAGATCTGACGGTGTTCACATCAGAATTTGTGCAGAGGTTAATGAAAGGTGTGGACCCGACACTGAAAAAGGCATGTTTAAAATAGCACAGGTTTAAAATCTTAAACATTGTGTTTGATGGAATGTGATTTCCGTTGGATGGGAAGCGGATAGATCACGGGCAAAGATGCATTGAAAATTTTTGTGGGACCCAACATATATACGTTGGCCTATTGAACGAGCGTCGGTGTATGTGAAAAGTAATAAATTAGCGGAGTGTTAAGTTATAAATTTTTTATAACTTATGGTAAGGTTTGATTATTAATGCTGAGGATGGAAAGATTGATGGAGGAATTGTCGATATATGATTGGCACTTTAGTATTTAATTAAAAGTTGCAAGTGGGTCCAGATAAATAAGATGTTGACATTCTTTTAACTAAGGTAAACAGATGTGGGACTCAAGTGTATTTATATGATGGCACTGTGGTACATTTAACCAAAGTATGGAAGGGTAATAAACTTTGAGATTTGAAATATGATGAAGACCGTCAGATTGCAAACAGGGTCGACGATAGTCATTTAATCAGGGATGCGACATCGGTATATGTGCAAGACTGGCGGAAATATAAACCTTTACAAATATTTTATATATTAAAGGTTATATGATTATAGAGCGGAATGCATGGTGTTAATATATTTGGCTATGATGGGTCTTAACCAAATTCATAGATTATGGTATTATTAACATGCCTTGATGAATAATGTCAATCAAAGGATAAAAGCCAAGGTAAAGTGTGAAAGAATTCCATCTTTAGAATATGTGACAAATCGGTGTTAAGGTTATGGTTGATGTGCATATGGATACGTATAATTAAATTTATATGCAAAGTGTGGGTGAACGCAGCACAAAAGACACAGAAAATGGATGAAACAGAGGAATTATGTAGCAGAAACTGAAAAGACAGTGACAACAACAAAAAGACAAATACACAGCGAGCCAAGAGCTGAAAGGGTTAAGAGAAACATATTTGTTGTAACTGTCAATGTAAATGAATTAATTATTTTTAGTGTATGTGATGCAAAGGCAAGTCTCCGAAGGAAAATAAAAAATCTCCCCTGTAATACTGAATTGAGTACATAGTATTGTAACATCCTGTAGTGCTGAGCGAGAAAATGAGAAGGTGGAATGAAAAGAGTCATAACTGTTCATTTCATATTCCCATATGGAATGCAAACAACTATGAGGGGATCTATATAAATGATGTTATAGTAATATGCTTAAGGAGGTTAGAGAGAGTGAGTAGCATAAGGTTAGAGAGTGTAAGAAGAAGAAGGAGAATACAGAGAAGCTGTGAAGAACCAGAGATAATATAAGGCAGATATGAAGGATGGAGGACAACAATGAAGAAGGAATATAACGGGGTTGATATCCAGGTAAATCGACATGTTGTTTCAGCATTGTGTGAGGAATTTGGTGCTTCCATATCAAATTGTAGCATGATAGATGTCCATTTGTAGCTGGCTGAGGTAGGAGCCTCCTGTAGGTTGCAGCCTGCAGAAAATAGATGGGAGTTGGAGCTTCCTTGAAAGTTGTAGCTTGCAGAATTGAGGTATTAGCCTCCTATAGGTTTGGAGCCTATAGAAAATTAGTGGTGAGAGGGAGTTGGAGCTTGCCTTTGCATCACAACAATAATAAGATGTGGTTTTATCCCTTATGGGTTTCCACTTATATCTGTTGTCTATGTGCATGATGATTATGTGTTGATTTTCTGTATTTAATCTGCTTAATACCTACTGCTCACCTGTTAAGATTGTTGTTCCATTGTACATTAAGTTGATCACAAGATGAAGATGTAAATAAGTGTAAAAGGAAGTTTTACAAGACCTTGAACGCATTAAACTGTTTCACCCCCCCCCCCCCCTCTCAGTTTAACTAAGGGTTCAATAATTGGTATTAGAGCGGGTTCCTTCTGTATCAGTTTAACAACTAGAAGGAGATCCTAGGTCCCCAAGATGGCTAGTATAGAAGGATGCTCAACAAATAAAGCCCCTTTGTTTACTGGTAAAAATTATGCCTTCTGGAAAATAAGAATGAGGACGTACATAATGTCTCTAGGAAAAGAATTTTGGGCTGCTGTGGATTTGGGATATGCCCCAAAGGATTTTGACACAGAGAAAGAAGCCAAACAAGATTTTATCTCTAATGCCAAAGCCATAAATGCTCTCTTAAGTGGTTTGTGTGAGGCATAATTTATCAAAGCAATGCACAACAAGATTTCCAAAGAAATATGGGATACATTAGAAAGTATCCATGAGGGAGATAAAAAGGTGAAGATGGCCAAACTACAAGTCTATCGAGCCCAATTTGAAAATATAAAAATGAATGAAGAAGAAGATGTTGCCAGCTTCTCCTTAAAGGTTGCATAAATTGTGAATAATATGAAAGCTCTAGGAGAAACCATTAGAGAATGTGTAATTGTTCAAAATATATTGAGATATTTACCATCCAATTTTAATCCCAAGGTTTCTGCCATAGAAGAAACAACTGATTGGGAAAAATTGACCATGAACCATTGACTTGGAAACCTAACAGCCTATGAGATGAGATTTCCACAGAGGAATTCAAATGTGAGGGAGGCAGCCTTTAAGGCTAAGAAGAGAAAAGAAGAAAAGGAAGATACATGCTCCTGCTCTGATGAAGAAGTGGCCAAATTTGTCAGAAGATTGGATAGAGGCTCAGGTAAGTATAAAGGTAAGATTCCATTTAAATGATTTGACTGTGGAAGAGTTGGGTACTATGCATCAAAGTGTCCTTACAGGAAAACAAAGAATCAGACTCAAGAGACAGAGAAAACCAAAACAAATAATTGGCAGAAAGGGAATAGATTCAATAGAAAATCGCTTTATGCTCAGCAAGATAGTAGTGCGTATGAAAAATCAGATGAATCCTCAAATGAAGAAGGAACCTCTGAATTTGTGTTGATGGCCAAGGAAGAGTCTGAAGGATTCCTTCTAGAAGATGAGGAGGAAGGTGAGGTAGATCTTGAGGAGGAGCTAAGAAGTGCCTTGGAGGAAATAGACAGACTTAAACTCAAGTGTAGAAAATAGAAAGACATTCTTCTCAAATATGTAAAAGAGGTACCAAATTCAGAAGACCTCATTCAATTGAAAATAGAACTTGAAGAAGCTAAGAAGGTGGAAGACACGTTACTAAAGCAAATTAAGGATAAAATTCAAAAGCAAGAAAAATTGGAAGAAGAAGTAGTATGCTTGAGAAATAAATTAGAACACACCCAAAGGGAATTGAAAATGAATACTCCTCAGATGAAAAGCACTGAACAATTGAATAAAATACTAAATTCTCAAAGATATTCTCTCGTAAAGACTAGGATAGGTTACGAAGGAGAAACCAACAAATCCAAGGTAGAGGATAACCATAATATCATTTTTGTGAAAGTTGTAAAAGAAGAAACTAACTCTCAGCAATCTGAGATTATTGCAGCTAGAAGACTGATAGAAGAAAGGAGCAGGGGGTGTAAGTAGCTCGGAGATTAGATTGCCTCCATGGAGACCTCGGAGAAGGAAGACATTGAAAGGAATGATGAAGCAGCTAAAAAAGGAACCACAGAAGCAGAAGCCAGCAAGAACTTGATGTGTGATGAAACAAACAGAAACCAGCAGCAACATCAAGAGACAAAGAATGAGAGGAAGAAGCAAGCAGTTGCAAAAAGTTCAATTGTTCCTGAAGATCAATTGAACAAGTTCGGAAGATCTCAAAGGCAATTCTTTCCTCCTATGAGAAATGTCACTTGTTTTGCCTGTCACAAACTGGGACATATTGCAGCATACTGTCAGAAAAAAATAATCGATTTCAACCAAAAAAGGGTGCAGAATATGAAAAGACTACCTCAAGCAACCAAATGGAGAAGAAAACCCTTCACCAGATACACTAATCGTTTCCTTGGGTATTGTTTTTGTTGTAAGGGGTTCGGCCATAAAGCCATGGAGTGCAAAATGTATGGACAAAGACTGATGTTTAAAACCCCAAGGAGATTTATGAACAATGGAGAGTTCACTTGTACACATAATCCTTTTAAAATATAATCAAATGCTTTGTATGCCATCAAATCAGACACATGTCTTCCAAATGTCCTCTCAAAGAATGTGGTCCATCTTCTCAGAATAGCTGCCTACAGTGGAAAAATAAGTTGAATAAGTGTGACCTGGCTCTAATAGCTCAAGATCAGAAAAGCCAATGCTATATGGACAGTGGATGCTCAAAGAATGTGACTGGAGATCGAAGCAATTTTGTAACCTTTGATGAAAAGAAATATGGAAATGTAACATTCGGAAATGATAAAGCAGGGAAAATCAAAGGAAAAGGCTTAGTTAGTCTGAATAATGGAAGAGGAGAGGCTCAAGATGTACTATTTTTGGATGGGCTGAAAGCAAATCTGCTAAGCGTCAGTCAATTGTGTGATAAAGGCTGTAAGGTCCTTTTCAAATCCTAAGATTGTGAGGTAAGATCGAGCACCACAGGAAAGACCTTGATCAAAGGTGTTAGAACAAAAAGTAATGTCTATATATTGGAAGAAGAGAATGAAGCATGCCACATAAGCAAACTTGATGAATCATGGTTATGGCATAGAAGATTGGGACACTTAAACTTTGACCACATCATTAGTCTGAGCAAGAAGAAAGCAGTCATAAATATGCCTACAAAAAAGAAGCTTCCAAACACTATATGTAAATCCTGCCAATTGGGAAAACAGACCCGCACATCTTTCAAGACCAAAGATGAACTATCTACAAGTAGGACACTTCAGCTTGTACACATGGACCTGTGTGGACCTTCAAGAACTAATGCGCTAGGTGGAGAATCTTATTTCATGATAATAATAGATGATTTTACCAGATTGATGTGGGTGGCATTTCTCAAATATAAATTTGAAGCAATTGAGAAATTCAAGATATTCAAGGCATTGACAGAAAATCAAACAAGATGCAAGCTAAAATGCATCAGATCAGACAGAGGAGGTGAATTCACAGACTATGATTTTGCAGATCTATGCAATGAACATGGGATAAAACAACAGTTTACAATTGCATGTACACCTCAACAGAATGGAGTGGCAGAAAGACAAAACAAGTTAGTACAACAGATTTCCAGAGCCATGATGCAAGAAAGTAACATTCCCCAAACCTATTGGGAAGAAGCAGTACACACAACTGTTCACATTCTCAACAAAGCTCATCTAAGACCAAATTGTGATAAGACTCCTTAAGAATTATGGCATGGTAAATCAACATCAATTAAGCACTTTAGAGTCTTTGGAAGTAAGTGTTTCATAAAAAATAATGATGAAAAACTGGAAAAGTCTTATGCAAGAGCTGATGAAGGAATATTTTTAGGATATGCATCCAAGAGTAAGGGTTACAGGTGTTACAACAAGAGATTGCACAAAATTGTGGAAAGAATTGATGTAAGAGTTGACGAAGATCTACCAAACAGAACAAGAAACACAAGCTGCGCCAATCCTCCAGATGATCATGAGGCTGAGAACCAAGATAATGATGAACATAGCAAGACAACAGAAGATACTGAATTAAACACAAAAGTTCCTTCAAGATACACTCAAAAGAACCATACAGAAGATCAAATCATTGGGGACAAGAGTGTGGGAGTCCAAACAAGAAGACAACTTGCTGAATAGACAAAAGAAGTATACTTAGCCGTGCTATCTCAAATAGAGCCAAAGAAGTTCGAAGAAGCCAACAAAGACAAAAACTGGGTAAATGCTATGAATGAAGAACTAGACCAAATTGAGAAGAACAATACCCGGGAGTTAATTCGAAGACCCACTGGGAAAAATGTCATTGGCACAAAATGGATATTCAAGAATAAGATGAATGAAAATGGCAGGTAATCAGAAATAAAGCCAAACTTGTATGAAAGGGGTATTCTCAAATTTAAGGGCTTGACTATGATGAAACCTTTGCCCCTGTAGCCAGAATGGAAGCAATCAGAATGTTTTTGGCCTTTGCATGCTATCATGATTTCAGGGTATACCAAATGGATGTGAAGTCTTCCTTCCTGAATGGAGACTTAGAGGAAGAAGTCTACATGGAACAACCTGAAGGATTCTCATTAACAGATAAACATGACTATGTGTGCAGATTAAAGAAAGCCTTATATGGTCTGAAACAAGCTCCTCGTGCATGGTATTCAAGGCTGGACAAATATTTGCAAAAACAAGGGTTCAAGAAAGGAGGAGTAGACAACAATTTGTACATAAAGGCTAATGAAAATGAACTCTTAATTGTAGTAGTGTATGTAGATGATATCATGTTTGGTAGCAACAAAGATGAGTTAGCAAAAGGATTTTCTGAAGAAATGCAATCAGAGTTTGAGACGTCAATGATTGGAGAGCTCACCTTCTATTTAGGACTTGAAATTCAACAAAAGAACACAGGAATATTCATTTCGCAAGAAAAATACTTAAGCGAAATGTTGAAAAGGTTTCAATTGGAAGACTGCAAACTTGTGTCAACTCCCATGATCACTGGATGCAAACTATGTGTTAATGATGGATCAACATATGTAGATCAAAAAATTTACAGATCCATGATAGGAAGTCTGCTATACCTAACTACTTCTAGACCAGACATTATTTTGGAAGTAGGACTTGTGGCAAGATATCAAGAAACACCAAAACAAAATCATTTACTTGCAATCAAGAGAATATTTAGATATCTACAAGGGACTTCACATTATGGCCTATGGTATCCAAAATGAAAAAGCTTCACATTGATAGCATACACAGATACAGATTGGGCCAGTTATGTGGATGATAGGAAAAGCACAAGTGGAGGTGCATTTTATTTGGGAAAAATTCTGGTGGCATGGCTAAGCAAGAAGCAAACTTCTATATCTCTATCTATAGCAGAAGTAGAATACATAGCAGCAGCTGCGTGTTGCACACTATTAATGTGGATGAAACAAACTCTCCAAGACATGAAGGTAAGCATTGATGAACCCATTTCTATCAAATGTGACAATACAAGTGCAATAAGTATATCAAAAAATCCTGTACTTCATTCAAAAACAAAGCACATCCCAATAAAGTACCACTTTCTCAGAGAACAAGTAGCACATAAATTGGCGAAGTTGGAATACGTACCAACAAAGGAACAAATAGCAGACACATTCACAAAACCTCTTGCTAAAGAACCATTCAAATATCTAAGAGAAAAACTAGGGGTAGTGTCTGCAGATGTTACTCTCTGATATGATTGAGAAAAACAAAAAAAAACAAAAAAATAATAATAAGGGCTGCATACAAGAAACATGATCAGTGCAGAAGACAAGTGATAGTCAATATCAGACAAGAAAGCATCACTCCAGGGGGGAGAGCAATCAATAAATTCTAATAAAAGAGCTAGAACAATGGAGAAGTGCATGGAATAGGTCCTTAAGATTAGAGGAAATGAAAAGATCGAAACTACATTGGGAAATGTGCAACCCTTTGTCATTGATGTCAAAGGGGGAGGAAAAGCAAGCAAAGGAAGTCCCAGAGGAAGCATTGGAGTATTGCCATCAATGCCAAAGGGGGAGACCATTGGAAATATTGTCAATGATGGAAAAGGAGCACAAAGGGGCAGCACCAAGACAAGGGAGCAAATCAGATTCAGATGAAATTGTTGCAGAGAAAGAAATTAAAGTGGCAGAGGCTACAAGAGGAGGGTTTAGACAGGAAGAAGTTTTTTTTGAACAGTTAGGGTTTTGTTTTGTAAGACTACGAGCAAATTAGACAAAAATGGAAGAAGAATTTCCATCATTTTTGAGCTATGGGATTATTGAAGGTATGAGACTGTGTATTCTTAAAAGGTTAATTATTCATTTATTGATTCTGTGTGAATTGTAAATTTTGAGAAATGAGCATCGATCACATAATGGATCGATGCCATTAAAGAAATTGCTTAGACTTATAAATTGAGGTATAAAATCTTCTTGGATGTTTTTCGCAATTGGCTGACTTCGTATAAAGAATTTCAAGGAGATATTACACATTCTGTTGTGTATACACAGTGAAGGATACCTAAAGTTTGAAGTCACATTTGGGGGCTTTATTGTATTTATAAACGATTATAAAACCACAGACAATGAATAATAGAGGTTAAAGCCATGTGTGGAATGAATGCCAGAGAGGGTTTGAAACTGGTTTATATCATTAAAATAGAAGATGTGTGGCGTAGCCGTGGTGGAATTATTTCAAGTTGGAACCATAGTTTTGTTTAGAAACCCGAGTAAAATGAAAACAGAACGATGGAGTAAAGGAGAATAGTGGATGGTTTTGAAAACCAATCGGTGGTTTTCGCATAGCTCAAAGATGGTAATCGGTAATTGCTGGAGTGAACGCGATAGTGGTCATGGGCCGACACGTGGAAATTAAAAACCACTAATTTCGTGTAAGTTCTAAAGTTTTACCCATCGTGCTATTTGGAGTGCGATATTGAGTGATGTTCGTCAGATCTGGAGTAGTTAAATGGACGACAGAGATTGGACTGCACAGATGAATATGTAAGTTGTATATGCTGTGGGACTCGAATATGATATTATTTTGGTGCTTTGTGTTTTAACCAAAGTAAACTCTTAAATACGATTAAACCAAGGTGTGAATGGTTTCACGAACCGGCAATGGTATTCACGTGCATCTAAAGTGGTAAGTGGTAAAAACTGAAATGAACGCGATAGACCTCCGGAAGCGACATGTTGCAAAGAAATACCACCTATTTCACGTTAGTTTGGAAGGATAAGTTTTCGGGCTTAATTTTATGCGATAGCCGTCCAATCAAAGGAGGCAAAGATCTGATGGTGTTTGCATCAGAAGTTGTGCAGAGGTTAACGAAAGGTGTGGACCCGACAGTGAAAAAGGCACGTTTAAAATAGCATAGGTTTAAAACCTTAAACATCGTGTTTGATGGAATGCGACTGCCGTTGGATGGGAAGTGGATAGATCACGGGAAAAGATGCATTGACAATTGTTGTGGGACCCAACATATATATGTTGGCCTATTGAACGAGCATTGGTGTATGTGAAAAGTAATAAATTAGCAGAATGGTAAGTTATAAAGTTTTTATAACTTATGGTAAGGTTTGATTATTAATGCTGAGGATGGACAGATTGATGGATGCATTATTGACATATGATTGGCACTTTAGTATTTAATTAAAGTTGCAAGTGGGTCTAGATAAATAAGATGTCGACATTCTTTTAACTAAGGTAAACATATGTGGGACCCGAGTGTATTTATATGATGGCACTGTGGTACATTTAACCAAAGTATGGAAGGGTAATAAAATTTGAGATTTGCAATATGATGAAGACTGTTGGATTGTGAACAGGATCAACGATAGTCATTTAATCGAGGATGCGAAATCGGTATATGTGAAAGACTGGCAGAAATATAAACCTTTACAAATGTTTTATATATTAAAGGTTATATGATTATAGAGCGGAATGCATGGTGTTAATATATTTGGTTATGATGGGTCTTAACCAATGTCATAGATTATGGTATTATTAACATGCCATGATGAATAATGTCAATCAAAGGATAAAAGCCAAGGTAAAGTGTGAAAGAATTCCGTCTTTAGAATATGTGACAAATCGGTGTTAAGGTTATGGTTGATGTGCATATGGATACGTATAATTAAATTTATATGCAAAGTGTGGGTGAACACAGCACAAAAGACACAGATAACGGATGAAATAGGGTAATTATGTAGCAGAAATTGCAAAGACAGTGACAGCATCAAAAAGACAAATACACAGCGAGCCAAGAGCTGAAAGGGTTAAGCGAAACATATTTGCTGTAACTGTCAATGTAAATGAATTAATTATTTTTATTGTATGTGATGCAAAGGCAAGTCTCCGAAGGCAAATAAAAAATCTCCCCTATAATACTGAATTGAGTACATAGTATTGTAACATCCTGTAGTGCTGAGCGAGAAAATGAGAAGGTGGAATGCAAAGAGTCATACCTGTTCATTTCATATTCCCATATGGAATGCAAACAACTATGAGGGGATATATATAAATGATGTTATAGTAACATGCTTAAGGAGGTTAGAGAGAGTGAGTAGCATAATGTTAGAGAGTGTCAGAAGAAGAAGGAGCAGACAGAGAAGCTGTGAAGAACCAGAGATAATATAAGGCAGATATGAAGGATGGAGGACAACAATGAATAATGAATATAAAGGGGCTGATATCCAGGTAAATCAGCATGTTGTTTCATCATTTTGTGAGGAAGTTGGTGCTTCCATATCAAGTTGTAGCATGATAGATTTCTAGTTGTAGCTAGATGAGGTAGGAGCCTCCTGTAGGTTGGAGCTTGCAGAAAATAGATGGGAGTTGGAGCTTCCTTGCAATTTGTAGCTTGCAGAATTGAGGTAGTAGCCTCGTGTAGGTTGGAGCCTACAAAAAATCAGTGGTGAGAGGGAGTTGGAGCTTTCCTTTTCATTACAACAATAATAAGAAGTGGTTTTCTCGCTTATGGGTTTCCACTTATATCTGTTGTCTATGTGCATGATGATTATGTGTTTCTTTTTGTATTTAATCTGCTTAATACCTACTGCTCACCTATTAATATTGTTTTTCCATTGTACATTAAGTTGATCACAAGATGAAGATGTAAATAAGTGTAAAAGAAAGTTTTACAAGACCCTGAATGCATTAAACTGATTCACCCCCCCTCTCAGTTTAACTAAGGGTTCAACATATATTATTCAGATTAAAAAAAAGTGTATAAGTATGAAAACCAATCAATGATTGGCATCCTTATACAAAAAATACAAGGTGAAAATTAGAGTTCCGACATCTTATATTTTCTCCCATTCTAAAAATACCAAATTCTTTATTCCTTTTCTTTTTCTGAAGCAATAAAAGAAGTACCTACAAAATTGCTACATTTTTACAGCTCTCAGAATAATCTGCAGCTGGCATCACATTCTGCAGCTCTGTTACATTTTTATAGCCTATTGAAGCAGAACATACTGAACAGAAGAAATTGAAGACTCCATTGAAGATCATGCTAAAAAAGACACTTGAGGAATCAACACAAAAAGAAGATCAACAAATGTTAGTTCCAAGGCATGTTACAAAATTTGTTTAAATAATAAGGTACAAAAACATTAGTGTATATAATTTAGATGATCATATGCTACCACCTCAACATGTCATCATTAGAACTGATTGTATTTGGATTCACATCACAATTCCATAATCTGACCACTTCGTCCGTATCATATCCCATAATGATCAAGACCGATTTCATTCATTAATGATTAACGATCATATCTCATTCCATAACCCACTTATCCACGTTCCTAAATCCTTGCTCGAATATCTATTTTACCTACACCTCTCTACAAACTCTCGACACCCTTAACTCAAAGCCAAATGCTCAATCTACCTGGTCAAAGAAGAACAATTCTGAAGGTGAAACTCCTTATGACAAAGACATGGGTCTAATAGTGAGAACCGAACCTGTGGGAAAAAAATTCATGGAAGGTTATCCTCACATGAAGGAAATGTTGCAGAAAGTGCAAGGGCTCCAGTTCATAGAGAAGTTCGTGGGTTCCAAAAGGAGGTCACCAAGTCCTTTGCAAGATCCTTCGACGAGAAAAAGGTCGAAATTGGGGACATAAAGGTTTCGGTAACAGAGGCCTTCATAGTTGAAGCCACAAAATTCCCGAAAATTGGTGAAAGATGGTTCAAGTACAGGGAAATTCACGACGAAGAATGGAAGATTTTTCCAAAGAATCTAGGTATGGACACTACTGTTTTTAAGAAGGGAATTCGCAGTACGATACTCAACAAAACAATGGAAGAATATGTTGTTAATTTTACAAAAATTTTTTACTTGTGAGGGTAGATTCGGTTGTATGTTTGTCTACCATGGCATACTGTAAATGAATTTCTTGGAGGATGGAGAAATAAACCTCCCATACTTCCTACTGAACATGCTAAAGCAAAATGTCAGAAAATGTGCAGAAAAGAGTCCAATTCATAGACAACACCATGCATCATCATGAACTAATAAAGATACTCATTGAATTCCATCTAAAGAGTATAGGAGACTCCTGGGAAAGTTTCCTAATCAAAAATAATTTTCAAGACAAAGCACCAGAATAGCCTAAGGACGACAAAACCAAAAGAAGTAGAAGGAGAAAGGTTGATACCTGTATCAAAGAAAAATCCTCACCTCAACCACAACAAGAAGAAGAAGAACTCACCATTGCAGAGTTACTCAAGAATAAGAAACATAGTGGAGTCAAAAAGAGAGGTAATGTAAAGGAAAAGGGAAAAGTTACAAATTCAGAAATCTTAAGTTCTTCAAAAGCAAAGAGAAGCTCTAGAATTCTTAAACCCTTGAAGAAGACACCTCCACAGGAAGTAGAGTTTGTTAATTTAGATGAAGAGCCTCAAGTACCATCGCCCATTACTGCCTCTTCTACACACAATCCTATACACTCTCCTATACATAGTCCTATACACAGTCCAAGTAGAAGGACCCCAAAAATTGACTCGACACAGCAAGAGATACATGACTATATTAAGTCCTTGGAGAAAAGACACGCAGAAGAAAATCCAAGTATTGAAGAGCAGCCTATCAGTCCACAAGAACCTCTAGTGAACACCTTGAAGCAAGAAATATATGAGCTAGAGATACTGAACAGGAACATTAAGCAAGAAAATGAAACTATAAAGGAACATAATCACTTGGAAAAGGTCATTAGTGACAATACTATCTTGCATTTGGGGCTATGGTATAAAAAGAACAAGAAACTGAAGAAAAAGAATAGCTTTCTGAACGGAAAGTCATCAGCCTAAAGTACAAACTCCTCATGAAGAAACCAAGAATGGAAATCACTTCAAGGAAAAGAAAGAAGAGGAAGTTGGATGTATTGTTAGAGGCATCAGAGCAAAAGTAGTAGAAGGGGAAGGCTCAAAATTTTGGGAATTGCATGAGGACATACAATGATCTCTTAGTGGGGGTATGTTGAACCTCAAAACTGTTCCTAATTTGACATCCGTTTCCATCATTTCTTCATCTTTTTTCACAAACTCATGAACTCAATTAACAATAATTGACATATTCCACATCAAAGAAGGCATTTAGATGATCTCCACTTTATATTATAACGTTACTTATTATTTAGATGAATTTTTGTAATTAGCTACATAATGCGTGCAATTCTGTAGCTAACCTTTGTTTTTGCAGCCACCGTTATTGTTTTACAAGTTTTGAGAAGCAAATGAAGGAGCGGGTCATAAGGGTATCTATGGAATGATCCACACATGGATTGTATTCCACTTACCTGTTTTAATTCAAGAAGGAATCGTGCCTACACTCGCGGTCAAATATCAGTCAAGGAACGGGATTAGCAGACGAAAGATTCTCGATTTTCTCTTATGTATAAAATCGAGAGAGAGCCATGAATAATTTGCTTCTAAATAGACTTCTAATTTTAGTTTTATTTTTCTATCTATAGGCATAATTACCTGAAACAGTTAAATAAAAAACCTGTATAAATATCGGTCTGTTGAAACGGGGAATAAGTTTAATTTTTGTGATAATTCGGTGTTACGCTTTCAAACTCTGTTTTGCTAATAAATAAGACCAATTCCAGATCTGTGATGCACACATAGTCTAAGTAGATTTCAGACTCGTTCTGTTGTAGAGGGCCCCTGCACGGAAAGGAGGTTTTTATAGTTGTTTTGTAGTTTAATTTTCTATCAATTCCATAGTTTAATTTTATGTTGATCTGTATTTATATTATTGTCAATGCATAGTTAACTTATCATTATTTCATAGTCATATTCTTGTTAATTCGTTGTTTAAATTGCTCATTGTTTTGTAGTTCAATTTCATGTCAATTAGTTTTTAATTGTTTCCTGAATTAAGTTGTTTACATTTACAGTTGATTGTTGGATCTTATGCTCGCCTGAATCATCTCAAGAGTTTGACTATATCATTTTCCAATTGAATAGATTCGTGCATTTGGTTATACAACAACCATAGGTTTTAAAATTAAACATGTTTTCTGCAATAGATACTCTGTCATCTCTTGCTTGCTTTTGATTTCAATCAGCACAATCATTTAATTTCTTAGCAATAGAATTTATGCTTTCCTTCCATGGAATGTAGAATAGAATTAGATTAAATTTATCTTTCAATCATTCTTAGATTTAAAACTAGGACAGAGTTAGATTAGAATTGTGTTTTGAAGTAGATCAAATGCTCTGTTTTCATAAAATTAATGCTTTCAATGGATAAGGTAGAAATGGTTTCATTCTTGTCATTTAAATATTAGTAGAATGCAATTGGATTTAGAATGTTGTTTTGAATCAATTTGATTAAATACTTTTCGTAGATGTTTAGCCGGCCTAGATAAGTCTAACTTAACTCAGATTTGAAACCATTCAAAGTTTGATTTATTTTTATGTAAATTAGCTTAGTTAATCAACATTTCATTTTCTTACTTCTTTTATATTTCATATTTCATTCATTTCATTAAAAGTAATTTGTAATTTAATTCATTTTCTTAGAACAAAAATAACATTTCCTTTTCTTTCTTCTTTAGGAATAAGTTTTCATCATTAAAATTCATTTAGATTTGGTTGTTTACTAGCATTTAAAGATTTCATTTCTTAGGTCAATTTCAGTTCTTAATTTTAGACATAAAACACAAAACCTCCAAAACAATATAAAACATACACAACGAAGTAAGAAAGAAGACCATCTAAGCATATATAGTGCACCGCAGTTCATCAAATTTCTAACCTTGATCAATAATTTATGATAGCAATTTAAGACATTAAATTGACTAAACAATTGGAAATTGTCCCTTACGAGTTAGAGTGGAAAATTTTGGAGTCATAATTTGATTGTCGTCAGAATATTTGGACATGAGAAGGGCTATCTGCCCCATAGTCCACAATTTCTTATTCCATAATGGCTAACCTCCCAAAAATCCTGTCACGATAAAATTACTGGAAAAATACGACTATGAGGACCATGGTAGATAAACCTTGTTAGAAAATCCTCCAAAAATGTTTTTTTGCTCACGTGTTTGCTCTCATTTGGATTAGAGACAGATAGAGAGATGATTACAGTAACCTTTCTCAAGCTATGCTTGGACTTGTAATCTTAATCGTTCCATATCAATAACCTCAAACTCAAGACCACAAAACTCCTACCTTGCTAACCACATCCTAAACATCATCCTATCTCTTTAAATATATCCATAACATATTATAAGTTAATATAAAATTTTAATAAATTATAATTAAATAAATTATAACTTATATTATTTTTAAAGTAACAAAATGTATCATAATTATGGTTTTTATATGTAATGAGAATTGTCATTTGTAAATGTACTAATTCATTATTTTTATTTAAGAAATTTAAGTTATTTTTAAAAGCTAGTGGTTTAATGGGCCAAACTTACACTTTTATCTAATGTCTTTAGGTTTTTCCTTACTAACTTATTTCTTTGGGTTAAAAAAAGATAATTTTTTTTTTTTAATATTTTACTCTAATACCAATATATTTCAACATTTTAGAGTAAAGATTATTTTCAATAAAAATAAAATTAAAATAATACATAGTATAAATCAATAATAAAAGTCTTTAATTTTTAATAATAATGAATAATAATAAAAGTTTTTAATTTTTAATGATAAATAATGTAAACATACATTGACATAGCAAAATTTGACAAAGAAATCCCGCATATAACGATTTTTCCAAATGAATATTACCTTCACACATTAAGGTAAGGTTTTCCAACAATAATTAGCAAATTATTATTAAACATTAATGTAGTCAAATTTGAGGAATGTTGGGAGGCTTGTAAAGCACAAAGAATGAAAATGCTCGGAACAAGAAACACAAGATGCCACAGCGAGTTTGACTTTACGACCGTTGGCCTAAAACTAGCAATCATCAATTGACCTGTTTTGTTTGATTGTGTAGATAGCTTTGCTCTAGGGCAAGTAGAACGCCGATGGATACTAGGGGCTTCTGATACTTGGGAGGTTATCTAACTTGGAATATGCATGGTGAAAAAAGGTCAAAATTGAGGGTCAACAATACTTATGAAGCTTCTTGGTTTTGGATGGTTGGCCATTCACCATAGAATTCTTACATGGGATAATTTGCAGGGTAGAGGTTATCATGACCCAGGTATATGCTCGACATATCACCTGTTCATCTGATGTAACTTTGCGAAGGAGGTATGGAAAGGGGTGGTGACCATCCTTAAGCTTAGAAGAATGAATACACAATCAACAATGGAGCATCAGTTTAACAAATGATTCAAGGCCTTGCCTGAATTTCGAACCCTCCCATTCTATGTCATGTGGGCCATATGGCGTAGTCGAAATATATGGTTGTTTGAAGGCAAGGGTCCGGAGGTATGGGAGATGATCATGAAGTCTATTTCTTATTTTTTAGAGATTGGTCCCAAGAAGTTAGTGGCAAAAATAAGGAAGGATGTCATCAAGAACAATTTGGGGACTTTCCCTAGTGTTTATTTTGACGGTGTCAACCAACAATGAAGATGCGAGTGTGGGGCAGTCATAAGTTTGGAGCGACGGAGATCCTATCATTTTTGGTGGAAGGGAGGATTTGGGACTAATAATATAGCAGATATCATCACATTATGGGGGTGGCCTCATATTTGAAAAATGGGTGGTACGGGGAAATATTAGTGTGTTTGAGGATGCAAAAAGTATAATTGATTGGGTTAAGGATTATACTCTCTTTAGCCCACATACCTTATCCAACTAGATGAGGCAAATCATAACCTTGGAATCTTACTTTTCGCACATTTCATATACACACATCTACAGAGAGAAGAACAAGATAGCTGACCTAATTTAAAAGAGGGGAATCGACTTAGGATCAGGTAAGTATCATTTTGCAGCATTTGCATAAGGCAGAGTCATGAATGCAGGGAGTATCAAAATAAACTAGAATCTATCTAGAGGGTGAAGTAATATGACAGTTGGAAACATAGAAGAAAAGGATAGACATAGGTAGTAGTTACATTTTTGAGGATGTATTGATAAAATCAATTTAGACAACATGTGGAATATAAGTTTTAGTGGTTAGTATGGGATATAGTTACAATTTTAAAAAACAAGGGAAATAAACAGAGTCAAAGATAGTATACCAAAGAGAAAAAGAATGGAAAACATCAGAAAATGTACTCCTTTTTTTGTGAATGACCTCCTAGGAGAACTTCTTCCTATTCTACTCTGAAGGATCTAGATACTCAATTTCCTAGAGAAGTGGAGAAATACATTTGAAACTTAAAAATGATGTATGTACTACATGGTCTATTTGGAGATTTGTCTCAGTATAAAACAAAGGGCTCAATACGTCAATATTTTCCTAGAGTTAATAGGGTTATTAGCATTCTCGTCTAGATTAGACATGAGATTGACAATTGTCCCTCAAGTGTTAGAGTGGAAAATTTTGGAGTCATAATTTGACTGTCGTCAGAATAGTTGGACATGAGAAGGGTCCACAATGTCTTATTCCATAATGGCTAGCCTCCCAAAAAGCCTGTCACGATAAAATTATCAGAAATATACGAATATGAGAACCACGGTAGATAAACCTTGTCAGAAAATCCTCCAAAAATGTTTTTTTCTAACGTGTTTGCTCTCATTTGGATTGGAGACAAATAGAGAGATGATTGCGGTAACCTTTCTCAAGCTATGCTTGGACTTGTAACCTTAATCGTTCCATATCAATAACCTCAATCTCAAGACTGCAAAACTCCTACCTTGCTACCTGCACCCTAAACATCATCATATCTCTTTAAATATACCCATAATATATTATAAGTCAATATAAAATTTTAATAAATTATAATTAAATAAATTATAACTGAGATTATTTTTAAAGTAATAAATGTATCATAATTATGGTTTGTATATGTAATGAGAATTGTCATTTGTAAATATGTGCTAACTCATTATTTTTATTTAAGAAATTTAAGTTATTTTTAAAAGCTAGTGATTTAATGGGTCAAACTTACACTTTTATATAATGTCTTTAGGTTTTTCCTTATTAATTTATTTCTTTGAGTTAAAAAATAAAATAAAAAACAATTTTATATTTTACTCTAATACCAATATCAATATCTTTCAACATTTTAAAGTAAAAATTATTTTTAATAAATTTAAAATTAAAATAATATATAACATAAATTAATAATAAAAGTATTTAATTTTTAATAATAATATAATCAACATTGACGTAGCTATATTTGAGTCCAAAAAAAATGAAAAATAAAAATAAATAAATAAATAAATCTCACATATAATTATTTTTCCAAAAAGAGATTGCCCTCACACATTAAAGTTTTCCAACCATAATAACTTAACAAATTATTATTAAATATTAATATAGTCAAATTTGAGTAATGTTGGGAAGGTTGTAAAGAGCAAATAATGCAAATGCCAAGAACAAGAAACACAAGTCCCCACATCTAGTTTGGCTTTATGGTTGTTGGTCTAAAACTAACTCATATTTAATTTCTTCACAGTTTAGTTCATCCTCATGCCATCATCACTTGACCTGGTTTGTTTGATTGCGCAGATAGCTTTGCTCTGTGGCAAGGAGAATGACTAAAGGATACCAGAGTCTTCTGATATTTGGCAGGCTAGCTAACATTTTGGAGAACCAGACATCTTCATACTTCGAGCAACCGACAGTTTTTAGAATTGGAATTCATTTGGAACTACTTCTTCCTTTTTTTTTCTTTTTTTTTTCAGAACCAGACATCCTCATTCTTTGAGTAACCCTAGCTTTTATAATTCAAATTCCTTTGCAACTATTGATTTTTTTTTGTGAGTTTAAATTTAGACACGTTTATTATTTGTCATACATTATGTTTTGTCTCGTTATTTTGGTAGAGTAGGAATAATGGAATCGTCTTGCAGTTCAATGAATTGTAATTCAATAAATTCCAACAGGCCTTCCACAGAGAAGCGATGTCTTCTTCCTTTGCAAAAACATGGTGCTTCAATGAATAAACACAGCGTATGCATTGTCTTATTTTTTTAACAGATAATTTCTAGGCTGCAAACATGTCATTCTCTCAATTGGGTTTATTACAGTGAAATGTGGCTAGGGGATTAGTGTAATATCCCTTTTTTTGAGGAGGTAAATCCCCTCTGCGGACAGAGGCGATCCCTACTAGCCCAGCAGGGGTCTAGCAACAATCAAACAATGTTATGACGCAAGCTCCTAGTTACGAATGGAAAGACTAGGAATGTGGGTTACTTCGGATTATAACTTATAATTCTGAAGAAGAAATGGTTCCCCGTTCTCGTTCCCTACAGACACAATCTCCACGAAAGGCGATGAACACTCGTACACAATTAAGAAACGTACGTATGCGTTATAGAAACTGGAAGATACGTAACTAAACATCAATCAGAAAGGACGTTACTCACATTAACATGATGGAAAACGGAGTGGAACCATAATCATAATCATCTATTAAATAATGAACGAAGAAAGATTACAACCAAGTTCTGACGTCGCGGTCTCCTTCGGACGGGTCTCCGGTCGTCCACGTCTCGCAAAGCTCGCCAAGGAAAGGGGAAACCTCTCCGGAGTCTCTCAACAATGGTCTCCTTACTTGAGTTGGCCTTAAGGGAAAGAAGGGACCCTTTACAGCACAAAGGCTCTTGGGAATATGGAGATACTAAGCTTAGGCACTTCAAGACTAGCTTGCCATGGATTTGAGCAGGCTTTTATAGATGGGGAAGGAGGGAGTTGGGATCCCTATTATTATGGGATTGGCCCTATCAACAAGGAAGGTTCCATGGGAGGTGGCAAAACCACTTCCCCTCCATAGAACTCCCGCAGCCAAACCTCCCAACTCAAGATAGGAAATGGTTTGTGAGTTTGTTGGAACTCAACTTCCGCCATCTTTATTTAAAAAACAGTCCCTAAAATGGAGGGAGAAAGAGATTATTTGCTGCATGACAGGGCAGTGGCGGACTTTGCAGATTTTCATTATGCTGAGGACAGAATCTTCAATATTTTATAGCTAATGCTATGAAAAGAATAAAGGATGTTTTTTATGATTTTTGCAAGGAGATGTCTCAAGGGAAAATAAAGCTCATGCTTAGAGGGATGCATTGATGATGTTTTCAAGGCATGACAATGTTCACAGGTCACAAAATGGGTCCTCCATTGTGCGGGACGGGGAATGGCAGGGACGGTGACAAATTACTGTGTAACAGATGCCCCCTAAAGTATGAGGCCCGAGAGAGAGAGGGGTGAAATGCTTTACGAGAACATGTTCAACTGAAGGCCCGCCGTCGGAAAACCTGCGCAGAAAGATACAACTGATATCTCAAGTACATGATGTATAAGTGGTATGGACGCAGCCATCCGAAACAAAGTATGCTATAATCCGGATCCAGGGTATGGGCGCAGCCATCCAACTAAGATCAAACAAATAGACTCAGGTATGGTCGCAGCCATCCAATCAGTGAGTCATGTACATAATGATAATGATCCACAATCGCAGCCTGGATTACAACAGACACAATCCAGGGTCTTGCGCTCCATCTCGACCCAAACAAGTACAAGTTCGAGCATGTGAATATGTGAGCTGATGTCGAACATGCAAGAACATCGTCTGATTACCAGCCAATGATGAAAGTCGTTAACAGACGCGAGAGAAACCACCAATAATGACAATGGTCCTCAAGGTACTACAGGTACAATCTACGGCGTGTGAATAAATGAGCTGACGTCGAACACCCGCAGAATCATTCGATCGGAGGTCAATGATGTAAACTTCACGTCGAATGCGACGAACCTGCCATTGAGGCATGCAGGCTCCAAGGTACCATCAGGAGTCTCTAGACCAACTTCCTGGATAATGAGTTGAAGTCGACAGGAAGTGACCTTGATCGAAGGTGGGCCATAATGATCCCCACATCATCGACACGAGACAGAGGAACATAATGTTTTGTTGTGAATCAGGACCATATGAGAAACAGAGGAAGGTTGATATTTGCAGAGGCCAACTTCTCTTGAACATATGAACGACACGACAATGGACTTGGCAGTATTTGACATCAACGGATCAAAGGTCATGGCGACGAGGCAGTGAACAGATGAGAGGTCAAAAGAGATTACCCAAACCCATGGAAGCAAAGTGAAGCAGCGAGATGAGATGTCCCCAACCCGACACGAATGCATACAAGTGCCATGTTCAAGAGCGACATACTGCCGACGACAACGACGATGGTTCCATTTTTCCCCCACCATTTCTGGCGAGTACCCCAATTATTTTTGATAACAAGCTTGAAGGGGATAGCATATGCTTGTGATATAAGTCCGCCCTTCGGGCGAATCCATCCTAGTGCATTTAACTAGTCCTAGGAAGGAGAAACTCGGAGAACGTCATTTCGACGAAATCCAATGTCATCAGGGTTTAACGAGTCTGACAAAGGAAGAACTCGGCGTCTTTTCATGTTTAGAGAGTTTGAAAAGACAGCGGAAAAGAAAACTCCACATGTCCCTTTTCGTAAATAGTTCCCCAGATCCGAAAAGGTAGAAAACAATATCCGGGAAAACCTCCTAGTCGCGATAGGCTAGGGTATTCCTTTTTCGTAATCAATCCATCCCAGCCCGAAAAAGGGTTAAACTTATACTGGGTGGATGTCGATTCGTGTCCATTTTTACGAGATCGAAACGACAAGGGCCTCGGCGATCTTTTCATATTTAGAGAGTCAGAAAAGAGCTGAAAGATGACTCCAGAGTGACTTTTTCGTGTATTTACCGAGTCCGAAAAAGTATAAAATACAACTCGTTTCCATCGTTTAAGTCGCAAAAACCTGCTGCTGCACATACCAAGCAAGCATAAAATCCATTTTCGACATAACATATGCAAATATTTGATAAAAATAACTTTTAAAACTCATTTAACGTCGAAAAAGTTATAAATATGTCTAATTGGTAAAAATAAAATTACTTTTACTATTTACCTTGGTAGAAAACAACAGTGGTCCATTTGGAGCAGAAAATTCCGTCGACGATTGCGACCAATCCAGGCAACCATTCAGCTTCTCGTCTGTCACAGGTAAAAGGCGCTCCCTTGCTCTACATTTTCATTCATTTTTTAATGATTTTCCCTTAAAAATCAGTCTTGTGTGGCCATTTTTAAAATTTTAGGGCCGGGCCCATTGGCGCGGGTATCGGGCACGAACCCGCGCCAATGAGCTCTTTTTTACAAAGGGCTTGCGCCACGTGGCGCGACTGTTCGCAAAACAGCCGCGCCAGCGGCCGAACCTTAAATTCCGCCCAAAATTTCGATATGTGGACCAAATTGCTTGGAATTTGAAGCTCATCAAAGATCTAATCAGGGGTTTTTGACCATGTGAATGCAGATAATCACTCAAAATGGCAATCGAATGGAAGGAACGAGAGCACGGAGACGAGGATGAACAGGCCATGCAAAGCCAAGCTTGCATGAACGCACTTAGAGACTGTGGATTGAAAAAATTCTTCCTCACGCCATGTTTACGAGCTCAGCCCGAGCTCCTCCAATATCTAATCAGCATCTGGGATGAAAATGAACAGGTGTTCAGGTTACGAGACCAGGTGTTAGAACTGGAGGTCACCGATGTTTATTTCATCACTGGATTGTCCCGCAGAGGTCCAATCCCTGTACTGACTGGAAGCAGACCATCCGGGGAAAAGATGGAACAGGTAATGGCACGGGTGTGCCGAGGGGCACAAACAGGATCAGGAAGCAAGAAGGTAGACATCCATACTATCCCTGATCTAGCACTGAGAGTAGTTCTCCATACCATTACGCGGGCTGCTGGGTCGCAGGCTCCGCACGAGGCCATGAAGACTCAACTCCTGCTGGCCTCAGAATGCATGGGTCCCCTACTGTTCAACTGGGCGGAAGCAGTAACTATCAACATGAAAAGGCAGCTCACAAAGTGCAAACAGGGAAAACTGAAACAGTTCGGTTATGGTTCCATCTTGGTATCGTTCATTCTGGAACGCATACCAATCTTCCAGGGCCAAGGGGCCGCAGTGGCGAGTCCGATACCACGAGAGCCAAGAATGGCTCGCTGGGCAGCATTGATGCCCAGATCTGGAGGTGGCCAACAGATGTCCTGGAGGCCAGAGTTCTTTAGGTGGCTACGGCGCCAGCTGATCGTCGTGGAGGACTGGCCCTATTCGGGAACTGACTTCACAGGGGACCCAGATCTCCCACTACTAGAAGGAGATGACTGGGACGAGGAGTTGGGTAAGACCTCATATTTTGATTTTATGTTTATATGTTTTTTTTGTAAATACACATTCGTCTTAACACAATTATAAATGCATGCAGATGTGGGACCTGAGAGACCAGCCGGGATGTCTCCAATCTCCCGGAGGACACAACTCGCCCCTGAGATCCAGGGGGAAGACACCGAAGGAGAAGAATTGATCCAGAACCTCGAGGGAATCGCCCATGGGATTCCAGACTATGCCCGGCTAGCAGACGTACCGAGGGCATACCAGCGCCATACGGTGGGAGTCCCGAATCGGGTCCACCGAATCCTGAGGCGCCTAGTGCGTGCAGTGACGTGCTACCATGAGCACCATGCGGATTAGTCCTTTAGGATTTATACCACACCTATTTTTGAGAGACATAGTGTCTCCAGATGTATTAAGACGACTATGTATATTTTTTGAGTTTTGTGATGCACACTGTGCAAACATTTCGACATATATATATATATACATATGACTATTTTGGATGGATCTTTCTTTACATGTGATGATGTTTTCTATATGTCATGCAAATGTCTAATACAGATGTAATCTAATGTATCAGTTACATAACAAACGAACCCAATGCGAAATGTATTCACACAATGTATCTAATCACACATTTCATTTTTACGCAAGCTTAAAAGCACACATGAACACACACATATGCAAACTATGCTTGAAATGAGGAAGACGGGCATGCCCCCCAGTATGATGTCTCAATTCGAGGTGCATGCCCCCCAAGCTTCGGTCCATTGAAAATGGAGTGAAGGTTCAAAACAGAAAGTCGAATTTAACATGCTCGTGTTTCATTATTTTAACGAGGTTGACACACTTAAAAGAACTATCCTCAAACAACTTGTTTCATGTTTTAAGGAGCTTAACACAAATGAAGGAACTATGCTCCGACGATCTTGTTTCATTTTTTAAGGAGCTTGACACAAGACAACGAACTGTGCTCCGCCAACCTGGTTTCATTTTTTAAAGAGCTTGACACAGGGGAACTGTGCTCTAACCGGCTTACATCAAAATGAACAAGAAGGCGGTGCTTCCAAGAGTTCCACTCCTGATGGAAGGGAAACATCCTGGAAGTCAGGACCCAATGCCCCCAGCACATTATGCACAACGACATCATCACTGAGCGGAGGAACGGGGTAAGTAGCCACATAGTTGACCTGCGGTGAAGCAGATACAACGGGTGGATAGAAACCAGGAGGGGGTGATGGCGGACCAGATGCCATATTAGGACCAAAGAACGAAAGTTTATCAATGGTCACGATCCGTCCTTCATGTGGGAAGCACATCACGCGAAAGAGGGAGGAGACAAGTGCTCCCATGGCATAGGTGTAATCGCGCCCCAAAATCAGATTGAAATCCAAGGGGCCTGGAACGACCATCACGTCCATATGGACGGTTTTGCCTCCCAAAGTAACAGGTAACCTTGGAAGGATCCCCAACGGTTGACTCGTCCTTCTGTTAAAAGTGAGCAGATTCAACGTAACAGGCGCAAGCGGTGGCAAACCGAAAGCTTGCCAGGTAGTTGAAGACAGAATACTAACAGAGGCGCCTTCGTCTATAATGGTGCTGGGTACGACCAGACCAAGAGCCTGTACTGTGATCTCGAAAGGCACATAAGACGGAAGGCGAAATCCTGCAAATCGATTCCAGTCAAAGGAAGCGACCAAACTACTCTGAGGGGCTACCATCGAGATGCGAAGGTCTTCCCCTGATGTTACGGAAGCAGAAGCCTCCCCCATGACCTCCATCTCGAAGGCGGGAGGAATATCCTCCGTAGCCTCCATCATGGGAGGCGGAGGAGGAGCTTCTTGAAGCACAAGGACAGGAGAATCTTTCTCCAAGTCTGAAGAATCTGAAGAGATCAGAAGGACATGGGGGGTGTGAGGTCCACTCTCGACAGAAAAGACCTGGTGCACCGTGGACGGGGCCAGTTCAACCGATCCGACGACCAATGGTTGGTCAGGGACGGATTCGTGAATTTGAATTTCTGGGGGAGTGGGATCGACCAAGGATGACTCTTGACCAATCATAGGATCAGCTGGCGGAGGACTCAAAGAAAGTCGATTATAACCAGGTGGAAGGCATGGTGTAGAACCGGCTGGGTTGTCCAAGACTTGCTTGGCTTCATCCATATAAGGACAAAGGTGAATGGCATGGTGCCCTTCACACAACTTACAGGGATTGGTGATCTTACCCTGCTTCTTAGAATTCTTATCAACACCAGTTGAAGATGTGCCCCCAACCTTGCTCCCGGAAGTCAAAGCCAATGGTGGGCGACCGTTGGACCATGCTTCAAGCACCTTGGGAATGCCAGGGCAGTCTCGAAGCAGATGGTCTCCCGTGCACAACATGCACGGGAACTTGACTTTCCGAGGAGGGTTGGAAGGACTATCAAGAAGAGATTCCTCAGGGACAGTAGCTGTACATTTAGCCTCTCGCTTATCGGACTTCTTCTTCTTCGTCTTCTTCTTCTTCTTCTTAGCCACCTGGTTACTTGAATCCAGACTTTCACCAGGCGAAGTAGAAGAGGAGGACGCAGAAACGGGCGAAGAAGGGGAGAGGTCCACCTTGGAATAAACATGATGTTGTTCAGGTGGAGAAACTGATTGAACAGTAGTGGAGACATTCGGGACAACAGAGGTTGAGAACAACCAAACAGGCAACCCAACAGTTAACCCAGGAAGGGACAACGTCGCCATGTAAGGAGCACCAACATTTCCCAAAGGAGGAAAATGACCAGGATTCCCTTCTGAGGGGATTCCTTGGTTGGTAAACTCTGAAAAAGTTGCCATCAAACTCAAAACCACACACGGGCTGAAAACGAGTTAAGGGCACACGATCAAACGGTCAACAAGCAATATCTAAGCAGGCGTGTAATCGTGGGCGATTAATTTTACCACATTGGAAAGTAAGAAATTCTACCGTTTCATATTTTAAGAGTCGAGAAACGATAAAAAGATGACTCTATCTCTTTCAGAGCTGACACAAGCGTGAAAGGACAAGCGCTTGACGGTCTTTTCAAGTTTAGGGAGTCAGAAAAGACCAAATGACTGCTCAGGAAAAACTAGGCACAAAGGGTGTACCAAATATCCGTGAACCGCAATATACACCTTGGTTTCAATAATGAAACAGAAATCGACCAAGGACTTTCCGTACGTGCAGGTAGTCTCCCCGAATGCTGTGTTCGGTGTATCACGGGTATAGGGCGGCAGACTCGGCTTCCTGTGGATAAAGGATTGAAAACCTATAGGGGTCTCCCTTTATATACGCGACGGTACGGGGAGCGCAAGTCCGTACTAGCGCCGTCTAAAGCCAACAGGCGAACGACAGCTGCTAGGTTTAACGACGCCGGAACACGTCTCTAGCCTAGACCTTCTAAATATGTTTCGTTAAGTTCCAATGTTTCCTTAGGTTAATTGAATAAATTTTACAGTTGATCTTCAATTAAGTTTCAATTTCCAGGCCCTATCGTATGTAGTGTCTCGAAAGACTCCTAAATGCAAAGCTATATGCCACAGTGCAACATTTCGTTCGATGAAAACTAGTTAAATAAGAGTTGAGAGCTTTTATACAAACGAAATGAACGGAAGACAAACAATTAGATCTCTAATGCAACTGATGCAATTGAAAAAATTTCATTCAGACACTAATCACTAGCGATATGGAAAAGATCACAATTTGCACCAATTAACAAAAGCAAAAGAGATTTTTTTTTTTGATTTTCAATGTTTAATAGCTAATGTGCACTGAAAACAAAAGGAACAATTTGAGAAACGATATTCAAGAGAGCGAAACAAACAAAATTCACTCAACAATGCAAGCAATCAGATCCCCAAATCGACCAAAGTCTCTCAAAGCAAAGAAAAGACTCAAAAGCTTCCAATGGACCGTGTGATCTAGGTCCAAAGCAAGACCAAACGAATTTCGAATGAAGGAATGAACAATCACCCAAAAAACGCAACAAAACAATCAACGACTACTAAGAGGATGTGGAGAATCAATCAGCAAGTTGACAGGACAATCAAGACACCAAAACTCCCAAGGAGGGCTCAATACACTAAGCCACTAGATGCTCTAGGGCTGAAAACGTGAAATCGGTAGATAGAGGCAAACAACCAAAGGACAGAGGCGAATTCCCAGTCAAACAAGACTCCAACACGCTCAGGCGGTCGGAAAATCAAGAAGAAAAGCACTGATCAAATCCAGAGAGCCCAAAAATGAAGAAACTCAAAAAACTCACAGGGGTGGCGCGACTGTAAGTGTGAAACTGGCGCCAGAAGTCAATTGGCGCGGGCTAGACAAAGGCAACGTGCGCCAATTGGCGCGACTGTCGGGTTAAAAACCGCGCTAGTCGAGTTTCTCAGCAAAAATTAAAAGCAAGCTACTCCAGAAGTAGACCAATGCAAGCTAAGCAAACCAAGAAGCTAAAACAATGAAAGAATCCAACCCAGAAGGTTCATCAAGCAAGGAAGAACAATCAAAGCGAAACAACATAAACGAGACAATGAAAACCGGACGATCCCCAGCGGAGTCGCCAATTTGTTGAGGAGGTAAATCCCCTCTGCGGACAAAGGCGATCCCTACTAGCCCAGCAGGGGTCTAGCAACAATCAAACAATGTTATGACGCAAGCTCCTAGTTACGAATGGAAAGACTAGGAATAGAAGCCTACCTGGATTCCAACGCTATAATCTGAAGAAGAAATGTCCCCGTTCCTCAGTCCCGGCAGATCACAATCCCTCCACGATCTCCGCGGATGAACACCTGCACATGGAATAAACGAACAGATACAAGCATAGAAACCAGCATACGTAACTAAACATCAGTCAGAAAGGATGTTACTCGCATTAACATGATGGAAAACGGAGTGGAACCATAATCATAATCATCTATTAAATAATAAACGAAGAGAGATTACAAACAAGTTCTGACGTCGCGGTCTCCTTCAGACGGGTCTTCGGTCGTCCACGTCTCGCAAAGCTCGCCAAGGAAAGGGGAAACCTCTCCGGAGTCTCTCAACAATGGTCTCCTTACTTGAGTTGGCCTTAAGGGAAAGAAGGGACCCTTTACAGCACAAAGGCTCTTGGGAATATGGAGATACTAAGCTTAGGCACTTCAAGACTAGCTTGCCATGGATTTGAGCAGGCTTTTATAGATGGGGAAGGAGGGAGTTGGGATCCCTATTATTATGGGATTGGCCCTATCAACAAGGAAGGTTCCATGGAAGGTGGCAAAACCACTTCCCTTCCATAGAACTCCCGCAACCAAACCTCCCAACTCAAGATAGGCAATGGTTGTGAGTTTGTTTGAACTCAACTTCCGCCATCCATATTTAAAAAACAGTCCCTAAAATGGGTGGCGCGATTGCTGCTCTATGACAGAGCGCCAAGTGGCGCGACCTCTATGCAGGATTTTCCTCATTGGCGCGAGTACTGAACTGAATTCCCGCGCCAATGCAAAAAGGGATTTTTTTCATGATTTTTGCAAGGAGATGTCTCAAGGGAAAATAAAGCTCATGCTTAGAGGGATGCATTGATGATGTTTTCAAGGCATGACAATGTTCACAGGTCACGAAATGGGTCCTCCATTGTGCGGGACGGGGAATGGTAGGGACGGTGACAAATTACTGTGTAACACCTTTTTAGGGATATCTATAAAACATAGCTAACTCTAACCAGAGATGGACTAGGAGGGCATTTACCAGATATTTCACCTCTGAAAAGAGGATGAGATCTGGAGGCTATCTGGCCCTTTCCAGACTATGTCTAAGAGTGTGGGGAAAAACACAACAAGTGGTACATAAATCTAAATGCAAAGGGAAGAAATAACAGATTGCAGACATACAATAGCGTGTATATCAAGCATGCACATATACTCAAGAAATAAGAGAACGTTGAGCCATTTTATTAATCTGATAAATACAGAGGAGTAAAATTAGTGATCAAGTGATAGCATCTAAATATTGCATAAGGCAAGTCAAGATCTATTCTCAGAATGCTGCATGGAATGACTGCATTTCATATCTTTGTTGCATGGGACGGCTGTGTCTCAGATTTGCGTTTCAGCTAATGAAAACGGTTGTGTCGCTAGCCAGACATATCTCCTTGTGGATCTGTGCTCTCCTCCAATTGATCACGCCTCCACTATCCAGGATCTGCAATAATACGATCACCCGCTGATCCATAAATTCCCCCAATAGACGCGCTGCTATTTCTACGCTTAATCTTCTGTCCACGATCCTCTAGAATACACGCGGAGCTTCCCAAATACGGGCTGCGTCCTTTTGCGCAGCTAATAAACGCGCTGATCCTCCACAGGTGCTGTGCAGTTAATAAACGTGTGGCTCCTCCACAAATACAGTAGATCTATCTTCCTATAAAGATACTGACAAGACTACCTCACCCGAGCAGGCACTCGAAGTCCCCTGGGGCTGAGGGCGAGATCTTTGAACGGAGACACTCAATGCGCTAAACAGCGCTGCAGATAGGCTAAACAACCAGCATGCTCAATAGTCGCAATAACTAGATTCAAATTACATAAATTCTCCATGATGTCAGAATGAGGAAAATATCTTCTTTATATAGCGTTGGCTGCTCTCGAAACATACGGCCACCTCCACCCATGATACCACGGTAATATCCCTTGGCTACGTGCGTCTCCACCCACGATACCATGGTAATACCCCTTTGCTGTGTGCCCGATTCGGTCCCCTTTATTACCACGTGCGTCTACTAGGAAATCCCCCCTTATTTTAGGAGTGAGTTGTGTTCCCTTTACTCACTTTTATTCATAATCTAACTACATAAAATGCAAAATTGACCAAATCGAATATTCCAATTAGCCATTGCTAATTGGGAATATTACAGTCTCCCCCGGCAAAATTTTGCTTGTCCCCAAGAAACTGTAGTGATGGATGCTGCAATATTTTCTCATTCTCCCAAGTAGCATCCTCATCTGGTAAATTCTTCCACCTCACCAAGAACTCCCGGATTGTCCTGTTCCGAAATTGCCTTTTCCTGGTATCAATAATTGCCTCGGGCTGTAATACCAAATGCCCTTCATCATCTGTAGGCAGCAGCTCCTATGTCACTATCACTTGCTGCCCCAATGCCTTCTTCAGGCATGATACATGGAAAATGTTGATCCTCTATCCCCAAGCAATTATCCAAACAAAATGAGCCACCTCCCAACAAGGTAACTCCTGAAAATCTCCTTCCACCTCAAGCTACGGTAATGAAGGTGGGCTGAAAATCTGAACTTGGAAAGCATCATAGCTTACCCTATGTTGTCCTTCTCTCCACTCATGACAAGTGTAGAGTGTATGCTGATCTTGGGCTGCAAAAGTATTTCCCTCAAATGGAAAAATGAAGAAAAAGCCTCCAAAGAGTTCTCCTCCAACAATGAAGAACAAGCTGGCCCAAAACAATCCATCCATGAAGAATAGGACATGGTCATCCTGGAACATCCTAATGAGAATTTTGCTGAAGGTTTTACATGATGATACATGATGCAAACAATTTCTCACAAGGATACATCGCAGTCCCATCCACTGCAAATTTTGCAAATTACATGGCAAGCAATGTACATGATTCATCACATATACTAAAGGATAGTAAATGGTTGAATGTAACAACAGTACATGATCAAGCACTTTCCCATGGCTATAAAATGGATGAATATCAATCTTATGGCCCACCTCAAAAGAGAACAAACATTTGGCTGTGGTGGCCATATCTCCTCTCATGCTCCCATTAGAACATGTAGTGCAGAAATTGTGAGAATTCTTCCCACTCAAGGACACATCCAGCTCATGTGTCTCCCTCATAATCAAGCCTCCCATACAAATTTGATCTATATCAGAAAATGAAGACATGATCGGCATCAAAATGAAGAAAATGCTGAAGGTTACAAGTGATGCAATAAGGTACCAACAGCTTTCCCAGTAGGGACAGCGTAGTTTTACAAGTTGCTGCTTGATAAAAGTAAATGGAAAAATGTTTCTTTTTACATGGTTAATCATGCATGTCTTTATATGATACATGCTATAGTGCAGAAATTGTACATACATGTGGTGATAAAACATTCTCCCAAGGCCACAAAAGAGATGGCTGCCTCCATCATGTAGATTGGCCCAATATAACTCATGGAGCAATGTGAAAAGATTGCCCTCTTGTGAAGCAATGCACTGCATAAGATTGGTAAGAGTGTGCAAATCAATGAATGTATAAACAAACTCCTCACCATATGCTGGAATTAAGATGGTACATGGGTCCATAAATGAGTCCTCCACAGTGTTTTGGCATGCTATGAAGAAGAATGAACCATGTGCTGCAAGAATATAATCCTCCTCATGCTTGGAAACCCAAGTCAAGAAGAATATGCCATAGTGATAGATGTCTCTATCATCATTACCTCCTCTTTGTTCATCAAGTGCAACAAATATGAAATGATCCTGGGACCTGTGGGTTATGGATCCTCCATACTTCCACTGGGCGCATTTCATCCATAAGTCTATGCTCCAAAGTGACAGCATTGTGAGCTCATGCAAATAAGCTCTTGTTAATACAAAACTCTGTTCTTTGACATGTTCCTTGTCAAAGACTCCTCTAATAATGTTGCAACAAATGTGGAATACCTCCCAAGTTGGAAGTGCCTTCAAGCCATCATCAAAGATCAAGGAGATAATGCCATCTCCTCCTCCTACAACATCATACAAAGTGTGAGAGCAAAGCTGCTCTTGCTTTCCCAAGAATAAGCAAAACAACCAAACTTTTTGCTGCCTCCCCATACTTCCATCATACAATTCATGTGATGAAAACACAATGAATGATATGAGTGTCACATCAACACCATGCATCCATACTCTATGCTGCTCAATGATGCAAGTATCCATCCTCCTACTCTTAAGAAGAGTGTTTGCCAATTGATGGCCAAACTCTTTCGAGACCAACCAGCGCAGCCAAGCCTTTTGCTGCCCGATATCATATATTTGCAAGTAGCCTCCCAGCTCCTTGCTCATCAACCACATCCATTCAATCACTTGTGGATGCCTCCTTATTCTCCTCATCTTGGTACTCCTCCCATGAGGGCTACCATCCTCCCAAATCAAATTCCTGTCTTTGTGCTTCATGGGATTTTGAAATGTAAGCTTCTCAAGGATCAATGAGACCCTATCAAGAATCAAATAGGTGGTAGGAAAAAACCTCCCATCATGATGTGTATGGCTCAAGGAATATCAAATACAGGCATGAGAGATGTTATCCATCTTAAGATGTCCTCCATCTTCTATCTGCTCTTGTGAGAAAGGAAGAAAATCTTTGCACTCCATGGTGTGTTGAAGTGCACCTCTGATGATATCTCTCCTTGAGACCTCCCTTTTATCAATAGTATTCCAAAACCAATGAGGTCTTGGATCTGAAAGTAGAATTTCCTCTTTGAGCTGAGAGGAGCTCATTGAGAAAGTGTCATCTTGAAGGGAGAAAGGGTTTATTACTCCAAGATGTCTATCATCAATCTTCAAGGCTTCAAACCCCAACCTCCAATGTGATGTACAATCCAACAATGGCTTATGAGAATGATGGTTTGATTCCTTCTTGAGTGTTTCCATGTTGCATAGCGCAGTGCAACCAAGCTGCTCTATAGTAGCAATGGGATTTGACCCTTGGTCATGCAAAAGTAAATCTCCACATTGATAAAAAGAATTTGCTGCAACAATGGAATGTGGAAATATTTTCATACCTTGATGTGCATTTGGAACTTCTTGCAGGGCTGCAAGAGTCCTTTCCTCAAAAGTGTTGGCTGCCCCAACTGTTGATGCATGTGATGGCTCCTCCATGAGTGTGACATCGTTATCACAAGCCTCCTCAAGAGGTGATGTGATATTTTATTTCTTTGCTCTTTCTCCATCAAAGGTTTGGATCAACCTTTGAGTGAACTTTGAAAAAGTATTCACCCTTGCATGGCTCAAGAGGCTGCACCACCAATCATAGGCTTCACCCTCCAAGTGCAGCACTAATATTTCAACAGCTTCTTGCCTTGCTACAGGATGTAGTAGGAAAAATGCCTCCAACTTTCTCGCTCAAGTTCTTGCATTAGATGACCCATCAAAGGTAGACAACAAAAATCTATTGCCTTTGATTTCTTTTCTGCTACATGGTCTCTTCTCTTCCTTCAGCTGGATGAAATGAGGAAAATCTAGAGTCTCCCTGAAGGCTCTAGGTTGAGATCTATACTCAACAAGGTAATCTCTGAGGATCTGATGATCCAAGTATCTTCCATGCTCAATATCTTCTTCTTGATGAGAATAGGAAGTGCATGGTACTTCCTCTTATTTTTCTTCAATCTTCTTGACCTCCTTGGAGATGTCCCCTTTGGATCTAAAAATAGATGAGAATAAACTCATCTTTTTCAAAATTCTGATCTTCTTGGTCTTAGATTCACTGGGTGTATCCACATGCTCCCCATGATCCTATGTGCCCTCATCCTCCAAGTGTGAGGTAGACATTTTGATGGTTTCCCCTTCCGTTATTCGGTCAAGCTGGAAAGAGGTATCCAACCTTTCCACCCGATATCAAACCGTGAAATCAATGGATCCATCATATGTGGGAAAAGGTGTCCTCCTAGTGGTACGCTGCAACTCTAAAATCTGTGTGCTAGACCCCCCACTGTTCCTTCCTCCTTCATCTTGCCTAAGATGATAATAATCATTGAAGGGCAATGCTGCTATGAATTTTTCCCCCATGGACTGCCATTCGTGGAAATAATCTCCATCATGATAATGTCGATGTTCTCTGTGATGGTCGCAGGGTCTCTTGTCCCGCTTGATCTGAACAAAGTCTTTGAATAAAATGGCATCCTTGAACTCCTGCCCAGCTGCCTGGTACTCAGCAAAATAATCAAATATGCGGTCAGACTCTGGTTCCTCCTGTGCTTCTGCCCCAGTATCTGCACTCAGAAAAGTGGGCATAGTAGCACGAGTGGGGGCATGTGATGCCTGGTGCAGAGTGGCAACCTGCTCCTGCAAAGGGTGGGATGTGCCTAACCCCACACCAACCTGGAAACCCTTTGGGATTTCACGCTGTCTAGCCTCCACAACCATGAATATCTGACCCATCACCTCTATCTGCCTTGACAGATCCTGCATTGATCTGAGGAGTGCTTCCCCAAACTGTTTGCATCACTATCCTCCGCCATCGGCTCTCCCTACTCTTCTTCTACTGCAGGCTCCTCCTGTTCTGTGTCCACCACTCGAACACAGTCTCCCTCTCCGTAGGTTTTCTCCAACCTACGCTCAATATCTCTGTACTTCCTACCTCGGTGGTAGATGTAGGGTTTTTCTTCCGATGACATAAACTACTAGCTCCATAGGCTGAGCCAGATCTATGCTCTGATACCACTGTAATATCCCTTTTTAGGGATATCTCTAAAACATAGCTAACTCTAACCAGAGATGGACTGGGAGGGCATTTACCAGATATTTCACCTCTGAAAAGAGGATGAGATCTGGAGGCTATCTGGCCCTTTCCAGACTCTGTCTAAGAGTGTGGGGAAAAACACAACAAGTGGTACAGAAATCTAAATGCAAAGGGAAGAAATAACAGATTGCAGACATACAATAGCGTGTATATCAAGCATGCACATATACTCAAGAAATAAGAGAACGCTGAGCCATTTTATTAATCTGATAAATACAGAGGAGTACAATTAGTGATCAAGTGATAGCATCTAAATCTTGCACAAGGCAAGTCAAGATCTATTCTCAGAATGTTGCATGGAATGACTGCATTTCAGATCTGCGTTGCATGGGACGGCTGTGTCTCAGATCTGCGTTCCAACTAATGAAAACGGCTATATCGCTGCCTAGACATATCTCCTTGCAGATCTGTGCTCTCCTCCAATTGATCACGCCTCCACTATCTAGGATCTGCAATAATACGATCACCCGCCGATCCAGAAATTCCCCCAATAGACGCGCTACTATTTCTACGCTTAATCTCTTGTCCACGATCCTCGAGAATACACCCGGAGCTTCCCAAATACAGGCTGCGTCCTTCTGCGCAACTAATAAACGCGCTGATCCTCCACAGGTGCTGTGCGGTTAATAAACGTGCGGCTCCTCCACAAATACAGTGGATCGATCTTCCTATAATGATACTGACGGGACTACCTCACCCGAGCAGGCACTCGAAGTCCCCTGGGGCTGAGGGCGAGATCTCCGAACGGAGACACTCAATGTGCTAAACAGCGCTGCAGACAGGCTAAACAGCGAGCGTGCTCAATAGTCGCAATGACAAGATTCAAAATACATAAATTCTCCATGATGTTAGAATGAGGAAACTATCTTCTTTATATAGCGTTGGCTGCTCTCGAAACCTACGGCCGCCTCCACCCATGATACCACGGTAATATCCCTTGGCTGCGTGCACCTACACCCACGTCGATACCATGGTAATACCCCTTTGCTGCATGCCCGATTCGGCCCCCTTTATTACCACGTGCGTCTACTAGGAAATCCCCCCTTATTTTAGAGTGAGTTGTGTTCCCTTTACTCACTTTTATTCATAATCTAACTACATAAAAGGAAAAATTGACCAAATCGAATATTCCAATTAGCCATTGCTAATTGGGAATATTACAAACAGGTTATTAGCCTCCCTGCTTAACCATCAAACAATTTTTTAGTGGACACCATTTTTTGATACGTTAAGTTGGAAGTGTGAATCAGGATTTGGTTTTATTGTTTTTGTTATCACAGAGCGATAGATTGATCCCAAAAAGAGGATCCATCAATTTGGAAGTAGCTAGATTCATGCTCACGCAGAAGCAAAAGGGAAATGGCCATACCCATGCCCTCTCTCCTTCCCCCTCCCCTTCCAGAAAAGAATACAAGAAGGAGATGGTAGCCACTTTATTGAAGAATGCTGGTGCTGCTAACAACAATTGCAGAATTATTTCTTTCAATGGAAAATCATCAACTGTTTCCCAGGCTTCACAAGAAAATGTGCTGGCTAATCTCCTTATTTCTAGAAGAGCACGCAGATATATTCCTCAGGTAAGGATTGGATTTCATAAATTTTCACTAACCATTCCATAATCAGATCCTGAAATCCATTGATGTTTACTCGTTATTGAATCAAAGCCTTGATGGTATTTGTCATTGCAACATTATCCTATCTTGAGGAATGTTTTACACATATTTTTTCTTCTTTTCTTTTTCATTTGCAATGCTGAAATTCGCTACCACACTCATTCCAATTTCTAAAGAAAATTTAGAAAATTTATTAACAGAATGGTGTTAGAAATAATTTTAGTACATATAAGGATCCCATCGCAAACAGAGCCATGATCCCATTTTGTTTTTTAAAACCATTGATGTCATCTTGGGGCACCAGATAAACTACATAGTATTTGGGGCTTTTGTTATTAGTACACTGGATATGCCTATCTGAGGATCATTGTCCTTTGTCTTTTTTTCTTCACCTGGTAATTTAACTTATCCATGATGATTGTAGTCTGCAGATAGAACCCTGGATGCGCCCGACCTTCTGGATGATTATTACTTGAATCTATTGGATTGGAGTTCCACCAATGTTTTGTCCTTAGCCCTGGTAAACACTGTATACTTGTGGGATGCTTCTGATATTTCTATATCTGAGCTTCTGAAGGCAAATGAAGAAGAGGGTCCTATTACTAGCGTTAGTTGGGCACTCGATGGGAGGCAAATTGCCGTTGGGTTGAATAATTCTGTTGTACAGTTATGGGATTCGCAATCTGATAAAAAGGTAAATAAAACATGTTTATCTCTTCCAAGATTTTCTCATTCTAATGTAATGGAAATCTCTGAATTTGACATGATACCATTGCAGCTAAGAGCCTTGAAAGATCATCATGAGTGTGTTGATGCACTTGCTTGGAGTGGTCCTATTCTCACCACATGAGGGCGGGATGGGATTATAATCAATCATGATGTTCGCATCCATGACCACATTGTTCAAACATACAGAGGACATACCCAGGAGGTTTGTGGATTGAAATGGTCTCCTTCCAGCCAACAACTTGCAAGTGGGGGAAATGAAAATCTACTCTACATTTGGGACAAGAGCATGGCATCCCATAATCCTTCCTCTCAATAATTCCACCAATTAGATGAAAATTGTGCAACAGTCAAGGCCTTGGCATGGTGCCCCTTCCAGAACAATATTTTGGCATGTGGTGGAGGAAGTTCAGACGGTTCTATAAAATTTTGGAACACTCAAACAGGTGCCTGCCTGAATACCGTCGACACCCATTCCCAAGTCTGTTCATTGTTGTGTAATGGACATGAGCGTGAGTTATTGAGTTCACATGGGCTAAATCAGAACCAGTTAACCTTGTGGAAATACCCATCCATGGTGAAAATTACTGAACTTACAGGGCATACTGCTAGAGTTCTTCATATGGCACAGGTATGGAAATTCATGTTTTTCTATGATTATTTATGCCTGCATCCATGTTTTCCCTTCAAAGTTTTCCTAACGACCCTTACCATTGTTTTACTTCTTCAGAGTCCTGATGGGTACACAGTTGCATCAGCTGTAGCAGATGAAACACTCAAGTTTTGGCAAGTTTTTGGGGCTCCCGATGCCTCAAAGAAGAAGACTAAGACTAAAGATGAAAAATGGGCTTTCAACTTGTTTCATACTCACATCTGCTAAGAATTATCTGTCGAGATTCATGGAATAAGGATGGATGTTCACTCAAGGTAGTAATTAGATGCTCTGTTTTCTGTCTACAAAGCTCTTTTGTAAGCACTCTATAGTTCTGTTGGATGTTCATGTAGTACATTCCAATTTCTTCTTTGTAATATATTATAATTTATTTGTTTGTACTAATCGCATGAATTGTGTATAGAGGGGCTTGCGGCAAGTTTCATGCTCACATCCTATAAGTATTTGTCGATATTCATGGAATTAGAATGGAGGTTCAACTCAAGGAAATAATTAGCTGTTTTGTTTCTGCTTGCAAATTTCTTTTGCAGGTGCTCTATAGTTATGTACTCATAGCATGAATTGTGTATTTTATCTATTGTGGACCCTGATGAAACAATTTTGCAACAGCTTTGTGAGACAATGAGCCATTTCTTCAGCTGCGTGATAAGCTTAAAAATGGTTTTGGCAAGTCTTTGGAGCTTCAAAGACGGTTCCAAAAATGTTACTTTATGGCTTTTTGAAAGTATCTGATTCACATCTATGAAAATGCCTCCATGCTTCTATACATGGAATGATGATGAGGGGATGCTCAATGTCGCAGGTAATTCTTGAATTATTTATCTTGTTCATTAGCTGTAAGGAACTTATATCTATATTTTTTATCTCCAGTATATGTTTATTTCTGTAATATGGTACAGTATCCCATCATGCAATTTTTGTCACATATATGCATTCTGATATGTTAATCAGAGTAACTAATCACATACATAAGTGTTACTCTGACTCATGTTGCTACAATTCTAACATTAAAAAATATTGATTGCATTGAACTGACTAAATCCTTAAATAAGCAGACACTAAATTGAGAGCTTCTCATGTCCTGCCATGACAGGAAATATGGACATCTTGTGTTGTATCCCTGTTGCGAGGTCATGTCCATGGATTTTAAAATTTGCTCTTGTGGAACTGCTGGCTTCATCAATAATCCTTTTCGTGTGTCTCCAAACAAATCTTGAGTTTTGTGCAAATTGTTCCTTCTTGTTGTGTCGAGTAATCATCACTTTGACTAATGAGCCATTAATTTTTATATTCCTCTGCTCTCATGGTCCTAATCAATCATTATTTCCCTATGCCGCCCAACACATCTTGAATTTTTTTTGAAAATTTTCACGCTCATTGGTTCTATCTCGTCATTATATCTTGCCTATGATTACTGGCATCTATTATTGGGTTGTTGGAGAGACCAATCATTCTTATCCTATATTCCTTTGCATTTCAAATTGGTTTAGGTTCTGGAATTTTTGTTTTGTCGGATAGCCATCCTGTGCCTATATTTTTCTATGAAACTTTGATTGGTTTTGGAGTTGTTGCGAGTCCTCCATCTGGGTCCCCGCTGGATTCTTGCCTTATTTTGGCTTGCATAACACACTTTTTTTTCATACTCAATGTTCATCTAATTAGAATGTCTACAAGTACCTTTGATTTAAACATTCCACAGGTTACCACTGCCATGTAAATCAAATTAAGTTGAAACTTCAATCATGGTTTCATTTTTTAATTTTCACTTCCCAGTAAATTTTGGTAATGAATTCAGTTAATGATGAACCAGAAATAATCAAATGAAACTTTCTCTCTTTGCCTGTTCTTAAATTACCTTCCATTTTTTACTTTTCACTTCCCCGGTAAATTTTGGTAATGAATTCAGTTAATGATGAACCAGAAACAATCAAATGAAACTCTGTCTTTGCCTGTTTTTAAATTACCTTCCAAGGTAATTTAAAGAAAGTACTGACTGGTATACTTGCTGCATTTAGTTTGTCAGATTTATTCAGAATTTGCGGATGATTTTATATATCGCTGATTGATACTCAATATTACCATTTACCAGATGTCCAACAAACATATTTTCACCTATTTAGTCAACAATTAAAATTGGATCAATGAGATATAATCTGCAAATGAGGTCTGTAAAGAATCAGTGGGAATAATGAAGATAAAATTTTAGGGTTTCCTCTAATGTAGCACAATTTATTAAATGAGCAACATTTTGAGTTTGCAGGACACTGTTTAATTTGTTATGCATTGCTATACTTATCACTGCCATAACATTTGTCTAACACAATGAATTGCTTCTCTTCACTAGACATGTTACATAAGAGCGTTCAAGGTGCCTTTAAGTAACATGGGATCTTGACACCATTCTAAGATGTTCGAGGATGGGTTTAACTCTCTGAAGAAGAATCATAAAGAGAAGAGTAACATGGTTCCTCAAGTGTATTTTTTTAATGTCAATATCCTAAGGTGTGCTTTGTTTTTATTGGTTCTATACTTAGCTAGTTGAACTACAATTCTCCAGCACAACTGAATTGGTAAGTGACTCTCCTTGATACTATCTGTGCTTCATCTTTATTGTCTTTTATGGCATGAATTGTCTTGTAATTTCATTTTATTGTATTGCATCTTTACTGAAAATTGTCTCATTGTAGCTCTTCCCTCTTCCGTTTGGGCATTGACATCAATATCTATTGATGTCTGCCCCATAGCCCCATAATCTTCCAACGACATTTTTCAATGCCACCAATCGAGAGGAAATTTTTTACCCTTCAGCTTCTTAAATTGAAATCAACTTGAAGTCTTTCTGGGATTAATGTTCAATGCATTGGGAATAATCGAGACAGAAGACAAAATTTTGATAAGCAACCTCCATTACTTCAAAGCTTTTGATAATTTTTTTGAAAGGGCAATGTTTGTCTGTGGATATAAATTAAAGTGTTTAGATACAGGTTTTCTGAAAATAGTTAAACTTTCAAAATTCTACTGTTATTCTGGTGCTTAGGGTTCTGAATTACAATTTCACATTGAATCAAATAATAAAAAGTTCAGCCTTGTATTTAAATCGAAGTGTTTAGATATACAGGTTTTTTTATAATAGTTTAACTTTCAAAATTTTACTGTTATTCTGGTGCTTAGGGTTTTGAATTACAATTTCGCATTGAATCAAATAACTAAAAGTTCAGCCTTCCTATATTTTCCTTTACTCAATCTACAATATATATACTTCAGTGGCATAAATTATACTATGAATGAAGTTTTGACATTACATATCTGATCTATCCAATGCAATTAATTCAATTCTTAGATTCTTTAATTACACTTTTAATAACTTATGAAAATAATGACAAGTTGCAGTGAACATTTCTCTAGAATAAAATGTTCTAAAAACAACCGTGAAAAGTGAATTGCTTAATTTTTTTTAAATTTTCATATATAATGGTGTTACAAGTCAATATATTTTATTATTAAAATATGATATTCATTACAAACTCATAAATTAAATATCAAATATTTATAAATCATTATTATTATTATTTAAAAAAATTAGAGAGAGTATGAACAGGGGGTTAACTATGAATTTTTATTTTTAGATTTTAAAATTGCATTGCAGAATTTTCAATATAACATATAAATAGAATATATAATCTATAAATTATGATTATTGAGTTTGAAGGTTCTTTTTAAATTGTTGAATAATTATTTTTATTATAATATTGCAAAAATTTCAATGTGACAAATACATGGACTATATCACATCTAAATTGTAATCATATATCAATTCTTAAAGCTTTATATATCAAGTTAGGGGTGAGTAGGTTTCAAAACTATGGCAATTACAATGTATTGGTAAAAAAATATCAAATTGTGTAAGACAATGAAAGGGGTGGAGCGGTTAGCTTTGCAATGAGATGGATCATGATTTTAAATGTCACAAATGAGTCTGTTGTGACATGTGGATATTGCAACTAAAGGTTATCTACAAGACCATTGTGACCTAGACTTGGTGATGGACATACTAGCAAGAAAAAATTGTTATTTTAGAGCTTTCATCAATGACAATAAGTAGAACTGTATATGGGTCTAACTACCCATTATATAAACCATTGTTGGATTTTGGCATGCCTAACCTAAAATATTTTCTATAATACTTTATGTTAGTAGATTAGAATGTTTTCTAGTACCTCTAAAATCTAACATACCCATCAATATTTCATGGCTGTTATACATTTTTTCTTTTCCAAAGTAGCTTGCGATACCTTTATGTATCCCAAGTGGTGTAGATTTTCATTAGGAGATAAATTAGCTTCACTCAAACTTGATTCATAGTTTAATACTTTTCATTTTCACTTCCCAATAAATTGTGGTAATGAATTTTGCAAATGATGAATAAGAAATAATTAGTTGAAACCCTTGTTGTTTTATTCTTAATTCTATTGTAATTCAAAGGAAATATTGACAATGTTTTAACTTAATGTATCAACATTTAGTGTTTTAGATTAATTCCAAATTTGTCAACAAATTATAATGATAAAACTACAATAATAATTCAAGCCACTAATATGAGTATCTATCGTAACATAAAAACATCTCCTTCATGTATTGTGTCTTTTAAGTTACTATTGCCAAATTCATCCACGTTTCATGGAATGTTGAGTAATTGCAAACTTGAAAATCACTTGGTAATATTTTCACTTCTCTTTACTGATTCACATTAGATTAGTTATGTAAGATTTGTTGGGTATGATTTTTGGTACAAGACACTTATGTTCCTTCAGGGGTTTAATTGTCGGTACATTGGATTCCTTGCACATGTATTTTATACACAATTTACGTGCATTTTCATGTAAATTGAATGCAATCCTTAAAGTGAATTCAATATGAAACTTATTTATTTGCAACTTGTATTAGCAATCTCTTAAATATTTAACAAAAGGCATAATGATAGGATCTTGTAATCAGTTCTCTAAAATATAATGTTTTACAAACAATTATAAACATTAAATTGTTTAATTTATATTGTTTTTTATATATACAAGTAATTACATTTTATTAATAGTATAAATTAGTGTAAAATTTAGCATTAAATAGTAAACATGTGTATTTATAGTGGGAAAAACCTTAAACGAAGGAAAATAACCCACTGTCAAACAGAAAAAGAGCATCTGTCTCAATCCACCATTAAATTCATCATATAACTTTTTACAGTTACCAAAATCCTTAAAAAGCACAAAATTGGATCCTTTTTTCCCATCTCTTTGCCTTCTACGCTTTCACTAGATATATACAACAAGGTTTTTTCCTTGGTCATTTGTTCAATGGGAAAGTGCTCACCATGCTTGTTGTGTTCTTCATTTAGAGGTTTCATTAATATAAAAGTAGAGCTTTTCCCTTCAACCTAATTTATAAATGAGAGTCTTATAGCCCACTGAATTTGCCAACATGGATCCTCTATGGAAATTGACTTCCAATATTTATTTTTTTGTCATGTACAAATATATTTGTTCTGGGAATGGATACAATGCCGCCATTATCAATGATGACTAGTTCCAAGAGCTTCTAGTGGAATGTGCAAGTTCAAATGAGTGTCCATTTAGATATAATCCACTATGCCCACCCATTTCCACCAAAAAGGATCTATATGTGGATAAGATAATTGGTTCTTTATTTCATATTTGAGACTTATGTAAGAAATGTCATTGGGTGGGGAGGTTTTTAGAGGTAATGTATCCATTTTTATTATATAATTATTTTGAGCCAATAACTAATGTTCATCATCAATAATGATTTGGTTCTTTGTTGTTGATGTGACCCGAGTGCAAAGTTTCTCAACTGCTAATCACCAACATGCATGGAAGGGTGGTTCTATTGCATATTCAGTTCATTGCTCAATTGTTTTTTTCTAATGCCAATTAAGTAGAATTATCTATATTTAACATAAGCACTCCATATTTATTTTGAATTTGATTTAAACTTCTACTTATGACACATCTAATGCAAGAGTAGAGGAAAAAGTTAATCTGATCCAAACTCTATCAATTGAAGGAAGTCCTATGCTTGAATTGCAGCTACATAACACTCCTACACAACCATGCAAAAAGTGTATATATACTCTATTATTTGAAAGTGATTACACAACACTCTATGGCCTTATATGTGCACACACAACTTTAGTGGTAAATTTGCCCATCCATACATTTATTTGTTACTTCAATTAACAAGATGCATCATTCTGTTGAGAGACACGTTACAACTCAGTATGGTGGGATGTTTTCATGTTACTATTATATAATTATGTATTAAAAATAAAATAAAAAGGGACTCCATTTAGAAAAAAATAAAAAATCCAAGTCATCTTTAGAGTGAAAAACATACAAGTTGACTTTAGAATAAATTTAGATTTATGTTTTTGAGTTAGAACTAGAAAATATTGTCAATTTTACTACATAATAATAATAATAATAAAAGTAGAAAAAAATGTTTTCTTATTTAGATTCTTTATAAGAAAAGTAATGAAGACTTATTTATGCTCATAAGTTACTAATGAAACTAGAAAATAATTGTTTTTATTAGTTAAAAAGGAACTGAAAAAATTGAATATATTCATAGTTGATTGCATGGAGAGTAACAAGGTGTTATACAACCAATTATGACAACAAAAATAAATAACTGTATATCTACATATGCCCATGACAAAAAATAAATAAATAAACAAAATAAATAAATAACTACACATGTACATGTGCATGACAACATCTAAAAAATAATGTAAATCCATCATAAACTATCAAGATGGATCTAATTTCTTAGGTTATACTTTTTTTATCATTTAATATGAAGGAAATAATACATGACATGTAATTAAATGATAACAAAATTATGCCTTAGGTCCTTGATAGATTTGGGTTTAAAATTAATCTACACTAGTTGCAGTTGATAGTACTACCAACAATTACTTGAACAAACCCCTTCATGCACAATTTCAAAAATACACAATGCTCTATTTAGAATCAAATATAAATATATACGTCCTTGGAGTCACCATGGGGGATTCCCATACTAACAAGCTTGAGAGTGAGTTGTAGATAAGACTACTTAAGCATGTAAAGGGGTCTATGTTCTTACTAAGGATGCCATATTATATCGACAATGTGATCAAAATTATAGGAAATTATGCTAGAGGTTTAAATCATAGATTTGATGAACAAAAGAGAGTGATATATGTAATAGCCATTAATCACTTATAGCCCATATAATTTTTGTTGGAGAGGTAAATCCCCTCTGCGCACAGAGGCGATCCCTACTAGCCTAGATTGGGGCTAGCAACAACCAAGTCACGCTAAGACGCAGGTTCCTAGTTACAAAAGACCAAGATGTGACAAGAGGCATACCTTAAGTCCCATGCTACTGTTGATTGTAGAGAAGATGGCACTTTTGTCCTTCGCCTTGGAAGATCACAATTCTCCCGCCTAGCACGTTCGAACACCTGCACGTACACGAAGAAACAACAACACACAAACGTAAAACCTAATACATGCAACTATGTATCAGTCAGAGAAGATACAATTCATAACATAAGACATGAACATATGAATGGAACCATAATCGAAGTCGTTTATTATTAATCACAACGAAAGAGAGATACAACCTGAGCTCTAACGCTAGATTTTCCTTCGGCGGGTCAACAGCGGAGCACGTCTCGATGAAGCTCGTCGGGATGGGACAAGGCTCTCTCTCTTCGGCTGTCTGACAATAGTCTCCTTACTACTGATTCAACTCTATTTAGGCTAGCTTGCAAAGGGAAAATGACAAGCTTATATAAATGGTGGAAGGGGAGTTGGGATCCCTACAATGGTGGGATTGGCCCTATCCTCAAGGAAGCTTCCATGATAGGTGGAAAACCACTTCCCCTACATGGAGATCCGGAGCCAAACTTCCCAACTCATTTTAGAGACTTGTTCAGGAGTTGGTTGGAATCAAACTTCTGCCATTTAATTTTGAAAAAAAATCCTTATTAAGCTTGGCGCGAGTAATACACTGGGACAAAGAGCTAGTTGGCGTGCCCTCTTTGGTGGATTCCCCCCATTAGCGCGAGGGCTGAACTGGATGGTCGCGCCAAGGCCAAAAGGTCTATTTTTAGGGTTTTTTACAGAAAATTGTCTTTAGAGGAATGATTTTCCTTGTTAAGTGGGAAGCCATGGAAGTGGTTTCAGGCCACGCTACTGCTCACAGGTCATGGAAAAGGCCCTCCAATGTGATGGACAGGGGATTGCAGGGACGGTGACAAATTACTGTGTAACAAATGCCCCCTAAAGCATGAGGCCTGAGAGAGAGAGAGAGCTGAAATGCTTTATGAGAACGTGTCCAACTGAAAACACCGCCGTCGGAAAACCTGCGTAGACAAGTACAACTGATATCTCAAATACATGATGTGTGGTATGGGCGTAGCCATCCATAATAGAGTATACAATAATCAAGATACAAGGCATGGACGTAGTCATCTAGTGAGGATCAATAAATAGACTCAGGTATGGTCACAACCATCCAATCAATGAGTCATGTAACCAATCATGATAATCCACAAAATCCGCAGCCTCGATTCCAACACAAAAAATCTAGGGTCTTGCGCTCCATCTTGACTCTAACAGAGTACAAGTTCAAGCATGTGAATAAGTGAGTTGAAGTCGAACATGCAGGAACATCGTCTGATTGCCAGCCAGTGATGAAAGTTGTTAACAGACGTGAGAGGAACCACCAATAATGAAAATGGCCCTCAAGTTACTATAGGTACAATCCACGGAATGTGAACAGTGAGCTGGCGTCAAACACCCACAGAATCATTCGATCGAAGGTCAATGATGAAAACCTTGCATCGAATGCGAATAACTTGCCATTGAGGCATGTAGGCTCCAAGGTACCAGAAGGGAGTCTCTAGATTATCTTCCTGGATAATGAGCTGAAGTCGACAGGAAGTAACCTTGATCGAAGGTGGGCCATAGTGTTTCCCACATCATCAACGTGAGATAGAGGAACATATTGTTTGTGAATCAGGATCAGATGAGAATCAGAGGAAGGTTGAAACTGCAGAGGTCAACTTCTCTTGAACATATCGGCGACACGACAGTGGACTTGGCAGTATTTGACATCAAAAGGTCAGAGGTCATGATGACGAGGCAAAGAGAAGATGAGAGGTCAAAAGGGATTACCCAAACTCATGGAGGCAAGCAGAGAATGAGATGAGATGTCCCTAACCTGACACGAATGTAGACAAGTGCCATGTTCAAGAGTGACATACTTCCGACACGACGATGATACTAGTTCCATTTTTTCCCCACCATTTCTGGCGAGTACCCCAATTATTTTTGAAAACAAGCTTGAAGGGGATAGCATATGCTTGCGATATAAGTTCATCCTTCGGACAAATCCATCCTAGTACATTTAACGAGCCCTAGGAAGGAGGAACTCGAGTATCGCCATTACGACTAAATCCGATGTCATCAGGGTTTAACGAGTTTTACAAAGGAAGAAATCGATGTCTTTTCATGTTTAGAGATTTTGAAAAGACAACGGAAAATTAAACTCCAACAGTCCCTTTTCGTAAATAGTTCCTCAGATCCGAAAAGGTAGAAAACTGTGTCTGAGAAAGCCTCCTAGTCATAATAGGCTAGGGTATTCCTTTTTCGTAAATAATCTATCCCAACGCAAAAAAGGGGTAAACATATACTGGGTAGATGTCGTTTCGTAGCCAATTTAACGAGATAAAAATGACAAGCGACTCGGCAATCTTTTTCATGTTTAGAGAGTCAGAAAAGAGCTAAAAGATGACTCCAGAAATGAATTTTTCGTGTTTTTACCGAGTCCGAAAAAGTTTAAAATACAACGCATATCGTCGTCCAAACCGCGTGAAAACCTGTTGTTGCACATGAAAGCGAGTGTAAAATCCATTTTTCGACAAAATATAATAAAATATTAGAAAAATGACTTTCAAAACCTAATTTAAACTTTGAAAAGTTATAAATATGCCAAAAATAGTAAAAACATATTCATTTTTACTTTTTAGCTTTCGTGAGAGCAACAGTGAGCTTTTGCTGTGCAAACTTGCGGCGACGATTATAAGAGGCGCTCCCCTTAGCTTTGTTTTGATTCATTTTTTATAGATTTCCATTGTGTTTTTTGATCCCTGAGGGGACCTTTGCAAAATTAGGGCTCGGCCAATTGGCGCGGGTATCAGGCATGGACCCGCGCCAATTGGATCCTTTTTGCAAAGGGGTCGCGCCAATGGCACAACTCAAATTTCCGCCTAAATTTATCAAAATGTGAGCCAATCAGATGAATTTCTGAGTGTTCCAGAGATCTAATGAGGTGTTTATGACCATGTTGGTGCAGATACACAACCACAATGGTGATCGAGTGGAAGGAAAGGGAGCATGGTGAAGAGGATGAAATGGCCATGCAGAATGAAGCATGCATGAACGCTCTCCGAAACCATGGTCTCAAAAATTTCTTCCTAACACCATGTTTGAGAGCACAACCTGAGCTACTGCAGTATTTGATTAGCATTTGGGACGAGAACGAAGAAGTGTTTAGGCTTTGAGACCAAGTGTTGGAACTTGAGGTCTCTGACATGTATTTCATAACTGGATTGTCCTGTAGAGGTCCAGTGCCAATCATGATAGGCAGTAGACCTTCTGGTGAGAAAATGGATATGGTGATGGCAAGAGTGTGCCCAGGGGCATGGACCAGATCAGGCAGTGGGAAGGTCGATATCCACACAGTCCCTGATCTAGCACTCCGAGTAGTCCTCCACACCATTACGCAGGCTGCAGGATCGCAGGCACCGCATGAGGCAACCAAAGCACAGCTCCTAGTAGCATCTGAATGCATGAACCCAACAATTTTTGATTGGGCCACTGCCGTAACAACGAACATCAAACGGCAGCTGATGAAGTGTAAGAAGGCCAAACTGAAACAATTTGGGTATGTTTCCATCCTGGTATCGTTCATTCTTGAATGACTACCAATTTTCCAGGGCCAGGGGGTGATAGTCGCTGAGCCATCATTGAGGGAGCCACAGATGGCTCGATGGGCAACACTCATGCCCAGATCAGGAGGGGGCTAGCAGATGTCCTAGAGGCCCGAGTTTTTTGTATGGCTATGGTGACAACTGATCGTTGTTGAGGACTGGTCCTATGCCGGTATCGACTTCACAAGAGACCCAGATCTTCCACTCCCGGAGGGGGATGACTGGGACGAGGAGCTGGGTAAGACTCTTTTTGATTTTTATGTATTTATGATTTTTTTGTGATACATGCCTATTCTAACAAACAGTTCTATATGTATGTAGACGTTGGCCCAGAGAGGCCCGCCGAGATGTCACCCATCGAACGGAGGACCCCTCTCGCACACAATCCTCAAGCTGAGGGCGGCGAAGGGAGCGATCTAGTCCAGAACCTGGAGGGTATCGCCCGGGGGATCCCAGATTACGCACGGCTAGAAGATGTTCTGATGGCTTACCAGAGACACACTGTGGGGGTGCCTAGTCGCCTCCACCGATTACTGAGGCGATTGGTGTGCACGGTGACATGCTACCATGAGCACCATGTTGATTAGTCATCTAGGGATTTTATATGCATATTTTTGAGAGACATGTTTTCTCCGACTATTATTAAAAAAAACATGAATATTTTTTATTTTATATGATGTACATAAACTGAAAACTATTCGACATATATATATATATATATCTATTTTTGGATGGATCTTTTTACATACGATGATGTTTTTACAAGTTGCGTAAATGTCTATCTAAAACCATATTAGCTACTGCATCTGTTAACGCATTCATGTGTCTGGGTGTGTGTTGATATATAATGTAATCAAAATTTCTTTCCAGTAAATGAATACGTAGATACAGTCGTAAAATGGTTGGGTTTCTAACTGAATAATGTCCATTAAGTTGTAATACTACAAGCTGTGAGTCCAGATACACAAGTAATGCATGAATACCGAGGTTAACAACCTCGTTTAACAATTCCAAAACGACACTATACTCGGCGACATTATTTGTGGTAGGCCCTAGACAAACACCTTGCAAATTGACCAACTCACCAGCAGGATCGTAGATTACCCAGGCTGCCGAGGACAGATTCCTGGTACTGCGGGAGGCACCATCCGCAAAACCGAAAAAAGGAGTAATAGACATCTGCACAATCAGGAAGACCCAATCAGCAGAAAGACGCTTACAAAGCACACCATACCACACATGCACAAAAAATGAAATCACTCACTTATGTACATACACACCACACAAGAATATCTCAAGCGTAGTACTTTTTGAGGTATAGCCCATTTCTAGGCTGCACTAGAGGAAAACCTTCGTAGTCGATTAGCTCATAGGCCCCATTTTTTAATACTCATTTAACTATATAGGGCCCATGCCACATGGGATGGAATTTTCCCACTCCAAGTTTATCGTGTGCTTGGTCATACAGGAGGACGAGGTCCCCTTCAATGAAAGAATGTGGAGAAACCGATTGATCGAAGTGGGCTTTGACCTGCTTTTTCTATGCCTCAATCACCAAGGAAGCTAAGAAACGGGTTTCATCCAGTCATTCCAAATACAAGAGACTTTCTTCCTCCGGAGAAGTGTCGGGCAATAGTTCCACAACCAACTTCAGGGAAGGAATTTCGAATTCAACCGGGAGAGTCGCTTCCAGACCATACACCAATTGAAAAGGTGTGAATCTGGTTGCGTTCTTTACAAACGTTCGATAAGCCCAGATAGATGAGAAAAATTGGAGATGCCAGTTGGATTTGTGGGTACCAATCATTCGTTGAAGCCACATGACCAAAACCTTGTTCATGGCCTCAACCTGGCCATTCACTTGGGGGTAGTATGGCGTTGAGCTATCATGGAATAAGCCCAACTTTTATGTTAGCTTAGCCATCATGTAATCCCGAAAATGAGTGCCATGATCGGTGACAATGGCTTGAGGGACTCCGAAACACGTAATAACATGGTTGAAAAGGCATTGGGCAGTTATCTTACTGTCGGCAGCTAATGTAGGCATCGCTTTGGCCCACTTAGTGAAGTAGTCCATGACAACGATTATATAAGCATGCCCCCTGGCCGAGTGAGGGTTACATGTTATAAAATCTATGCCCCATTTAGAAAAAGGGCCTACGGTAATGACATGATGCAAGGGTAGGGGTGGCGCGCGCATCTTGCGCTGAAAGACCTGGCATGCATGACATTTTCAGACTGCAACAATACAGTCTTTGAATATAGACGGCCAGAAGTAACCCGCACACAGAATATTTTGGGCGGTGACATATCAAGACATGTGACCACCACAGGTGCCACTGTGACAGTCATTCAGGACACTCTCAACCTCTTCTAGGGTCAAGCACTGGCGAAGCACAAAATCAACTCCGATGCGGTACAAGGTATCTCCTACAATGCAGTATGGTTGAGATTGATGCTGAATCTGTCGTCGAGCATCTTTGTCAATTCAGACCAGAACGTGGATGTTTGGAGATAGAAGATAATGTCACCGTACCATGGATCACGAGTGCTGATAAGAAAGAGTGTTTCATCTAGGATATGATCCTCGGATTGGGATGGAACGGAGTCTGTCGGGAGAGAGCAAATAAGATCAGAAAAAACCAATGATTTCGTCAACTTAGCAGTGGTGAACTCTAAATCGAACTCCTGAAGGATTACAATCCATTTGGAGTACTTCCCCCCCAGTAATTTTCGAGATAAAATGTATGTCATGGGGTTGCAGTCAGAAACCACGGTTACAGTATGCAACAAGATGTAATGGCGGAATTTTTGAACAGCCTGAACCACAACGAGCGCCAACTTCTCGACATGGGCATAACATGTTTATGTGTCGAGAATATTCCGAGATAGATAGTAAACTACGTGTTCATTTCCATCGTCTTCATCCTGTACTAGAACCATAGCTATCGTGCTAAACGCAACAGCCAAATAAAGGGTAAAATTGCGATGGTAGTTGGGAGGACGTATCAACGGAGCGTTAACGAGAAACGTTTTAAGCTTATCAAAAGATCGCTGAGCAATCTTGTCCTAATGGAAGGGAACGTCCTGTTTCAAAAGTCGTGTAAATCCCTTGGCCACTTTCTCATAGTTCGGAATAAAGCGTCATAAGAAGTTGGCTTTCCCCTGCAGACTTTGCAGTTGATGTAAAGAGGACGGGGATGGGAGGTTAACGATGGCCTCGACCTTGAGGGGGTCAAGGCGAATCCCATCTTTGGAGACGATGAATCCCAAAAGACGGCCATAATCCACGCAGAAGACGCACTTATGAGGATTGAGCCTAATATTGTAACGTCTGTAGCGAAGGAAAATCTAGCGGAGGTGTTCAGGATGGTCCTCACGCCGAGATGAATGGGCCGATAAATCATCCAGATACAGCTGAACAATATGACGTATTTCGTGGAAAGCATAGGACATAACGCGTTGGAAGGTGGCCCCAACGTTTTTTAAACTGAACGCGAGCTTTTTGTAAGCGAAAGTACCCCACGGACAAATAAAGGCAGTCTTGTGTTGATCAATGGGTAAAATATTAATTTGATTGTACCCGAAGAAGCCGTCCATAAGGGAATAAATCTCACTCCCCGCGCATTCATCGATGATCTGATCTATAAAAGGAGTGGGTTAATTGTCCTTAGGACAGGCCCGATTGATGTCTCGGTAATCAACACAGACTCGTATAGTGCCCTGTTTCTTATCTACAGGGACGATATTTGAAACCCATTCTGTGAGGGGAATTGGATATATAAAGCCCGCGTTAAGAAGTTTTTCAACTTCTGCCTTTATAGCTGCGGCCTTTCAGGGATGCACTGGGCGTAGACGCTGACACGCGAGTTTCGCACCTGGGTAGGTAGGAATCTCATGCATGACTATACTGGGATCAATCCTAGGCATCTCTTCATAGGACCACGCGAAAACATCTCTGAATTCACGAAAAAGGTTTGTATAAACTTGTATCTCTTCAGGAGAACAAGTCACTCCCACATGAATATTCTCGACTATCCACGGTTTGACAGAGATGTCGATCGGCATAGTTTGAGTGATGTTGCTCAGGTTTCCCTCCAAAATGACCTCATGAGTCAATATCGGTGTTTGAAGAGGCGGAGCGGGAAGCTGAGATGCAAAGTGCTCTAGACAATCAGACATTGCCCCCAGGCTAGGCATGAACGAGGAACGATGATGTCCATCGCTCCACGACAAATATTCAAGAGACATTGTTTCAACAATAGCTTCATCAGAAGGGAAGACTTCTCTTAAAGGATCAAGCGAATCTGCATCACCTAGCGAAGGGGATTGAGAATATATATCTAAAGCCATGCTCAAAGGAGCATGTTCAGGAGGAGGAGGATCAGATGTAGCAACGATTTCGCAATAATTAATCTCAACTGGAGTTAACGACATTGATTCTTTGAAAGAGGTCACCTGTTCAGGCGAAGGGATGATCGAAGGGTCATCTAACCTAGAGATCATGTTAAATTGAACAGTGTGCAGTGGTGGCGTGAGAAAAATACCCATGAGGATGGGGTCCTTGAAGAGACCAGGTCCTTCATTGTTGGGGGGATTAGGGATCTGATCCATGTAAGGAACGTTGTTCTCGGAGGATGAGGTGAAGAAAGACAGCTGATCCACAGTGATAATTTTTCCCTCATGAGGGAACTTCAGAAGTCGAAAGAGGGTGGACGGAACGCATAACATGGCGTGAGTCCAAGTGCGACCAAGAAGAAGATTGTAGTTGAGCTTGGCATCAACCACTTCTACTTCTACGTTGACTGTCTTCCCCTCTAAGGTGATCGGAAAACTCTTGAGAACACCCACGGGTTTAGATTCCCGACCATCAAATGCCTCTAGGGAATTTGGAGATGAAGTAAGAGATGGAGAGCCAATGGCCTTCCAGCAGGCGGATGACATAACACAGGTGGAAGCACCTTCGTCCACAACGGCTCTATGGATGTTGAGGCCGTTGATCCCGAATTGGATAACAAGAGCGATTTGATGTGGAAGTCGGGGGACAAAATTTTCTAGGTCGAAGGTGAGAAGATTAGAATCGGCAGGATCGATTCCACTGATTGCGGACAACAGAGCTTTCCGTTGCGATGGGAAACTTTGAAGCACTTCCAATGTAGACATTGCAGAAGGCACCTGTGCCAAATCCTCAACAATACTGTAGTGTTGAGCGGCATGGGCATTTGGGTTATAGGAATATTTTCTCAGAACACCTTTAGAAGGTGGCCTCACAACAGGTTCAGCGCTGGGCTTCTCAATTTATAAAGGACCAGAGATAGGTGGGGGAGGTGGGCCATCAACGACTTCCTTCCCTGTTTCCTGGCGTGATCCAGCGTAATCCTTCAAACACGTAGTAATCGAAACAGGTGCATCACCATTCATCATAAAAACTTGGGACCCAAATGGTATAGATGGTGAAGGCTGCTCAACCATCTGGGTCTGCTGAGACAGGAACGGTTCTTTGAGAACTGTCGGAGTCCCTTTGGAGCCTTTCAGAAGTTGACTAACTTCAAATTGTCGGGGACAATCTTTGGTATAATGGTCTCCTTCACAGATAAGGTAGGGGTACTTCGGTTTACATTGGGAACTGTCTTCAGCACGAGGTTTAAAGGATTCTGGTTTCGGGGCATCGGGTTTGGATTTTCCTTTGCCCTTCTTCTTTCCTTTGGAGGCCTTTTCCGTAGCATTACCCTGAATGGCGTTGACCTCTGCAGTCTTACCAGAATCCAGAGGGGCGGGAAGAGCATAATTATTGGAAGAATTAGACTTCTACTTCCCATTAGAGGATTTTTGAGAATTTTGAGAAACATAACCAATAACACTGTCTACGGATGGGGTAGCTGGTGCTTTAGAGGTCCCCAGCCACGAGGCATCAGTCACGATATCATAGAGCATGCTAGACTGAGAGTACACCATGTCAAGGTACTGGGCATGTGCGATGGCTTGTTCTTCGATCACACATGCCCCCATAGAAATATCTTGAGCGATCTTGTTAATGAAGGAGGTAATGAACCAATGAGTTAGTAGTTGATTGAGTATATCAAACTTGATCAGTCTACGACGACGTCGCCACTCATGAATATGATCAGATATGTGGGTGGCTTTATCTTGCTTGAGAGAAGTTAGGAGATGTGTCCCGGCTTCGTAACGAACCGGTAACTGAAAGTGTGTCAGAAAAGCCATAGCTAACGTATTGAAGTCTTGAAAGATACCGCGAGGTAATTCTATATACCACTTAGCGGCAACACCGGTAAGAGTGTGCTAGAAAAGATGCAGACGAATTGAATCATCGACCCAAGAGTTGGACGAACACCACAGATGGTAGGTCATTACATGAGCTTGGGGGTCCTCTCCAGCTTTACCTTCAAATTTACGACAGTCATTGGGCACCTTGGTTGGAACCAGAGGCCAATAAGGATTGTGAAGAATCGGATCATTGGTCAATTTAGAAACATCCGGCAATTCCAACGTAGCAAGGAACGACAACTGAGGGTTGAAAGGCATACCAGGCCCTTGATAAGGACCTGTACCTGTACTCCACCCTGGTTGAGCATAACCTTGCCCCCATTGGTTTTGTCCCGGGGGTGTAAGCCATATAATTTTTTTGATACGGTTGCTGATAACCAGTGTATGGGGGTTGATAACCGGGGTATGGACCCTGATTATATGTCGGCCCTGTTTGAGCAGTATACGGATTTGACTGCTGAGTATAGGTATATCCTAGTTGTTGAAGGTAATAATTAGAACCTTGGGGCGGATGGTAAACCGGTTGAGATTGACCTTGAAGATAATATCTGCCTTGGGGTTGAGCGGGCTGTTGGTAAGTGGGGCCCTGCTAAGCCTGATAAGTTGGGTGCACAGGCAAATTCGGCTACGGCATAGAGTAAATCGGCTATTGAGCATGGTTGATAGGATGTGCAGGTTGGCCTGGTTGAGCAGGTTGACCTGGTTGAGCGGGTTGCCCTGGTTGAACAGGTTGACTCGGGTGAACAGGTTGCCCTGGTTGAATAGGTTGGCCTGGCTGATGAGGGACACCAGGCTGCCCCGGATGAGCCGGTTGGCCTAGTGGCGGGATAGGGCCAGGCTGTGCCTAATAACCAGTTTGACCTGTAACAGGACCATAAGAGGGCCCTGGTTATGCAACATTTGGACCAATAGGAAACTGAGGTTGCAGAGGTTGCACCATAGGTTGAGAGGGTTGGATTTCCCCCCTAGGACCGTACACCGGCCTCGGTTGACCTGTGGGTCCTTGAGGTTGGCCTGGTTGGACCATAGGGTGAGGCTGTTTAGGTTGACTTTGAGGGTTGCAGGACTGTCCTTGCAGACCGTATAACAACCCCTGCTGGCCCTGTAAGGGTTGTCCTTGCGGGTCATAGAGATAACTAGTTTGGCCCAAAGGTTGGCCCTAGAAGGGTTGTCCTTGCGGGTTGGAAGGTTGCACAGCCTAGGCAGACAGAAAACCTTGGACATATTGATAAGCTTCTGGAGCAGGAAAACGTAGAGGGTTTCCTTGCTTATCATACTGATATGGAAAAATTTGAACGGGTGTACCATCCTGTGCATAATGAGAAAAATAACGATGGTTGGGATCTTGAAAGGATTGACCAACCTCGGAGTTTGACTGCTGTAGAGACAATTGATACTCCTCAGGAGAGATGTGCTCCGGAATAGCAGATGTTATGTAGACGTCTTCGGGAAGTGACACGGTCCTTACGGACTGAGTAGTCACAGCGGGTGTAGATGTAGCTACACAGACAGTAGGCCTAACAGGTACTAATGTGACCTGAGGAGATGACGTGAGAGGTGTCCTCGGGGACATCCCTAATGAAGGAACAACCGACCTCGTAGAGGGAGTTGATACTCCCATAGAGGCGACAACGGTCATAATCTGACTTAAGGATCTATACCCTGCTGGAAGCGAAAGACTAGGTGAAGACATGACAGATAACTCAGGGTTGTCTTCTGGGAAAAACTGGTAATCTTCACCAGATGTGGGGATTTCCTCACTAGGAGCAGGACTGGATGAGCCCATATCTGACCCTGCCACTAGATCTTCTAAAAGACAGCAAGGATTAGGAGGAATAACAACAGCTAAAAAGGGCAAACCCGATGTAAGAGGAGGGAAATATTCCCCTACTCCAAATCCAAACCAAGCATTTGATAAGAGACAATTGAACTCAAGCGGTCCTCCAAAGGGAAGCTTAGATAAAACCGGTACCCCATCGAGAAACTCGGAGACAATGGGCTGCTGAGGTTCAGCAGAGGATTGAGAGACCTCTGATGAATCGTCTGTGTAAGGACTACCAGTAGAAAAAACTGAGGGTTCCGCCACTGTGAAAATAATGACAAAAGGAAGAGATCAAAAAAAAGCACATGGGCAAAAACTAAGGCACACAATCAAACGGACAACAAGCAAACTCTAAAAGGGCATGTGATCACAGGTGATTTATTTTACCACATTGAAACTTAGAAAATTCACTATTTCATGTTTTAAGAGTCGAGAAACGGATGAAAGGTGACTCTATCTCTTTCAATTTGGAACAAGCGTGAAAGGACAAGCGCTTGACGATCATTTCAAATTTAATGAGTCAGAAAATATCAAAATGACTACTCTGGAACTCTAGACAAAGGGTGTACCAGATATCAGTGAATTGCAATATACACCTTCGTTTCAAAATGAAAGAGAAATCAACCAAGGACTTGAAGTACGTGCAGCCAATCTCCCCGAATGTTGTGTCCGGTGTATCATGGGTATAAGACGGCAGACTTGGTTTCCTACGGATAAAGGATAACAACCTAGTGGGGTCTCCCTTTATATACGCGACGGTACGGGGAGCACGAGTCCGTACTAGTGTTGTCTAAAACCAAGAGGCGAACGACAACTACTAGGTTTAACGACGCTGAAACACGTCACTAACCTAGACCTCTAAATATTTCGTTAATGTTTCAATGCTGCCTTAAGGTAAATTGAATAAATTTTAGTGTTTATCTTCAATTATGTTTCAATTTTCAGGCCCTACCGAATGTTATGTCTCAAAATCCTCTAAATGCACACTACATGCCACAATGTCTAACTTTGTTCGATGAAAACTAACTACGGGAAGGTTGAGAGCTTTCACACAATAACAAAATGATCACAAAACAACCACTAGTGTCTCTAATGCACGCTAATGAAACTAAAAGCTTTTCCTTTAGAGTTATATAACACTAATGACACAGAAAAGATTTCAATTTACATTAACTAATTAGAAGTAAAAGAGATTTGATTTTTTGTATTTTCAATGTTTAAGAGCAAAGTGCACTAAACAAAATGAAAACTAATGAAAAGAACAATTTGAGAAGTAATAGCAAAAGAGCAAAGACAAGCAAGCTCACTCAATGAAAAACATACAATCAGACCTCAAAATGATGAAGAAATCCCTCAAATCAAAGAGGAATCCCAAAGACTCATACGAACCGTGTAATCTAGGCTTGAAACGAGACAAAGAAAAATTCGAATGAGAAAAATACCAATCACTCAAATAACACAATAAAACTATGAAAAACCACCAAATGAATGCAAAGAAGCAACAATGAAATTGACTAATCAAACGAGAACCAAAAACTCCCACGGGAGGCTCGACACATTATAACACCTAGATGCCCTAGGGCTAGAAGTAAAACCGATAGTAGAAGGCAAAAAACTAGAGGATAGAGGTCACACTCAGTCAACCAAGGCTCCAGAACACTCAGGCAGTCAAAAAAATGACACCAAAACCACAAATCAAGCTCAGAAAGCTCAGAAAGGAGCAAACCCTAGCACCACACAGGATTGGCATGACTGTCTGGCTGCAGCTAGCGCCATAACAGGATTGGCGCGAGCGCTGAAATAGCAACAAGTGCCAGTTGGTGCGCCTATCAGGGAAAAAACCGCGCTAGTCGAGTTTACTAAGGAGAAAAAATAAAAAAGAGCCAACAAGGAGCAAATTAGCTATGGTGAGGCTAAACAGAGGTTTAAGACCGAAGAGAAAGCGAAATAAAAGAGCTGATCAAGTAGACAAACTCCAATCAATGTCTCCCCAGTATGGTCGCTAATTTGTTAGAGAGGTAAATCCCATCTGCGGATAGAGGCGATCCCTACTAGCCCAGATCGGGTCTAGCAACAACTGAGTCACGTTAAGACGCAGGTTCCTAGTTACAAAAGACCAAGATGTGACAAGAGGCCTACCTTAAGTCCCACGCTACTGTTGATTGCAGAGAAGATGGCGCTTCCGTCCTTCGCCTTGGCAGATCACAATTCTCCCACCTAGCATGTTCGAACACCTGCACGTACACGAAGAAACAAATACACACAAATGTAAAACCTAATACATGCAACTATGTATTAGTCAGAGAAGATACAATTCATAACATAAGACATGAACATATGAATGGAACCATAATCAAAGTCGTTTATTATTAATCAGAATGAAAGAAAGATACAACCTGAGCTCTGACGCTGGATCTTCCTTCAGCGGGTCAATAGAGGAGCACCTCTCGATGAAGCTCGTCGGGATGGGACAAGGCTCTCTCTCTTCGGCTATCTGACAATAGTCTCCTTACTATTGATTCATCTTTATTCAAGCTAGCTTGCAAAGGGAAAATGAAAAGCTTATATAGATGGTGGAAGGGGAGTTGGGATCCCTATAATGGTGGGATTGGCCCTATCCTCAAGGAAGCTTCCATGATAGGTGGAAAACCACTTCCCCTACATGGAGATCCGGAGCCAACCTCCCAACTCATTTTAGAGACTCATTCAGGAGTTGGTTGGAATCAAACTTTCGGCATTTATTTTTAAAAAACAATCCTTATTAAGCTTGGCGCGAGTAATACACTAGGACAAAGCGCCAGTTGGTGCGCCCTCTTTGGTGGATTTCCCCCATTGGCGCGAGGGCTGAACTGGCTGGTCGCACCAAGGCCAAAAGGTCTATTTTTAGGGTTTTTTTACAGGAAAATATCTTTAGAGGAATGATTTTCCTTGTCAAGGGGGATGCCATGGAAGTGGTTTCAGGTCACGTCACTGCTCATAGGTCACGGAAAAGGCCCTCCAATGTGCGGGACAGGGGATTGCAGGGACGGTGACAAATTACTGTGTAACAATTTTATAGAATTTTTTTTTTTGCATTTATGTAGTTGGATTTTAGGCAAACCAAAATTTAAAGTGGAAATTAATTAGCCTATAAATGCAATAGGTAATTAAACTATTGATCCATCATGTATGCAATCACCTAGAAACCAATGCATAACCTCTAAGAAATATGAGGTAGCCTACCATAGCACATATGACCTATGTATGGCTTGTACAACCCCAAAGATAGGTAAAATGCACCATATTGTTGACTATAGAGCCTAATTATCTTCTTGGTTCAAAGATCTTATTTTTATCCATGTTTGTATCCTAGTTCCTAAAGGTGGGTGGGGGGGGGTGGTGAGGGGCTAACCCACCAAATACTATTTATAGGGGGGTCCATGGGGGTCGGAAATAATTCTTTGGAGTCCCCCTTGGTTAGGGGTTTAGAGAAGTGCTTCTGAAGATACATTTTTGGAAAAAAAAATCCTTGTAAAATATTGTAATTCTGTAGTCAATGTGGATCATTCATCATTAGGTCGTAGAAGTGATTCTAGAAATTATGTTAGGGGTTTTTTTCCCTAGATGGAAACACTCTTTTATGAGGGATTTGTATTATGGCTATGGATTTTTGATAAAGCATTGTAATTGAGAAAGGAAAATATGGGAGAGTGAAGAGGAGGTTGCAACAAATGTGTTGCGGGTTATATTCATTCATTTTTTTGGATAGAATAAGATGAATGATTGGTTGTTTCTTTATGGACATGGCCAAAATTAGGTGAACTAGATATATTGAAGTCCCCTTTGTATTGTCTCATTCGATATTTTATTTTTGTTGTTGTTTTGATTTATTACGCTATGATCTTATTCCTAACAAATGGTATCAAAGCCAAAGTTTTATTTGGCCAATAAAACTCATAGGAAAGAAATATTCTTGGTTCAAGTGGGAGAAATTATGGAAGAAGGTTTTAGGGTTGAGAAGCTTAATGGTGAAAAACACAGGATCTACGAATGAAAGATTATCTATATCAGAATTTATTTTTTCTACCATTTGGCATAATAGAAAAGTAGCCAACAACTATGAAAGACAAATAATGGGAGATTCTTGATGTAAGGGCACTAGGAACAATATATATATGCTTGGTAGCATCGATGGATCTCAACATTTCAAAAGAAATGAAAATATAGGGGTGATGAAGGCATTAGCAGTACTTAATCCCTTAGCTTCAAGCAAGGTATTTCTTATGTAGCATTTATTAATTAAAATGTGTATGATCCATAACCTCTCGAGGGAAACACAATTGGCGATCACGGTTAAAATGAAGTATTATGTACCATGATATTCCAAGCTTAAATCCCCTAAGTTTACATGTGGCCATGTGTTGGGGGTAACATGGTTCAGCTAAGGGTTATAGTGGTAGTAGTCAAAACCGACCAATGTGTCACACAAGTACGAGACCGATCCAATTGTTGATTCCTATAGTAAACAAAAATGAATATGTTCCATAAATTTTCATGGATATTCCACTAGACAGTTTGTCGCAATAGATATGATGAAATAGACTAAAATCTATACTATGAGGGTTAATTTTCCTTAACTTCTAGATTTAATAATTATTATTTTTTCGTTATCCGTGTAATAGATAAAATGCAAAAAAGAAGAAGAGAACAATAAAATATAATCATGCAAAAACTACCAATGAACACAATATATGCTCTTGGAAACACTTATGAGAGAAAATATAGCTAGAAGGTGAGGTTGCCTTGCTTTCTCTTTCTCTAGAATGTAAATAATGCAAGTATGAATGAGAAGGAAATCTCTATGGAGTTACCCAAGGCTTGTTGCTTGAAGGATGCTATAAAAAACTAGTTATATCTGTTATTTTCTCTCACCCCCATTCCCATTTGTCTTTCTCTACTATATACCAGCTTACAATTGAAATGAATGGAACTCGATGTTCCTTCTAGTGGACTAGTTATAACATTGCTTGATAGCCAACTAGGGTTCAGATTTGACTCTTTCAACTCTTAATTAGAGTTAAAAATTTGATTCCTCTAGAGTATTCTTCAAATTCCCATGTGGCTAGCCCCATATGCATAAGTAATATGGGATAACCAAGCATCCACTTTAACCATGGTTGCCAATCATGATATGTCAAGTTTTATAAGGCATAATTTTTCCATATGAACTCCAATTGATGTGATTCTTGCACCATTTGAAATGTCTCAAAGAATAAAATTATTTTACATGGTTTCACACTTTGGTGAGAAACATTTACCCCCAAAAAATATTATTTAAGTCATCAAAATGGCCCCAAAACCTTTTTTACTGTAATTCTCCAAATTGGGTCCCATTAATAATATTGACCTTGCAAGTTGATTCCTCCACTTTTTCCACTTTTCAAGCATCAATATGGACTAAAAATAATACAATTATCCATTCTAAATATACCTCTCCATTTTGGGAGGATTTTGGCCCCCAAAAGCTTTTATTGAATGAGGTGAGGTTCCCTGGAGTACCATTTATCCTTGCCTAGAAGTTGTCCTTTCAACCCAATTTTTCAAAGGTCATGTTTCCCCTATCTCTTATTTCTATATCTCTTCTATAAAATTGCATCCTCTTTCAACTCTTCCTGGGAATATGGAGCTAGAACCTCTATGGAAGGTAAAACTCATTCCTCTTATTGATCCAACTTGGAAGATGTAAAATTTTTGCTAGAGAGAAGTAATATTTTACGAGGAAAATTAAACTTGCAACAAAACACATAGCATAAATAAAATGAACATAGTATTGACCCTAGGAAAACCCAAACTCCAGGGAAAAATCTAGCTAATATAATTCCATTAGATCCCTTAGCCAAGTTGTCCAAGTGAGCCTTCACCCTCAGATCCCCTAGCCCTTTACAATAGAGTTCCTCACATCCTTTTAAAGGCTCCATCACATGAATTTCATAGGCATAAAACCATGGGAAGCCAAAAAAACATGGGGCCAAAACCACTAATGTTTACCAAGTCAAGTTTGATTCCTTCCATGAGTCAAGTTAAACTTAAAATACCTTTAACCTTGACTTAGGGTTTCCCTAATCAAATCCAGGAAAACCAATGAAGTGAGTCAACCCCACTCATTTTATCCCTTACCCCCTCAAAATTTATACATGGGGTATTTGTTAACCTGACATGACACCTATCACCTAGGTCTATCATTAGACTTTACTAACAATTTCCCAAGGGTACATATACCTTACTAGGTATTACAATGGTATGACCATTTACATGCAATAATTTTTGACTCCATTATAATATTTTTTTCTTTTCTCACCTTATATGACCATCCCCTCATCTTGAAACACTCAAATATTCATGCTCTCCTCTCTAGAGATGAATTTCATAACTACATTTGACTAATAAAACCATTATTTCTTTGAAGCATATGTTTAAACACTTTGTGTGCAACATCAACCCATGGTTTCTCTCTCGATGGATATACACACTGCTCCCATCCACTCTCATTGCATATAGCCAAGCCCTTAGTCTCTATAAATTTGAACCTACACCTCTATTCTATAATATATATATATATAAATGACCTCTAGAGAACACCACAGAAGAAACCTCTCAATAGAAGCATAACCATGTTAGCATTAAAGAGCACCATGACCACCAGAGCCAACCCGATGGTCGTCCCATTGAACATCACTGACCCTTCCTTAGGTTGTAGCTTACATAACTAATTCTCCATTGTGGCTACGACCAACACCTTGGCCACTCTGATCTCCATCTCGTTGGTCGTCATTGCTCACTCTTTTAACATAGTCAACAAGCTTCACAGCCCCCTTAATGGTTGAGTCTTCTCCGATGATCTACCATGTGAAGAACCATAGCTACTACCAAATCCTTATCAAATGACATCCTGATTCCTTGTAGACCACACACTCAGAATAATAACATGTGCTCCTATGAAATTTTCATCAATGGAAAGGCTTCCATGATGGTCTTTGAAGCCATGGGTGTCCAAAACAGTTCAGATTATTCACTTCTCCTTTCCCCAGCTTTGCCTGACAACCCTTATGTAGTTCTTCTTAATTGAATAGACCACATAATATTTCATAGCTAGCAACAAATATTGTTTTGGAGATGCATCCAATGGGTGGTCCCAAACATTTCATCCTCATTTTCCCCTTATCCAATCGAATCACTTCTACCACATTTAATGTTGATGGTGCATATTTTTTGTACCTGTGGGATATTGGAGCTCAAATCGTCCCAAAGAGTATAATGATCCAAGGACACATTCACTGAGGAATAAGAACCCCTCCCACTCTAGGTGTTTTAGAATGACCACCTACACACCACAGGGGATATCCCTGACTATACTTATGTGAATTTCAGAAAGAGAATATAATAAGGCTAGATAATAATAAATCGAGGTGTTGTAGTGATATTATAGTATTAACAGAAGAAATATTAACAGTAACAATCGATGAATGATACAACTCATGCATGCAAGATAAACCTAAAACATTTGAAATAAAATAAAATCAAATGAAACATAATAAAAACATGTATTACGGGAGACACAACAAGTACATATACTTGAGATAATAAAAAAACTCAATAATAATGTAAGAATATTGCAACAGGTGCAAGTATTCTTTATCTCTCAATCCAATTCTTATATGATAGTTGAATCCAATAATAAATATTAAGACTCGAAAATCATGAAGACTAATGAGAAACACAATGATTTACGAGTTTCAATAATATCACAAACACATATAGATTACAGAAGATACAAAGAAATAAAATGTAACAACTGAGAATAAGTTAACCTAAGACTGTTGTTAGTTTTAGAGGCAAGATCCTAAGAATAACTTCAATCGAATGCTTATTATTCAATCATTCAATTCGATAATATAAAAATCAGAACATGATAAGACTGGATTAAAAAAAATATTGAACATGGAGCAAGTCCTGAATTCAGTGTTTCAACTGTTATAAACAAACACACACACATAAAAGAAATTTATAAAAAATGCAGAGTAATTTCATTCACACGATAAAATGTTTGTGTAGCATGTACAATTAGATCTATGAAAACAAAATTTTATCTTTTTTCAACAGCCCCCCCATTATGGGAAACAAGGCTTTAAATAATAACCTGAAAAATAATTGACTTGGACTTAATCGAATGTCTGAATTAAAATTAAACAACTTAAACACTTTGTTCACCTATACGACTTTGAAAATTTAATTTTCTTTGACGTACCTGCAGGAGAAAAAAATATGGTCTCCACACATCTTAATCGTTGGTGTTTGAATTTTGATCAAAGGTATCTTGCTCCAGTCCTCTGGTTGATCTATTACTGATTAGCAACAAATTCGGGTTTAAGGCCGCATTAGGAATTTTAACTATCCAATAATTTCGGCCAAAAATCCACGAATTTGTAGGACGGTTCGAGATTTTGGGGAATTTGTAGAGCAACTAGTAGAAAATTTAGGGAGGCTCATAAATTCTTCAGTTGAACAATTTGGGAGAAGAAAGAGACTAGACAGACATTGTTTACAGTTATGAAGCTAATGGAACATGTTTTGAAACCATTGGAGCATTGCAAATTGATGTAATCACCATTTTTGAGCATAATGATACAGGGCCAAGCCATTGGAAGCTAGACTAAGGAGATGTAGCCCAAGAGGGGTGAAATCCTTCATCACTTGCTGTGTTGTGGTTATTTTTATGGTGTATTTTTCAGCTGTTTTCTAATGTTTAGAGTTCTAATTCATGCTTTATGTGTGTACAAATTTAACATAAAATCTCACAAAAACTTAATTTTATCATTTGAAATTTATACATCCTCAGGCACATTTACATTAAGATCTCATACAGATCAAGAAGCTTCAATATATTTCTAAAAAAAATAGGATTTAATGGAATTGGGCTCTTATTTAGACAGAGTTGAATGGTCTTGGTTTTGGCATCAAATTTATGGGCACACTAGTTAACTATTTTCCTAAAGTTGATTATTTATAGGATGCATGAAACATTATCCAACCTTGTACTCCAAATCTTGTTATTCTTATTCTCTTATGGATCCAAATTTAAATACCATTTATATGAAACTAGTCAGTGGAGGTTTTTGTTGTGATGATCCAATGAGTTGGAAGTATCCCCACCCACAAATAGGCTCCTTCTTCCTTTTCATCACCATGTTTCTTATTTGTTTGATTTAATTAGTAATACATGATATATAAATTAGGGTTTGGTGGAACTTGTAGTTATTAAATCCTCATTTTATAGTATCATTTAGTAGGATGTTACTTCTTTAGGTACAACCTTCATTAGGTCATGCAAGAATGCTACTGGGAAGTTAATAAATTTGGGAAAGTGTTTAAGAGGTCTGCTGGAATATAGTTCACATAGTACAATATCAAGCCCTTATTTTTATCTCAAGGATTGGAATTTCTTAAATGAGATTTATGTAATATCATGTGCATATATTTCATATGTGTAGAAATTTATTTATGACGAGAAATAGATATACAAAAGGATGAATTGTGTAAAGGATGAAATTGTGTATAACAAATGTCTGTATGGAAGGTTGGGTTATGCAGTTCTTCCAGACACATACAAATGGATGTGTATAAGGGTGTGAGGAATAGTGTCTAGAAAGGGATATGTCTGGAGAGTGGAGATGTGTGGAAAGTGGGGAAATGATATGCTTATACACATGATATCTCTATGATTAGAATTTCTTAAATGAGATTCCAATTAGCCTCAACAATACCAAACGGAAAATTTCCACTAAGTATGGAATATGAGTAGGGAGATGGATTTTATGGAATATCGTGTGCATAGATTTGATATGTGTAGAAAGTTATTTATGATGAGAAATGGATATGAAAAAGGTCAAATTGTGTAAAGGATGAGATTGTGTATAAAAAATGAATGTGTGGAAGGTTGGGTTACACAGTTCTTCTAGACATATAAAAAAGGATGTTTACAAGGGTGCAAGGAGTAGTGTGTAGAAAGGGATATGTGTGGAGAGAGGATATGTGCGGAAGGTGGGGAAATGATATGATTATGCACATGATATTCATAGGAAAAATGAATAAGTACAAAATTCTTGGATATGGAATATAGTATAGGGTGATGGTGATGGTACACAAAAATAATTCAATAGAACCATATGCTAATTATGCACATAATACTTGAGCAAGCCTTTCCTTCTGATTTTCAATTAACAATATCCTTTAAATCTCAATGAAGCTTATATACTTACATTGGGTAGGACAATATTTGACAAATATTACCTATCTAATTTGACTGCCCTATTGGCAAGAAAACTTCATGATAGAAAAAAATCTCCTACTTTGTTTAGTACCTTCTTTACGATCCATCCAATGCACCTAGCGAGATTTTCCTCAAGTTATAGTATGCTTTCAATCCTATACCTATTATAGAAAATAACATGTGTGATTCATAGAGGTGTGATTCCATTACCATACACTAATCCAAAAGCTCAATATTATAAACCAAAAAGCTAAAGTATTATGAAGATGGTGATAAGGTATTAGGAACCCAAAAATTGGATTAGTTCTCGGCTTCATCGTCAAAACAATTTATTAATATACTCCATGTTCACTAACAATTTTTTCAATTCTAATGGTTATATGACATGTATTTTCGATAAATGGTAGGAAGAAAGCATATGGAGATTGTTGTAGCTCCTTTTAATTTTCTTATGTATTAAAAAAAATGCATATATGTGTACTAAAATAGAAATTCAAAGGAAAATATAAAAAATACAATGGCAAAGGTTTAGATTTTAAATTTTATTAAAGTAATAATTATGGATTAAGGGCGTTGATCAAGTTTTAATGTATTCTTAAATATTTCCACATTACTGTGGGTCCCCATGAACTGAGGTCGTCAGTGATTAAATGTCGTGCAAATGTTTGGGCGCGATGTAGAATATGAGCAGGGCCCATCGGATGGAGCAAACCTAATAGCATTGCATGCTTGACGGTTAGCTCCCCAAGTTCCTCCACAACGAATTTTCAGATCTCCGCCTACTATAAATTGACAATCTACAATCATTACGGGGGGACTCCATCATATTTCCCTCGTACAGGAGTCTGCCCCATAATGACGTCAACAGGAAAGTGTGGGTGCCATGTATCCATTTTTTGCTTTGTCATCCTCTGTGACCATACCCCTCTACCACCTCATCAACCCTGTCATCCATCATTTCATCCATCCTATCACCATGTCGTCGATTTAAATTTCCCGTGTTCGCATTTAATTCTGTTTTTTACCTCCCGTTTCTTTGTTCACTCCATAAATCCTGTTACTCATACTCATTTCATTTTTCATTGTTCACTTCTCTGGCTTCCATGGATTCAAATTGTACCAATTACAACTCCAGTCAACATCATTCATCACTAATCAGGTATTCACGCGATATTTCTCTCCATCCAAGGTTATTAAAATGATCAAAAAATCCATTTTAGCAGGTTATTTTTTCCATATTCCGTTAATAGACATCGAAATGGATATACTTGACCCAATTTTCTCCCTTAATTACATGGAAATTTACCAGAAAATCCTTCTCAAACAAGCTGAGTATCCTATATATGTTATTGTTGTTAGGTTGGGTGTTTTTGCTACAATGATTAATCCTAAAACTTTTGTTTTCCCCGAATTTATAAACTGGCTGGACTCTTCCCTCTATCCTAAAAAATGTTATGTCATGTATAAATTAGGTGAAAATATATTGCAAGTGTCTTCCTTCCTCAAATTCTTATGCTCCTTTCTCTGAAGAAACATTATTCTCTACCTTCCAAGAGTTATCTAGGTCGAGTCATGCTCAAACATATTTATTTTTAATTCCTGTCGGGAAGCATTTACCTTTGGAACCTTCTCATTTTCCTATGGATACTTTTGTTGAGGAGGTTAAACCTATTCTCCAAATTTTGGCCAAGATTTTAGGAAGAGAAGAGAAAATTGTTATTAATAAATCTATTCCAAGGATGTTCAATTTGATGATGAAACCTGAAACTGTTTTTGACATACCTTATTTCTAAGAGAAGATGCCCAATTCTCAATTAATAGAAATTTCCCTTACTGGATGTTTCATATTCCCATATTAATTACCTATATCTTCTTTTACACTAATTTTGAAAGGTTTATTAATCTTGGATTGAATATCATGGATCCTCACAAGAACAAGCAGTCAATGGTATTTTGGAATGATGTGGTAAGAAGTAATGAAAAAAATGAAGGCTTGTTGTATTTCACCACTTCCTTTTTATCAGTTGCTTAATCCATCATAAAAAACTCACCTTCACCTTGCATCTTACCAAAGTCCCAGTCTTTTCTTCGGCTCAGTAAGGAGGTCAAAGTAGGTGATTGGTTTTTATTTGAGGACTATGCAGAACTTAGATTATATGGAGATGAATTTTCCCCTTATAGGCTACCTACATTTGTGCCTATGAGATTGTTTTCATTAGAATTTATCAGGTAGAGTTTAAATTTTGATCAAGTGCATTTTGTCCCAACAAAGAAGGGGCATCTATTCAAGTTTCCAAACACAATGGGAAATTTTATTGTGAACAACAGGAAAGTTGTGGGAGAAGTACATAAACTTCTAGAAAATATGAATTTGCAGTAGGGAGAAAAATGGGAATATGATCCTCATCATATTATTTCCAGCAGGAGGGTGGAAAATTCTTATGCTCCCTATGTACATGAAGCTCAACCAAATGTCGAGAAGCTAGAAAATGGAGGACATACCTATTTTTCAAGAGGCGTGGAGGTTGAAACTCCTCATCATAGTGGAAAGAATCTAAAAAGAGGAAGTGATGATGTCATTGATTTGGAAGGAGAAAAAGATGGAGGCTCTAAGAGGATGAAGCTATTTGAGGATGTAAATTCATCACCAATATCAGGTTTTCAATTGCAGTTAGGGGAGGTTATTTGCAGACTTTCGTCACATATCCCAGAAGAAACTGTTCAGAGCTTTCTTCCAATGATAAAGCAATTGTACTCTCAATTTGAGGAAAGAAATAGAAATGTCAAAGAAAGCATGGAGTCCCAATTAGAAGCCCAATTCATTTCATATTATCAGACTAGACTGCTTTCTTCCATGGATTTGGAGAGGAATCAACTAAAATTACCTTTCTCGCACCCCTCTTCATTGACTGTATCTTCTTCATCAGGTTTTAAGGTTGTCAACTTGGTAGTAGATTCCATATAGATTCCACTACATGTTAAAATCAACGTACATAGGTAGACCAGAGACTTTATTTATGATTATTTGCATAAGACTTCCTCTTCTGCAATAAAATCTAAAGCTTTGTTAGAGAAAGTAGTTAATCAATTAAAATTAGAGAAATCAAATTCTATAGCTCTGACTACTCAAAATGAGGAATTAAAGAAATTGGTTGTTAAAGTTGGTCTTAATCCATAAGATAGAAGTGATGTTCAAAATTTATTATGGGGAGCTGAGACATAAATTCAAGTGCTTAAGAAGAAATTGAAGATGCCTTATGTAGAGCATCCTATGGCTTCAGAAGTAGCACAGGTAGAAAAATAAAATAAAATATTGACTAATGAAATTTTACAGAGAAATGATGAAGTTTCCAAGATGAAGGAAGTGAATTCTGTTTTGCAATATAAATTAAATTCTCATGTTCGTACTATCTTAGTACAAGAATATTATGAAGATCTAGCTGATAAATTAACTCGAGTCATGACCGAGTTAAAAATTTCTGAAAATGAAATGAAAAAAATTCAAAGATATTTTGAGAGTGTTATGAAGATTATAAAATCCACTGAAAAGGAAATGGACATGGCCAAACATAATGTTGAGAAGTACAAAAATGATTCTCAGATTTATTTTCAAGAAATTAAGGAGCTAAAGGAGAAAGTGAAGGGAAATATGTCCTGTATTCAAGCAAGAGGAATCATGTGGAATGATATCATCCATACTGTAAGTAACATTTGGGAATCCTTGATTGTAGTTGAGGAGGAGAAAATCACTATCAGATACCTTGAAGAGTTAATAATTTCCAATAAGCAAAAATTACAGCAGAGAGATTAGTTTGCTAAGAAAATGATCGATTTCCTCAACTCAAAATATTTTCAGCAATTAAGGGAATTAGGAATTGAAGACAAAAATAAGTATGTCATTGAAATAAATAAAATGATTTTGAAAATTTTATACAGTAAAATGGAAGAAAAGAAATTTATAGTGGTTAAAGAAGTAGTAATGAAGTTCAGTACTGATTTTGACAAGAGGACTAGAGCAGGCTTGCCTTCATGCTGGGACCAACAGGGAAACTTGTTACCCTAGGAGACCTATGAGACTTTCCTAGTAGAGGCCAAGAGCAAGATTAGTTATACCCATGAGAAAACAACAGTTCTTAAAGGAGAAATGATTTTCAACTACTTGCACAAATATTTACAACTATTATGGTTAATGAGAACCCTTTTTATTGACAAACCAACATAGGGCATAATTACAGACTTCAGGATGGCACACACTAGTTTTGTAAAAATTCCAAGTACAAATACAACTATTTGGAAAAAATAAAAGGAGTGGATATCACAAACAGTAGCAAGTGCAAAAGTTGGACCCTCAACTACGCCAGAGTCCTAGATCACTCAACAAACCAATGCCACTTGTCATGCAACATTCCTTTATATTTACAAGATGATGCATTTATTTTTCTTTTTCAAAAATGTAATGTACAAGAGAACTATCTATTTCAAAGTAGTTTAGGCAGTTAACTGTTTTGGTAGTTGACAGTTTTCTAACTGTCCCTTTTTGAAATTTTGTATAAAGCCAATTCAGAATGAGAAATGAGGGTTCCGATTTTTGGACCTCAGAAGCATAAACTACTTGTATTCTCAATATTCACGTGGATTTGAATAAATATTTCAAAGTGATTCCATACATCTGTTGAGTATAATATGTGTTTCTTGTTGTCTTTCATATTATGTTTTTCTTCCTTAGAAGAGAGTAAAGAAGTTGTTGGTCTTTAATATAGTTTTTCAAAGTTTGATTCCTGTGAATTAAAGTTAAAAGTCCTTAATCATGCACTATTGTTTTCTATATTTCATTCTTTTTTAACTACTTATTTCTTGTAAAGTTGGAAACAAGAAATTCTACATACAACAACCAATTGTTAAAGACATTCCACCATCCCTTCTCACTATATAATCATCTAAAATTATATTTGACATCAGAATTCCACTCTGAAAGATTTCCTTTTCTCATAGAAGATTAAAAAGAACTCGTGTTATAATTAAATTTTTTGGGGTTAAAAACAATGGGACAACAAACCTATTTCATTATTGTTCTTAATAAATGTCCTGGGCAATAACCTCTCCTCAACCATAGGTTGTCTCTCAAGGTACAACATTATTTTGCGTCGTTATCGGGGAACATAGTACAAAGTTAATTTTCCCTGTGTGTTCTCTGTTGTCATTTATTTTTCTGGTGATAAAATAATGTGTTTAGGCTAAGTCTTTCACCAAGAAAGTAGTCCTGGCTTCTAGAAAACCTCACACGAGGTCTGATACCTCACAACAAAAATATCTTGTTCTTTTCGATCTAGAGAAGTTAGTTTCTCAAAGATTTTGGAGACAAAAATCCCTAGTAACTCCAAACCCTACTTTATCAGCCCCTGGTACTAGTTCTGTTTCACAGTTTCCAAAAACTCATCATTTAGAGGAATTTGTTAAGAATCTTCATTTTTCTCAAGAAGGATTTTTTCATCCTCACAGTATTTTTCCAGAACCTACATTAGAAGAAGAACCTTTTGAGCATGTTTCCTTCTCTTTTCCAGAAATTAAAGAAATTCAAATAGTTTATTTTTCAATTTTTCATCAGAATTTTTCTATTGTCAGTCATCCAATTCCTATTTCTGTTATTCCACCTCCATCATTTATTTTTCAGGAAGGAGGGTCTTCTATTCATTTTCAAAATCAAAACATGGCGATTCCAAAATTCCTATTGAACATATATGCACCATTAAATCTTCCTCAGTCAATGAATGCAATGCCTCAAGATTATCTCAAATTGTTGCCTAGATTTACAAGGGAAGATGAAATAACAACAGAAAATCATGTTGCTTCTTTTTGTGTGTTTGCTGAAAATTCGAATGTTGAATATCCCGATGTAGTAATGATATTATTTGTGCAGTCGCTAGATAGAGAAGTCATAAAGTGATTCAAAAAACTTCCTGCTAACTCTATAAACACATGGGAGGAACTAGAAAATGTGTTTACACAGAGATGGGGTGAGAAAAAATATTACAGTTATTTTCTAACTGAATTTATTGTTGTTAAAAGGAAACCAGAGGAATATGTAACTGAATTTATAAAAATATTTAATAAGTTGTATAATAGTTTGCAAGCGGAAATAAAACCACCACCTGTAGGAGAAAAACTGGTGTTTGCTAGAGCATTTGAATATGATTTTGTTTTTTACTTTAAGAGAGAGAAGGTCTCCTAATTTAGATCAAATTCAAAATAGTGCACTAGAGATCGAAGAAAATTTGTCTGCTACATGGAAAATAAAAGCCAAAGATCAGATTGATGACAAGAATAAAGGGAAAGAAGGAGTGAAGGTTGCTAGTCAGCCTAAAGATTCTCATGAACAAAAGCTTGCTGAGATGACCAGGTTCATCATAAATCTCTCAAACAAGCATGTTAAATTGGAACTGGAAAATAAGAACCCTCCAAGACAGATTCAAGGGTTCCAAGACAGATTCAACAGGGAAAAAATAGAAATTTCAATCCTCAATTTAGGAGACAACCATTGAAAATCATGTAGAGAGATAAGCAATATCAAGGCCAGATACGTCTACCTCTATATATTGAAGATGAACCAAAGGAAATAGTAGAAAATCTTAAGGAGCAGGAGAATCAAATTTCTATGGTATATGAAGAGGAGGGAGAAAAAATTTCAAATGAAGATTCCAACTTAGAAACTCAGGTACCTTTAGATGATGATGAAATTGAGGAGTACTATAAGAGGTTTAAAAAATTTATGCAAGCAAAATTGTATAGGAAATATGATCTTAGGTTGAGGAAGAGATCAGGAATTCAAGGCAATACATAGGAGAAAACAAATCAGGCATATCAACAATAATCTATCAAACAAATTGATAAAGGAAAGCAACCAATGAATTATGTTCCAGTAGTATCACTCCAACGAGGAGAGAGTTCAAACAATAAGCAGTATACGAGGGTGTCACACAAGGTTGGTCACCACCCTGTTGTCAATGGTCATAATTTTCAAATCCAAAGTTGAATGAATAAGAACAAGTCAAAGCTGTAAAGGAGAGTCATTCTTTTAATTTATTAAAATAATTAGAGAAGATAAAAGTTACCATTCCTTTAGCTGAGTTAGTGAAGAATCCTAATTACAAGAAACAATTTTCAGATTTTATAAATCCGTCTCAAGAAAATCACTCAGCTAATGTATTAAATTTGCAAGAAGAAAGGCTAGTGGTGATGTTTGGCCCTCATGTATAAGAACCAGATTTTTCTACCCATCCTTTTTATATTTCTCTTCTCATGCATAATTTTATTTTTCATAATTGCATGTTGGATTTGGGGTCCTCTAATAATTTAATGCCTCTTTCATTCATGAAGAAGTTGAATCTACAAATTACAAAACCTTATAAGGATCTTTACACTTTTTATTCGAAAAAGGTTAAATGTGTAGGGCTCATAAAATATTTGGTGGTTTCATTGCCTCAAATTCCATCTAGAAGTATTTTCATGGACGTTGTGGTTGAAAATATCCCATCTTGATTTGGGATGTTTCTCTCAAGATCTTGGGGATCCAAGTTGGGAGGAGTACTAAAATTGTATTTTACATATGCTATTATTCCAGTTTTTAGTGGTGAAGAGAGGATATTATATCGAGAGACTAGGTTTGTAAAGATGATCACAAAGGAGGGTTCAAGTAATTCTCTTGTTTAAAGCCAATAAAAGGATGAATTTTCTTGTTTCATGTTACAAGAATCTCAGGAAATTGTTGAATACACAAAAGTGCAGCTCCATTCAGCAATTAAAAACAAGGAGCTAGTAGTCACTAGAGTCTGGAAGTTGTATTTTTATGGTGCATATTCGAAAGAAGGGAATGGAGCTGTAGATCTTCTGCTTTCTCCAAGAGGTCATGTTATTAGCTTCTCTTTTAAATTAGAATTTGACTCTACAAATAATATTACTGAATATGAAGCTTTCATTCTTGGTTTACAAGCTGCTAAAAATTTAGGAATACATTGTATTTATGTTTTTGGAGATTCATAATTAGTGGTTAAACAAATCAGGAATCTATGTTAAGCTAAGAATATAATCCTTAAAACATATAGGAATGAAGTGTGGGATTTACTGGATAATTTATTTTCTAATTTCAATATACATTTTTTACCTAGGGAAGGCAATAGACTAGTTGATTCATTAGTAGTTGTAGCTAGTATGTTTAAGCCTCCATTGAATCCCAGGCTCGGGTATGAAGTAGAAATTAGGAACGAGCCTTCCATTCCAGACAACATAAAACATTGGCAGGTTTTTGATCATGAAGAACATATTAAAAGGTTTCTGTAAATGGTAGGTGAATATTCAAATTTAGAAATTGATCAAGAAGATGAAATTGAAGGAACTCAAGAAGAAGAACCAGACAATAAATTGCCTTTAAAGGATTCTGTGGGGGATCAAAAGATAGTGTTGTTGGCCCTCCTTTTTTATCCAATTTTGCTTAATAAGTACACTTAATTTCCCTTCCATCTAACCATATACCATCCATATACACCTTATTTTGACAAATTTATGCATATTGAGGTATATAGATTACGTTTTTAAAATTTTAGATGTTTTTACAAAAATTGGATTTTAAGTGCATTTTTGGATAGGACTAAAAATTCTCGTAATGGCTTCATTGAAGTCATACTTGCAAGACACCTGGGCATGAGTTGAGCACATATTTAGAAATTTTTGGAACCACAGATGGATGTGTACGTATTGGTTCGGTTAAGTCGAGCTAAAACATGCTTGATCAAAGCTGGTCAAACAAGACCTGTCATTCAGGAGATCCCTAGGAAATATGCAAAATTTAGTATTTTGTGGGATTTTCTAGATTTTGAGTGATTGGATGGATGAGCTCGACCAAGATAGATGGGATAAGGATAGACATGACTGTTAGAGAAATTTTAGTCAAGTTTTTTTAATATTTTTCTATTTAAGCCAAGAACATTGAACACATGAACATTAGAATTTGTATGATTTCACTTTGATATTTCTGAACATTGTGAGTTAATTGAAGAAACCAATTCTATCTTCTTTCTGATGTTCAATGTGGTGAATGATTGATTGATTTCCAGTACCTAAGAAGTACTTTTAGTGTGCGAGGCAAGGGTGGAGGGCCCTCACACCGAGCTAAGTGCACTTTCTGGTTAATTTAGTTGAAATTTCATAAACTAGTTTTTCTTCATTTTTAAATCAGTTAATTAGATGTATGATCATATATTATGTTTGCTGATGAATATTAATATAAATTATAATCGACATATGAAGATTCAAACCAGTATTTAAGTTAAACTCTCCTTCTATCTGATCAGAGAATAAAAACTAGAATTCATCTTCCTTGCTTTTGTTTAAAGTGATTTTCTGAATTTCCAGTTTTCATAAAATGACATTAATGATGAATGAATTTATAAAGAAGGACAACAAGGACCTCCTTAGTTAAGAGCATGTTCTATTATTCCTTTATGCATCTTAAGCAATTGTTCATTATTGATTTTTTATTTCTGTTCATGAAGTAGTATTGTAGAGAAGGTCAACCTGGTTCTCCTAAGTTAGGAGCTAATTCTTCTGCTTATTGCATATTGAATTAGAAATTATTTAGTTAAATTTTATATTTGTAATATGAATTTCCTTAAAATTCAATAATTCATCTTCTAAAAATTGATTGTAGTTGAAATCCATATATTTTGGACATGCTTCCAAGTTTTACAAACCTAGATTGATAATTAAATACTTGCGTTAGTTTACCCAGTAAACTGACCCAACATTTTTGGTTCCGTTTCCAGGGAAGCATATTTCAAAGTAGTCAAATAAGAAGAGAAAAAAAAAATCAAAATGACAAAAACATAGTTTTTCTTCTATTTATGTTTCTTTATGCCTAGAGATAGAGATCGGAAAGGCAGATTCATTAAGAAAAACCCCCCAACAATCCAACCATCAATAGGGGCAGGACCATCAGGACTAAAACACCAGTTGCTGGGAGACCTACTCTAGAGGAGTTAGAGGAAAAACAGAGATCAGGACAAAGATTAACTCTAATTTAAAGACAGAATTTGTTGGCCTTGGAGGTAAAAAGAAATAAATCACCGAAAGAAACTCCTTTCATAGGAAGACAAAAGGAAACAAGAAAACCAATTGTTTAACGATTAGAACAACTTTTCCATGAACAAATTAAAAGAGTTTAGGAAACACCAAATCAACCTCATATTGAAACATTAATTTTTTTTTAACAATAAATGACTGAAGAAGGAGAAGGATCTAATATGCCACTTATGACTCCAGAACAAATACTTGAATATAAAAGACAACAGAAAGAATGGCGGAGAAAAAGAGAGGAAGAAAGGAGATTAGAATCAAAGAGAAAAAGAGAGGGAGATAGAAGAATAGAAGCGTATAGAAGAAGAGAAGAAGAAGCAAAAAGAGAGTATGATAACAAAAGACTACATGATAACGAACAAGGAAATGATAATGATCAGGAAGCTACCTTTGGCTTCCCAATATTAGACACAAGATAAATACTAGGAGAAGAAGTGAAAATGAAAAACATTCCACCTTATGTGTTGCCCCAACTTTTATGGAATGTCAACATAAAATCCTGGCTCATTTATGTTCGAATTTGATATCTTAAGTAGAACTTATGGATATCGAGATGACACACATAAGCTTTGTCTCTTTCCTACTACTTTGAAAGCAACAACATTAAAATTGTTTATGGGTTTAGGAGAACATACCATTGCTTCTTGGGATGAAATGAAGAATTTTTTTCTTAAAAAGTATTAAGCTTATTGCAGGGCTAAAGACTCAAAAGAAGATATTTTAGAATGAAACAACAAGAAGATGAAGTTTGGAGGAGTACTTAGAAATATTTCTTTACAATCTACAAAAATCCAAAAAACATTCTCTAGATTCAGATACCATCCACACAATTTTTCTTAAGGGTATTAGAGATGAATACTTAGATATTCTCAGTGTGATGGGCAAAGGATATATCTCAAAATTACCATTTGATGAGATTTTTGAACTTTGTCAAAAATATTCTATGGGAAGAGAAAAAAGTTGAAAAATGGATGTTACATCAAGAGCTTCCAAATCTACAACAAGTGGAGTAACAAGAGTATAAATAGGAAGTTTACTATAAAATTTTAAAACAGATATTTTAAGCACTTTGGGAACACATGTTGATGTATTAAAAACAAATAAGAATAAAGAAGAACAAGATCAAATCTTAGCAATATTTTGTCCAAAGTGTAGGAAGAAACATCCACTTTGAGAATGTGCTTTGGAAGGTATACAAGTCTATGGACTTTGTACAAAGAATCATGCAACTTAAAACTATCCAAAATTGAAAGAATTGCAAATGGAAGAAGTACAAGGGATATATTCTCTTTACTATATGGCACCAAGGAGACCTTGGCAACCAAGGATGCCTCAACAATTCCCTCAACAAACCCCCCAGAATTATCAATATCCTCCTTATAATTCATGGAATACTCCAATGCCATGGCAAGCTTGGCCTCCGCAACAATATCAAAACCAACCTACACAAGGTTGGAGAGGATATATTTATGGAAACAAGCAACCTCAAAAAATGTATCCTCAACAATATCAATATCAACATCTATACCAACAACCATACCATCAACAACCATTCCAATACCAACAATTCCAACAACATCCTCAACAAATGACATTTCCACCACAAAATCCCGCACCGATGCTAACTCAACCTCAACAACTTCAGTTTACTTCTAACCAACCATCCCCTAGACCAACTCAATTACCAGCTCATCCAGTAGCTAATCCAAGTAACAAATTGGATAAATCAACATACAATGTGGAAGAAGCAACATACTTTCCTACATATTCTATTCTTCCCATACAAGATGTCCACTTAAGGTCTGGGAAAGTGTTACATAAATATTCTCCACCAATCATAGAAGAACAAACTAACCAAGGAGAAAAACTGAAAAATCTCATTTAGAAAATCAAATTTAGAAAGGAAAAGGTATTATGACTCAAACACCACCATATCTAGAGAGGTTAGTACAACAAAAAATTCCAATGTCTCTGTCTGAATTTGATATTTTGGATGAATTGAAGAATGCTTATGTAAAAATTCCTTTGTTACATGCAATAAAACATATTCCAATTTATGAAAAAATAATAAAGGAGTTATCCATCAAGAAAACTGGCAGAAGGAAAAGAGATCCACCCACAATCTAGGTCATTGGCATATTAGCTAGTCTCATGTCTACAAAAAAAACAATTGAAAAATATATTGACCCTGGGATCCCTATGGTTACCATCTCGATCAATAGTTTTTCAGTTCCAAACACTTTAATAGATTTTGGAGCAGCTATAAATGTGATGACTACAGAAACTATGAAACATTTTAAATTGAACAATATTAGACCTACTACTACAATTTTAGAGCTTGTAGATAGATCTAAAGTTGTACCAGAACGAATATTAGAAGATATCATTGTTTCTTTGGATTCATGGGAGTATCTTGTAGACTTTCTCATTTTTCATCCAAAAACAAATTTAGGAGGCCATCCTTTAATTCTAAGAAGACCATGGTTAGCCACAACATATGCCTTCATTGGATGCAGATTTTTAAAAGATGATTATTTGGGATATGGGATGAAAGGAACAATGTTTATACTTCATCCCCTCAACATAATATCTTCTTTATTATCATATTTATGAATAAACAATCCCTGTTCGTGGATAGTTTCTCGCATTAACCAAGTCTTAACTTTTAGACAAGGAGGAAGAAAATGAGACTTATTAATTTTTTGTATTTTAGAAACTTTATATTTACAGCTAGAATAACAACACACATATAAAACCTAAGCCTAGATTTAAACTAGTTTCATAAAATTCCTTATTCAACTTGCATCGTTTTTCAATTATTTACATGTATTTTTCTATAACTACCTACTAATTCTATTATAAAATCATTAAACTACCCTGAAGGACTTGAATATTGGTAATAATTTGTTAATCATGAGAATGAATGAAAGACATGAGTTAAGTGTGAAAGGGAGCCGCTCACTAAGTGGGCCCACAGGTTATTTTTGGCGCAAGTCTATTTTTAGACTATGTCTATTTTTAGACATGTCGATCATATTCTATGAGTTGCAGGATGCTATTTGTGGATGGTTGGTCAAGTTGGAAAAATAGATGGACTTCTATTTTTAGACATATTGGGCAGAATCTATTTTTAGATTGCCAGTCTAAAAATAGATATGTCGAATATTATTAGCTCTTAACAATATTTGGACTATAAACATTATCTTATTCTCTTGGAGCACTTCAGTTAAGTGCACAGATGTGGCACAGGAGCTGACAGAAGGAATTACGCTATTCCTAAGGGTTAAGTGGAGCTATTGCATGGATACTTCAGTTAGAACTCATGTGAGAGAGTTTGGTGGAGTCGATTGGAGGAAGTTAGTGGAGTTGTATCTGGGTTTAACCCTGACCATAGCTGGAGCTAGTTGTATCTAGTCTAACTGATTGATACAATTAGTGAGAGTGGTGTGAATTAATTATTACTTAATTCACTAATTATTAACTCATAAATCAACTAAAGAATACATCAGTTAACTGCAGTGCATGGACAGTTTCAGTGGAGACCAGTGAAGAGGTAGGTGAAAGAGCAAGTGTGACTATCAGTTGTGACTATACTGGTGCATGAGATTTGCACACACATTAATGGAGAAGCCAATGAGGATCATGAATACCAGGTGATGCAACCTTGATTAAGCCATTATTCATTCTGGATTGCTAAAGAGAGGCAAAGGCCAAATGTGTGTGATAAGATGATACATGGAACACAGATCCTATTGTGTATGTGTGAACAAATTTGGAGATTGTACTCTCTGAGAGGCCATGGGAGAGTCATTTGTACAATGATTGTTACATGATCTCTATCATTATAATATACATATAGTTGGGGGTTTTCAGCTTTAAGCTTTCCCATAAATATTGTGTTTATATGTGTGATTGTTTATGGTTTTAATGTGCGCATGCGATTATTTATATTTCCGCAATTAATGATCAATAGTAGAAGAGGTTATGTATTATGCATGAAGCTCAAATAGTGTGTGATAAGGATAATATCGGTGAATAATTTAACAGTTATTCAAATTTCTACACAATCATCGCAAGAACAAGAGGTAATAGCACTGTTATAGAAATACTCAAAATATTTTTCCTGGGATTACACAAACGTGCAAGAGATTCATACAAATACATGTATTCACCACATCTACACTAATGATCATATCAAACCAGTGAGACAACTATAAAGAAGAATGAATCCTATGATGAAAGAAATAGTGAAAGAAGAATTGCAGAAATTTTTACAAGTTGGATTCATTTATCCTATTTCTGATAGTCAATGGGTTTCTCCCTTAGTTGTGGTGCCTAAGAAAAATGGAAAGTGGAGGATATGTTTAGAATATAGGGAGTTGAATAAATCCACATTAAAATATCATTTTCCTTTACCATTTATTGATCAAGTACTAGATTCATTAGCTGGGAAGAGATACTTTTCTTTTCTTGATGGATTTAGTGGATACAATTAGATTAAGATAGCATTGGAAGACCAGGATAAAACCACATTTACTTGTCCATGGGGGACATATGCATATAATGTTTTCCCCTTTGGGTTATGTAATGCACCTGCTACTTTTCAGAGAGCAGTCCTTGCAATCTTTTTTGATTTAATCCATGAATGTGTAGAGGTCTACATGGATGATTTAACTGTATATGGTGGAACATTTGATGATTGTTTGAAAAATATTGATTTTTTTTTTAAAAGATGCATAGAGACAAATATATCTCTCACTAATGAAAAATTCTTTATGATGTTAACTGAGCGGATAGTGTTGGGACAACATATTTTTTCTTCAGGAATTAAGGTGGATCCAACAAAAATACAAGTCATTGTGAATTTAATGCCACCCACAACACAAAAGGAAGTAAGAAGTTTCTTGGGATATGCAAGCTATTATAGGAGATTCATTGAAAATTTCAGTAAAATAGCTCTACCTTTATTCAAGTTACTTTCAAAAGATGTTGAATTCCAATGGACAAATAATTGTCAAAATACATTTCAGATATTAAAAGAAAAATTTCCAGTTGCACCCTTTCTTCGAGGACAAAATTGGTCATTTCCATTTCATATATCTACTGATGCATATGACACAACTATAGGACCATCACTTGGACATAAAGTGAACCAGTTTAATTATGCCATATACTTCATAAGAAAAAACTTTACACCAACATAATTGAACTATAAAGTTACAAAAAAAGAAATGTTAGCTATAGTGCATGCAATTAATAAGTTTTGGCAATACATAATAGGTTATCAAGTATTCATTCACACAGATCATTCAGCCATAAGATACTTAACGAAAAAATTAAGTATAAATGGAAAAATTACTAGATGGTTGTTAGTGATGCAAGAATTTAATATCACTATACAAGATCGAACAGGTAAGGATAATCAAGTAGCAGAATTTCTATCAAGGCTTCATACACCTGGTGATCCAAATCCTATTTCAAATAAATTTCCAGATGAAAATCTATTTTCTATAACTGTCAAGACTCCATGGTTTGTAGATGTAGCCAACTATTTATCAACTGGAATACTACCATCCCATTACACAAATAAACAGAAAAGAAAGATAATTAGAGAAAGTGCTAGATATACTTGGGTCAATGGTGACCTCTTTTACACTAGTTCTGATCTATTAATAAGAAAATGTGTTAGAGAAGACAAGATTTTAGATATTTTTAAATCATATCATGATGAGCCATGTGATGGTCATTTTGCAGATAAGCGGTCATCATACAAGGTGCTCAAACTTGGCTACTACTGGCTAGAAACCTTCAAATTATTCCAAAGCCTATGTTAAGAGATGTGATAACTGCCAAAGAACTGGAAGACCTGTGGCATCAGATGAAATTCCATTAAAGCCACAAGTACTCATAGAACTATTTAAGTAATGAGCTCTAGACTTTATGGGACCAATAAACCCACCTTCAAACGAAAATAATTACATTCTAGTATGTATAGATTATGTTACTAAGTGGGTGGAGGCAAAGGTAGTGGCAAGAGCAACAGAAGAAACAATGGTTTCTTTTCTACTTGAAGAAATAATTGTAAGGTTTGGGGTTCCAAGACAAATTTTTACAGACAAGGGAGCACAATTCACCTCCAAAATTATAAGGGATATTGAGGAAAAGCACAATATCAAACATAGAAAATATACTCCATACCATCCCCAAGAAAATGGACAAGTAGAGTCCACTAACAAAGTTTTGGAGAATATCATGACAAAAAATGTGCAGATGAATAGAAAAGACTGGTCGAAAAATTTAAGAGATGCACTGTGGGCATACAAGATCACATGGAAGAACACAACTGGATTCAGTCTGTTATCACTCCGCCAGATTCCCAAGGCTGAGGAAGGAATCCCAATAGAGGTAACCACAAACCAAGCTTTTAACTTGATAACTAGCCCTATCAAGCCAGAGAGGGCTCTCTCCAAAAGGGTCATAGCCAGGAGGGCTGGAGAAATTAGGGTTTTTGAGGGGTTGTTTTGAATTTTTTTTGTTGGGAAATCACTGGATGAAGAAATTAGGTCAAGGATAGCTAGGTCAGGGAAAATGAATTAGGGTTGCAGGGATCAATGGGGCAAGGTAGGTACAATGAAAATAATTTGAAGGGAATGGTTATGGAATGATTTGAAACTGTAATAAGGCTGAGAAAATCATAAATGATGTATTTCTCTCAGACAAAATAAGATGAGCAAAATATGATGAGCTACCCAAAACAGAGCATGTGCAAACACGTATTTTGAATTTCTAACTTGTAAAATATCATAAAATAGAAAAGAAAGTGAACATGAACACAATACTTTCAAACATATGATACTGATGAAGAAAATATGATAGACATCCAATACCACAAGTATCCCATAAATGTAGCTGCAACTCCTCTTTATTAGCTTGGCCAAACTAAGTACAAAGTTTCCTTGATCAACTAGAAAAAAATCAAACTGATTCCAACCTTTGAAAATGAGTAAAAAATTACATGATATAGGCCTCAAACAAACTCTCCCAACCTCAGGGGTCGAATCCCGAAGAGGAGGAGTTCATCCACCAAACTCTGAACTGAAACCTAGAGTGTAGGGTGGTCAAAGTGACTCAACCCTAAATTTTTGCAAACTGATTCATTACACCTCATCATGAGTTTTAACCTAATGTATTTACCCTAGGTAATTAAACCACATCATATTAAATTTTAGATTCATGATTTAAATTGGTAAAAATACCATTTACCATGGTCAAACTAAAAAAATTTGAGAAAATTGGAAAATATCAGCAAAGTCAAAAAATTTATCCTATGCGCAACACCATTTTACCACCAATTTTCAGGTTGTTTTTGACTGGGTTGCAGATGTCCAAATTGGCTCCAAGATAGCTTGTTGGAAACCCCTTCAAGTCTAGTTTCCAAATATGCCTTCAGTTTTAAAAATGAAGGTCATTTTCCCTATCAAAATTTATTTGTCCCAAGATTGGTAAACGCGCCATCTCCTTGTCAAACATGCCCTCTCTGTGTCAAACACACCCTCTCTGTTCAAGGCTAATTTTGGGTGCCTTCTCGATGTCCAAACTAGACCTAGGATAGCTCGTTGGAAAGCTTATCCTATTTGATTTCCAAATATTCCTTTATTTTTCAAAATGAAGCTCATTTTCCCAATACTAGTAAACACGCAGTGCCAAGGCTAAAAATGAGGCAGAAACATGTTTTTAATGGTTTTTTGCCCTTTTCACTGACTAGTTTGCCTCCAAATTCTTAGAAAATTCACATCGTTCATGTCCTCATCATTCTAAATCTCAAAAGAGCGCAACGCCCTAGGTGTTTCTCGTTTGACACTTTTAATGTGCTAAAAAATATCCTAAAAAACACAAAAATTCAAAAATTTGGAATTTTTTCCCAAAACTTGTCAAAATTGGTGGGAAGATGGTTGATCATGTGTTTGAGGCATGGAGTCTTACCTCAGAAAGCATGTTTAGCCTCTTTTTCTCCTCTTGCTTAGTCAAGGCTTCAACTTTTGCATGGGCTCTTTTCAGCTTGGCCTTTGCAATTTTGTTCCTCATGGCATAATGCTTTTCCATCTTTATTTGAATATCATTGTCCTTTTGAGCCTTGGACAAGAGTTCTCCAAGTGTTGGTTGGCTTTGTCAAGCCATGATTCTCTGTTCTCATTGATTTCTATGGCAAGTTGTTCATCTAGGGTTAGCTGGTCAACTAGCTCAGCTTCCCTTTGTCTCTCTAGGGCTAGAGCTCTTTTGAGCCCTCTAGTCCTAGGTCTCTATCTTGGAGGCTAATCCTCATCATCATCAGGTTCACCATACTTCTCTATTGTCTCTTCAAGCAAGGCTTTAGCCTTCTCTACCTCTCTTTTTGCTTTGATGCATTTTACTTCATCGATGGAGTGTTTGGTCTTCAGCTCCTGGTTCTCTTTCTTGAGAAAGTTAATGACAAACTTGGACCTTTCAAGATTATCTTGTAGGTATTTAATATTGGCTTCCTTCTCTTGGAAGATAAATGAAGGATCATCATAAATTGTGTCCAAGTTTACAAGTTCAAAACTTGCCTCTTTATCATGGAGGCCTTCCTCTTCATGTATGTCCACCTCTGCCATATTTTCCTTGTCTTTATGTACCTACTTTGTTGGTGAAGAAGGTAGGGCCCCTCCCACAATCAGTGGGGCAAAAATCTGCCTATGATTTCTCTAATAGGTATGTTCCAATGTGCCCAAATCAGCCCTCTTAGGCTTGCTAATTTCACCTCTGCTAGGTGACCCAGTCTCAATGTGAAATGGAGATGTAGGTGGTGAGGTGGATGAAGGAGACTGATCTGGTGCTGATGTATGAATAGTAGGTTGAGATGGAGGTATGGATGTTGAAGGATGAGATGATGAAGGTGCATCTTAGGCATTCTGAATAGGTGGGACAATGAAAATATCATTGGATATGAAGCTGTCCCATGTAATGTTTAACTGATCAAGGTGATGAAGGACCTAAGGTGTGCTTTTTTTTTATTGGTTCTATACTTAGCTTTTTGCAATACAATTCTCTAGCACAACTGAATTGGTAAGTGACTCTGGTTGATACTATATGTGCTTCATCTTTATTGTCTTTTATGGCATGAATTGTCTTCTAATTTCATTTTATTGTATTGCATTCTTTACTGAAAATTGTCTCATTGTAGCTCTTCCTTCTTCTGTTTGGGCATTGATAATCAATATCTATTGATGTCTGCCCCATAGCCCCATAATCTTCCAACGACATTTTTCAATGCCACCAATCGAGAGGAAATTTTTTTACCCTTCAACTTCTTAAATTGAAATCAACTTGAAGTCTTTCTGGGATTAATGTTCAATGCATTGGGAATAATCGAGATACAGGACAAAATGTTGATAAGCAACCTCCATTACTTCAAAGATTTTGATAATTTTTTTGAAAGGGCAATGTTTGTTTTTGGATACAAATTCAAGTGTTTAGATACATGTTTTATGAAAATAGTTAAACTTTCAAAATTCTACTATTATTCTGGTGCTTAGGGTTTTGAATTACAATTTCGCATTGAATCAAATAAAAAAAAATTCAGCCTTCCTGTGTTTAAATCCAAGTGTTTAGATACATGTTTTTTGAAAATAGTTCAACTTTCAAAATTTTACTGTTATTTTGGTGCTTAGGGTTTTGAATTACAATTTCACATTGAATCAAATAACTAAAAGTTCAGCCTTCCTGTATTTTCCTTTATTGAATCTACAATATATATACTTCAGTGGCATAAATTATACTATGAATGAAGTTCTCCCTTCCTGTATTTTCCTTTACTGAATCTACAATATATATAATTCAGTGGTATATATACTTCAGTGGCATAAATTATTCTATGAATAAAGTTCTGTTATTACATATCAGATCTATCCAGTGCAATTAATTCAATTCTCATATTCTTTAATTACACTTTTAATAACTTATGAAAACAACAACAAGTTGCAGTGAACATTTCTCCAGAATAAAATGTTTTAAAAACAACTCTGAAAAGTGAATTGCTTATTTTTTTAAAATTTTCATACATAATGGCGTTACAAGTCAATATATTTTATTATTAAAATCATATATTCATTACAAATTCATAAATTAAATATCAAATATTTATAAATCATTATTATTATTATTTAAAAAAATTAAAGGGACTATGAACATTGGGGGTTATCTATGAATTTTTATTTTTATATTTTAAAATTGCATTGCAGAATTTTCAATATGACATATAAATAGAATATATAATCTATAAATTATAATTATTGAGTTTGTAGGTTCTTTTTAAATTATTGAATAAATATTTTTATTATAATATTGCAAAAATTTCAATGTGACAAATACATGGACTATATCACATCTAAATTGTAATCATACATCAATTCTTAAAGCCTTATATATCAAGTTAGCATTATTTGATGTAAGGAAGATTATAATCCTATTTGGCTTACAAAAGAAAGCAATCACCATTGGGTAAGAGTTTCATAAGACAACAAAGGCTACAATCATTTTGGGCAACAACTTCTTACCCTATGCAGGGCATTTGATTTAGTCATTTGCAATGGCTTAGATAGATGGGAGAAGTCTGGGATCTTCACTTGTAATGCCTACAATGGTGCAAGTATAGTGGATTATGCAATCTGCTCGCATGGTTTAATTGAGAAAATGGAGTAAGCTTTGATTGGGGAACAAATATAGGATTTAAAATCTGATCACAAACCACTTTATTTAAGGTTCTCTTGGATTGAAAAGAAACAGTTTGGATTAAAAAGTCAGTGCATTCATCAATCTCTCTCAAAGGGAAGAATTCTTATAACTCAAAAAAACTATGACACCTTCAATAGTGTCAGAGAGGCGTTTCAAGAAGTAAAAAATTCCTTTTCATGGCCTTCATAGTCATGAGCTAACAAATTTAATTCGAAGGGCACTTGTAGAGTGCAAACGAGAAAAAAATAGAAATTATGAAACCAAATGCTTTCTGGTTAATGCATTTTTTGATGATGAATGCGAAAAAGCAAGGAGAAGTTTGATATATTAAAACAAGAAATAAATAGATCTTAAAGTTATCAAACATATTTTGAAAAAGAAAAAAGTTGATTTCATGGTCTCAAGGAGGGAAGAACTGATCTTCTTGGGGAAAAATAATCCCAAGTTATTTTGGAAAGAACGTCAACCAAGGAAAAACAAACTAAAATTAATATTACAACTTCTCAATTGTTTGATTATGCATGACAACTTTATCTGTAGGTTTTTTAGGCTAACCCCCCACCATTGGTAAAAACTACTACTACGATTTTCATCGTGGAAGAGGTCAAGATGGGTATTAAGAAGGTGGGTACTAGAAAATAAAAAGACTTAGTTGAACTTCAAGTAGAGTATCTAAAGTGGAGCTTGAAAAATCTTGCACCTCACATTGTGAAAATCTTCAACAACATCATTTAGCAAGGGTTCCCTATAGATTGTAAAACTAGCCTATCAATACCTCTTTTCAAGAGTGATGACATCAATAACCCCTCCAATTATAGGACCATAATGATAAATCCCTTATTTTCAAAATTATTTGGAAGTATACAAGAAAATAGGTTCAGCGAGTGGGCGGAAGGAAGGGGTAAACGTGCTAAAGGGAAAGCAGGATTTAGACCCAAGCATTCCACAGTTGACCATGGTATAACATTAAGACACATCATTGAAAAAGTGTGGGAGAAAAAGGAGGAAGCATTTTGCTGCTTGTTGATTTTAAGAAAGCTTTTGACATGGTTCCTTTGGATAAAATTTGGCACAAAATGGAGGAACTTGGGGTTCCTTTACATCTCAGAGCAGTTGTCCATAAGCTATATGAAGAGGTTAAAATCAGAGCCTCAACTAACATATCTGAATTTTTTAGAGTCAATATGGGGGTCAAGAAAGGGTGTCCTTTGTCACCTACACTCTTTGGTCTATATATTGACAAACTTGAAGAGTGGTTAAATGATCAAGGTGGTGATGGTGCCCTTTGGATAATTTTGTGATAAGGCTTATTTTGTATGTAGATGACCTTATTTTGATTGCTAAAATTTCTTTAAGCTTGCAAGAGCGCTTACTTTCCCTTGATATTTTTTGTAAAACAATGGGAATGCAAGTCAATATTAGCAAGGCGAAAGTGGTATTTTTCTGTAACAAAATAAATCATGATCAACATAAGTTCTACTTTGAATGAAACACTCTTGAAGTAGCAGATTACAAATACCTTGGATTTGACTTCAATAAAAACCCAGGTTAAGAAAGTTGTAGAAAGAATAGGACTTTAGAAATTTGGATAGTGTTTTATGGTTTTCAAAATAGGTGTAGATAGGCAAAGGTATGGGATAGGAATACTACCCAAACTCTTTTTGGGCCTCTAGTGGTTTTGATTGTTCTCTATGGGTGTGAATTGTGGGCTAGCAGTACCACTCACTTATAGTGGAAGAAAATTGATAAAATCCAAAAATGTTTGATCACAAACAAGTTCAAAATTAAAATCTCAGTCCCTTATGATATCATGATGAGTGAAATGGTGGTTGTCACTATTGAAGCACTTGCTATGGTGTGGCTCATAAGATGTTTAAAAAGAGTAGAAAAAATCGTAGAAGATAGAGGGTATAAGATTGTCTTCAATGACATTTTATGCAAAAGAAAGAAGACTTTGATGTGGAAAAATATCAAATGGTTCAGTAAATGGGATATTTACCTGAACATGTGTCCCGCTAATGGTAAAGAGATAATTTTTTTTTTATATTGATAAGTTCCAAAAACGTATTTGGGATAAGAAAAAGTATTATATTGAAGAGTTTAATCCCACTTACAATCATCATCAAAAAGTGTACATAGAGGCCAATATATCATGGAGAGCCAAAATTTTCGTTGCCTAGTTAAGAACTAACTATCATCAACTCTGTTGTGAATTGGACGTTGGAAAATACCTAAAGAAGGTTGGGAAGAAAGAGTATGTATTTTTTCACTTCTGGAAAAGTGGAAACTAAATTTTTTTTTTTTATTGTAGAATGTGAAGCCATCAAGCATAGTAGGTACAAATACAAAAGTACCTTGATAGTGAGCTCTTGGGATAATTTATTTAGTGAGGGGATGGTTGAGAATTTGGGGCACTCTTCATTATGTTGAATAGAAGAAGGGTTTAAATGCAAAAGTCTGTTAGTCAGGAGGTTTGTCCCATAGGATATTTTTAGCATCGTGGACATTAAAATAATTTCCTTGTTTATTTATTTCTTATTAAATCCCTTATTGAAGCTTTTGGGAAAGAGGAAGACCAGGTCAAGCCAGATCAAGTCCTTAGGTGACTTAAGTTTTGCTGCAAAGGAAAGTCGTTCAACTCATATACATGCCAACTCCTTAACTTGTGTAAAGGTTCTTGAATGTTTTATTTCATTGTTGGGATGTTAGACACCTAATCGATAAGGGTTGTGGTGTGGTATATAAATAATTTTGGGAGTCAAGGAGATCTCCAAAGAGGAATCCAACAACCATAAATATTATATATTGTAAATTAATTTTTCATTACTTCAAAATTTCAAAATGCATCATTCCATGCATCACAGTTCATACTGTAATAAGTTTCAATATGCCTATACATAAATCAAATTTGTTGACCAAAAATTTATGAGAAATTATATCAAAATAAGGAAACTACTTTTGAAAACTATTAAAACTATTAGAAACATAACTACATAAAGAAGCAAAATAACCGCAAGACATATCATATGATCAGGAGTCTGAAGAAGTCATTGGAGTAGGGTCATGGGCACTTTTACTAGCAGGAGCAAAAAGCTTAAGCTCACATTGGATATGAATTTCCAAGTGAGTCAATCGAGCATTCAAGCTAGCCAAACATGAGTTTTGATATTGTTGCGCCCTCTTGATCTCGTTCAAGGAAGAGATGATATCATTATGATATTTGTGATTATCTTTCAGTTCCCTTCCCCAAAAGAGTTTCATCTTCCAATGGAGGGTGATGGAGTTCAGGTACTGTCTTCATCTTCCCCTAGTATGGTCAGGGTCACGAATCCAATTGGTTACTTCCTCTAGGATTTTGGAGTCAGAATATGCGTGACAATCATTAGTGGCTAGGGTTTCAAGATGGGGAATTTCATTATGAATGTTAGGAGGTGTAGTAGACTGAAAGATGGTTGTGACTTCTTGGGCCTAGGCTTAACCAAATGGCTGGCCTTTATGTCCTCTACCCCTATCTCCCTGATAACCACACATACATTTCCAAGCCATTGTACACCAACGGGGGGGGAATATGCAAGACAACCATCCCATGAGAGACTTGAACTCTAGAGGATGTGACTAAAAAGGTTGAAACTGAAAAAGGCCAGAAGATACAAATATTCAAGATGGACCAAGGAAGCAAGAATAAAAGGACAAGTAAACCAAAGGCACAGATGAAATCCTCCAGGAAGGGTCACCCTCTCACCAGGAAACACCAAAGCGCAAGTGCAAGTGTACCCCCATAAAATTAAAATGAAACTACTTGACTCGTACCATGAAAACTCAAAGCCATAGCAAAAAATAATAGACATAGAGAGATAGACATGTAACCTAATGAAACCAATCCACTATTTTGGAGCCGAAAAATTCACATACATTGAGTGTAGGATGGTGCCACCAACAAATTCATCCTTTAACTTCAGTGAAATCCACAGTCCCTTGATAAAGTCTTTGTGTGCCTAGGCTCTAGATTTTATCCATAATCTAGCAACCCAATCAAGTAGTTCTTCCTTCTAGACTTGGAGGTCAAATCAACGTGCATGCAAGCCCAAGTCACTACCACTTAATTTTTAGAGGCAAGCAACCTTATCTCAGTGAAGTGTCGAAGATCAGGGCATGTCTCTATAAACTTCCTTTCACGCGTGTGCTTGACACTTCCAGACAACTGAGAAAATAATCCCACCAACAGTGGGGAGGGAGTCCAGGAACACCATAAATTATGAAAAGCAAAGTATCTCTTCCAAGATAGGAGGACTGTTAATTTTCCATAGATGTTCTATGCTTGGATGCAATTACTCTTTAACCTTCTAGGGAATAAGTAAAGTAAGATGCATATAGAACATACCAATAGCTCGATGGAAGACAAGAAAAAAACAAAGATAAAGAATGGTGGCATTACGATGATCAGCATGATGCTTCAACCAACAAATTATTCATAAGGTTAGCCACCCACATATGTCACACAAACCCAATATGTCTCATAAAGAATACTCCACAAAGATGTTGCACCAAGAAGCCCTTAACGCAGAACGAAGAACGCTGCTCCATAACCATCAAGAGAGAAGAAAAATGCCTCCACACATTTTGTATAATGAACTCCAAGTCTCTCCAATATATAGGCATCTTTGGGGGTGTGTGGCACATCTCTTATGCATGTGGGACGAAACGGGCCAACCTTGCACATGTGGAATAAATTCAAAATACATGTTCTTCTCATCCGATCAAGATGATCTTTATATCGATCTTGCACCTTTCCGAAAGAGGAACCCTATAAAAATATTGGCATCGTCATATGAGCATCACAACATGGAGTTTGGACCTATTTTCCCAAAATTAAAACTCCCTCTCAACTAGGGAGAACTCCATCCACAAGTGCCATCCAAACATCGTGCGTCATCCTGCCATAACTTGATTTGTTGGCTTCTTTATTTCAGAACAAAAGGTGAGTCACAAAGACATCACTAACAGTTAACTTGAAGTCAGCTCAGAGGTCTGAAACCTCTATAGGACTCAAAAGAGTCACACACCAACCGGAAGTTGGTTTAACTGATCTGAAATCAATTGGAGGTCCGAAACCTCACTTGGAATCGAGAGAGTCTTATACTAACATGAAATTAGTTTTACTGACTTGAAGTCAGTTGGAGGTTCGAAACCTCGCTAGAATTGATCCCAGATCAAGTGGTTGGACACGTGCCATCCTAGACATAGAGAGTATGACAATATTCGATGCGTCCATCGGTCTTGCTATGGTCTCTATTCACATTTCCCACCTCATTGGCCAAATGAGAGATACATCCTATGAGTTTGAAACTCCATGGTTAGGATGCATACGGGGCATAGATTAGAGAGAGGTAAACCAACTCAATATCATCACGGTGGGGTAGAAGCACACCAACTAGGTTCGGCAAGCCTACCCTAGTGGTTGCTTATAGAACCAAGAAGCTATCCCCAAAGCCCCCTTGGAGCTCCCAGAGCTCATCATCCAAAATGACCCTCCAAATAGGGTCGTTCCATGATTCCAAGATTCTCATTGAAGGTTAGGAACATGAACTTCCCCAAGGGCTTTGTGAGAATATCCATGACCTTCTCATCAGTTCCTATATGATCGAGCCTTACGGCACCTCACTGTACCATATCCCGGATAAGTGGTATCAGAAATCAATATGCTTGGATCATGGAACAGGGATTCTTTGACAAACGAATCCTCCTATGGTTATCACAAGGGATAAAAGTGGTATCTAGCACATGCTTGAACAACTCACTGAAGAGATTTCACAACCAAACCGCTTCAAAATAGGCCATACTTGATGCAATGTATTTGGCCTCCGCGGTGCTCAAAGCCACTGACTTATGCTTCTTGCTCATTCATGATATCAAAGAAGAACCAAGTGTGAAGAAACATCCCAATGTGCTCTTATGATCCACCACACTTCCAACCCAATCGACATCAATATATCCATAGAGTGTCATGCTCCCGACAGTGTATCTCAGCCCATGGTTTATCGTGCCCCTAAGATCTCTCAAAATATTCTTGGTACCAACCCAGTGAATGTTTTGAGGGCCAACCATATGTTGAATTAAAGTGCTCACTGCAAAACATATGTCTGGACGGATGTTCCATAAGAACATCAGGGCCCTTGCGAGTTGATGATACTCAATAGGATTTGCTAGCACGAGCCCAACATCGCTGCCACTCAACTTATTAAAGTTGAGCTCCATTGGTGATGACATGGACTTCCATTCCACCATTCCAAATATTTCTAGCACCTTCACCATGTATTCTCCTTAAGAAAGGAAAATCTTGCCAGATATCTTCCAAAACTCCAGGCCTAGGAAGTAATGTATTAGTCATAGGTCCTTCATCTCTAACTCGGAAGTGAGCTCCCTCTTACATTGATGAATGAGAGGGCCAGTACTTGTCAGGAAGATATCGTCCACATATAGCACCAAAATGAGAGGCTTTTCTCTATCAACCTTGAAGTAAAGGTTTGTATCAATATTACTATGAGTGAAGCCCAGCTTCATCAGGTAGCTATCTATCCTCTTGTACCAAGCTTTGGGTGCTTGCTTCAACCCATAGAGGGATTTCTTCAACCTGTAGACATGGGTGTCCTGACCCCGGACTTCGAACCCGAGAGGTTGCTCCACATACACCTCTTCCTTTATCGCACGATGCAGAAATGCGGTTTTCACATCCATCTGATGAAGACTCCATCCTTGCGTAGCAGCAAGGGCTATGATAGATCAGATGGTGATATATCGGGCCACAGGTTCAAATATGTCATCATAGTCTATGCCTTATTTTTTAGAGAAGCCACGGGCAACAAATATTGCCTTGAAATTTTCAACACTTCCATCAGATTCATGCTTCATCTTGTAGAGCCATTTCGAGGTGACAACTGCTTTGTCCTCCGGTCTTGGAACCACTTCCCAGACATCATTCTTCATTATGGACTCATACTCTTCATGCATAGCATCCTTCCAGATTTGATGCTTTACGACTTCCTCAAGAGATCCAGGCTCAGATTATACAATAGTACTCATGGCTGCTAGATACCCTTGGTATTTATATGGATTCTTTTTCTGGAATTTCCCCGTGTGGAGCATATGTCTCTGAGCCATGAGGGTCTTCTTTCTTCCAGCAATAATATTAGTTTAGGAGAATATACGGTTGTAGTCTCCCTCTTAATTCCATCTCCTCTTGTGAAATAAGACATCTATAAGAACATCCTCCCAAGCATATCAGATAAGACAGTGTGTATCAGATGTTTTTGTGACACTTGAGGATTGAAGAAAAGTCCCCTATGCTTTCCTTTGATGCATCATTGACAACTGTCTTCATGATTGTTTTAAAATGTGGGCATACAAATTTGGAAAGGGTTTTGTAATCATGGGCTTGAATTTTATTCTCCCACTGTCAAGGCCATACAAAAATCATAGCCACACACTGTCATATAGCTGTCATGCATCTTGACAGGTATCATATACTTTCATATTATTGATTACAGTGTTGCCATGATAGTATCATATACACCACTATCATATTTCACTTGTCCAAAAAATACTTCACAGGCTTCTCCAACCACGGTTCCAAATACTTGACGGTTCAAGATTCCAAAAATGTGACTGTCCAAGGCTCCGAAAATTGAGCTCCCACAGAGATATAACGAAATCACTGAAGCATCTATACAATGATGTTACAACTCCACAGTTATATTATCCTTTACTAAAAGTATGAACCTTTTGTTACTAGGACTTCTCCAATAGTCTTAAAAGATCACAGTCCTTCATAGTGTTGAATCACTCGTCAGTCAAGATAACAGAGATCCAATTTTCAGCCATCAAATTAGTTGTGTTGTAGATGATTTGCATTCCAAGGTTCAAGCTTTACTGAGATCACAAAACCCATACTACCCATAAATCTGAGCTCCATCGAGACTGTGATGCCCACACATTCTAGCTCTACCAAGACTGCACTGTACCTTAATTCGAATTATGTGGCTTCCTTTTCAAAGATCTGTGGTTGGCCGAGCCTAGTCCAAGCCCTTACAGCTGATCTGAGCCGCAACAATTCATGCTACTAGTTTGAGGGTATTAATTCATATATGGCTCTATTTAATGACGATATTAGCCAACAATAAAAGAGTAACCCGACCCCAAGATTATGTCCAAAACTTGAAGAGAATTTCAGTCCCATCCATAAGGAAACTTGAACAGAAATGCTAGAAGAACTGGGTCTCTCCTACAAAAGTGAACTCAGCTAAAACCTGGTCCTTTGAGAGCTAAACTTGGCCAAGAGTAATGAACTTCAAAACATATAATCACCTTAAAGAATCATCTCAGGATTTGCAAATAATTACGCTTAGAGATGTATGTCCATGGTCTTTAAGAGAATTCGATACCTTTTTGAATGGAATTCGGTCCTCTTCAAGTCAAAGAAACTCATCCCGCTTAAGATTAATTTCAGACCTCTTTAACCTAAACAAATTCTACCCCAATTTGTTGTTTTGTGTTGATAGAATCAATTTAGATGGTCAAAGGAAACTCAACACCATTACGTTCAGAGCTCAAGCCTATTCTCTCTTGAAAAAAACCTTTGACGAAAATATTTTCATGAAATTTGGGATTTGAAACAAAAATTAAACCATGGCCTTCGTTTTTTTGCAGGCGTGCAAGAGAGAAGCATAGGTACAGGAATGCAGCATTCATCCATATCATGCAAAATCAAATGGTAGCTAACGATAATGATCTCCCATTCAACCTGTAATAGAGTCATCTTCTGATTGTTCAAAAGCAGACGGATCTAGGTTCAGTATGAAGACCGATATAAAGTGACTCGATTTTCAAGTGTCTCTTGTCAAGGTGCCTACTCCTCTTATGGCAGTAATTACTAGTTCCCGAAGGTTAAACATATGGTTAGCATGCCATGGTTGAAATTACATGGAATTCAGGAATTGAAAAATGGACAGGCGACGAAGAACTCGTTTCAATGTGTCGAACATCTGTATGGATCATTTTTTGATCTAACATTGTTGGAGTCCACTCGAGTCGTTGTTAGTCTGTTGCAGGACCCATATCAGGACTTCGGACAACATGTGACTACAAAATTTGCTATGGGACCCACAATATGATATTTTCTCAGACAAAGGAGAACAACATGGTTTTTTGCTTAAAAAAAATCCAGTGTGTATCTGCAACGTTTCTCGTGTCTGACGATAATCAAGGTAGAAGTCTGCTATAGATCTCAACGATGGATGACCTCCACCTTTATTTTATAAATATCCAGTTGTCAACCTTCCTGCTGCTTGCTGCGGTTAGAAAAAAAACGTGTTGAAAGGTGATTTTGACAGCCCTGGTTAGGGCACGACATGTTGTTCTCTTTAGCACACCAAACTCTTTGGGCTGCAGTCCACATACGCTACCCTTACACTGTCATGTTCAACACTTTAAAATTGCATGCTTAAATGTACACGTTGTCACTTGTTGTGGTGGTATGGCCTGCGGCCTACCACACAATTTTTTTTTTCAAGGCTAACAACACCCTTAATCGCTCTTAGAGTAACACACATTTCGCTGCCCTAGATAAGATGGGTGATGTCTTCTCCCGACTCTGATACCATGTTAATTTTCCATAGATGATCTATGCTTAGATGCAAATACACTTTAACCTTCTAGGGCATAAGTAAAGTAAGATGCAGATAGAACATACCAATAGATCGATGGAAGACAAGCCAAAAACATAGATAAAGAAAGGTGGCATTACGACGATTAGTAGGATACTTCAACCAGAACAGTCTTCATAAGGTCAGCCACCCACATATGTGACACAAACCCAAGACGTCTCATCAAGAATACTCCACAAATATGTTGCACCAACAAGCCCGAAACACAGAACCAAGAACGTTGATCCATCACCATCAAGAGAGAAGAAAAATGCCTCCAAACATTGTGTATAATGAACTCCAAGTCTCTCCAATATATATGCATATTTGGGGGTGTGTGACACATCTCTTATGCATGTGGGATAAAACAGGTCGACCTTGCACATGTGGAATAAATTTAAAATACATGTTCTGCTCATCCGATCAAGATGATCTTTAGATCGATCTTGCACCTCTCCAAAAGAGGAACCCAATAAAAATATTGGCATCGTCATCTGAGCATCACATCATGGAGTTTGGACCTAGTTGTCCAAAATTAACAAGGACAAAGGAATAATTAATATCATATTGAATGAAGAGGAAGGCTCAACACCATAGTGAATGAAGAATAAACATCTCACATGTGTTGTGCATGGGAAAGTTGGCCATGCCACCCCTCCCCCCTCCCTTAAATGGTGTGGGAGACAGTAGAGTGGCAAGTGACCTCCAACCTCCATCTCATGTCTCCCATCACCCTAATCGAGCGTCATCTATTAGCATCTAAGATGGATTGTAAATATTCTTTCCATCTAGGTGTCTACCCTTTAGACCATGATTCTGTTAAAATATGTCATTATCTTAACACCCCAGGTTGGCCAGGAAATCAATTGCTTTGTTTTTAGTTTACCTAGAGTGTGAAGATATAACATAATGGAAGGTTTGGAGCATCGTCTGGATGTGGGAGATGATATGATCAATTATGGATCTGTTGGATAATTTTTCTAAAGGCACTCCATTAATAATTTTCCTGACAAGATTGATAACCAACTGAGAACCCCCATTGACTTAGAACTTTTGAGTAACGTTCATTGATCACTAGTAACTGGCCTCTTTCAAGAGCAAGTAATTATGATACATTGTTTCTTGTAACACCATAGTTTTTTGCGTAGGCCTTCAATGTTCAAATTTTCCAATCACGAAAAATTCCTCCATAAATCGCTTGACCAGGATTACCTTTCGAAGCGTTATTGAGCCTCAAGACTATCTTCATTTTGACATCTATTGCACCACTTTTTATTTCCTTTTGACATAATTCACAAACCCAATTAGTGTTAATTGATATATTTTCACTCTAAAAAGGAATTTAAATGATCTCTCTTTTATATTCTAATGTTTCTTATTATTTGAATGAATTTTGTATTTAGCTACAAAATTCTTGCAATTTTGTAGTTAATCTCCGTTTCTGCAGCTACCGACATTGTTTGACAGGTTTCAAAGATGAAAGAGAGGAGCGAAGCATATGGGTAGTTTTGGAATGATCCATACATGGATTTTGTCCTACTCACCTGTCCAAAATCAAGAGAAATCACTCCTAAGATCACGGTAAAAGGATTAGTCAAATGGAAGGTCAAGACAATGGACGAGAAGTTGGAAGCCTCACGATTTTCTCTCCACGTAGCAAATCGTGAAGGCTATGAAGATCACAACCCTGTTTAGAATTATACTTCTCAGTTTCGTTAATATATTTAGGTGAGATCATCTCAAAACAATTGACTTTAATTTATTATAAATACCGGGTTGTTTTGAACCAGAAACAAGTTCAATTTCTGTAATATTGCTACACAGTGAAACCCTGTTTTATTAATACAAGGAGAAGGCGAAGTTCAAGATCATTAATGTGTGATTAGTCTTACTTAATTCTTCAAGCCATTCTATTGTAGTGGGCCCCAGCACAGAAAAATGTTTCGTAGTATAATTTTTGTTGATTTCTAGTTCAATTTTCATTATCGCATAGATTAATTTATGAGTTTTTCATCAGTTAAATGTTAAGTCTTCATAAAATGAATGTTGTGCTTTCGCATAAGTTTAATGCTTTAATGTTTTGATTTCCTGAATTGTATTGATGCCACAATTGAGTTAACATATGGAATGAATCTCCGTTTTACGTTTTTTTACACAGTTAGCATACATCTCAGAACAAACAAGCATTTTTACCTTTACGCAGTAGGCAGAATACCATGTTTTCATTATTAGCTCAATTAGCCTTTTCAATTTCCATAGTACAGTCATTTAGATAAGATCGTTATAGGTTTAATATTTTTCATTTCATAGAATATTTTGTTTCAGTAGTAAATAGAATTAGAGATTAGTTCAATACTTTGTTTTCCATAGGATTAGTGTGATAAGTTTTCATTTGATAAGTAGAGAAAATTTTTCAATTACATGATAGGATCATAGTTTGTATTGATGCTTTGATTAGACTTAGAAGAAATTTAAGTAGATAATCTCCTTCTTTAATTAACATAATTTCCAGCATACGATAATCTAACATAGAGTTAAACATGGTTTCTTTTTTTGTAATTTAGACTTGTTTCAGATCAATTTTCTCTCTTAAATTTACATTTCCTTTTCTTCCTTCTTGTAATTAAAAATGGTTTTTTATTTTATTTTTATTTTTATTTTTTTATTTTAGACTTGTTTTAGGTTAGTTTTCTCTCTTAATTTTACATTTCCTTTTCTTCCTTCTTGTAGCTTTCATTTTCTCATTATTAGAATATTTTCTTTAGAATAATTCGTAAATCAATTCCCTTCTTAGATTAAAATTAAAAATTTCATTTTCTTCCTTCTTAAGTTTATCTTTTAAACAATAAAATTCTTCTAGATTCAATTACTTTCTTGCTTTTAGATTTCATTCATATAAAATCTCTAAAAATACAAAAAGGTAGAAGTTTTTTTTTTAAGTTCTTTAGAAATCAATTGTTCTTCTTTCTTAATTTTCATCATAAACTCTTAATTAGGTTTTGATTTCATTCCTTAGATCAGTCCTTAGTTTTTCCTATTTTTAAACATTAAAGATAAAAACACAAACCCCCCCAAAACGACATATAAAAGCTACACAACGAAATAAGAAAGATAGGATTCTAGCATATATAGTGCACCTGCACTTCATAAGATTACAAACTCCAGTCGATAATTTATGATAGAAGTTTAAGACATTAAATTGACTAAACATTTTGGCGTCATTGTCGGGGAACTGTAATTAGGAGCCTTATTTCTTAAATAAATAAACAAATGTCTAAAACAAAAACACAAAAACATGATATGCATAGAGAAAGAGATTCTAGGGGTAGATTTATAGATAGAGGTAGAAGTTTGATCCCAAAAACACCACTCACCCCACCAAGACCTCGTAGTGCCACACCACCATCTCAAACTCGTATTCCATTCTTAAAACCATTACAGGAAATTTCAGCCTAAAAGTGCCCATGAAATTTTCATGTAATTTCTATGTCATAATATGTAAACCAATCAAAATAATTTAAATTTAAAAGAGGTACATGCAAATATTTTGGAGGAAAAAGAAGAAGAACTACTTTTTTTAATTGTATTTTTGGCTTATCTCCTTATAGGTTTACTAAAATTTCAAGTGTAGACAATCATTAGATGCGGAATTAAACTCTACATCCAACGAGTACCCATTATACATACATTTGAGAAGACCCACCTTGATAAAAATTACAGATACATTAAAAATGCAGAAATTATACAATATGTATGTATATTTTGGATTCATCCGATCTAATAATGTACTAATGTTAAATATTGAATCGCTTCTACAAATATTTTGCGGAAGTAAAATCACAATCGCTAATCACATGAACATGAAGAAAGATCAATCACACACAACACAAATAATTTCCCGAGGAAAGATTATAGCTAAAACCCCCACTATATTCTATTTTATATTAAGCATGGATCATGAAACAATTACATACAAAACTCTTCTCACAAGAGCCCACCAATACTCAACTAATTGTCTCACACTATCATATGCAAAACTGACCAACACATTGCCAATTCTCAGCCTCCAGACAACCTGCCTTTCTTGCACAATCCCTGATGGTAAAGATCCCTAAAAGATAGGAATTCTTACCTGCCTTGATTGCGCAAGTATAATGGGCACTACAATGGGTGTTTGTCTGCATGTGTGCAAGTAGATAATCCTACAACTGATAGTCAACCTCCCTTTCTCCTAGAACTCAACTCGGTCTTCCTTGGATCTGACATGCATGCAAAAAATAATATCAAATCCTCAGTTGCATGTGAGATCACTGATTGTGAATTAATTAATATTTAATTCACGGAATCTCTCACTAGTGTATCTTCAGTTACAACTAGCACAACTGAGTTTAACTCATTGAACTGAGTTAAAATGATTTACAACTTGCACCAACTCATGCACCACTGCACTTCAAACTCTGTTACAACTAGAATTACTCTACATGCCTCACCAACAAACTCTGACTCAAAATCCACTCGATAAATGAATTTATCACTTTTAGTTAACTCATTCAAGTCCACATTGAGAATAGATTACATTTTAATGTCCATCTTAATTAAGGGATAATAAAAATAGACATGCACCCAAAAAAAGCATTGTAGGCCCCACCCTATTTTGGGTGCTTAATGCAACTAGGTGATGAATGCAACCAGGTGCTTAATTCACTAGGCGTGGGTGTTGAATATTCTTGTTGAATCTCAACACTCCCTCTCAAAAAGAAAGGGATTATCCTTCACCCTGATCCTATATCTATGGTATTTAAATTTGCTCCTGGTGAGTGCCTTCGTCAGAATATTTGCATCCTGATCTTCATTGGGAATGTACTAAAGCAACATGATCCTCCTCTGCACACAATCTCTGAGATGATGGTACTGTATATCTATATGCTTGGACCTATCATGAAACACATGATTAATTGAGAGTTTAATACAACTCTGATTATCACAATGAATCATTGTCGTATCCATATGAGAACCAAACAAACCCACCAAGATTTTTCTCATCCATATAGCCTCACATGAAGCTTGAATTACTGCCATGAATTATGCTTTCGTTGAACTAAGTTCCAGGGATCATTTTTTCCTGTTGTACCAGGAAACTGTTGTCCACCCAATGCTAAAGATCCCCCCTGATGTGCTCTTTTTTTTTGATGGACCACCAGCCCAATATGCATCCATGAAGCCATGTAACTTCACTTCATGTGTCTGTCTGTACCATGGACCATAATCTGATGTGCCCCTTAGGTATCTCAAGACATGCTTCCTCGCCTTCCAAAAGAGCTTGGTAGGCTTAACCATAGCTTGAATCAACTGGTTAACTGTGTAGCAAATGTCTGGTCTCGTTTTCACCAAACACATTAGTGAACCCACTAACTGTTGATAGACAGTAGCATCCACTACCTCTCCAAAAGTAGCATCCTCTTTCCTCCAATTTCCCGAAAGATGAGTATCCATGGGTTTGCATCTCTCCATGTTAATCTTACCCAGTATATCCTTTTCATACTTGCCTTGAGACACAAAAATTTCACCATCCCGCTTCCATATTTCCAATCCAAGGAAATAATGAAGGAGGCCCATATCCTTCATTTTGAACTCCCTTGCAAGATCATTTTTGCATGAGTGTATCAGCTACTCATCACCAGTCAAAATTTGATCATCAAAATAAAGAAAAATGATCAATAACTTACCCTCAACCAAAATATGGTACAGGTTTTCATCTGCTTCACTTTTGGTGAAGCCTAGTCCTGTGAAATAACTGTCTATCCAAGTGTACCAAGCACGGGGTGCTTGCTTCAGCCCATACAATGCTCTTTTGAGTCTGCACACATGCGACTCACTGTTGAAGTTTTTGAAACCTTTAGGCTGCTCTATGAACACCTCTTCCTCAATGATCCCATTGAGAAACACAGTTTTCACATCCATATAATGAATGTGCCAACCCATCTGCGTTGAGAGTGCAAGGATGGATCTTATGGAAGAGTACCTTACGACAGGCGCAAAATTCTCATCATAATCTCTCCCCTCGATCTGTGAGAATCCCTGGGCCACAAATATGGCCTTGTATTTCTCCACACTCCCATCAACAACTTTCTTTTCCTTATAGATCCATCTCGATCCAACCACTGATTTGTTGAGCGATCTTGGGACTATCTCCCATGATCTATTCTTGACAATGGAGTCATACTCCTCCACCATTGCATCAACCCAAGTAGGCTGCTGTATTTCTTCCTGAAAGGAAGATGGTTCAGTCATAATACATTTTCTCATAAGATCCATGTATCTAGTAAATCAATCAGGAGACTGTCTCTGTCTGTGCTGTGAAGTAGGGGCTCCTACATTCTGTGCAGCATCAAGTCTCAACCTATTAGCTTCCATGGTGCACCTTTTTCCATTTTTGATGGATGGCTCTGCATGAGTGTTTTCCTCCAATCCATGAACCTCCTCATGTAGGTGATCCACATCTTGAGACTCATCGTTGGGAACCAAAAGTTCCTCCTCTGCATGTAAGTCCAAATCCCTCTCAAGGGAAAATCACATGGCTTTCTCATCATCAAATTTGATATCCCATCACACAATATTCATTCTATTGTTTGGAGAATACACACGATAATTATGGGGTGTTTCAGTGTACCCCACAAAAATACCAACCTCGGATGTTGGTTCTAGCTTCTTCCTGGCATCCTTGGTCACATGCACATAAAAAAATGAGCCAAAAATCTTAAAGTGTGAAACTTAAGGTTTCTTACCAGTGAAAGCCTCTTCAGCTGTACCCATGCCAAGTAATCTATGAGGACAAATATTTTGCACATGTATTGTTGTATTGCATGCTTCCGCCCATAGATGCATCGGTAGGCCTTGATCATGCAACATTGCTTGTGCTGCACCCACAGTTCCTCTCCGCGACCCCATTCTGTTGTGGGTTATGAGGCGCTATGAGTTCTCTTCGAATTCCTTCTTTGCTACAGAATTTCTTGAATTCGTTAGAGATGTATTCTCCACCATTATCACTCTTAAGAGCCTTCACTTGCTCCCTCGACTCTTTCTCCACCAGTGATTTAAACTCAGAGAACTCAAAGAATGTTTGATCTTTCTTCTTCATGAAGAAGATCCAACACTTACGAGAAAATTCATCAACAAAGATCACATAGTACTTATGTTTTGATGTTGAAGAAACCGAGAAAGGACCACACACGTCTGTGTGAACTCTCTCAAGGATCCCCGAAGCTCGGTTTTCTTTCTCATGAAAGGTGGCCTTTACATTTTTTCCCATAGTACATCCCTTGCATGTGTCCGAATGTGCAAGTGTACCCCTGGGAAGACTAGTAGAGATCTGCTGCATGACTTTCAAGGCTCCATGGTCGAGATGGCCCAATCGCCTGTGCCATAATTCACCCTCCTGGCTCACCACTTGATCTGCCTTGCCCATAATTGCTGCGCAGCCATCTACCTCCAGTTTGTAGATATTATTAACTCAAATCCCTATCCTCTTGGCTTGATCCATTGTTTTATGTCACAGGAAAGCTTTTCCATCACTAAAAACAACGTCATAATCTCTATCCTCTAACGTTGCGACTGAGACCAAATTTTTCTTCAGACCTGGTACATGCATTACATATTTTAATTGAAATGGTTTACCTGAATCCCTCTGAAAGGTAATGGTACCAATCCTGGTAGCACTATATTGTTCGTCTTCACCCATCTCAATATGCATCTAGAGATCTTTCTCCTCCAAGTCATTGAAAAGTTCCTTATCTCTCGTCATGTGAAAGGAAGCGCCACTATCCAAATACCACATAGATCCTAATGCACTGGACACCATGCATGCGATCAATGAGAAGTCAAGCTCAAATTGCAAGGGAAGGGCCTCACGAGTTGCAGATCCTACAACCTTCTTGTTCTTCTTCTTTTGTGGATAGTTAGTAGAAAAATTCCCATGTTCATGACAATGAAAACACTTCACCTTGGACATGTCCTACTTCTTGCCATTCTTGGAATCGGATTTAGAATGAAATTTTTTCCCCTTCCCCTTATTCACCCTGGCAGCCAAAGCAAAATCCTCTTCATTCTCATTCTTAGATGAAGATCCATATCTGGTGTTCCTTCTGAACTCCTCCTGCACCAAATCCCACCACAGTCATTCCCAATCTATCAATTTTTCCCTTTCATTGACAGAGTCTTGATAATTGTGCCAAATCTTGGGAAGTCCTAGGAGAGCCAAGATCACCAAATCATCATCAAAAACTGTTATTCGAATGCTCCCCAGTTCATCCCAACATTGGATAAACTTTGTTAGATATTTTGGAATGGTGTTTCCATTTTCCATCTTGATCTTCCTGAGTTTATCTTTGAGCGACAGTTTCCTATGGTTGCTGCTGCTTTGGAATAGATCCATCAAAGCCTTCCACATTGCATATGGTGTGGCTTTCTCATGGAGGCTTGAGAAAATGTGGTATCGTACTCATTCCAATAGGATCCTCCTTGCTTTTGCCACTTTCTTTTGCCATGTATGAAGATTTGCAGCATCTGCAACATCAGGTTTAGGAACATCTTTGTCAATGAATTCCTTCAACCCATTGTCTTTGAGTATTGCCTCCATCCTGTCCTTCCAAGAAATGTAGTTCGAGCTACGCTTGAGTGCATACTCTAACCTTAATCCATTGAAAGCCATTTCAATCTTGAATCAACTGTAGCAACAAGAAATTATTTCTACAAATTCAAATTCTATCTAGTCACAAAGTCAGCTCTTGCTTCACTTTTGCAATTCCCTGTCCTCCGATACCATGTAGAAATTATATAATATGTATGTATATCTTGGATTCACCTGACATAACAATGTATTAAAGTTAAATACTGAATTTCTTCTACAAATATTTTGCGGAATTAAAAACACAATCGTTAATCACATGAACATGAAGAAAGATCAATCACACACAACACATATAATTTCCTAGGGAAATATTACAGCTAAAAACCCCACTATCTTATATTGTATATTAAGCATGGATCATGAAACAATTACATACAAAACTCTTCTCACAAGAGCCCTCCAATACTCATCTAATTGTCTCACACTCTAATATGAAAAACTAACCAACACATAGCCATTTCTCAGCCTCCAGACAACCTGCCTTGCTTGCACAATCCTTGATGGTAAATATCCTTAAAAAATAGGAATTCTTTCCTGCCTTGACCACGTAATTATCATGGGCACTCCAATGGGTGTTTGCATGCATGCGTGCAAGCAGTTAATCCTACAACTGATAGTCAACCTCCCTTTCACCTAGAACTCTACTCGGTCTCCACTGGATCTGACATGCATGCAGCTAATAATAGTAAATCCTCAGTTCCATGTGAGATCACTGATTGTGAATTAATTAATATTTAATTCACTAAATCTCTCACTAGTGTATCTTCAGTTACAACTAGCACAACTGAGTTAAACTGATTTAAAAATTGCACCAACTCATGCATCACTGCAGTTTGAAATTTGTTACAAATAGAATTACTCTGCATGCCTCACCAACAACCTATAACTCGAAATCCACTAGCTAACTGAATTTATCACTTTTAGTTAACTCATTCAAGTTCACATTGAGAATAGATTACATTTTAAGGTCCATATTAATTCAGGGATAATAAAAATAGACATGCACCCAAAAATAGAATTGTTGGCCCCACCCTAGTATGGGTGCTTAATGCAACCAGGTGTTGAATGCAACCAGGTGCTTAATGCACTAAGCGTGGGTGTTGAATCTCAACAAAAAAATCGTGTTTTAACACGTTTTTTAATGTATATGCAATTTTTATCAATGTGGGTCCTCTTAAAAGTATGCATAATGGGTAATCGTTGGATGTGGAATTTAATTCCGCATATAATGAGTGTCTAAAATTGAAATTTGAGTTATCCTATAAGGAGATAAATTGAAAATACAATTAAAAAAGTAGTTTTTTTGCCCCTCCAAAATTCATAATTCTTATTTTATTATTTTTCCTTAGGAGGCCACTTTTAGGCTGAAATTTCCTGTAATGATATACTCCCTGAAGTCTTAAGGTCAGAAATTCAGCCTAGAGACTCTCCAAATTCATCAACTGAAGCAGTCACAGAAGAAGAAGATCTTTGATCTCTAAAAAAAGGAGTAGCCTTTTCAACCTCCACTGGAGAACAAATCTCAGCTCAAGAGCTAGAAGTCCCTAGTGAAGAGGAGGACGAAATCTTCTTCAATATACCATTGATAGAAGAACCAGAGGAAGAACAAATAACTCCATGAATAGAATCCTATATTAGTCTTGAGGAATCTACAATGGCAGGAAAAGGAGAAGGATAAGTACACAATCTAAATGGAGAAAGCTTAAGAATAGGAGGAGGAAGAAGAGGTGGAGGAAATAGAGGTGGACTGGATGGAGGAGGAGGTAGAGGAAGAGGAAGAGGGGAAGAGAATAGAGATGAAAATAGATAAGACCGTGTTGGATTTCCTATTTATGATGAGGATACAACTGCTACAATGAATAATATCTCACCTTCCATCCTTCCCAATTTTCATGGACTAAGAAATGAAGATCTTGAAACATTTCTCTTTGAATTTGAGGTTTTATGTAGATATTATGACTACTTACAAGATTCTCAAAAAATGAAATTGTTTCTTGCAACACTTAAGGGTGTAGCATTAAAATGGTTCGTGGGTTTAAAAACACATTCTATTAGGACATGGGAGGAGATGAAAAGTACATTCTTGCAAAAATATCAGGATTATTTCATACATCACAATCGGAAAGATGAAGTTTTTAAGATGATGCAAAGAGAGGATGAAAACTTAGAGGACCTAATTGAGAGATTCAGTTACAACTTAAAGAGGATAAAAAAATTGGATCAAGATACTTTAAAATATCTCCTGTTGAAAGCCATTAGGGATGAATGGATATATATTCTTAATATGATGGGAAAATGAGACATTTCTCAATGTCCATTACCTGATATCTCTGAATTATGCATACATCTCTCAAGAGGGAAATCAAGAATTGGAAAGAATTCAAGAGATCCCGTTCTCTCTAGAGTGAATAAATTTGCAGCTAGAACAATAAGTAGGGAAGAAATAGGAAATTTGCTTGATGAATTCAAAAAAAATATTTTAGGGAGTCTTATCGAACAAATAGACACCTTAAAATTACAAAACAAGAAAAAATTTGAAAGTGATGCCTTATCTATCTTATGTCCTAAGTGCAGAAAGAAACATGCCTTAAGAGAATGTTCTCTTGATTTGAAATTCTTAGAGACCTATGTCATATGTACAGAAAATCATGAAACAAAGAAATGTCCTTCTATACCAGGTCTTAAATTTGTCTTTCAAGAAGAAATAACTCCACATGCAATAAATCCTCTTTATTTTTTCTCTATAAGACCATGGAAAGGGCCACAAAATCAAGGTTTTAATACTCAGATATATACTCAACCCCCACAGAATAATTGGAATTCATCAATTCCATGGAAAAAATATTGGTCTCAACCTCAACCTTGTGCACATGGAATGAAGAATCCCTATGGAATATATTCTCAATATCACCAATATCCACAATCTTATCCGAACTATCCCGCATAACATTTTCCTTAACCTAGTCAACAACCTCAATTCCAAAATCATAATCCACAACTTTCATTACCATTTCCACAAAGGCCAAACCAATTACCTGCTCAACCACTCTGAAATCCAAATAATAAAAATGAACAACATATATATAACATATAGGGACAAAATTTTCAAACTTAGATGATAACTCCACTAGATCTTAACAATGTTCAAATTAGATACGGTAGAATACTAGAAAATAAAAAAGCCCTCTATTGTTATTCAAGAGAAAGCTGAGCATTTTGATGATGAAGTTTCTCCTCAAAATGAAAATCTTCAAAACAAAAATAATCATTCTGGAGAAGGGACATCTTTTCATCAGAATTAAAATTCTCAAAGTAAAAAAGATCCAATAAACTCATTCCTATCATAGAGAAATCATCAGTATCTATATCTAAACCCCCTTTTTCTTAAATATTAAAATTGATAAAGGGGTAGAAAAACAGATTTTGTTGCCTAACTATGAGATAGTAGATGAGATGAAAAATGTCTGTATCAAAATTCCTTTATTACAAGCCATTAAAGAAATCATAATCCCGACAAAAACAATAATAGAGTTGAGTATAAATAAACCAATAATAAAAACAAAAGAAGTGAAGAAATTCTAGTTAGTGGGAAACATTGCAGATATTATGATGGGAAAAACAGCCATACAAAAATATATGGATCCAGAAAGTCCCATTGTAAAAGATCACATCAATGGTATTGAGATTCCAAATACGTTGATTGACTTAGGAGCAACAATAAACATCATGAGTAAACAAACCATGGAACAACTAAATCTTCCAAATCTTCAGTATACACCAAAATTACTGGAATTGGTAGACAGATAAGTAATCAAGCCAAATGGTGTATTAGAAGACATTTATGTATCCTTAGACTCTTGGGAATATCTGGTTGACTTTATGATCTTGACTCCCAAGAACAACTTAGGAGGAAATTCATTGATATTAGGAAGACCTTGGTTAGATACAGTTGATGCCTTCATCAGTTGTAGATCTGGTGATATGTTTATTTCTGAAGGAAATTCAACAAATAAATTCAATCGATATCCTCCAGCAAAAACAATGATAGAAGTATAAGATGAAGAATGGATGGATGATGATGGTATACAACCTATTTTTACTATTTCCCACATTAGTGAATAAAATCAAATTCTAAATTCAATAGAAAATTATGAATCATCTGCACAATGTGATAATAGTCAAAGTTTTCAAGAACATTGTAATATTGAATACTTATCATCTAGACAAATGTCTTTATATTATATAGAATAATTTGGTAATTCTTCAATTGAAATATTTCTAGGAAAAAGTTTAAACAAACAAAAACCTAAAATAATTTCAAAAAGAGGAATTAATCAAAACATTGCAAAAAAATTCTTCTGCATATGCATGGGAGTACAATGACATGAAAGGAATTAATCCTAAGACTTGCATACATCATATCTATATTGAGGAAAATTTTAGGCCAGTCAGACAACCTCAAAGAAGAATGAATCCAAATCTTAGGGAAATTGTAAAGGAAGAACTATAGAAACTACTGAATATAAACTTTATTTATCCAATATCCAAGAGTTAGTGGGTTTCACCTTTGGTAATTGTCCCTAAGAAGAATGGTAAATGGAGGGTGTGTATTGACTATATGGAGTTGAATAAAGCTAATCTAAAAGATCATTTTCCATTACCTTTCATAGATCAAGTTTTGGATACATTAGCAGGGAAGAAATATTTTTCATTTTTGGAAGGGTTCAGTGGGTACAATAAAATTCAAGTAGCACCTGAAGACCAAGACAATACCACATTTACCTATCCTTTAGGAACTTATGCTTACCGAGCACTTTATTTTGGATTGTGAAATGCACCTACAACATTCCAAAGAGAAGTATTAGGAATTTTCTCTGATTTAATACATGATTGTGTGGAAGTTTATATGGATGACTTCACATTTTATGAAAATTATTTTGAAGAGCCTCTTGAAAATTTGGAAAAAGTTCTCATAAGATGTAAAGAATAAAATCTCTCATTAAGTCATGAAAAATTATTTATGATGTGTACTCAGGGAATTGTTTTAGGACACCATATTTCAAGAAATGGAATTAAGGTAGACTCATCTAAAGTTGAAGTTGTTTCCAAATTAGAAATCGCAAATTGTTAAAAAGATATTAGGATTTTTCTTGGTTTTACAGGGTAATATAGAAGATTTATAGAAAAATTCACAAAGATTGCATCCCCACTCTTCAAATTTCTCACTAAAGATTGTGAATTTAGTTGGAATCCTGAGTGCTAAATAGCATTTGAAACTTTGAAAGAAAAGATATCTGAAGCACCCATCTTAAGAGGACCAAATTGGAAATTACATTTTCACATCTCAACTGATGCTTCAGACACAACCTTGGGAGTTGTATTAGGAAAAAAATATCTAACCCCTTATGCCATCTACTATACAAGTAAGAATTTGACTCCTACTGAGTTAAATTACACTGTTACTGAAAAAGAGTTTCTAGATGTTGTCCATGCTATTAACAAGTTTAGACAGTACATAAATGGCTATGAAACCTTCATTCATACAGATCATTCTGCAATTAGATATCTAATGAATAAATATATCACTAATTATAGAATCACAAGATGGTTACTACTCTTGCAAGAATTTAACATCACCATTTTAGATCGACTTGGAAAACAAAACATAGTTGTTGACTTTTTATCTAGGATTCAAAATAATAACAATGATACACCAGTAGAGGATAATTTTCCTGATGAATATATTTTTGCAATATCTACTAAATCTCCATGGTTCACAGACATTGCCAATTATTTGGCCACAGGAAAACTACCATCATATTTGTTTCCTAGATAAAAGAGAAGAATAATTCAAACAAGTGCATTATATTCATGGGTTAATGATGAATTATACAAGACATGTCCAAATCTCATCATTAGAAGACGTGTTCGAGAAGATGAGATACCTAAAATATTGAAGGCATGGCATGATGAGCCATGTGGAGGACACTTGGCTGATAAAAGGTCTGCTTATAAAATCCTTCTTCTAGGATATTATTGGACTTCCCTTTTCAAGGATGCTAAGGAGTATGTTAAAATGTGTGACAGTTGTCATAGAATGGGGAAACATGTTCCTATATATGAAATTCCTTTACAACCATAGGTACTCATCGAACCCTTTAAAAATGGGACCTGGACTTTATTGGACCAATCAATCCACCATCAAGACAAAAGAGGTACATTCTTGTATGCACTAATTATGTCACTAAATGGGTAGAGGCTAAAGCACTTTCTTTTGCTAATGAAAATGTTGTAGTTTCATTTCTCTTTGAGGATATTTTTACTCGTTTTGGTGTCCCAAGGGAAATTTTGACAGATTAGGAAACTCAATTTACATCCTGAATGGTGCAAAAGATCGTGGAAGAATATAAAATCAAGCACAAAAAGTTTACTCCATACCATCCATAGACAAATGGACAAGTGGAGTCCACCAATAAAGTGATTAAAGCAATACGCACAAAGGCTATACATCTACATAGGAAGGATTAGGAAGAAATGCTTCCTGAAGATTTATGGGCCTACCGGACTACATGGAGGAATACAACATGACATACTAGGGAAGCAAGTCTTGTTTCCAATAGAGTTCCAAATCAGAACCTTCAAAACAATAGTCAAATTAGGAATTGACTTATCAGAAGCCCAAAAGAATAGAATGGAGCAACTCAATGAGCTTGATGAAATAAGGCAAGATGCAGTTCAAAAGACCAACCTAGTTCAGTAAAAAAGATCCAGATGGCATGATAAGTACATAAAAGAAAGAAAATTTCAGGAAGGATTCAAATTTCAAAGACTTCCAAGGGAAATTTCAAACTCATTGGTTTGGGCCTTATGAGATTGAAAGAGTCTTTGACAATGGAGTAGTCATGATAAGGAAAATTGATGAAGAAAATGTTATTCTTCTTGTGAATGGGCATCGACTAAAGGTCTATCATAAACCACTGAAAAAGGAGGAATTTGTCAAAAATTTTCAAGACAATGCTGATATGAAGTTGGTGAAGAAGAACCATTCTTCTTTTCCAACTTAGTCTTCTTTTTACTTTTCATATCTAAAAAAAAAAATTAATAAAAAAAGGAAAAGAAATAAATTATATATATATATATATATTGTATAAGTATGAAAACCAGTCAATGATTGACATCCTTATGGAAAAATACAAGGTGAAAATCAGAGTTTATTTCTGACATCTTATATTTCCTTTTCTCCCATTCTAAAAACCCCAAATTATTTGCATTTCCCTTTGTTTTCCCAAAAAAAAAAATATTAGCTACAGAATTGTTGCATTTTTGCAGCTATTATGACATTTTGCAGCTCTTACACATCTTTTCAACACATAAAAACAAATTTAATTGACAGAAGCAACTGAAGACAAGATTGAAGATCACACTAAAGAATGTACTCAAGGACACCTGATGAATCAAGAACAAAGAAGAAAACAATAAGGTTATCTATATCCAAGGTATGATACAAATTTGTTTAAATAATAAGGTTCAAAACATTAATATGGATAAATTAGATGATTGTATATATTCCAAATAAAAAATATCATTATTAAAACTGATTGAGCTGAATCAAAATATAAATCTCATGATTTTCCACCTAGCCCACATCATAATATCCTTAACGATCAATTTGATCTCATTCATTAATGATTCAACGACCATGTCTCATACCGAAACATCACTTATACCAAAACCTCGCTCACGTTCCTAAATTCTCCTCATTCACTTCACTTGTTACTTGAACTTCTCCACCATTTTATGACATAGCTCCTCCACATTTCCAAGCTCAAATTTAAAACCCTCAATTTATCTAGTCAGGTAGAGACATTCTTGAAGGTGCAAGCTCTCGGCGAAGAGATGGGTTCGATCGTAAGAACATAGCTCGTAGGCAAGAACTTCATGGAGGGATATTCACATCTAAAGGAGATACTGGAGAAGGCACAATGACTTAATTTCATAGAGAAATTTGATGGGTTCCAAAATGAAGTTACAAAATCTTTTGCCAGAGCCTTCGACAGAGTTGAGGTCAAAATTGGTGACATTAAATTTGAAGTCACGGAATCTTTGGTGGCGGAGGCAACCAGACTTCCAAAAACATGTGAAAGGTGGTTCAAAAACAGAGGAATCAATGGAGAGGAATGGAAAGTATTCTTGAAAGAACCAGGTATGGACACAAGTATTTTTAAGAAAGGATTTGTCAACACAACCCTTAAGAGTAAATGGAGTAACATGCTTTTTATAATCCAAAAATTTATTACATGTGAAGGAATATTTGGCTGCATGTTTTTCTATCATGCTAGGTTACTGCTGAATTTTCTAGAAGATAAAGAAGTAAACCTTCCTTATTTTATGTTGAATAGTCTAAGGAAAATGGTAGGGATGCTTCAAAAGAGGGTTCGATTTATAGATAACACAATGCAACATCATGAATTAATAAAAACCCTCATTGAATTTCATTTAAAAAGCATATGAGATACTTGGGATGATTTCCTAACTAGAATTCATTTTCAAGAAAAAAGAAGAAAAGCAGCCTAGTGATAACAAAGGGAAAAAAGGCAAAAAGAGAAAAAATGAAAAATCTTGCAGAAGATTAATAGACACCTCAACCATAATCAGAAGATGAAATTCCTATTGCACAGTTATTTGGAATGTCTAGGGAACAAATCATTAAAAAGAGAAGGGTTAGCATCAAATAAAAAGGAAATTACATACATACGGAAATACCAGAAACTCAGAACATTTCACAACAAGTAAAAATAAGCTCAAGACTTTGAAAAGTAGCCAAAAAGCCACACCCTAAAGTTACATAACCTATTGATCTAGAAACAAGTCATGAGGTACCATCTGCTATAATTTCCTCTCCCATACAAGATGCAAGTAGAAGAACTCCAGATATTCACGTTGTTAAGAGATCTATGATTATATTGAATCTTTGGAAATAAGAAATACAGAGAAGACATCAGTTCATGATGATTAGCCTTCTAGTCCACAAGAACCTCTAATGAATACTCTAAAGAAAGAAATTTTTGAGGTGGAGACACTAAATAGGCATATAAAGCAAGAAAATGAAGCTCTGAAGATTTAGAACCAAATTGACAAAACCATTAATGATAAAACTCTTCTGTATCTGGGGTTATGGTTCAAAAATAATAAGAAATTGAAAAAGAGGAACTGGTACTTGAACAAATAGATTATAAATTTGAAGTACAAACTTCTAATGAAGAAACCAAGAGAAGTAGTAACTTCAAAAAGGGGAAATAAGTTGAAGTTGAATGTCCTAGCATAGGTGTCAGAACATATGCAGAAATGAGGTGAAGACTCACAATTTTGAAAATTTCATGAGGAAATACAATGGTCTTTTAATGGGGGTATGTTGAGCCTCAAGGTTGTCTTTATTTTGACATCTATTTCACCACTTTTTCTTCCCTTTTGACATAATTGAAAAACCCAATCAGTGTTAGTTGATATATTTTCACTCTGAAAAGGCATTTAAAAGATCTATCTTTTATATTATAATGTTTCTTATTATTTGAATGAATTTTGTATTTAGCTACAAAATTTTTGCAATTTTGTAGCTAATCTTTGTTTATGTAGCTACCGACATTGTTTGACAGGTTCCGAAGATGAAGCAGAAGAGCGAAGCATATGGGTAGTTTTGAAATGATCCACACATTGATTTTGTCCTACACACCTGTCCAAAATTGAGAGAAATCACACCTAAGATCATGACCAAAGGATTAGTTAAATGGAAGGTCAAGAAAACATACGAGAAGTTGTAAGCCTCACGATTTTCTCTCCACGTGGAAAATCGTGAAGGCTATGAAGATCACAGTCCTATTTAGAATTCTACTTCTCAGTTTCGTTAATATCTTTAGGCGAGATCATCTCAAAACAATTGATTTTAATTTATTATAAATGTCGTGTTGTTTTGAACTGGAAACAAGTTCAATTTCTTTAATATTGCTACATAGTGAAACTCTGTTTTATTAATCCAAGGTGAAGGTGAAGTTCAAGACCATTAATGTGTGATTAGTCTTACGTAATTCTTCAATCCGTTCTGTTGCAGTGGGACACTGCACAAAAAAATGTTTCGTAGCATAATTTCTTTTGATTTCTAGTTCAATTTTCATTATCACATAGATTAATTTCTGAGTTTTTCATTAGTTAAATGTTAAGTCTTCATGAAATGAATGTTGTGTTTTTTGCATAAGTTTAATGATTTAATGTTTCGATTTCCTGAATTGTATTGATGCTACAATCGTTTTAACATATGGAATGGATCTCTGTTTTACATTTGTTTACACAATTAGCATACATATCAGAACAAACAAGCCTTTTTACCTTTGTGGAGTAGGTAGAATGCTCTTTTTTCATTTTAGTTCAATTAGCCTTTTCAATTTCCATAGTATATTCATTTAGATAGGATCTTTAGAGGTTTAATATTTTTCATTGCGTAGAATATTTCTTTTCAATAGTAAATAGAATTATAGATTAGTTTAATACTCTGTTTTCCATAGGATTCATGTGATAAGTTTTCATTTGATAAGTAGAGAAAAGTTTTCAATTACATGATACGATTGGATCATAGTTTGTATTGATGCTTTGATTATACTTAGAAGAAATTTAAGTAGGTAATATCCTTCTTTAATTAGGATAATTGTCGGCATAGGACAATCTAACATAGAGTTAAACATGGTTTCTTTTTATGTAATTCAGACTTGTTTTAGATCATTTTTCTCTCTTAATTTTACATTTCCTTTTATTACTTCTTGTAATTTTCATTTTCTATTTATTAGAATATTTTCTTTAGAATAATTCATAAATCAATTCCCTTCTTAGATTAAAATTAAACATTTCTTTTTCTTCCTTCTTAAGTTTATCTTTTAAGCATTAAAATTATTCTATATTCAATTACTTTCTTTCTTTTAGATTTCATTCATATAAAATCTCTAAAAATACAAAAAAGATAGAAGTTTCTTTTCTAGTTCTTTAGAAATCAATTGTTCTTCTTTCTTAATTTTCATCATAGACTCTTAATTAGGTTTTGATTTCATTCTTTAGATCAGTTCTTAGTTTTTCCTATTTTTAAACATTAAAGATAAAAACACAAAACCCCCCAAAATGACATATAAAATCTACACAATGAAGTAAGAAAGATAGACTTATAGCATATATAGTGCACCTACACTTCACAAGATTACTAACTCTGGTCGATAATTTATGATAGAAATTTAAGACATTAAATTGACTAAACAAGCGTCATCAAAATTTAACTTCATGAAACCCTCAGGAGGGGGAATGAAGGAGGGAGCAGAGGAAATTTTGTGAGAATGTAACTTAGGAAGGAAGGAGGATATAATTGTAGGGGAGATCTCAAGCTTACAAAGAATCTGTTGACGGGAAGAGATGCCCGGCCAACAGTAGAGGATCTCCCTAGTAAAAAGTCCCAACTAGACTCTAAACCGTTTGTGATAGGGATCTTGTCTGGGGTGTGGGTCCGGCTACCATTGAATATAAATTTTCTCAGAAGGAGAATGAACCCTGTAGATCTGTGAATACACGGTTACTCAAACGATACAAGACAAATGGCTGATGAGTCTTTACTGAAAATGAGACATTATAAATAGCAAAGCAAGATTCAAAGCATGCAGCCAAAATAAATGTTGTTAGTAGCATATCATGAGGGTCATGCTTATATCTATGAATACATGCTTATAATTGTTCTTCTTTCTTAATTTTCATCATATACTCTTAATTAGGTTTTGATTTCATTCCTTAGATCAGCTCTTAATTTTTCCTATTTTTAAACATTAAAGATAAAAACACAAAACCCCCCAAAATGACATATAAAATCTACACAATGAATTAAGAAAGATAGGCTTCTAGCATATATAGTGCACCTGCACTTCACAATATTACTAACTCTGGTCGATAATTTATGATAGAAATTTAAGACATTAAATTGACTAAAAAAACGTCATCAAAATTTAACTTCACGAAACCCTCAGGACGAGGAATGAAGGAGGGAGGAGAGGAAATTTTGTGAGAATGTAACTTAGGAAGGAGGGAGGATATAATTTAAGGGGAGATACCAATCTTACAAAGAATATCATATTCCTATTGATTCAATTTCCAATCCTCCTGGGACCAATATTTAGAGAGAATGGTCTCATGGATATTTTTCTTTATTATTTTCCAAATCATGCCTTTGTCCTTTTTAGTTTTCTTAAAAATTTGATTGTTTCTTTACTTCCAAATTTCCCACATGACAAAACCAGGGGCTAGAATCCATGCTCTATTTATAACTAGATTATTGAATATATTAGACCTGGAGCCTTTTTATTACGGTTGAAAGTGATCCTGACCAAGATTGGAGTCACATTTTTCATCACTCATGGAGGAAGGTTGAAACTCAAGGAGCGAGGGTACTGAGCCCTCAGCCAAAGGGAGAGAAACATGGATTTTGATATAGAATATTAATATAATCTTCTATTAAAAGTACAAGATCATACATGGAATCCACCAAATACATGGAGATCTTAGAATGTATAGTGAGCATAATGAAAAGGTGGAAAAACAGAAGGGACCACCCAAATACATGACATTATTTAAGCGTCCCAATTGACCTATATGCAATTATTGGTTGGCGATAACGTTGTTGGTTTCTTTATTGCTCCCATGTTTCCACCAAATTGTTGAAGTTGTGGTCCAAGGAACCAAAAAGGAGAAAGATATGCATCCAAATGTATTCGGTGAAAGGAATCACATTCAAGAGATGCTCAATAGACTCTTCCTGGTTTCAACATAGAGTAAAAAATGAGGGGCCTTGGAATTTTTTTTCTTGATTTAATCCCAAGTGAGGATCCTACGTCATCTAACCATCCAAAGGAATCGAGTGACCTTGGGCCAAAGACTATGCGTCTGTATTTTCCTCCAAATGGTATCCTGGTAGATGTCATGATTACCAACTATAAGATAGTAGGATTCCTTGAGGGTAAGCATCCTTTGGTTTGGTATTTTTGGAGAAGTTTGTCATGATCCTGACCAATGGATATTTTGTTATGAAACCAACTCCAAAAATAGAAGAAAAAAGAGATCAATGCCTTAGAAATCAACCACTTTGAGGGGGCAACCTACTTTACATTACATAAATGAACAATTATTGGATGATTCAAATGAAAAAGCCTCCTTTCTATATATAGGAGTCCATGTGGCCACAATATAATCCTAGCCGACCTAACAATAATAATGTAAGGGCACAAAAATAACAATAGTGGGCTATTATGGGGCACAATAATAATAATATGGGGAATATAGGGGTACAACAATAACAATAAGGGGCTACACTAACAACAATAAGGGAATATACTAGTAATTATAGGGACTTAACATGCCCCGCTCCTTTAAACAAGTGTTGTCATCAACGCTTGATTCTTTCTTGATGCTTCTGTATAAAATTGTCATCCTCCCATGTGGAATCTTCAATGGGTAAGTTCTTCCACTTATTGAGATACTCTGAAATTGATCGATTTCGTAGTTTTCGCATCCTTGTTTCTGTGACTACTTTAGAACTTCTTTCGTTGCGACGTTGATCTTCTGGTTGTTTCATTCGATTCTGCACCAAAATTAGGTTATCCTTTGAGAGTTGGAGAACTTGTTGTTGATGCTCGATGTGATATTCCACTACTTTATCATCCATATTAGATTTCATTTGATCCTTCAAACCTTTCAAATTCGCCTCCATTTATGCTTTTAAACCATCTATGTCATCTTTGATTGCTCTTTATAAGATCAATTTTTTTTGCACTTGGTACAGTAATTTTGATATATCATACTACAATTCTTCCTCTTCATGCGTCATAGTAGAGATTTCTGAAGGTGTAATGGGTGTGGAATTATTTTTGTGGGGCATTATATAACTCAATGCTGATATCTATGCTTCAATATGCCCTTGGAATCACTTCAAATTTATTTTCCAAACAAATGTTATTCAAACTTGTTTAAAAAATACACACCTTTTTCTCGCTTTTTAGGAGGTCTATATTGAACCTGATTTATCTCTGTTATTTTCGATCGTCAAGATTTGATTTTTTGTCTTGTATTATCCCTCTAATTCCTCTTTCCAATGCCACAAGTTAGACCTAATTTGGATTCTTCAAGGAAACGCTATGCTCAATATCCCACAATGACCTAATTATGGATTGGTTTAGTATAGCGAACATGTACGACATGCCATATGTCATTGTTTACTCCTTAGGCTCTGAAATTGGTACACAGGAAACTACAGTCAATGTAGTTTCAACCACTTTTTACAGAATTCCAATCTGATGCTCAGAGAGAGAGTTGTCGCAATTTTCCCAAGGTCACCTCTTTGACATGAAATTCGGGAGCCTGAAAAAACTCCAACTTCAACGGATCATATTTACAAAAATATTGCGAACCAAGATGTGAAAATTTTACACAAATTTCCTCAGGATTTCTTCGCAATCGGGTTTTTTTTTTTGCTTCTAAACCTTCGTAGAAAAAAAGGTTATAGCTAAAATTCCACGATGACCTATTTGAAATAGTGAAACCCTATAATCCAAAGCTCTAATACCAAATGTTATGAAACCAACTCCAAAAATAGAAGAAAAGAGAGATCAACTCCTTAGAAATCAGCCACTTCGAGGAGGAAACCTCATTTACATTACATAAATGAAAATTTATTGGATGATTCAAATGATAAAACATCCTTTCTATATATAGGAGTCCATGGGGTCACAATATAATCCTAGCCTACCTAACAATAATAATGTAAGGGCGCAACAATAACAATAGTGGGTAGCTAATATTCTAGAGGAACACAGGATTGAATATAAGGGTAACTGATATTCTAGAGGAACATAGGATTGATTTCTTCATAGGATAACATCTAACATGAGGTTCGCCTTTGGGAACCTGCTTCATTGGAGAAGGATAACATCCAACATGAGGTTCACCTTTGGGAACCTGATTCATTGACTACAGGGGTACAACAATAACAATAAGGGGCTACACTAACAACAATAAGGGAATACACTAGTAACTATAGCGACCTAACATATTTTCTAGTTTTGGAACTCCTAAGCTAAAAGAGTTGGATGTTACCAATTTCAGTTTTTTTCCATTCATGCCATAGCCACCAACCTTGGGTCAATTTCCAAAAGTATTCTAAAGTAATACCCTGATGCTATGAAGCAGACACTTCTAAATATTTAAGATTAGATTGGTCCCTCAATCATGGAATTTGTTTCCATTAAGCATCTTTCCAAAATAATGTGGTGTGACAATTTTGATTCTCCCAAAAAACATGATTTTAAATTAAGTTCTAGTTACCTTGTGCCAAATTCCATATGGATGAGCCTAAAGGATGCTCAGTTTCTTGCCACTTTTTCGATTGAGAGGTGTGACCATATTTTCTATCCCATATTTTTTTTCGTAGTTCATCTCCTCCCTAAAGCTAACGCCACCATAATTTTTTTCCCAATGCTGTGTTTAGGATCTCTACATCTCGCGATCCTAAACCCCTAGCCAATTTAGGGATGAAAATATTCTTCCGGGAAACCAATGACCGCTTTTTTCTTCTTTTCTCCTCTCCAAATAAATTCTTTGTAAAGGGAGTTAATTGATTTGAAAATAAATTTAGGAGCGGCTAAGGTCAACAACTGGTACATAGGAAGAACTTTGAGGACTAACAAGAGGAGAACAACCATTCTTTCCATATTAAGAGATAAAAATGCCCAACTATCAAGATTATTAGGTAGAATTCATTTCCAACGAGCAGATCTCAAGGAATTCTTCACTAAAGGAGATCCTAGGTATTTAGCAAGGAGATTACTTATCTGGAGTTCAAGAGTTGAGCTAGATTTATCTGAGCAATCCCATTAGTGTTAAAAAAATAGACATTGGATTTTACCCCATTTGTCAATGTCCCTAAGGTATCCATAAATTCATTGAGGATAGATTTCAGGGTCGTGGTCTCCCTTACGATGGGTAGAGAAAAGAGCATAATGTCATCAATGAATTTTTGATGGGTGAAGAAAAAATCATTACCATAAAGGCAAAACCCCTTAATGATATCCTAACACCATGCATATTTGAGATATATTCCCAATCCCTTGACTACCAAGATGAATAAAAAGGGAGAGATAGGGTTTCCCTAGTGAATTCCTTTGGAGGGATTAAAATTCATGGTTGGGGATCCATTCAAGAGAATATAAGAGAAGGGATATGAGATTAAGGAATTGATTTAGTCGATCCACGAGAAGAGAACCCAAAGGATTGAAGAGTTTGAATAAGTTACTCCCAATTTAATCATTCATAGGTTTTACAGCGGTCTAGTTTAATGAGCACACATGCTCGTTTAAATTTATTCAAAGAGTGAATACCTTATGGGTTGCAACAATCCCATCAATAATTTGGTGGTCTTCCATAAAACTCATTTACTCGAGATAAATGATACTATTTTATAAATGATTGAAGAGATAATTTTATAAATCACATTACAAAGGGTCGGAATCCACTAGGATCATCTGACCTACTAGACTTAGGAATTAAAGTAACAAAATTACCATTAATACTTGACCATACCTTTTGGGAGCGACGAGATTTGTCAACCAGTCATGCACTTTAGAGCATATGAAGGGAAGACAACCTGGAACAAGTCCATTGCAAAGTCATCAATACCTAGGGATTTATTCTTGGGCATCGCCATTACCACCTCTACAAACAAGATTTCCCTCATCAAGGCCTAATTTTGATTTGACCGAACGAGGTTAGGGATATGAGAATTGATTCATTGAATAGCAACAAATATGTTTGTTGAGGGGTCCTTGTTAACCCTCGAATTTTATCCAATTTTCCTTAATAAGTAAAGTTAATTTCCCTTATATCTAACCATATGCCATCCATATACACCTTATTTTGACCAATTTATGCATATTCAGGTATATAAATTATGTTTTTCAAATTTTAAATGTTTTTACAAAAATTGGATTTTAAGTGCATTTTTGGACAAGACTAAAAATTGGTTGTAGTTGAAATCCATATATTTTGGACATGCTTCCAAGTTTTACAAACCAGGACTGATAATTAAATACTTGTGTTAGTTTACCCAGTAAACTGACCCAACATTTTTGGTGTCATTGCCGGGAAAGCATATTTCAAAGTACTCAAATAGGAAGATAACAAAAAAAAACACATAAAAAATAACAAAAACATAGTTTTTCTTCTAGTTGTGTTTCTTTATGCCTAGAGATAGAGATCAGAAAGGTATATTCATTAAGAAAAACCCCCCGAATATCCAATAATCAATAGGGGCAGGACCATCAAGACTAACAACACCTGTTTCTGGGACACCTATTCTAGAGGAGTTAGAGGAAAAACAGAGATCAGGACAAAGATTAACTCTAATTGAAAGACATACCTTGTTGGCCTTGGAGGTAAAAAGAGAGAAATCACCAAAAGAAACTCCTTTCATAGGAAGACAAAAGGAAACAATAAAACCATTTGTTTAACAATTAGAACAACCTATCCTTGAATAAATTAAAAGGGTTGAGGAAACACCAAATCAACCTCATATTGAAACATTTAAAATTTATGAACAAGAAATGACCGAAGAAGGAGAAGGATCTAATATGCCACTTATGACTCCTAAACAAATACTTGAATATGAGAGACAACATAAAGAATGGCGGAGAAAAAGAGAGGAAGAAAGAAGATTAGAAGTAGAGAGAAAAAAAGAGGAAGACAGAAGAATATAAACGAAAAGAAGAAGAGAAGAAGAAGAAAAAAGAGAGCATGATAAAAAAAGACTACATGATAAGGAACAAGGAAATGATAATGATCAGGAAGCTACCTTTGGCTTCCCAATATTAGACATAAGAGAAATACTAGGAGAAGAAGTGAAAATGAAAATCATTCCACCTTCTATGTTTCCCAACTTTTATGGAATGTGAACAGAAGATCCTGACTCATTTATGTTCAAATTTGATATCTTATGTAGAATTTATGGATACAGAGACGACACACATAAGCTTCGTCTCTTTCCTGCTACTTTGAAATCAACAACATTAAAATGGTTTATGGGTTTAGGAGAACATACCATTGCTTCTTGGGATGATATGAAGAATTTTTTTCTTAAAAAGTATCAAGCTTATTGCAAGGCTAGAGACTCAAAAGAAGATATTTTTAGAATGACACAACATGAAGATGGAAGTTTGTAGGAGTACTTAGAAAGATTTCTTTACAATCTACAAAAATCCAAACAACATTCTCTAAATCCAAATACCATCCGCACAATTTTTCTTAAGGGTATCAGAGATGAATACTTAGATATTCTCAATGTGATGGGAAAAGGATATATCTCAAACTTACCATTTGATGAGATTTATGAACTTTGTTAAAATTATTCTAGGGGAAGAGCAAAAAGTAGAAAAATGGATGTTACATCAAGAGCTTCCAAATCTGCAACAAGTGGAGTAACAAGAGCATAAATATGAAGTTTACAAGAAAATTTAAAAAAAGATCTTTTAAGAACTTTGGGAACACAAGATTATGTCTTAAAATCAAATAAGAAGAAAGAAGAACAAGATCAAATCTTAGCAATATTTTGTCAAAAGTGTAGGAAGAAACATCCACTTAGAGAATGTCCTTTGGAAGGTATACAAGTTTGTGGATTTTGTACAGAGAATCATGCAACTGAAAATTGTCCAAAATTGAAAGAATTGTAAATGGAAGAAGTACAAGGGATAGATTCTCTTTACTATATGGCAGCAAGGAGACCTTGGCAAACAAGGATGCCTCAACAATTCCCTCAATAAACCTCCCAAAATTATCAGTATCCTCCTCAAAATTCATGGAATACTCCAATGCCATGGCAGGTTTGGCCTCCACAACAATATCAAAACCAATATACACAAGGTTGGAGGGGATATACTTATGGAAACCAGCAACCTCAAGAAATTTATCCTCAATAATATCAATATCAACAACCATACCAACAACCATACCATCAACAACCATTCCAATACCAATAATTCCAACAACATCCTCAAAAAATGCCATTTCCAACACAAAATTCTGCACCAATGCTAACTCAACCTCAACAGATTCAGCTGCCTTCTAACCAACCACCTCCTAGACCAACTCAATTACCATCTCAACAAATAGATAATCCAAGTAACAAAGTGGATAATCCAACATAAAATGTCAAAGAAGCAACATACTTTCCTACATATTCTATTCTTCCCATACAAGATGTCCACTTAAGGTCTAGGAAAGTGTTACATAAATATTCTCCACCAATCATAGAAGAAAAAAATGAACAAGGAGAACAAACTGAAAAATATCATCTAGAAAATCAAATTCAGAAAGGAAAAGCTATTATGATTCAAACACCACCATATCCAGAGAGGTTAGTACAACAGAAAATTCCAATGTCTCTGGCTGAATTTGATATTTTGGATGAATTGAAGAATGCTTATGTAAAAATTCCTTTGTTACAGGCAATAAAAGATATTCCAATTTATGAAAACACAATAAAGGAGTTATGCATCAAGAAAATTGGTAGAAGGAAAAGAGATCTACCCACAATCCAAGTCATTGGCAGATTAGCTAGTCTCATGTCTACAAAAACAATAATTGAAAAATATATTGACCCTTGGATCTCTATGGTTACCATCTCGATCAAAATTTTTTTAGTTCCAAACACTTTAATATATTTGGGAGTAGCTATAAATGTGATGACTACAGAAACTATGAAACATTTGAAATTGAACAATATTAGACCTTCTACTACAATTTTAGAGCGATAGATCTAAAGTTGTACCATAAGGAATATTAGAAGATATCATTGTTTCTATGGATTCATGGGAGTATCCTGTAGAATTTCTCATTTTGCAGAAAAAAACAAATTTAGGAGGCCATCCTTTAATTCTAGGCAGACCATGGTTAGCCAAAACAAATGCCTTCATTGGATGCAGATCGAGAAGTATGATTATTGCACATGGGGATGAAAGGAAAAATGTTACACTCTATCCTCCAGCACAATCTCCTTCTTTATTATCATGGCTTGATGAAAAAAAACAGCAAGACAATCAGTTTTCATTATTAATCAAGTCTATAATTTTAGAGAAGAGGAAGAAAATGAGGATCTATTAGACCTTTTTATCTGAAAACCCAATATTTCGAAGCAACTTAGAATAACACAATATGAAGCTGCAATCATATTTTAAATCAATGTTTCCAGGAAAAATTTACTATTCAATCACTGCAAAATTCATTTGAAAGTATTTTTCCTATTAACTCAATTACCAATTCACAGAGTAAAATCATAAAAATCAGTCTTGGAAGGAATTTGAATATTGGTAATAATTTACAATCATCACAAGAACAAGAGGTAATAGCATTGTTACAGAAATACTCAAAAGATTTTGCCTGGGATTACACAGACATACAGGGGATTCCTCCAAAGACATGTATTCACCACATCTACACTGATGATCATATCAAACCAGTGAGACAATCGCAAAGAAGAATGAATCCTATGATGAAAGAAATAGTGAAAGAAGAATTGCAGAAATTGTTACAAGTTGGATTCATCTATCCTATTTCTGATAGTCAATGGGTTTCTCTCTTAGTTCTGGTGCCTAATAAAAATGGAAAGTGAAGCATATGTGTAGACTATAGGGAGTTGAATAAAGCCACATTAAAAGATCATTTCCATTTACCATTTATTGATCAAGTACTAGATTCATTAGCTGGGAAGAAATACTTTTCTTTTCTTGATGGATTTAGTGGATACAATCAGATTAAGATGGCATTGGAAGACAAGGATAAAACCACATTTACTTGTCCATGGGGAACATATGCATTATTGGGGTTTGAAGGAAAGCGCAGTTTGTCGATTTTTCTCATCAACACACTACATGAGAAGGGTATCTCCAATTTTTCTGATATTACATACATGAACATGAAGTTTGATGTTCACTCGTCTTTGCTAAAGGCTACATACATTAGGTTAATAGGTATGTTGGCCATGGAATGATAAGCCTTCATTTCAAATATGAATTATTCGGGTATATACATTGGGGCAAGAGTAGATAGGTTATAGTGGGATGGTATGACAAAGAACTAAAGCCCATAAGTCAATGAGATATACAAGTGTCTACCGACGACTGGATATAGTTTATGTTATAAAACTTGGTACTCGACAGTGTGGGGATGGGGGGTACCTATGAAGCTTTTTTTGTTTTGGATGGTTGGAAAATCACCATAGAATTATTATATGTGATAATTTGCAGGGTATAGGCTACCATAACCTAAGTATATGCTCGATGTGTAGGATAGAAGAAGAGAATACATATCAATTTTTCATCTGACGTAACTTTTCTAAGGAGGTATGGAGATGGATGGTGATCATCCTTAAGCTTAGAAGAATGAATACACAATCAACATTGGAGCATTGGTTTAAAAAATTGTTCAAGGCCTTGCTTGTATTTCAAACCCTCCCATTCTATGGCATATGGGCCATATGACATAGTCGAAATATGTGGTTGTTTGAAAGAAAGGGTCTGAAGGTATGGGAGATGATCATGAAGTCTATTTCTTATTTTTTGGAGATTGGTCCCAAGAAATCAGTGATAAAAATAAGGAATAATGTCATCAAGACAAATTTGGGGACTTTCCCTAGTGTTTATTTTGACGGGGCTAGTCAACGAAAAAGATCCAAGTGTGGGTCAGTCATATTTTTGGAACCAGGGGGATACTATCACTTCTGGTGGTAGGGAGGATTGGGGATTAATAATAGAGTAGAGATCATTGCGCTAGGGGTGGCCTCATATTTTAAAAATGGTTTGGATTGGGACATATTCGTGTTTTTTGGGATGCAAAAAGTATAATTGATTGGGTTAAGGATTATACTCTCTTTAGCCCACACATATTATCCAACTAGATGAGGAAAATCAAAACCTTGTACTCCTCCTTTCTACACATTTCATATACACACAACTATAGAGAGCAGAACGAGTTATCTGATCTAATTTCAAAGAGGGGAATTGACTCAGGATCAAGTAAGTATCATTTTTCAACATTTGCACAGGGTAGTGTCATGAATGTAGGGAGTATCAACATCAACTAGAATTTTTCTAGAGGGTGAAGTAATATGAATGTCGGAAAGACAGAATAAAGGGATAGTCATAGGTAGTAGTTAATTTTTTGAGGATACATTGATAAAATCAATTTAGACAACATATGGAATATAAGTTTTAGTCATATGGATATAATTACAATTTTAAGAACAAGGGAAATAGACATAGTCACGAATAGTATACCATAGAGAAAAATAATGGAAAATATTAGAAACGTACTCTTTTTTTGTTTTTAATGAAAATATGGCATTTTTTTCGTGTTGAAAAAAAAGAAACACTCCACTATAGTCTTTCCCAGGATGTCTAAGACCTCCTCAATCCACACATCCAACCCTAATACCATTTTCACCTTTGTTTTTAAGCTCGAATTACCTTTTCCTCCATTGCTTGGATTCCACTCTTTGAATGACCTCCTAGGAGAACTTCTTCCTATTCTACTATGAACGATCTAGATACTCAATTTCCTAGAGCAGTGGAGAAAGGCATTTGAAGCTTAAAAAGGATGTATGTAATACATGGTATATTTGGAGATTTGTCTCAGTATAAAACAAACGGCTCACCACGTCAATATTTTTCCTAGATTTAATAGGGTTATTAACATTCTTGTCTATATTATACATGAGATTGGTGTTGAACCTCAAAACTGTTCCTAATTTGACATCATTTTCCATCATTTATTCTTCCTTTTTCACAAACTCATGAACTAAATCAACTATAATTGACATATTCCACATCAGAGAAGGCATTTAGATGATCTCTACTTTATATTATAAGGTTTATTATTATTTAGATGAATTTATGTAATTAGCTACATAATTCATGCTATTCTGTAGCTAACCTTTGTGTCTGTAGCCACCGTTATTGTTTGAAAGGTTTTAAGAAGCAAATGAAGAATAGTTTCATAAGGGTATCTCTGGAATGATCCATACATGGATCATATCCCACTTACCTGTTCAAATTCAGGAAGGAATCATGCTCACACTCGCGGTCAAAGGTCAGTCAAGGAGCGAGATCAACAGGTGAAAGACTCTCGATTTTCTCTTATGTAGCAAATCGAGAGAGAGCCATGAAGAATTTGCTTCTACATAGACTTCTAATTTTAGTTTTATTTTTATATCTATCAGCGGAATTACCTCATACAGTTAAATAAACAACCTGTATAAATACCAGTTTGTTGAAACCTAGAATAAGTTTAATTTTTGTGATAATTCAGTGTTACGCTTTCAAAATCTATTTTGCTAATAAATAAGACTAGTTCCAGATCTCTGATGCACGGAAAGGAGGTCTTTGTAGTTGTTTTGTAGTTTAATTTTCTATAAATTCCATAGTTTAATTTCCTGTTGATCTATAGTTATATTCTTGTCAATTCATAGTTAACCTCTCGTTATTTCATAGTCAGATTCTTGTCAATTCATAGTTTAAATTGCTCATCATTTTGTAGTTTAATTTCATGTCAATTAGTTTTTAATTGTTTCCTCAATTAGGTTGTTTACATTTACCGTTGACTGTTGGATCTTATGCTCGCCTAAATCATCTCAAGAATGTGACCCTATCATTTTTCAACTGAATAGATTCGTGCATTCGATTATACAACAACTATAGGCTTTAAAATTAAACATGTTTTGTGCAATTTATACTCTATCATTTCTTCCTTGCTTTTGATTTCAATCAGCACAGTCATTTGATTTCTTAGCAATAGAATTTATGTTTTCGTTCCATGGAATGTAGAATAAAATTAGATTAAATTTATCTTTCAATCATTCTTAGATTTAAAACTAGGACAAAGTTAGATTAGAATTGTGTTTTGAAATAGATCAAATGCTCTATTTGTCATAGAATTAATGCTTTCAATGGATAAGGTAGAAAATTATTTCATTCTTGTCATTTAAAGATAAGTAGAATGCAATATTTATAATATTGTTTTGAATCAATTTAATTAAATACTTTTCATAGATGTTTAGCCTGCCTAGGTAAGTCTAACATAACTCAGATTTTAAACCATTCAAAGTTTGATTTATTTTTGTGCAAATTAGATTAGTTAATCTACATTTCCTTTTCTTCCTTCTTTTAGATTTCATATTTCATTCATTTCATTAAAATTAATTTGTAATTCAATTCATTTTCTTAGAATAAAAATAACATTTTCTTTTCTTTCTTCTTTAAGAATAAGTTTTCATCATTAAAATTCATTTATATTTGGTTTTTCACTAGCATTTAAATATTTCATTTAGAAGCATAGATTTCATTTCTTAGGTCAATTTCGGTTCTTAATTTTAGAAATAAAATACAAAACCTCCAAAACAATATAAAACATACACAAAGAAGTAAGAAAGAAGGTCATCTAAGCATATATAGTGCACCACACTTCATCAAATTACTAACCTTGGTTGATAATTTATGATAGCAATTTAAGACATTACCTTTGTCGGGGAAGAGTAATTAGGAAGCCTTATTTCTTATATCAAAAAAAAAATGATATGCATAGAGAAAGAGACTCTAGGGGTAGATTCATAGCTAGAGGTAGAAGTTTGGTTCCAAAAACACCACTAGCCCCACAAAAACCACGTAGTACCACACCACCATCTCAAACTCATATTCTATTTTTCCCCATAAGACATAGACTCTCTGACAGGGAAAATTTTAAGAACCCCCCTAAATTTATAAGTATAATAAATGGGCGAATCCCCATGATACATAGGGAAAATGGAAGGCGATTTTATCAATAATATAATATGTATATATATTTTTTTTTGGCGAATCTCTCACCAAATTATATTATCTTGTAAAATCATGGCGAATTTTTCACTGAATTATAAAATCTTGTAAGATCTTGGCGAATCTTTCACTAAATAATAAAGGCTTTGTAAAGGGCTAGAAAATTTCATAATGATTATTTCTTGTAGTGACTTGAAGCCTTGTTAAGCAATCCATCAAGAACCAAAAACAACATATTCCTTATATGGAATATAAGGAATTTAAAGTCAATTAGGTTTGGCACAGGTGGTAGGTAGAAATCCTACATGTGATGAAGTGATGAACTCATAATGAGTATTTCTTGTAATGGCTATGAACCTTGTTTTCCAAGCAATCCCTCGAGGACTGAAATATGTATATTCCTCATATGAAATATAAATATTTTTATAATGTATTGGTATATAAATATATGAGCGAGGAGTGGGAAATGAACCACGAGAAGTCCTTAGAATATTGATAGGAAGAAGATAAGTGAAAAAAATAAAAAAGGTAAAAAATGCAAAAATGGAGAAGAAATACAGGGGAAAAATGGTGAAACAACAAATTTATAATCCATGGGAGGAACACTGATTAGAGATAGTGAGGGAAGATTTTCCCTTAGCCTAGGGGTACCAAAGGAAGACATTAGAACTATCACTTATGAAAGTGTAGTTAAATAAACATTAAGCTCTATACCAATCATGAGAGGGAGGAAATATGGGAAATAAATGAAAAAACAAGAATCTAAATGGAACAAAGCATTGGGATTACAATCCTTGCTCACCAAGTTTGGATACTTCCTTTGAGGCCTATTGAAAATTTAGGTTTGATCTATCTATGTATCTTGTTATCTAATTAGTTTGTAAAATAGTTTCCAAGTAGCTATGTCAGAACTTAGAGCATGGATTTTGTGAAAAACAAATTCACCGTCCTGCCCATCTTGAGATGGAGATGGACGGATATGAGTATTGTTGATATAATTCTCCCATTTTTTTGTTGTAACAAGTTGTATAGGTACAACTACAATCCCCTAATTTTAGTTAAAACAATATCCATTAGTGCAAGAAAAAATGTTTGATTTTTTCACCTTGCCCCTTTTATCCCTATTGATGTTTAATAAATCCAAGGATAAGATGGATTTATGTTAGTTTATAGTTTCATAAAATTTAAATATAGAAATTGAAATAAATATGATGTCATTTCATTTTTATTTTATGGTGAAGTCTTTAAATAAATAAGATGTTGAATCTTCTTCTTTTTTTTCATTTTTTATTATTATTGACACAACCACACATGGGGATCTCCCCCACCCTAGACTATCAAGCACCTTTCTTCCGTTGGCGCAAAGAATAAATATAGCATGAAAAAATTCTAGTTCTTACCCATTTTGAACTTGGAGGCCGGTTACAATTAAATAACAAACATTCAAGCTCTTCTAGTTGATTATTTATCTTTCATCAACATATCCGCTTGTTATAACACCATTTGGCTACTTTTTAAGAAACCATAAAAAATATGACCGATTGCTATGTGAATTTAACTCTCCAAAGAGTCGATGATATGAATATTATTTTAAGCTATCCATACCCTTCAGATATTTAAATCTTTTAAGCTCAACATAAACCTTTGATATGTTTCATTAATCTGATCTTTTTCTTCCAATATTCCATCCCTCCACTTGACATACTTCAACGGTCTCCTTTGTGTTGTTATATAGTTAGGTGTTTGTGCTTCAACCTAGATATCTAATTTTGTATTTGAAGGATATATCTACTTTTCAGTTAATTTTAATTTTGCTTTTAATTTTTTTCGGAATCTTCAACGACCTCCTTTATGGAGTTCTATAGCTAGGTGTTTGCGCTTCAACCTAAATAACTAATTTTGTTTTTGAAGGATATGCCACCTTTTTAGATACATTTTTATTGTGCTCTTAATTTATTTCAGAATCTTAACAACACTTCCCTTTTTCCTTTCAAACAAAGAATTAATTTAATTCAGAGTATTGACTGTAGTTGGTGCTAATACCACATTAACATCAACATGGATTTAGAAGTTTCTTAGACTTGATGTTGAATTTATATCTATTGTAACAAGTATAAGGATGTAAATATTTCTCTCTTTTACCAATTTAATCTCTTTTACTTTTGTGTACTCACAGTCATCCAATACTCGATGAACAGAGATGGAAAAAATTGATACAACAAAATTTAGAAGTGTTGTGCCAGAAATATTATTTTTGCATAGTTGATCATCTTGGTCACGCATATTATTTCAGATAGACTCGAGACTTTAATAAGAAAGATGACATTATAACCTGATCCTGCTGTGTAACTCCTTGTTTGATGCATCCTGAATTCATTGAATTTTTTATGTAGGTGAGGTAAAGTGGAACACCTTTGCAACTTAGAGCCTGGAGATTCTGAATTGTATGAACTTCTATTAAGCATTCATGTTGCAGATGGCAGGTGGGATAATGCAAGAAAAGTGACAAGAGTTAAAAGGCATTGTATTTCAAATGACAACGAGTTGCAGTTTGGTGGAGTTAAATGACAGTGTATACAAAGTCATTGTGGGAGTTAAATTAACACCTGCAATTTGAGGAATTTTATGAAAATTTGCCAATATTGGTTGAGCATATATGGAGGTGGTAGGTAATGTTTGTAAAACAAGATTTACACTGCATACCAGGAAAACTTCTTGCCTCCTTAGAGCTTTGTGAATGTTAATGGTCTCACATAATGGGCATTTCCTAAGATGACTGTGGTCCATTATAAAGCCAATATATAACACCTGTAAAACCCCTTATCACTCCTCAATGATAACAATCTATCATAACCACTAAATTCATCCCTTTCCAAAATCCCCTTAGGTATCTGATCTACAACCGACATTTCCACATCTTGCTGCTGATGATGAACAATATCATCTTCCATGACCTACTTCACAATATGTAATATCCCAAGGATCAAAATTTTAAATAAATCAACAATCTAGTGTTCCAACTAAAATAATTGTGATAAAAAACACATAACACAACACATATAAGAAATTGAAGCCCAATTGTGAATCCTGAATGGATCCACCACATAAACATTACCGCGGGGTTTTCGTCCCAGGATCAATAAAAGAACTGGCCAGGCCAGGTTCTCAACCCAAACATAATAAAATAGATAATCCAGAATGCCCTAAATGCCTAGCTTCTCTCCCCTTTTATAGGCTTGATGGGTCAATACCAACAAGAGATACCATGGGTCAATACCATGGGAAAATACCATCAAGAAATGCCATGGGTCAATACCATGGGTTAATACCATGGGTCAATTCTATCCACTTTGATGAGATCAAGAAAGGGGATATTACAAATCCTCCCGCCCAAAGATTGCTTGTCCTCAAGCGATCCACTTCTATCCATAACAGAAGCATTTGTACATGGATACCAGGAGCCCATACAATCTGATGTGCCCTCCATTTTTTAATGGTCCTGAATGGATCCTTCAATACCTGGATCCCAAACAATCCTTTGACCAATCCTTCCCGGAATAGATTTACCTGGATCCCAAACAATCCTTTGGCCAATCACTTCCCCAATGGATTCACCTGGATCCCAATGCCACCTAAATCCTGGGACCTGTGGGTTATGGTACCATTTTAACCCTCCATCGTTGTCCGCACCAAAGGGCCCAAGCTGCAATATGCCCTCAGCTGTGAGTATCCTCCAAAGAATCAACCTATCGATAGAATACCAACTCATAATCTCTCGCCAATCCAGACTTGGGGAGGGATGAATATCTGCAAATCTACTATGTTGATGTTGTTCGATGCTCAATTCATGCTTCTCTACTTGGTTACCCAACCTGATGTAGTTGGAGAACTCTTCCCTTCTCTTCCCAATGTATAAAGGTGGGTTGTTGGTGTTGCAAGCCTTATCTATGTATTCTTGTAGACTGTTGCTATGGGACTCCCGATTGTACTCCTCATGCGGCCTTGTGAGGGACTTGAGTTTTTCCTCAATACTAGATAGCTTGGTCGATGATTTGGCACATTTCCCTATGAGTTCCTCAATTTTTCTGTTCTCCTGTAAGACAGTGTCTCGGACTGTCCAGACTCTTTGCTTCAAAAACATAAGATCTATCTTGAAATGCATGATCCTCTCCTCAGAATGCACGATCCTCTCCTCATTTGTTTCTCCTTGAGTGTATTCAACCTGGACCTCTTCACATGTGAGGATGAGTTGTCCATTCTTTCTGGTTGTCAAACATGGATGTATTGGTGGACTGTTGTCTATACCTGATTGCTCATACTCTTTATGGATGTCCTCCATTGTATTTATAGATTCAACTACCACATCATCAGGAGGAATTGCATCCTTCCTTTCGTCATGTACTTTTTCAAGTTGACTGATCAGCTTGTCCTGCAAGTTTCTCTGAAGAGCATGGTGTTGTTGTTCACCATTTGTATTTGACTACTCAGATCCTTCATAGGTCCTCTCCTGAAAACCAGCGAACCCATCAATGGATGAATCCCCATGATCTGAAGAAGTCTCTAATTTTGCTATCCTTGTTGCCTCCTTATTGTCTGGACATGAATGGTCAAGTGCCCAAACTCCCTTGCATACAAAGAATAAGCCTTTCCTCCTTAGTTCATTCTTGCTGTCTCCGCAAATCTTTGCTAGTTCCTCCTTGGTTAACTTCTTTCTAAGTAGTTTTATGCTCTGTTTGATCAACCCCTCAACTAGTTCATAAGCAGCAGGTGATGCAATTAGCTCCTTCCTCCAAATGGCCAACAATTTGGATCTCAATTGTTCGCAGATGGCCCTATCTTCTCCTAAGACCGGAGACATGATATTTTGCATGTCTGTTTTGATGTAGTTTGGATGAGATGTTGTAATTCCATAGCAGAAGTATTGGAGCATCTGAAGGATTAAATCATCACACTCTAGATCCAGCATAAGCATACCAAATCTGAATTTCTCCATGCGTTCCAGAATTTTGCGCTTCTGGTAAAAACTAAGAACGGTGGTGTTGTCCAACCCTTTGAGTGCTTCTACCATTACCTGAAAAGTCCTCCTCATGATGTCATCATTGTAGGGCAAAAGCGGTGCTGTTAAGGCTATGATTTTACTGAGACAAGAAGCGACGGTGAGTCTAACATTTTCACAAGAATTATCCAAGAACCTAGGTTGTATCAAAGCAAGCATGGATGGCTTCAAGGCCCAGCTTGACCCTTCCCATTCTGATTTATCTATCAAGCTCAAAGCCGCATATAATGTGTCTAGCTGTAGGAGAACATATTTTGACTTTGTACCCTGCAATTTGGATCCAAGTTCGAAGAGATACTTACTTGTTACATCTTCCTTCTGGATATCTTTTGACTGCTGAAGGATAACATGGACCTTTCGAGAGAAAGGCCTATTGCTGTGCTCTTGGTTCTGATTTGTATGTTGTTGCCATCTTTGATCCACAGAAGTATTATAGCCCAAAGAATTGACTGATATATCATTATGTTGATTCTTGTGGCGTTTCCAAAAATAAAATAACGACATTGGCATCAATGGATCTCAATACTTAGCTAATGAGAAACCTGAGAATGATCCCTGTCTAGCAATAGCTTTCCATCCTTTCAACAATGACCATATTTGCAAGAAAGATATGAATCTTCCATACACATGAATAAATATCATGGGTACATTTATAATATTCCATACAAATGAATAAATATCATGGGTACATTTATTCACAAGAGGCCATATACAAGCTATAAATGATTTTGTCAATCATGCCTTCAAATATTTTCACAAATTTAACCCACAGACTTATATATGATTTTCCCTTCACTTATTTCTCCCAATAAAATAATTTACTGAAAAATAAAAATCCAACTAGGGTGATAAATATCACCGAAGTGAGAGATGCTGGCTAGGGTGAAAATTAAATTTCACCGAAGTTCCTTGCATAAAACCCTCAGGCTGGCAGGATGCACAACTCTGATACCACTGTAATATCCCAAGGATCAAAATTTTAAATAAATCAACAATCTAGTGTTCTAACTAAAATAATTGTGATAAAAAACACAGAACACAACACATATGAGAAATTGAAGCCCAATTGTGAATCCTGAATGGATCCACCACATAAACATTACCGCGGGGTTTTCGTCCCGGGATCAATAAAAGAACTGGCCAGGCCAGGTTCTCAACCCAAACATAATAAAGTAGATAATCCAGAATGCCCTAAATGCCTAGCTTCTCTCCCCTTTTATAGGCTTGATGGGTCAATACCAACAAGAGATACCATGGGTAAATACCATGGGTCAATACCATGGGAAAATACCATCAAGAAATGCCATGGGTCAATACCATGGGTTAATACCATGGGTCAATTCTATCCACTTTGATGAGATCAAGAAAGGGGATATTACACAATATGAGGTCAAAATGAAGCCATACTCAGTGTTTCTAGATTCTTCTAGAAACAATAATTCCTCAGAATGCATTCTATCAGTATTAGAAAAAAAAATTCCTATTATTAGGGATGAAATCTTCTTGCCTCCTTAAGTTCTGTGAATGTTAATGGTCTCACATAATGGCCATTTCCTAGGATGATCTTGGTCCATTATAAAGCCACTAGATAAGACCTATAAAACCCCTTATCACTGATCAATGATAACAATCTATCATAACCACTAACTTCAACCCTTTCCAAAATACCCATAGGTATCTGATCTAGAACCAACATTTCCACATCTTGTTGTTGATGATGAACAATCTCATCTTCCTTGACCTCCTCCACAATAGACCCAATTGACAGCATAGTATTTGAGATCAGAGAAATAGGATTTTTGACCAACACCTAAGTTCAATATCTCATTAAAATATTTGGATTACCCACAACCATATTAAACCAAAAAGAAAAATCATGGGTTCTTATAATTGTTTGAGACATCACTTTGGATAACATTCAGATAGCACTGAGATCTTGTCCTTGGATAGCACTAATATAACATTGAGATCTTATCCTTGGGATAGCACTGAGATAGCATTGAGATCTTATCCTTGGGATAACGCTGAGATTGCAGAAACACCATGAATTGGATAGAACCGAGATCTATGGCATCATGGTGCCAAGGCCCAAGACTCTAGAATCATCATGACTAAGATAGTCACCAAACTGTGATATCAATTAACCACGGTGGCACCGAATTACAATGAGATCCTTACTGTGATATAGTACCAAGACAGTGAGGGAATGTCACTATGGCATCACAAAAACTTTTCCTAAGTTCTCTGCTCTAGTATGCATTGTAATATCAGCAATTACACTGAGATTCTGTGTACCCTTATCCGAACCTCTTCCTGAAATGATAATCAAACTGTTGACTGTAATTTTCCATCCAAATTTCAGTGTGTGATCGTATCCTTGGGATAGCACTGATATATTCCTTGACCTCCTCCATAGTAGACCCAATTGATAGCCTAGTATTTGAGATCAGTGAAATAGGATTTTTGACCAACACCTAAGTTCAATATCTCATTAAAATATTTGGATTACCAACAACCATATTAAACCAAAAATTGAAATCATATGTTCCTATAATTGTTTGAGACATCAAATCTCTAACTGGTAATTTCATAGCTCACTACATTCTAGGCTCACTACTTCGGAAATAATAGTGCTCTCCCCATGGTAGTTAAAATGGTGTGACGATCTACAACATTAAATATTTTGTAGATAATACTGTCTCCATGACCAGCCCAAATTATTCCTTGATGCAAAATTAAGGTCAGAAACATATTAGTTGCATGGGTGGAAGTCCTCTATCTCACATTTTAGGTTCTTTGGATCGACACACCTGTATCATGAAAGACATGACATATATCACCTGTCTGTTAGAATCCTCATAGGAATTTGGTTTTCTACTATGTAACGTTTCAGGGGTATCATCTCTATGACCCCCCCTCTCACCAAGTGACTAAGCATCCTGATGCTATCTTTGATGAGCCTTTTCATGGTGACTGCTAGGATCTATTTTATAGCTCCTTTCTGGTGATGACTCTCAACATGTATCCATGGAACATACCTCTTCTTCTCTTGTTGGGTTGCTTGTTGATGACTTGCAGCTGGTTGTAGTGAACCTTTCCACATTTCCATCTTGGGTTGGTCCACCTATACAAATTTCAAACTCCTCTGAGTTCATCCTTTGTAGTTATTTAATAGTCTATGGGGAGTCAGGACTAAAGGGATTACTTCATCAACTAGTATATCCTATCCTTTGGATGTTTCTTCCATCCTTCCCTTACTAGAAGAGGTCATCATTGTTGGTACTTAATCTTGAGGTTTACAACCTAGTAATGCTTCTCCTTCCAGAATGTAGTGATGCCCAACTTTGGGATGACACTGTTCATGTGGATGTATAGCAGTTTGATGATGATGGTAACAAACCCTCTACTACACTAGCACGTGCTCAAAGAGCTTCAACAACCAATAGGCTTCACAATAATAAGCCATGTATTCAGATTCAATAGTGCTCCCGGAGTAACAGAACCAAGTAATATAACACTAGGTGTGCATTCATCATACTGCCAACTGAGCTAGTATTAGAATATCCATGGAATCTTATATCCCGACAATGAATTTCTGACCATAAGTAATAGCATCATAGAGATATCTCAACAAGCAACTATCCCCTATGTATAGATCCACACAGAGACATATGATAGGTGTTTATCAAGAGCGCCAGGGATCAACAACTTCTCCATCTCATCATATCTTTAAGCGCATCAGGGCTAGGGCTAGGTCTTTAGATCTTTAACTTCTACTTTCTTTGCAGCCTCTAATGTAACACGGATATGAGCCATCATACTCGGTTGTCATAAAAAAATTATTGGGCAAGAAAAGTCATGATGGATTTTAGAGCTCTCTCTGAAGCCTTGCTATGCATCAAATTATCCAATCCATGAGGTGACTTTCTTTGAGCATCCATATCTATAAAACCATTCTTCATGAGATCCTGGCTCAATGCAATCAAGATGTCAGAGTCAAGGATTTCTTCTTGTCAAGACATAGAATTTTTCATGCACTTTCTTCATGGTACCTCTTTCATGCTGATAAGGGTTATTATAAAGAACTGATCCAAAGGGTCATGTTCTTCTTCTCGGAGTTCTTCAAGCATGAAAGCTTCAAGTGTGCTACACCCCTGCAATTTATTTTACTAGCAGATCTTTGTAGCTTATTCATAGTATATAATCTATCCAAAGGTTAAATCTGTCTTCTTCACAAATTCGTTTGTGAACAAAGCTCTATATAAATTGTCACCAATTTACTGGGGCTACAACATACTGCTACTGTACTGTAATGATCTTATACATAATGCAAGACAAAAAAAAATTGAATATGCTGAGAAGCCATTAGAATTAATGCCATATATAACTGATAAGGTATATGTGTTGTTGTTCCATTTTTTGCCATATGTCACAGGATTGCATTCTAAATCATATCATTGCTGCCAGTGGCTTTTTGCAATCCATTGTTTCTGCTAATACTATCATTTTTCAACATCCACTTCTGCTAATTCTCTTACTGGCATTCTTCTTTCATCATACCATTGTTCCACTTTTGTCCAATCATATCTATTGCATACATTTATTGTCAAATTGCCACAGACATGTTGTCTAAATGTCACTTACATACCAGGGTTTTGGCTGCACATGTATCAAAGGATTGATTGACATACGCATTATTGTCTGATGCATAGATACAAAATTCACTTAGACCAAGAACCCATCTTTGAAAAGATATTAATTCCAAGCAATGTTTACTATTGATTAAGGTGAGACTATCGCCCTATTCTTGTCAAGAGATAATACTAGTGTGATTGTCTCTCATTCAAGGTCAATTCTATACAATTCTTGCATCTGAGTTAATAAGAACGTGCTCAAAGAGCTTCAACAACCAATAGGATTCACAATAATAAGCCATGTATTCAGATTCAATAGTGCTCCCAGAGTAACAGAACCAAGTAATACAGCACTAGGTGTGCATTCATCATACTTCTTGTGTGTTTTGCACTTTGCTCCAGGAGTTCCTCTGATCCAGCGGTACAATCAGGAAACCCAATAAATGGTCATTCTTAGAATTGATTTTATCATTCATATGCCATATTTGCATTTTGATACACAATTTCACTATACCCTAGGAATTTATGTATATTTTGTAAACTCTTTAGCTAATAGTGCAATAACTGATTTTTCATTTTCCCTTTTTCTTTGTTTTATATCTTTACTTGTGGGATGGGATGTCTAGAACGGCTGAGACAGAGACTTGGGGAACCAAAAACACATTCCTTTTACTTTATTAAAATTGACTCTTCTTGAGTTGTCTTTTTTGAAAGAGCTGAATGAATTGATTGCAAAATTGTGTTTTGCAAACCATTTCAAATATTGTTATGCCAGGATTTTTAGTTTGATTTTGAGTAAATTGGGCTCTAAAATGATCAATCCCAATCTTCAGTTCTAGAATTAATAAACATGTTTATCATGGAAGCAAATTGGCTCTAGTCTTTTTGTAGTCTCAAGTAATAAGAAGCTGAGTCTTTGTTTCCTTGATCCCAAAAATATAAGTGCACATTTGCGTTGAAATTACATAGCTTGTTTCTAGGACTTTTGCAGATTGTTGCTCTGAAGAAAGCCAAACCCTTAGCTAACAGTTAGATAAGAGAAGAAAATGTAAAATTTCAGTGAAAACTATACATTTTTCTTGGTAATCATGCTAACATGCTTCCTCCTGGAGTATGAGGTTAAACTGCTTCTGGTTGATTGACTGCAACTTGCCTGGATTCGAAGGCACAAGGGAAGTACCTGAATACCAAAAGCTTGAAGGCATAAGGGAAGTACCTGAAAACCAAGAGCTATCTGGCAGAGTAGAATCCTGGTTCACCCTTGGAAATATTTGGATTTATTAAGATATTGCTGAGATTCTGTTGTAACACAAGAATACTTGAGAGGGAATCTCTAGCAGGTTTTACTTGAGGCACCAACTGTTTCAGATACTTGCAATAGCTTCAGCAAGGTTTCACGCTGACAAGTTTTGTTGCCTACTGAAAAAATAAGTATGTTAACATGCTCAAATCTTATAGATTTGTTGCCAGTCAAATCAAACCTATCTTCTTGACCTGCTATATTGCAGTGATATCAGATTTTGGAATTGGTTGTGTTGGAACCCTGCAGGGACTTTGTAAGGGTTGTTGAAACTTGAAATTGGTATCATCTCCTTGTGAAATTTATTTTCTTGCATAATGTATGGTTTGAGTAGGACATGATGACCATTTGTTTGAACTAAAAAGGCTTTGTCAGGGTAATGGAAACTAGAAGTTGGAGTTGTCTGCTTGAGATATTGGTTTTTATTGCATTATGTGTTTAAATATTCATGTAGGTCCACCGCTTATTTGAAGTTTGAACTATACTTTTCAGAATAGTTGATTCTTATTCATTTCCAGAATAGATGTGGCTGATCTGACATTTGAGGAACTTTTTGTGAACTTTACTGCGTCCATAATTTTTTATCTCTTTGACAAGATTATCATGCCAATGCTGTCGTTGCATACATTATTTCAACTTTTTGAGTCTGTGAAGAAATGGTGAGAAACTGTGAATGAAAAGCTTAAAATGTTTTATTGTCATGAGTTATTATAGCCCCATTGCTGCTGATGTCATGGAGCTCTGAGTCTTTAGAAGGCCATGAAATATCACATGGAATATATAAATTGTTAAGAGGCTTTAGGTTGCTATGTACTTTACAAATCACTTTAGCCTTTCTTCTACAGAGAAAGGCAGTCTTGCTATTTTAAAGTTTTTCCTTTTTTACAGTCATGAGGATATTAGTGTGCTAGTCTTTTTGTTTTGCGAGGATTTTGTGTCTGTAATCATTTATTTGATATCGGTGGCTCCTGCAGGTACGTGTTTACACAACAAAGAATGTCTACCAAGAGCTTGAAGTTGCAAAAGAAGAGTACCTTCAAGCAAGCATCAGTATTAGGAAGGAAAACAAAATTCTGCTTCCAAGAGTTTTGGAAGGCTTTTCTCGTGAATCATCTCTGAGTTTATCCAAGCTTGTGGATGTGGCATGCCAGTCTCTACCTGAAGCACAAAGAAATACTATAAGAAAATTTTCACAAAACAAGCCTCATAAAGCATTGAATGGCTGCCATACAATTTCAGCTTCCGATACATATTTTCTAGAGAATTAGCTAGATGGACCCCCCACTTATTCCGTGATGTGAATGAGAAAAGTGATTCTTCATCTGTATATTGGGTTTTGTATTTGATCTACAAATGACCTGAATTGAGAATGTTGTAGAGTTCTTAATACTTTCCAACTGCTTTGTGGAGTAAATATTGAAAATGAAAGTGGCACACGAAGTTGTACTTCTACATCAAATCTTGTACTTCAGAACAGTGGCCTTCAGGCTGTTTTCTTTAGTGTAACATAGAAAAAATGTATTTTGCAAGGAAGTGTTAGAAGGTCACAGGCGGCATTGTTGATGCTAATTTCAAGGTGGCAGTATGGACGTTCACCGTGTTTTCAAATCAAGGAAGGAATCAATTTTTGAAGGTTTAAAGGAAAAGTGGGAATCCTGTCATGCAGATACTTTTTATACAATAATTACTCAAAATAGGTAAATGTGCAGGGATGATGCCTGTGCACTAAATTATTGCATTGTCCTCTGGAAAAAAAAAATATTCAAAATGTTGAATTCAAAATAGAGGTGGGAAGCGTATTTCTGGAAATAAATGTCGCCCCTCAGCTTTGTTGAAGTGTACCTGCGTTGTTGTGGTTGAGGCTTTTTGAATGTAGAAGTTGTTCTTTTTGTTAAACCGGATTCTCTTCTCTAGCACATATATTTTCACACAGTAAATGCAGTTCTCCCACTTGCAGTTTAATTACGTACTAGATGTATATCATTATTTGAACACTTTATAAGTTACAAATATTCTGAATCATAGATGTAAAGTTGTCAATAGATTGAGTAATCTGAAGATTTAAACATAAACAAGGCTCGTTACAATGATAAGTCATTTGCCTACTTTCTTTGAAGCAAAGATCTGTATATCACTTGGTGTAGTAGCAAAAGTTTGATCCATGAACATGGAGTGAAGATAAATGTCAAGGGGCTCAAACACGAGATGATAACAGTAGTCAGTTAGGCTTTCAATTAGTCCCTCCAAGTTGATCAATGAAATGGGGTGGAATGTAGTCCCTGTGAAAAGAGAATCTACTAGTTGAATTTTGAGGCCATTAAGAGATTTATTATAATCAAATTGTCTTATAAGACAAGAAACATGGGTAATCAGTTGAATCATTGTGACCTACAACTGGACAACCCACAGATTCAGATAGGGTTGTAGAAGACATCTTTTTCACAATGGGCATACAAGGTGCAGAGAGGGAAGATAAAAAATCTTGCACAATGCATAAATTGTCAGTGGGTAAAGAGTATGGATATGGACCTAGTAGGAAACTCGTTTGTGGTCCAAGAAGCAAACCATGGCACAGTAATCAGGGATAATCATGGCCCCCCAGAGTTAGCTATTCCATTTTATATTTTCAATGCTATGGATTAATAGAATTTTAGAATGGAACGCTACAGGCCTTTCAACAGCTTACAGACAAATTCAGGAGATTGATTAGAGCTTGGAATCCTTATTATAGTAGTTTACTGAATGCCTCGGAAAGGAAAATCTAGATAGAACAGTACATTGAATGTGGTTATTGAGCAAAATATGGTTTGTTGGAGCAGATGCAGCAGAATGTCAGATATATGGAAGGAAACTAATCCCCTTAAAGTATGTAAGATATATCACAAACGAAAGCATGATTAGCAATGGAATTACAATGCTACAACTATTTGTGTACAATCTTGTATAATTATGTTGCAGCAATCCCAAGGAAAGAGAAAATTTGTGGGAAGAAATGTGGATGCCTTGCTGGCATCAAATATGCAAACTCCAAGATGGCCTTCTATGTAAAGCACTTTTTCAGTTGAGAGGTAACTTTATCGTTTGACTCCTTTACACATACGCCGGCATCGGATGCATAATCTTTGTATCCCCTTCAAGCAGTTTTAGGTTGGTTCTCATTGTCTTTGCATTGAAACTGGCTACCATATTCTAGGAAGAGGATTTTCCAACCTGATCCTCATGACACTGAGATAGAGGAGCACTTCATCTTCAAGGGTTCCTCTGCAATGAGATCAAAGGACAATATGGAGCACTTCATCTTCAAGGGTTCCTCTGCAATGAGATCAAAGGACAATATTATTATCTTTTGGGAGTCCTCGAACTCCCTATCCACTTTCTTCTACCTTTTAGGACTAGAGATGTTTGGAACTTTACACGAGGGAGGCCTTCGGACTTGGATCTTGTTCATTTTTCCCACCGCAATGTACATTGGACCCTATTGTGTCAATTATAGCTTATTTTTCATGTCTCCAATAACTAGGGGTACCAGTTTATAGGCATATGTCAACCATCAGAGTTGTGATACCTTGGGAGGCCATCTACACTTGACCAACTGAACCCTTGTGGACATGTTGCCTTGGATCATAGGATAGCTTATACTGCACCAACATCAAAGACACCTCCCCAGATCTTGGGCACAAGGTGCAACACCTTGAAAATGAGATATCTTAGACCAGTTCTCACTATTCTAGTTTCTTTGGCTAGAGGTTTCTCATGAGTTTCTTCCATATGACTTCGAAGGATAGCCTGAACTTTGATCACATAAACCATAGGAGAAGCCTGAACTTTAATCACATAAATTTATGTACAATTCTAAAAACACACAAAGATCTCATGTCTAGAATAATTTAAGAGAGACATTTACCCCTTGAAACAGCTGCATCCTTCGCATATTATTCCATAGTATTCCGTATGCTAAATATGCCTGCAATGACAACAAACAAAGAGCATTACCCATTTAGAACAACTGATATTTTTAGCTGCATTTTCTGAGCTATTATCTACATACTCAAATGATATGGTTCCAAACAAATCAAAAGGGTTCAAAAGAGTTTTTCCCACAATATGCTTAGGGACATTTAATGCGTTGAGCATTTGGCCTCATCCGGAATGTTTAAATCCTAACATCACATCCCTCCTAAATTCAACGGATTCATGCTCATAGGAGTTCAACATGATCTGTACGATTGGGAATGGTGACAGCAATGCCTCGCGCACACTCCAACGCACACGCTGCTAGATCCAGTATGATCCATCACCAACAAATCCATTGGATCTAAAATCACATCTACAACATGTTGATTAATTGAAAGGGACATATGTCATTTCTTTCTTCAAGCCAATATTGGTTGTTTGATGTCTGTTTGTTTTCCATTCTACCCACAAGGCCACAATTTCACCAATTATTGAGTTTTCATGAGTGGAGTTAAGGTGTTGTTCTTGTATCTTGATTTACAGGTTCATTTGGATAAATTTCAAGTAGAATATCCGTGGGGGTTCACGCTGGAATGTGCTTAAGACCCCTTATTCTTGCCGGGCATGGACTTATATTTTTTTATTGACTATATTCTTTACTGTCGGTCTCTGTGTTTGAAGGAAGAAAGTCTACCTTAAATTTCTCGGCTAGAGCTTAAGGTTATCGTTGTTGGCATTCTGGATCAATATCTCATCTACAATAACCAACCTCACTTCATTCACTGGCTCGCTGGCTGGTATATGCACCAGAAAATTAGTATCATAACAAAGTAATTTCTCAGTGGGATCTTATAGTGGAAAAATTCCTGTAGCTTATGAGGTTGTAGCAGAAGGAGTATTCTACAAGGGGAACCGAGTTTGAATTGAAGGACCCACCAGTGTATCCAAGTTCCAGATTTAGAGGATTCTTTTATTTTTTCCTGTAGCTACTTACCCAATGATGCTGAATTATTTTCAGAAGCATATTCCAGGCCAAGAATCCTTGGAGACAACTTCATCACATTGCATTTAGAGAAACATATGGTATAGGTTCTTATACCCATTTCATTAACTCTTCATACTTTGGTTGTGACATATCGCTGAGTGTTGTGTATTTTCTGGGATTATATGTTCGTAACCGTCATATCAACCTCTTATTCTGAGGCACCAAATATTACATTTTCAACCTCTATGTATTGATGTTAAAACCATTCATAAGTTGAGTCATAGCCAACAACGATTTTCAACCTCTATGTATTGATGTTAAAACCATTCATAATTAAGTTAGGGCAACACTCACGCAGACCAAAAATGAAGCACAAAAGCCCTACAAAACACAGTTCAGCCACCATACTAAATAGAATCTAACACAGATAAACTACCATATAATGTAGACCAGAATTAGGGCATAGACACCATACCCAGCACATCTGAGATGTCATACAAAATACAAGGAAACAGAACAGAGAAACCATAGGAGAAGCCTGAACTTTGATCACATAAATTTATGTACAATTCCAATAACACACAAAGATCTCATGTCTAGAATAATTTAAGAGAGACATTTACCCTTTGAAACAGCTGCATCCTCCACATATTATTCCGTAGTATTCTGTATGTTAAATATGCCTGCAATGAAAACAAACAAAGAGCATTACCCATTTAGAACAAGTGATATTTTCAGCTGCATTTTATGAGCTATTATCTACATACTCAAATGATATGGTTCCAAACAAATCAAAAGGGTTCAACAATGTTTTTTCCACAATATGCTTAGGGACATTTACTGTGTTGAGCATTTGGCCTCATCCGGAATGTTTAAATCCTAACATCACATCCCTCCTAAATTTTACGGATTCATGCTCATAGGAGTTCAACATGATCTGTACGATTGGGAACGACGACGGCAACGCCTCGCGCACACTCCAACTCACACGCTGCTAGATTCAGTATGATCCATCACCAACAAATCCATTGGATCTAAAATCACATCTACAACATGTTGATTAATTGAAAGGGACATATTTCATTTCTTTCTTCAAGCCAATATTGGTTGTTTGATGACTGTGTGTTTTCCATTCTACCCACAAGGCCACAATTTCACCAATTATTGAGTTGTCATGAGTGGAGTTAAGGTGTTCTTCCTGTATCTTGATTTACGGGTTCATTTGGATAAATTTCAAGTAGAATATCCGTGGGGGTTCACGCTGGAATGTGCCTCAGACCCCTTATTCTTGCCGGGCACAGACTTATATTTTTTTATTGACTATATTCTTTACTGCCGGTCTCTGTGTTTGAAGGAAGAAAGTCTACCTTAAATTTCCCGGCTAGAGCTTAAGGTTATCATTGTTGGCATTCTGGATCAATATCTCATCTACAACAACCAACCTCACTTCATTCACTGGTTTGCTGGCTGGTATATGCACCAGAAAATTAGTATCATAAAAAAGTAATTTCTCAATGGGATCTTATAGTGGAAAAATTCCTGTAGCTTATGAGGCTGTAGCAGAAGGAGTATTCTACAAGGGGAACCGAGTTTGAATTGAAGGACCCACCAATGTATCCAAGTTCCAGATTTAGAGGATTCTTTTATTTTTTCCTGTAGCTACTTACCCAATGATACTGAATTATTTTCAGAAGCATATTCCAGGCCAAGAATCCTTGGAGCCAACTTCATCACATTGCATTTAGAGAAACATATGGTCTAGATTCTTATACCCATTTCATTAATTTTTCATACTTTGGTTATGACATATAACTGAGTGTTGTGTATTTTCTGGGTTTGTATGTTTGTAACTGTCATATCAACCTCTTATTCTGAGGCACCAAATATTACATTTTCAACCTCTATGTATTGATGTTAAAACCATTCATAAGTTGAGTCATAGCCAACAACGATTTTCAACCTCTATGTATTAATGTTAAAACCATTCATAATTAAGTTAAGGCAACATTCACACAGACCATAAATGAAGCACAGAAGCCCTACAAAACACAACTCAACCACCATACTAAATAGACACTACCACAGATAAACTACCATATAATGCAGACCAGAATTAGGGCATAGACACCATACCCAGCACATTTGAGACGTCATACAAAATACAAGGAAACAGAACAGAGAAACCATAGGAGAAGCCTGAACTTTGATCACATAAATTTATGTACAATTCTAAAAACACACAAAGATCTCATGTCTAGAATAATTTAAGAGAGACATTTACCCTTTGAAACAGTTGCATCCTCAGCATATTATTCTGTGGTATTCCATATGCTAAATATGCCTGCAATGACAACAAACAAAGAGCATTACCCATTTAGAACAACTGATATTTTCAGCTGCATTTTTTGAGCTATTATCTACATACTCAAATGATATGATTCCAAACAAATCAAAAGGGTTCAATAGAGTTTTTCCCACAATATGCTTAGGGGAATTTACTGCGTTGAACATTAGGCCTCATCCGGAATTTTTAAATCCTAACATCACATCCCTCCTAAATTCAACGGATTCATGCTCATAGGAGTTCAACATTATCTGTATGATTGGGAATGGTGACGACAACGCCTCGCGCACACTCCAACTCACACGCTGCTATATTCAGTATGATCCATCACCAACAAATCCATTGGATCTAAAATCACATCTACAACATCTTGATTAATTGAAAGGGATAGATGTCATTTCTTTCTTCAAGCCGATATTGGTTGTTTGATGACTGTGTGTTTTCCATTCTACCCACAAGGCCACAATTTCACAAATTATTGAGTTGTCATGAGTGGAGATAAGGTGTTGTCCCTGTATCTTGATTTACGGGTTCATTTGGATAAATTTCAAGTAGAATATCCGTGGGGGTTCACGCTGGAATGTGCCTCAGACCCCTTATTCTTGCCGGGGACAGACTTATATTTTTTTATTGACTATATCCTTTACTGCCAGTCTCTGTTTTTGAAGGAAGAAAGTCTACCTTAAATTTCCCGGCTAGAGCTTAAGGTTATCGTTGTTGGCATTCTGGATCAATATCTCATCTACAACAACCAACCTCACTTCATTCACTGGCTCGCTGGCTGGTATATGCACCAGAAAATTAGTATCATAAAAAAGTAATTTCTCAATGGGATCTTATAGTGGAAAAATTCTTGTAGCTTATGAGGCTGTAGCAGAAGGAGTATTCTACAAGGGGAACCGAGTTTGAATTGAAGGACCCACCAATGTATCCAAGTTCCAGATTTAGAGGATTATTTTATTTTTTCCTGTAGCTACTTACCCAATGATGCTGAATTATTTTCAGAAACGTATTCCAGGCCAAGAATCCTTGGAGACAACTTCATCACATTGCATTTAGAGCAACATATGGTCTAGGTTCTTATACCCATTTCATTAATTCTTCATACTTTGGTTGTGACATATAACTGAGTGTTGTGTATTTTCTGGGTTTGTATGTTTGTAACTGTCATATCAACCTCTTATTCTGAGGCACCAAATATTACATTTTCAACCTCTATGTATTGATGTTAAAACCATTCATAAGTTGAGTCATAGCCAACAACGATTTTCAACCTCTATGTATTGATGTTAAAACTATTCATAATTAAGTTAAGGCAACATTCACACAGACCATAAATGAAGCAAAGAAGCCCTACAAAACACAGCTCAGCCACCATACTAAATAAACACTACCACAGATAAACTACCATATAATGCAGACCAGAATTAGGGCATAGACACCATACCCAGCGCATCTGAGACGTCATACAAAATACAAGGAAACAAAACAGAGAAACCATAGGAGAAGCCTGAACTTTGATCACATAAATTTATGTACAATTCTAAAAACACACAAAGATCTCATGTATAGAATAATTTAAGAGAGACATTTACCCTTTGAAACAACTGCATCCTTAGCATATTATTCCGTGGTATTCCATATGCTAAATATGCCTGCAATGACAACAAACAAAGAGCATTACCTATTTAGAACAACTGATATTTTTAGCTGCATTTTCTGAGCTATTATCTACATACTCAAATGATATGATTCCAAACAAATCAAAAGGGTTCAACATAGTTTTTCCCACAATATGCTTAGGGGCATTTACTGCATTGAGAATTAGGCCTCATCGGGAATGTTTAAATCCTAACATCACATCCCTCCTAAATTCAATGGATTCATGCTCAGAGGAGTTCAACATGATCTGTACGATTAGGAACGGTGACGGTAACGCCTCACACACACTCCAACTCACATGCTGCTAGATTCAGTTCTACAAGTTATCATATGCTTATGCCCATGGTTGCCTTGAAGCAAGCAGTGTCAGGTGCATTCTTGGCAGCCCTCGTTATCTCCATCCTTGTTGTTAATCTTTTGTCAAAAATACCATCTCCTGGACAACATTTCATCCCATTTGCACCCATGTTGATGATCAATAGGAGAAAATATGTAGATATATGGAATGTGGAGCAGCGTATTGTGGACTGGAAGCCCTGCAAATGGTGGAAAACCAAGCCTTTAACACCTCTACCAGAGAAGAGAAATGGATACATCAAAGTGGAATGCTACGATGGTCTCAATCAGATGCGACGAGATTTATGTGATGGCGTTGGCATTGCTCATTTATTAAATGCAACATTTGTTCTGCCAAAATTTGAAGTAGCTGCATACTGGAATGATACAAGTGGCTTTGCAGATATATTTGATGTAGACTATTTTATTCAACAAATGGAAGGTTTTGTACATGTTGTGATTCGTGAAAGAGCTACCAGAGGACTTGGCAAGAAGGAAACCAGTGAGGGTTGATTGCCATAAATGGAAAGGACATTTTGACTATGTTGAATCCGTTCTTCCTGCTTTTCTTGACCAGATTTTCATTTCTATTACCCCAGCAATGAGCCAAAGCTCAGATCATTACCCAATTTATGCCAAGGTAGTTCGTTGTTTCACTTTGGGGTAAGCCCACCAAAACTGGATTTCGAAACAAGGTAGCCCGTTGTTTCACCTTGGGGTAAGCCCACCAAAATTGGATTTCGAACAGTAATGGGGATAAGCAAAAATCATTTTGCGCCACGGTCGGCCTCCCTGCACATAATCCGACAGATTTCATGATGCGAACCCAGAAGAATCCAACTTCCAAGCCCTAACCCATTTCCAAGCCCTAACCCAGTAAAAGATGGAGACGAATGTCAGCCCCAACCTAGTGAAAATGGGGGCGAATGTCACTCGAATTCCATCCGACCAGTAAATCTCGGGCGAATGCAAATCAAATCCGCTCCACACCAGAAAATCGGGAGGCGAATTTCAAGTTTTAATGTTTATCCGCATTTATGTTTCTGGGCTAACACTTAATAATTAATTATTTTTAAAATAATTATAGGGCTAACTTTATAAAACTATAGATAATGGGTTTTATATAAAAAATTCTCCCTACCAAAATTTAAAACCCCTTAAAATTCGCCCTTGGGCTAAAATTCGCCCCTAAAATTTTCCCTGCTCTCTGAATTCTTAAGGTCAGAAATCCAACCAAGAGATTCTCCAACTTCATCTACTAAGGCAGTCTTAGAAGAATAAGAAGATCCTAAATCTCCAACAGAAGGAGTAACCTTTTTCACCTCTACAGGAGAATATATTCTAGCTCGGGAGTTAGAAATCCCTAGTGAGGAAGAAGAAGAAACTTTCTTCAATATCCCATTGATAGAAGAATGAGAGGAAGAACAAATAACTCTACAGTTAGAACCTTACATTAGCTCTTAGGAATCTACAATGGTAGAAGAAGAAGGAGGAGGAGAAGTTATGAATGGAGATGCCTTAAGAATAGGAGGAGGAAGGAGAGGTGGAGTATGAGGTGGAGGAAGAGGTAGAGGTAGAGGAAATCCTAACTCTATTGGATTTCCTATAGTTGATGAGGATACAAATGCTACAATGAAAAATATTTCACCTTCCATCCTTCCCAATTTCCAAGGATTAAGGAGTGAAGATCATGAAACATTTTTATTTGAATTTGAGGTTTTATGCAGATCCTATGACTACTTAGAAGACTCTAAAAAATTGAAGCTATTTCCTACAACACTCAAGGGTGCAGCTTTAAAATGGTTCATGGGTTTGATAACACAATCTATTAGGACACGGGATGAGATGAAGACTGAATTTTTACAAAGATATCTGGATTATCGCACACCTATTAATAGGAAGGTTGAAGTATTTAAAATTATGCAATGAGAGGATGAAAACTTGGAAGACTTAATTGAGAGATTCAATTACAATATAAAAAGAGCCAAAATGGAACACCTAGATCAAGATACTTTAAAATATCTCTTGTTGAAAGATATCATAAATGAATGGATATATATTCTTAACATGATGGGAAAGGGAGATATCTCTCAACTACCATTACCTGAAATTGTTGAATTATGCATTCATCTCTCAAGAGGAAAATTAAAAACTAGGAAAAACACAAGAGATCCTATTCTCTTCAGAGTAAATAAATCTGCAACTGGAACAGTAAGTAGGGAAGAAATTGGAAATATGCTTGATGAATTTAAGATAGATATCTTAGGGATTCTCAGTGAACAAATAAACACCCTGAAATTACAAATCAAGCAGAAAGTTGAAACTGATGCCCTAACTATTTTCCGTCCTAAATGTAGGAAGAAACATGCTTTACTAGAATTTCCTCTTGATGTAAAAGTCATAGAGAACTGTGTTATTTGTGTAGAAAATCATGAAACAAAAAGATGTCCCTCTATACCAAATCTTAAGGGTGTTTTTCAAGAAGAAGTAGTTCCATCTCCAGTAGAACCTCTTTGTTTTGTCTCTAGAATACCATGGCAAGCGCCACAAACTAAAGGTTTTAATAATAAAATGTATAATCAGCCCCCACCAAACAATTGGAATTCATAATGGCAACAATATTGGTCCCAGCCTCAACCTTGGACACAAGGGATGCAAAATTCTTATGGAAGATACTCTTAGTATCATCAGTATCCACAATCCTATCCAAACTATCCTCCCCAACATTTTCCACAACAAAATCAACAACCCCAATTCCAAAATCATACCCTGCAACTTTCATTACCATTTCCACAAAGACCAAATCAACTACCTGCCCAACCATTAACAAACCCAAATAATAAAAATGCTCAAACTTCTTATAACATAGAAGGACAAAATTTTCCATCTTATACTATTAATCCACTAGATCTTAACAATGTCCAACTTAGATCTGGTAGGATATTAGAAAGGAAAAATCCTTCCGTTGTTATTCAAGAAAAATATGATCTTAATGAAGATATTTCTCTATAGCAAAATAAAAATTCTGAAGAAGGGACATCCCTTCAACAGAATCAAAATACTGAAAATAAAAAAAACAATAAAATTCAATAAACTCAACTCCTATCATAGAGCAACCTTCAATATCTATTTCTAACCCTCCTTTTCCTGAAATATTACAAATCGACAGAGGGATAGATAAACAAATTTTGTTGCCTAATTATGATTTTCTAGATGAATTGAAAAATATTTGTATCAAAATCCCTTTGTTACATGCCATTAAAGAGAATCATATTATAGCTAAAACAATAAGAGAGTTGAGCATGAATAAATTAGGAAGAAAAACAAAGGAAGTGAAAATGATAGGAAAAATTGTTGACATATGATGGGAAAAATAGCCATACAAAAATGTTTGGACCTAGGAATTCCAGTTGAAAAAACACATATCAATGGTATTGAGATTCCAAATACATTAATTGACTTAGGAGCAGCCATAAACATCATGAGCAAGCAAACCATGGAACAACTTAGGCCTCCAAACCTTCAGTATACGCCAACATTACTACAATTAGTAGACATATCAGTAATCAAGCCAGATGGTGTATTAGAAGACATATATGTGTCCTTAGACTCTTGGAAATATCCAGTTGACTTCATGATCTTAACTCCCAAGAACAACCTAGGGGGACATCCACTAATTTTAGGAAGACCTTGGTTAGCTACAACTGAAGCTTTCATTAGATGTAGATATGGTGATACGTTTATTTCTAATGGTAATTCAACAAAGAAATTCACTCTATATCCTCCAGAAAAAACAATCACAGAAAAATAAAATGAAGAATGGATGGATGATGACAATTATATACAACCTCTCTTTACTATTTCTCATATTAGTGAAGAAAGTCAAATTTTAAATTCAATAGAAAATTTTGAGACATCTTCACAATGTGAAGATGAGCATAGTTTTCAAGAACAATGCAATATTGAATACTTGTCATCCAGACATATGTCTTGATATTATATGGAATAATTTGGTAACTCTTTAGTTGAAATATTTCCACGAAAATCTTTAAACATAAAAACAACTTGGAGGAATTCCAACAAGAAGAGTTAATCAAAACATTGCAAAAACATTCTTTAGCATATGCATGGGAGTACACTAACACGAAGGGAATTAATCTTGAGACTTGCATACATCATATCTACATTGAGGAAAACTATAGGCCTATCAGACAACCTCAAAGAAGGATGAATCCAAATCTTAGGGAAAATGTGAAAGAAGAATTGCAAAAATTGCTCAATGTAAACTTCATTTATCCAATTTCAGGCAGTCAGTGGGTTTCTCCCTTGGTGATTTTACCTAAAAAAAATGGTAAATGGAGGGTATGCATTGATTATCGAGAATTGAATAAGGCTACTCTAAAATATCATTTCCCATTGACTTTCATAGATCAAGTATTGGATACATTAGCAGGAAAGAATTATTTCTCATTCTTGGATGGTTTTAGTGGTTACAATCAAATTCAAGTAGCACCTAAAGACCAAGACAAAACCACATTCACCTATCCATGGGGAACCTATGCTTACCGAGTAATTCCTTTTGGATCGTGCAATGCACCTGCAACATTCCAAAGGGCATTATTGGGAATTTTCTCTGATCGAATACATTATTGTGTGGAAGTATATATGGATGAATTTACAGTTTATGGAAATTCTTTTGAAGAGGCTCTGGAAAACTTGGAAAATGTTCTTAAAAGATGCAAAAAAGAAAATCTTTCACTAAGTCATGAGAAATGATTTATGATGTTTACTGAAGGAATTTTTTTAGGACATCACATATCAGGGGATGGAATTAAAGTAGACTCATCCAAAGTTGAAGTCGTCTCCAAATTATCAATTCCAAGTTGTCAAAAGGATGTTAGAAGTTTTCTAGGTTTTACAGGGTACTATAGAAGATTTATAGAAAAATTCATGAAAATTGCATCCCCACTCTTCAAATTTCCTACCAAAGATTGTGAATTTAGTTGGAATCCTGGTTTCCAATTGGCATTTGAAACTTTAAAAGAAAAATTATCTGAAGCACCCATCTTAAGAGGACCAAACTGGAAAATACCTTTTCATATTTCAACATATGATTCAGATACAGCTTTGGGAGCTGTATTAGGACAAAAATATTTTATCCCCTATGCCATCTATTACACAAGTAAAAATTTGACTCCTGCTGAGTTAAATTACACTGTAACTGAAAAAAGAGTTTATAGTTGTTGTCCATGCTATTAAAAAATTTAGACACTACATCACCAACTATGAAACCTTTATTCACACAGAACATTATGCAATTAGGTATTTAATGAATAAATCTATCACTAATAGCAGAATCACAAGATGGTTATTACTCTTGCAAGAATATAACATCACCATTCTAGACCAACCTGGAAAACAAAACACAGTTGTTGATTTCTTGTCTAGAATTCAAAACAACAATAATGATACTCCAGTAGAGGATACTTTTCCTAATGAGTATATATTTGCAATATCTACTAATTCTCCATGGTTTTGAGACATTGCTAACTACTTAGCTACAGGAAAATTACCAGCATACTTGTTTCCTAGAGAAAAGAGAAGAATAATTCAAACAAGTGCATTATACTCATGGGTTAATGATGAATTGTATAAAACAGGTCCATATCTCATCATCAGAAGATGTGTCTGAGAAGATGAAATGCATGAAATTTTGAAGGCATGCCACAATGAACCTTGTGGTGGACACTTTGCTGATAAGATGTCTACCTATAAAATCCTTCATTTAGGGTATTATTGGCCATCCATATTTAAAGATTCCAAGGAGTATGTCAAAAGGTGTGACAACTGTCAAAGAATGGGGAAACCTATTCCTATAGATGAAATTCCCTTACAACCTCATGTACTCATCGAACCCTTTGAGAAGTGGGCCCTAGACTTTGTTGGACCAATAAATCCACCATCAAAACAAAAGAGGTACATTCTGGTTTACACTGATTATATCACTAAATGGGTAGAGGCTAAAGCACTTTATTTTGCTAATGAAAATGTTGTAGTTTCATTTCTCTTTGAGGATATTTTCACTTGTTTTGGTGTCCCAAGGGAAATTGTGACAGATCAGGGATATAAGTTTACATCTAGGGTGGTGCACTAGAAGATTGTGGATGAATATAAGATCAAACATAGAAATTATACTCCATATCATCCACAGGCAAATGGACAAGTGGAGTCCACCAATAAAGTGATCGAAGCAATCCTCACAAATACTATACATCTACATAGGAAGGATTGGGCAGATAGGCTTCCTGAAGCCTTATGGTCGTACCGAACTACATGGAGGAATACAACAGGACATACTCCCTATGAACTTGTTTATGGGAATCAAGTCTTGTTTCCAATAGAATTTCAGATCAAAACCTTCAAGATAGAAATAATATTGGGACTTGATTTATTAGAAGCCCAAAAGCACAGAATGGAGAAACTTAATGAGCTTGATGAAATCAGGCAAGATGCAATTCAAAGAACCAATCTAGTCCAAAAAAAAGGTCCATATGACATGATAAGTATATAAAAGATAGAAAATTTCAAGCAGGATATTGGGCACTTTTGTTCGATTCAAATTTCAAAGACTTCCAAGGAAAATTTCAGACTCATTAGCTTGGGCCTTATGGGCCTTATGAGATCAAAAAAATCTTTGACAATGGGGTAGTCCGGATAAGGACAATTGATGAAGAAAAGGTACCTCTTCTTGTGAGTCTACATCGACTAAAAGTATATCATAAGCCAATTACAAAGGAGGAATTTATAAAAAAATTTCAAGACAATGCTGATATGAAGTTGGTGAAGAAGAATCCTTATTCTTCCCCAACTTAGTCTTCTTTTTACTTTTCATATTAAAAAAAAAAGAAGGAAATATATATATATATATATATATATATATATATATATATATATATATATATATATATATATATTATTCAGATAAAGAAAAAAGTGTATAAGTATGAAAACCAATCAATGATTGGCATCCTTATATAGAAAATACAAGTTGAAAATCAGAGTTCTGACATCTTATATTTTCTCCCATTCTAAAAATACCAAATTATTTATTCCCTTTATTTTTCTAAAGCAATAAAAGAAGTAGCTACAGAATTGATACATTTTTGTAGCTCTCAGAAGAATCTACAACTGTCATCACATTCTGCAGCTCTGTGACATTTTTACAGCCTATTGAAGCAGAACATACTGAATAGAAGAAATTGAAGACTCCATTGAAGATCATGCTGAAAAAGACACCTGAGGGATCAACATAGAAAGAAGATCAACAAAATTTAGTTCCAAGGCATGTTACGAAATTTGTTTAAATAATAAGGTCCAAAAACATTAGTGTATATAATTTAGATGATCATATGATGCCACCTCAATATGTCATCATTAGAGCTGATTGTATTCGGATTCACATCACAATTCCATAATCTGACCACTTCATCCGTATCATATCCCATAATGATCAAGACCGATTTCATTCATTAATGATTAACGATCATATCTCATTCCATAACCCACTTATCCATGAATATCTATTTTACCTACACCTCTCTACAAACTCTCGACACCCTTAAATCAGAGCCAAACCCTCAATCTACCTGGTCAAAGAAGAACAGTTTTGAAGGTGAAACTCCTTACGACAAATACATGGGTCTAATAGTGAGAACCGAACTTGTGGGAAAACAATTCATGGAAGGTTATCCTCAGATGAAGGAAATGTTGCAGAAAGTGCAATGGCTCTAGTTCATAGAGAAGTTTGATGGGTTCCACAAGGAGGTCACCAAGTCCTTTGCAAGATCCTTCGACGAGACAAAGGTCGAAATTAGGGACATAAAGTTTTGTGTAACAGAGGCATTCATAGTTGAAGCCACGAAACTCCCAAAAATTGGTGAAATATGGTTCAAGTACAGGGAAATTCACGGCTAAGAATGGAATATTTTTCTGAAGAATCTAGGTATGGACACTACTGTTTTTAAGAAGGGAATTCCCAGTACGACACTAAAAAAAATGGTGGAATATGTTGTTAATTTTACAAAAAATTGTTACTTGCGAGGGTAGATTCGATTGTATGTTTGTCTACCATGCCATACTATTAATGAATTTCTTGGAGGATGAAATAAACCTCCCATACTTCCTACTAAACAGGCTAAAGAAAAATGTCAGAAAATGTGCAGAAAAGAGTCCAATTTATAGACAATACCATGCATCATCATGGACTAATAAAGATACTCATTGAATTCCATCTAGAGAGTATAAGAGACTCCTGGGAAAGTTTCCTAATCAAAAATAATTTTCAAGACAAAGCACCAGAATAGCCTAAGGATGACAAAACCAAAAGAAGTAGAAGGAGAAAGGTTGATACCTGTATCGAAGACAAATCCTCACCTCAACCAAAAGAAGAAGAAGAAGAACTCACCATTGCAGAGTTACTCAAGAATAAGAAACAGAGTGGAGTCAAAAAGAGAGGTAATGTAAAGGAAAAGGGAAAAGTTACAAATTCAAATATCTTAAATTCTTCACAGCTAAGGAAAAACATTAGAATTCGTAAACCCTTGAAGAAGACACCTCCACGGGAAGCAGAGTTTGTTAATTTAGATGAAGAGCCCCAAGTACCATCGCCCATTACTGCCTCTCCTACACATAGTCCTATACACAGTCTGAGTAGAAGGACCCCAAAAATTGACCCGACACAATAGGATATACATGACTATATTGAGTCCTTGGAGAAAAGACATGAAGAAGGAAATCCAAGTGTTGAAGAGCAGCCTATCAGTCCACAAGAACCTATGGTGAACACCTTGAAGCAAGAAATATATGAGCTAGAGATACTGAACAGGCACATTAAGCAAGAAAATGAAACTCTAAAGGAACTTAATCACTTGGAAAAGGTCATTAGTGGCAATACAATCTTGCATTTGGGGCTATGGTATAAAAAGAACAAGAAACTGAAGAAAAGGAATAGATTTCTGAACAGGGAAGTCATCAGCCTAAAGTACAAACTCTTCATGAAGAAACCAAGAATGGCAATCACTTCAAGGAAAAGAAAGAAGAGGAAGTTGGATGTATTGGCAGAGGTATCTAGAAAAAATGCATTAGAAGGGGAAGGCTCACAATTTTTGGAATTGCATGAGGACATGCAATGGTCTCTTAGTGGGGGTATGTTGAACCTCAAAACTGTTCCTAATTTGACATCCGTTTCCATCATTTCTTCTTCCTTTTTCACAAACTCATGAACTCAATCAACGATAATTGACATATTCCACATCAGAGAAGGCAATTAGATGATCTCTACTTTATATTATAATGTTTCTTATTATTTAGATGAATTTCTGTAATTAGCTATAGAATGCGTGCAATTTTGTAGCTAACCTTTGTTTCTACAACCACTGTTATTGTTTGACAGGTTTTGAGAAGCAAATGAAGAAGCAGGTCATATGGGTATCTCTGGAATGATCCAAAGATGGATCGTATTGCACTTACCTGCTCGAATTCAAGAAGGAATAGTGCCTACACTCGCGGTCAAAGATCAGTCAAGGAACGAGATCAGCGGATGAAAGATTCTCGATTTTCTCTTACGTAGAAAATTGAGAGAGAGCCATGAAGAATTTTCTTCTAAATAGACTTCTAATTTTATTTTTATTTTTCTATCTATAGGCGAAATTACCTCAAACAGTTAAATAAAAAACCTGTATAAATACCGGTCTGTTGAAACTGGGAATAAGTTTAATTTTTGTGATAATTCGGTGTTACACTTTCAAACTCTGTTTTGCTAATAAATAAGATCAGTTCCAGATCTCTGATGCACGCATAGTCTAAGTAGATTTCAAACTCGTTCTGTTGTAGAGGGTCCCTGCACGAAAATGAGGTTTTTATAGTTGTTTTGTGGTTTAATTTTCTGTCAATTCCATAGTTTAACTTTATGTTGATCCGTAGTTATATTCTTTTCAATTCATAGTTAACTTCTCGTTATTTCATACTCAAATTCTTGTTAATTCGTAGTTTAAATTTCTCACTATTTTGTAGTTTAATTTCATGTCAATTAGTTTTTAATTGTTTCCTGAATTAAGTTGTTTACATTTAAAGTTGATTGTTGGATCTTATGCTCGCCTGAATCATCTCAAGAGTTTGACTATATCATTTTCCAATTGAATAGATTCATGCATTCGGTTATACAACAACCATAGGTTTTAAACTTAAACATGTTTTGTGCAATAGACACTCTATCATTTCTTGCTTGCTTTTGATTTCAATCAACACAGTCATTTAATTTCTTAGCAATAGAATTTATGCTTTCCTTCCATGGAATGTAGAATAGAATTAGATTAAATTTATCTTTCAACCATTCTTAGATTTAAAACTAGGACAGAGTTAGATTAGAATTGTGTTTTGAAATAGATCAAATGCTTTGTTTTCATAGAATTAATGCTTTCAATGGATAAGGTAGAAAATGGTTTCATTCTTGTCATTTAAATATTAGTAGAATGCAATTAGATTTAGAATATTGTTTTGAATCAATTTGATTAAATACTTTTCATAGATGTTTAGCCAACCTAGATAATTCTAACATAACTCATATTTGAAACCATTCAAAGTTTTATTTATTGTTATGTAAATTATATTAGTTAATCAACATTTCATTTTCTTCCTTCTTTTAGATTTCATATTTCATTAAAAGTAATTTGTAATTTAATTCATTTTCTTAGAATAAAAATAACATTTCCTTTTATTTCTTCTTAAGAATAAGTTTTCATCATTAAAATTCATTTAGATTTGGTTGTTCACTAGCATTTAAAGATTTCATTTCTTAGGTCAATTTCGGTTCTTAATTTTAGACATAAAATACAAAACCTCCAAAACAATATAAAACATACACAATGAAGTAAGAAAGAAGGCCATCTAAGCATATATAGTGCACCACACTTCATCAAATTACTAACGTCGATCAATAATTTATGATAGCAATTTAAGACATTAAATTGACTAAACAATTGGCAATTGTCCCTTAAGAGTCCTTTAAAGATTTCATTTCTTAGGTCAATTTTGGTTCTTAATTTTAGACATAAAATACAAAACCTCCCAAACAATATAAAACATACACAACGAGGTAAGAAAGAAGACCATCTAAGCATATATAGTGCACCGCACTTCATCAAATTACTAACCTCGATCGATAATTTATGATAGCAATTTAAGACATTAAATTGACTAAACAATTGGCAATTGTCCCCTAAGAGTTAGAGTGTAAAATTTTGGAGTCATAATTTGACTGTTGTCAGAATACTTGGACATGAGAAGGGCTACCTACCCCATAGTCCACAATGTCTTATTCCATAATGGCTAACCTCCCAAAAATCTTGTCACGATAAAATTATCGGAAAAATGTATACAGTGACATGTGGTTTAACGGTAAATTTCGCTGGGTGAAACCCACGAGATGGAGGTTCAAATCTCATTGAGTATATGGCCTGTTGTGTCTTGGCTAGAAGAGTAGGCGACCCCATAGTGGACGTCTCGGCTCCTGTTGAGGCATAAGTTAATTGCTATTGTGTGACTTGCAGGTTGTTGCACCTAGCCTAGGTTTATAGTGGCAGCCAGTAGGATTTGATCCTGGGCCCTGTTCAGGATAACTCTCACCAGTTACCGATTATCCTAGATGAAAAAAAAAAAAAAAATTATCGGAAAAATATGAATATGAGAACCATGGTAGATAAACCTTGTTAGAAAATTCTCTAAAAATGTTTTTTGCTAACGTGTTTGCTCTCATTTGGATTAGAGACAGATAGAGAGATGATTGCAGTAACCTTTCTCAAGCTATGCTTAGACTTGTAACCTTAATCATTTCATATCAATAATCTCAAACTCAAGACCGCAAAACTCCTACCTTGCTACCCGCACCCTAAACATCATCCTATCTCTTTAAATATATCCATAATATATTATAAGTTAATATAAAATTTTAATAAATTATAATTAAATAATTTGTAACTTATATTATTTTTAAAGTAATAAAATGTATCATAATTATGGTTTTTACATGTAATGGGAATTTTCATTTGTAAATATGTACTAATTCATTATTTTTATTTAAGAAATTTAAGTTATTTTTAAAAGCTAGTAGTTTAATGGGTCTAACTTACACTTTTATCTAATGTCTTTAGGTTTTTCCTTATTAATTTATTTCTTTGGGTTAAAAAAAAGATTAAAAAAAATAATTTTATATTTTACTCTAATGCCAATATATTTCAACATTTTAAAGTAAAGATCATTTTCAATAAATTTAAATTTAAAATAATATATAGTATAAATTAATAATAAAAGTCTTTAATTTTTAATAATAATGATTAAAAATAAAAGTCTTTAATTTTTAATAATAATGTAAACATGCATTGACATAGCGAAATTTGACAGAAAAATCCCGCATATAACGATTTTTCCAAAGGATTATTACCTTCACACATTAAGATAAGGTTTTCCAATGATAATTAGCAAATTATTATTAAATATTAATGTAGTCAAATTATTAATAAATATTAATGTAGTCAAATTTGAGAATGTTGGGAGGCCTGTAAAGCGCAAAGAATGCAAATGCTCGGAACAAGAAACACAAGATGCCACATCTAGTTTGACTATATGGCCGTTGGCCTAAAACTAGCAGTCGTCAATTGACCTGGTTTGTTTGATTGTGTAGATAGCTTTGCTCTAGGGCAAGGAGAATGCGGAAAGGATACCAGGGGTTTTTGATACTTGGGAGGCTATCCAACTTGGAATATGCATGGTGAAAAAGGGTCAAAATTGAGGGCCAACAATACTTATGAAGCTTCTTTGTTTTGGATGGTTGGTCATTCACCATAGAATTCTTACATGGGATAATTTGCAGGGTAGAGGTTATCACGGCCCAGTTATATGCTCGATGTGTAGGATAGAAGAAGAGAAGACATATCACCTGTTCATCCGATGTAACTTTGCTAAGGAGGTATGGAAAGGGGTGGTGACCATCCTTAAGCTTAGAAGAATAAATACACAATCAACACTGGAGCATCGGTTTAACAAATGGTTCAAGGCCTTGCCTGAATTTCAAACCCTCCCATTCTATGTCATGTGGGCTGTATGGCATAGTAAAAATATATGGTTGTTTGAAGGCAAGAGTTCGGAGGTATGAGAGATGATCATGAAGTCTATTTCTTATTTTTTAGTGATTGGTCCCAAGAAGTCAGTGGAAAAAATAAGGAAGGATGTCATCAAGAACAATTTGGGGACTTTCCCTAGTGTTTATTTCGACGGTGCCAGTCAACGATGAAGATGCAGGTGTGGGGCAGTCATATTTCTGGAGCGAGGGTGATCCTATCACTTTTGGTGGAAGGGAGGATTTGGGACTAATAATATAGCAGAGATCATCACATTATGGGGTGGCCTCATATTTGCAAAATGGGCGGTACTGGAAAATATTAATGTGTTTGAGGATGCAAAAAGTATAATTGATTGGGTTAAGGATTATACTCTCTTTAGCCCATATATCTTATCCAACTAGATGAGGTGAATCAGAACCTTGGACATTTCATATACACACATCTATAGAGAGCAGAACAAGATAATTGACCTAATTTCAAAGAGGGGAATTGAATTAGGATAAGGTAAGTATAATTTTGCAACAGTTGCACAGGGCAGAGTCATGAATGCAGGGAGTATCAACATCAACTAGAATCTATCTAGAGGGCAAAGTAATATGACAGTTGGAAAGACAGAAGAAAAGGATAAACATAGGTAGTAGTTAATTTTTTGAGGATGTATTGATAAAATCAATTTAGACAACATGTGGAATATAAGTTTTAGCGGTTAGTATGGGATATAGTTACAATTTTAAAAAACAAGGGAAATAAATAGAGTCAATGATAGTATACCAAAGAGAAAAAGAATGGAAAATATCAGAAAATGTACTCCTTTTTTTGTGAATGACCTCCTAGGAGAACTTCTTCCTATTCTACTCTGAAGGATCTAGATACTCAATTTCCTAGAGCAGTGGAGAAATACATTTGAAGCTTAAAAATGATGTATGTACTACATGGTCTATTTGGAGATTTGTCTCGGCATAAAACAAAGGGCTCACCACGTTAATATTTTCCTAGAGTTAATAGGGTTATTAGCATTCTCGTCTAGATTAGACATGAGATTGACAATTGTCCCTCAAAAGTTAGAGTGGACAATTTTGGAGTCATAATTTGACTGTCGTCAGAATAGTTGGACATGAGGTCTATCTGCCCCCTAGTGTCTTATTCCATAATAGCTAGCCTCCCAAAAAGCCTGTCACGTTAAAATTATCGGAAATATACGAATATGAGAACCATAGTAGATAAATCTTGTCAAAAAATCCTCCAAAAATGTTTTTTGCTAATGTGTTTGCTCTCATTTGGATTGGAGACAATAGAGAGATGATTGCGGTAACCTTTCTCAAAATATGCTTGGACTTGTAACCTTAATCATTCCATATCAATAATCTCAATCTCAAGACCGCAAAACTCCTACCTTGCTACCCACACCCTAAACATCATCCTATCTCTTTAAATATACCCATAATATATTATAAGTTAATATACAATTTTAATAAATTATAATTAAATAAATTATAATTGAGATTATTTTTAGAGTAATAAAATGTATCATAATTATGGTTTGTATATGTAATGAGAATTGTCATTTGTAAATATGTACTAATTCATTATTTTTATTTAAGAAATTTAAGTCATTTTTAAAAGCTAGTGGTTTAATGAGTCAAACTTACACTTTTATCTAATATTTTAAGATTTTGCCTTATTAATTTATTTCTTTAGGTTGAAAAAAAGATAATAAAAAACAATTCTATATTTTACTCTAACACCAATATCAATATCTTTCAACATTTTAAAGTAAAAATCATTTTTAATAAATTTAAAATTAAAATAATATATAACATAAATTAATAATAAAAATATTTAATTTTTAATAATAATATAATCAACATTGACGTAGCAATATTTGAAAATAAATAAATAAATAAATTTCACATATAACGATTTTTCAAAAAAAAATATTACCCTCGGACGTTAAGATTTTCCAACCATGATAGCCTAACTAATTATTATTAAATATTAATGTAGTCAAATTTGAAGAATGTTGGGAGGGCGGTAAGCGCAAATAATGCAAATGCCAGGAACAAGAAACACAAGTAGCCACATCTAGTTTGGCTTTATGGCCTTTGGTCTAAAACTAGCTCATATTTAATTTCTTTACAGTTTAGTTCATCCTCATGCCATCATCAATTGACCTGGTTTATTTGATTGCGCAGATAGCTTTACTCTGTGGCAAGGAGAAGGCCGAAAGGATACCAGAGTCTTCTGATACTGGGCAGGCTAGCTAACATTTTGGAGAACCAGACATCCTCATACTTTGAGCAACCCGCAGTTTTTAGAATTGGAATTCATTTGGAACTATTGTGTTTTTATTTTTTATTTTGCAAAACCAGACATCCTCATCCTTTGAGAAGCCCTAACTTTTACAATTCAAATTCCTTTGCAACTATTTTTTTGTTTTTGTTTTGAGAGTTTAAATTTAGGCACGTTGATTGTTTGTCATACATTGTGTTTTGTCTGGTTATTTTGCTAGAGTAGGCGTAATGGAATCGTCTTGCAGTTCAATGAATTCCAACCGGCCTTCCGCAGAGAAGCGATGTCTCCGTCCTCTGCAGAAACATGGTGCTTCAATGAATAAACACAGCGTATGCATTCTCTCCTTTTTATTTACAGATAATTTCTATGCTGCAAACATGTCAGTCCCTCAATTGGGTTTATTACAGTGAAATGTGGCTAGGGGGAACAGGTTATCAGCCTCCCTGATTAACCATCAAACAATTTTTTAGTGGACACCCTTTTTTGGTAAGTTTAGTTGGAAGTGTGAATCAGGATTTGTTTTATTGTTTTATTGTGTTTACTATCACAGAGCGATAGATTTATCCCGGCAAGAGCATCCATCGATTTGGAAGTAGCTAGATTCATGCTCACGCAGAAGCAAAAGGTCAATGGCGATACCCATGCCCTCTGTCCTTCCCCCTCCCCTTCCAAAAAAGCATACAAGAAGGAGATGGCAGCCACTTTATTGAAGAATGCTGGTGCTACTGACAACAATTGCAGAATTCTTTCTTTCAATGGAAAATCATCGGCTGTTTCCCAAAATGTGCTGGCTAATCTCCCTATTTCTAGAAGAGCACGCAGATATATTCCTCAGGTAAGGCTTGGATTTCATGAATTTTCACTAGCCATTCCATAATCAGATCCTGAAATCCATTGATGTTTACTCGTTATTGACTCAAAGCCCTTGATGGTATTTGTCATTGCAACGTTATTCTATCTTGAGGAATGTTTTACACAGATGCTTTTTTTCTTCTTTTTCATTTGCCACGCTGAATTCGCTACCACACCCATTCCAATTTCTAAAGAAAAGTTATTAACAGAATGGTGTTAGAAATCATTTTAGTACATATAAATATCTCATCGCAAACAGAGCCATGATCCCATTTCGTTTTTTAAAACGATTGATATACTCTTGGGGCACCAGATAAACTACATAGTATTTGGGGCTTTTGTTATTAGTATACTGGATATGCCTATCTGAGGATCATTTTCCTTTGTCTTTTTTCCTTCGCCTAGTAATTTAACTTATCCATGTTGATTGCAGTCTGCAGATAGAACCCTGGATGCGCCCGACCTTCTGGATGATTATTACTTGAATCTATTGGATTGGAGTTCCACCAATGTTTTGTCCGTAGCCTTGGAAAACACTGTATACTTGTGGGATGCTTCTGATAGTTCTATATCTGAGCTTCTGATTGCAGATGAAGAAGAGGGTCCTGTTACCAGCGTTAGTTGGGCACCCGATGGGAGGCAAATTGCCGTTGGGTTGAATAATTCTGTTGTACAGTTATGGGATTCGCAATCTGATAAAAAGGTAAATAAAACTTGTTTATCTTTTCCAAGGTATTTTCATTCTAATGTAATGGCAATCTCTAAATTTGACCTGATACAATTGCAGCTAAGAGCCTTGAAAGGTCATCATGAGCGTGTTGGTGCACTTGCTTGGAATGGTCCTATTCTCACCACAGGAGGGTGGGATGGGATTATAATCAATCATGATGTTCGCATCCGTGACCACATTGTTCAAATATACACAGCACATACCCAGGAGGTTTGTGGATTGAAATGGTCTCCTTCCGGTCAACAACTTGCAAGTGGGGGAAATGACAATCTACTCTACATTTGGGACAAGAGCATGGCATCCCATAATCCTTCCTCTCAATACTTCCACCAATTAGATGAACATTGTGCAGCAGTCAAGGCCTTGGCATGGTGCCCCTTCCAGAACAATCTTTTGGCATCTGGTGGAGGAAGTTCAGACGGTACTATAAAATTTTGGAACACTCAAACAGGTGTCTGCCTGAATACCGTCGACACCCATTCCCAAGTCTGTTCATTGTTGTGGAATAGACATGAGCGTGAGTTATTGAGTTCGCATGGGTTAAATCAGAACCAGTTAACCTTATGGAAATACCCATCCATGGTGAAAATTACTGAACTTACAGGGCATACCGCTAGAGTTCTTCATATGGCACAGGTATGAAAATTCATGTTTTTTATAAGTATTTATGCATGCATCCATGTTTTCCCTTGAAAGTTTTCCTAACGACCCTTACCATTGTTTTACTTCTTCAGAGTCCTGATGGGTACACAGTTGCATCAGCTGCAGCAGATGAAACACTCAAGTTTTGGCAAGTTTTTGGGGCTCCCGATGCCTCAAAGAAGAAGACTAAGACTAAAGATTCCAAAGGGGCTTTCAACATGTTTCATACTCACATCCGCTAAGAAGTATCTGTCCAGATTCATGGAATAAGGATGGAAGTTCACTAAAGGTAGTAATTAGATGCTCTGTTTTCTGTTTACAAAGCTCTTTTGCAAGCACTCTATAGTTCTGTTGGATGTTCATGTAGTACATTCCAATTTCTTCCTTGTAATATATTATTATAATTTCTTTGTTTGTACTAATAGCATGAATTGTGTATAGAGGGGCTTGCGGCAAGTTTCATGCTCACATCCTATAAGTATTTGTCGAGATTCATGGAATCAGAATGGATGTTCAACTCAAGGCAATAATTAGCTGTTTTGTTTCTGCTTTGTTTCTGCTTGCAAAGTTCTTTTGCAGGTGCTCTATAGTTCTGTACTCATAGCATGAATTGTGTATTTTATCTATAGTGGACCCTGATGAAACATTGTTGCAACAGCTTTGTGAGATAATGAGCCATTTCTTCAGCTGCGTGAAAAGCTTTAAAATGGTTTCGGCAAGTCTTTGGAGCTTCAAAGACAGTTCCAAAAATGTTACGTCATGGCTGTTGACAAGTATTTGATTCACATGTATGAAAATGCCTCCATGCTTCTACACATGGAATGATGATGAGGGGATGCTCAATGTCGCAGGTAATGCTTGAATTATTTATCTTGTTCATCAGCTGTAAGGAACTTATATTTATATTTTTTTATCTCGAGTATATGTTTATTTCTGTATCCCATCATGCAATTCTTGTCACATTTATGCATTCTGATATATTAATCAGAGTAACTAATCACATAGATAAGTTGCTACAATTCTAACATTAAAAAATATTGACTGCACTGAACTGACTAAATCCTTAAATAAGCAGACACTAAATTGAGAGCTTCTCATGTCTTGCCTGGACAGGTATGGACATCTTGTGTTGTATCCCTGTTGCGAGGTCATGTCCATGGATTTTAAACCTTTGCTCTCATGGAACTGCTGGCCTCATCAATAATCCTTTTCGTGTGTCTCCAAACAAATCTTGAGTTTTGTGGAAATTGTTTCTGCTTGTTGTATCCAGTAATCATCGCTTTGACTGATGAGCCATTACTTTTTATATTCCTCTGCTCTCATGGTCCTCATCGATCATAATTTCCCCATGCCGCCCAACACATCTTGAATGTTTTTCGAAATTGTTCACGCTCATTGGTTCTATCTGGTCATTATATCTTGCCTATGATTACTCGCATCTATTATTGGGCTGTTGGAGAGACCAGTCATTCTTATCCTGTATTCCTTTGCATTTCAAATCGGTTCAACAGGGAGGGATGTTAGGGGAATGATTGCTAATATCCTATATAAAGAGATCGCTCTGCTGCGGGTAATGCTTATGCTTGCTTTGGATCTGCAATAGGAGGAGCTTGAACCGGGGAAAGGGGCGCCGGGACATTAAGGGATGCAACCTATGCTTCCGTATCTGGTGCCTCCGTACGTCATATTATATACGCTTAAGTGGTCACTCATTTTCATTGATCACAGTATGTGTAGGGGGAGGGGTAATCTTGGTTAGCAAGACATAGCTCGGCGAATACGAGAATTTGTGTATTCCAAGTCAAGTAGGTAAGTGAGGCCTTACCTAGTAAGTTCTGGCACATCATGTCCCTGTATTTTTCTATGAAACTTTGATGGTTTTTGGAGTTGTTGCGAGTCCTCTATCTGGGTTCCCACTGGATTCTTGCCTTATTTCGGCTTGCATAACACACAATTTTTTTCATCCTCAACGTTCAGCTAATTAGAATGTTTGCAGGTACTTCTGATTTAAATCGGTTCAAGTTCTGGCATTTTTGTTTTGTCAGATAGCCATCATGTGCCTGTATTTTTCTATGAAACTTTGATGGTTTTTGTAGTTGTTGCGAGGGTTCCATCTGGGTTCCCTCTGGATTCTTGCCTTATTTCGGCTTGAATAACACAATTTTTTTTCATACTCAACGTTCAGCTAATTAGAATGTGTTTGCAGGTACCTCTGATTTTAAACATACCATCTCTACTTTTTAATGGATGTTCTCATTTTTATATTTTTTCCAAATGTGTTTCGCAATACCTTTTTCACCAGATGCCACAGGTTACCACTGTCATGTAAATCAAATTAAGTTGAAATTTCAATCATAGTTTTTTTTTTTTTTAAATTTTCACTTCCTCAGTAAATTTTGGTAATAAATTCAGTTAATGATGAACAAGAAATAATCAGATGAAACTGTCTTTGCCTGTTCTTAAATTACCTTTTTTTTTTTAATTTTCACTTCCTTAGTAAATTTTGGTAATGAATTCAGTTAATGATGAATGAGAAATAATCAGATGAAACTCTCTCTTTGCCTGTTCTTAAATTACCTTCCAAGGTAATTTAAAGGAAGTACTGACAGATATACTAGGGGCATTCAGTTTGTCAGATTTATTCAGAATTTGTAGATGATTTATAATTTATCATATATGGCTGATTGATACTCAATATTACCATTTCCCAGGTGTCTAGCAAACAAATTTTCATCCATTTAGTCAACAGTTAAAATTGGATCAATGAGATATAATCTGCAAATGAGGTCTGTAAAGGATCAGTGGGAATAATTAAGATAAAATTTTAGGGTTTCCTCTAATGTAGCACAATTTATTAAATGAGAGACATTTTGAGTTTGCAGGATACTGTTTAATTTGTTATGCATTCCTATACTTAAGACTGCCATAACATTTGTCTAACACAATGAATTGCTTCTCTTCACTAGACATGTTACAGAAGAGCGTTCAAGGTGCCTTTAAGTAACATGGGATCTTGACACCATTCTAAGATGTTCGAGGATGGGTTCAATTCTCCGAAGAAGAATCATACAGAGAAGAGTAGCATGGTTCCTAAACTGCCTTTTTTTTAATCTCAAGATCCTAAGGTGCGCTTTGTTTTTATTGGTTGTACTTAGCTAGTTGCACTACAATTCTCCAGCACAACTGAATTGGTAAGTGACGCTGGTTGATACTATTTGTGCTTCATGATTCATCTTTATTGTCTTTTATGGCATGAATTGTCTTGTAATTTCATTTTATTGTATTGCATTCTTTACTGACAATTGTCTCATTGTAGCTCTTCCCTCTTCCATTTGGGCATTGATAATCAATATCTGTTGATGTCTGCCCCATAGCCCCATAATCTTCCAATGGCATTTTTCAATGCCACCAATCGAGAGGAAATTTTTTTACCCTTCAACTTCTTAAATTGAAATCAACTTGAAGTTTTTATGGGATTAATGTTCAATGCATTGGGAATAATCGAGATACAAGAAAAAATGTTGATAAGTAGCCTCCATTACTTCAAAGCTTTTGATAATTTTTTGAAAGGGCAATGTTTGTCTGTGGGTATAAATTCAAGTGTTTAGATACAGGTTTTCTAAAAATAGTTAAACTTTCAAAATTCTACTGTTATTCTGGTGCTTAGGGCCTTCCTGTATTTTCCTTTACCGAATCTACAATATATACATTTCAGTGTCATAAATTATACTATGAATGAAGTTCTAGCATTACATATCAGATCTATCCAGTGCAATTAATTCAATTCTCAGATTCTTTAATTACACTTTTAATAACTTATGAAAACAACCAGGAGTTGCACTAAACATTTCTCCAGAATAAAATGTTTTAAAAATGACTGAAATGTGAATTGCTTAATTTTTTAAATTTTCGTACATAATGGTGTTACAAGTCAATATATTTTATTATTAAAATTAGATATTCATTACAAATTCATAAATTAAATATCAAATATTTATAAATCATTATTATTATTATTATTTAAAAAAATTAAAGAAAGTATGAACATTGGGGTTATCTATGAATTTTTATTTTTATATTTTAAAATTGCATTGAAAATTTTTCAATATGACATATAAATAAAATATATAATCTATAAATTATAATTATTGAGTTTGTAGGTTCTTTTTAAATTGTTGAATAATTATTTTTATTAGTTTAGAATAATATTGCAAAAATTTCATTGTGACAAATACATGGACTATATCACATCTAAATTGTAATCATACATCAAATTTTAAAGCCTTATATATCAAGTTAGGGGTGAGTAGGTTTCAAAACTATGGCAATTACAATGTATTGGTAAAAAAATATCAAAATGTGTAAGACAATGAAAGAGGTGGAGGGGTAAGCTTTTCAATAAGATGGATCATGATTTTAAATGTCACGAATAAGTTTGTTGTGACATGTTGATATTGCAACTAAAGGTTATCCACAAGACCATTGTGACCTAGACTTGGTGATGGACATACTAGCAAGAAAAAATTGTTAATTTAGAGCTTTCATTAATGACAATAAGTGGAATTGTATATGGCTCTAACTACCCATTATATAAACCACTGTTGGATTTTGGCATGCCTAACCTAAAATCTTTTCTATAATACTTTATGTTAGTAGATTTGAATGTTTGCTAGTACCTCTAAAATCTAACATGCCCATCAATATTTCATGGATGTTATACATTTTTTCTTTTCCAAAGTAGCCTGCAATACCTTTATGTATACCAAGTGGTGTAGATTTTCATTTGGAGATAAATTAGCTTCACTCAAACTTGAATCATAGTTTAATACTTTTCATTTTCACTTCCCAATAAATTGTGGTAATGAATTTTGCAAATGATGAATAAGAAATAATTAGATGAAACTCTTGTTGTTTTATTCTTAATTCTATTGTAATTCAAAGGAAATATTGACAATGTCTTCACTTAATGTAGCAACATTTATTGTTTTAGATTAATTCAAAATTTGCCTATAAATTATATGATAAAACTACAATAATAATTCAAGCCACTAATGAAAATCTCCTTTATGTATTGTGTCTTTTAAGTTACTATTGCCAAATTGATCCATGTTTCATGGAATGTTGAGTAATTGCAAACTTGAAAATAACTTGAGTAATATTTTCACTTCTCTTTATTGATTCACATTAGATTAGTTATGTAAGATTTGTTGGGTATGATTTTTGGTACAAGGCACTTATGTTCCTTCAGGGTTTTAATTGTCGGTACATTGGATTCCCTACACATGTATTTTATGCACAATTTACATGCATTTTCTTTTATAATAGATATTGAATGCAATCCTTAAAGTGAATTCAATATGCAACTTCTTTATTTGCAACTTGTATTAGCAATTTCTTAAATATTTAACCAAAAACATAATGATAGGATCTTGTAATCAGTTCTCTAAAATATAATGTTTTACAAATAATTATAAACACTAAATTGTTCAATTTATATTGTTTTTTATATATGCAAGTAATTATATTCTATTAATAATATAAATTAGTGTAAAATTTAGCCTTAAATAGTAAACATGTCTATTTATAGTGGGAAAAACCCTAAATGAAGGAAAATAACCCACTCTCAAACAAAAAAAGAGCATATGTCTCAATCCACCATTAAATTCATCATATAACTTCTTATAGTTATCAAAATCCGTAAAAAGCACAAAATTGGATCCTTTTTCCCCATCTCTTTGCCTTCTACGCTTTCACTAGATATATACAACAAGGTTTTTTCCTTGGCAATTTGTTCAATGGGAAAGTGCTCATCATGCTCGTTGTGTTCTTCATTTAGAGGTTTCATTAATACAATAGTAGAGCTTTTCCCGTCAACTAATTTATAAATGAGATTCTTATAGCCCACCGACTTTGCCAACATGGATCCTCTATGGAAATTAACTTCCAATCTTTAATTTTTTTGTCATGTACAAAGATCTTTGTTCTTGGAATGGATACAATGCCTCCATTCTCAATGATGGCTAGTTCCAAGAGCTTCTAGTGGAATGTGCAAGTTCAAATGAGTGTCCATTTAGATATAATCCACTATGCCCACCCATTTCCACCAACAAGGATCTCTATGTAGATAAGATAATTGGTTCTTTATTTCATATTTGAGACTTATGCAAGAAATGTCATTGGGTGGGGAGATTTCTAGAGGTAATGCATCCATTTATATTATATCAACATTTTGAGCCAATAACTAATGTCCATCATCAATAATGATTCGGTTCTTTGTTGTTGATGTAATCTGAGTGTAAAGTTTCTCAACTACTAATCACCAACATGCATGGAAGGGTGGTTCTATTGCATATTTGGTTCATTTCTCAACTGTTTTTTTCTAATGCCAATTAAGTAGAAATATCTATATTTAACATAAGCACTCAATATTTGTTTTGAAGTTGAGTTCAACTTCTACTTATGACACATCTAATGCAAGAGTAGAGGAAAAAATTACTCTGATCCAAACTCTATCAATTGAAGGAAGTCCTATGCTTGAATTGCATCTACATAACACTCCTACACAACCATGCAAAAAGTGTATATATACTCTATTATTTGAAAGTGATTACACAACACTCTATGGCCTTATATGTGCACACACAACTTTAGTGGTAACGTTGCCCATCCATACATTTATTTGTTACTTCAATTAATAAGATGCATCATTATGTTGAGAGACACATTACAACTCAGTATGATGGGATGTTGGCATGTTAGTATTAAATAATTATATATTAAAAATAAAATAAAAAGGGACTCCATTTAGAAAAAAATAAAAAATCCAAGTCCTCTTTAGAGTGAAAAACATACAATTTGACTTTAGACTAAATTTAGATTTATGTTTTTGAGTTAGAACTAGAAAATATTGTCAATTTTACTAAATAATAATAATAATAAAAATAATAATAAATATTTACTTTGAATTATGAGTTGGTCATGGAAGTAGAAAAAAATGTTTTCTTATTTAGATTCTTAATAAGAAAAGTAATGAAGACTTATTTATGCTCATAAGTTACTAATGAAACTAGAAAACAATTGTTTTTATTAGTTAAAAAGGAACTAAAAAAATGGACTATATTCATAGTTGATTGCATGGAGAGTAACAAGGTGTTATACAACCAATTATGACAACAAAAATAAATAACTGTATATCTACATATGCCCATGACAACAATAAAATACATAAACAAAATAAATAAATAACTACACATGTACATGTGCATGACAACATCTACAAAACAATGTAAATCCATCATAAACTATCAAGATGGATCTAATTTATTAGGGTATACTTTTTTTATCATTTAATATGAGGGAAATAATACATGACATGTAATTAAATGATAACAAAACTACGCCTTAGGTCCTTGATAGATTTGGGTTTAAAATTAATCTACACTAGTTGCAGTTGATAGTACTACCAACAATTACTTTAACAAACCCCTTTATGCACAATTTTAAAAATACACAATGCCCAATTTAGAATCAAATATAAATATATATGTCCTTGGAGTCACCATGGGGGATTCCCATACTAAAAAGCTTGGGAGTGAGTTGTAGATAAGACTACTTAAGCATTTAAAGGGGTCTATGCTCTTACAAGGATGCCATATTATATCGACAATGTGATCAAAATTATAAGAAATTATGCTAGAGGTTTAAATCATCAATTTGATGAACAAAAGAGAGTGTTGTATGTAATAGCCATTAATCACTTATAGCCCATATAATTTTATAGCAATATTATTTTTGCATTTATATAATTGGATTTTAGGCAAACCAACATTTAAAGTGGAAATTAATTAGCCTATAAATGCAATAGGTAATTAAACCATTGATCCAACATGTATGCAATCACCTAACAACCAATGCATAACCTCTAAGAAATGTGAGATAGCCTACCATAGCACATATGACCTATGTATGGCTTGTACAACCCCAAAGATAGGTAAAATGCACCATATTGTTGACTATAGAGCCTAATTATCTTCTTGATTCAAAGATCTTATTTTTATCCATGTTTGTATCCTAGTTCCTAAAGGTGGGTGGGGGAGGAGTGGGGGGGGGGAGGTGCTAACCCACCAGCTACTATTTCTAGTGGGGTCCATGGGGGTTGGAAAATTGTTTGGAGTCCCCCTTGGTTAGGGGTTTAGAGAAGTGCTTCCGAAGGTATATTTTTGGAAAAAAAAAAAATCCTTGTAAAATATTGTAACTTTGTAGTCAATGGGGATAATTCATCATTAGGTCGTAGATATGATTCTAGAAGTTATGTAAGGGTTTTTTTCCCTAGATGGAAACACTATTTTATGAGGGATTTTTATTATTGCTATGGATTTTTGATAAATCATTGTAATTGAGAGAGGAAAATATGAGAGAGTGAAGAGGAAGTTGCAACAAATGTGTTGCGGGTTATATTCATTCATTTTGTTGGATAGAATAAAATGAATGATTGGTTGTTTCTTTGTGGACGTGGCCCAAATTAGGTGAACCACATATATTGAAGTCCCCTTTGTATTGTATCATTCGATATTTTATTTTTGTTGTTGTTTTGATTTATTACGCTATGATCTTATTCCTAAAAATGGTATCAAAGCCAAAGTTTTATTTGGTCGATAAAACTCATAGGAAAGAAATATTCTTGGTTCAAGTGGGAGAAATGATGGAAGAAGGTTTTAGGGTTGAGAATTTTAATGGTGAAAACTACAAGATCTGCGAATGGAAGATTATCTATATCATAATTGTTTTTTTCTACCATTTGGCATAATAGAAAAGTAGCCAACAACTATGAAAGACAAATAATGGGATATTCTTGATAGAAGGGCACTAGGAACAATGCATATATGCTTGGTAGCATTGATGGATCTCAACATTTCAAAAGAAATGACAATATAGGGTTTGATGAAGGCATTAGATGTACTTAATCCCTTAGCTTCAAACAAGGTATTTCTTATGTAGAATTTACTAATCAATATGAATATGATCCATAACCCCTCGAGGGAAACACAATTGGCGATCACAGTTAAAACAAAGTATTATGTACCACGATATTCCTTTCTTAAATCCCCTAAGTTTACATGTCGCCATGTGTTGGGGGAAACATGGTTCAGCTAAGGGTTATAGTGGTGGTAGTCAAAACCGACCAATGTGTCACACAAGTACGAGACCGATCCAATTGTTGATTCCTCTAGTCAACAAAAAAATGAATATGTTCCATAAATTTTCGTAGATATTCCACTAGACAGTTTTTCGCAATAGATATGATGAACTAGACTAAAATCTATACTATGAGGGTTAATTTTCCTTAATTTATAGATTTAATAATTATTATTTTTTCGTTATCCATGTAATAGATAAAATGAAAAACAAAAGAGAACAATAAAATATAATCACGCAAAAACTACCAATGAACACAATATATGCTCTTGGAAACACTTATGAGAGAAAAAATAGCTAGAAGGCGAGGTTTCCTTGCTTTCTCTTTCTCTAGAATGTAAATAATGCAAGTACAAATGAGAAGGCACTCTCTATGGAGTTACCCAAGGCTTGTTGCTTGAAGGATGCTATAAAACACTAGCTATCTCTGTTGTTTTCTCTCACTCCCACTCCCATTTGTCTTTCTCTACTATATACTAGCTTACAATTGAAATGAATGGAACCCACTTTTCCTCCTAGTGGACTAGTTATATCATTGCTTGATAGCCAACTAGGGTTCATATTTGACTCCTTTAACTCTTAATTAGACTTAAAAATTTGATTCCTCTAGAGTATTCTTCAAATTCCCATGTGGCTAGCCCCATATGCATAAGTAATATGGGGTAACCTAGCATCCACTTGAACCATGGTTGCCAATCATGATAGGTCAAGTTTTATAAGGCATAATTTTTCCATATGAACTCCAATTGATGATTCTTGCACATTTGAAATGTCTCAAAGAATACAATGATTTTACATGGTTTCACACTTTGGTGAGAAACATTTACCCCCAAAAAATATCATTTAAGTCATCAAAATGGCCCCAAAACATTTTTTTACTGCAATTCTCCAAATTGGGTCCCATTAATAATATTGATCTTGCAAGTTGATTCCTCCACTTTTTCCAATTTGGAAGCATAAATATGGACTAAAAATAATACAATTATCCATTCTAAATTATACCTCGCCATTTTGGGAGGATTTTGGCCCCCAAAAGCTTCTATTGAATGAGGTGAGGTTCCCTGGAGTACCGTTTAGCCTTGCCTAGAAGTTGTCCTTTCAACCCAATTTTTCAAAGGTCATGTTTCCCCTATCTCGTAGTTCTATATCTCTTCTATAAAATTGCATCCTCTTTCAACTCTTCCTAGGAATATGGAGCTAGATCCTCTATGGAAGGTAAAACTCACTCCTCTTTTTGATCTAACATGGAAGATGTAAAATTTTTACTAGAGAGAAGTGATATTTTACGAGGAAAATTAAACTAGAAACAAAACACAAAGCATAAATACAATGAACATAGTATTGACCCTCGGAAAACCCAAACTCCGAGGAAAAACCTATCTAATATAATTCCATTAGATCCCTAGGTCAACTTGTCCAAGTGAGCCTTCACCCTTAGATCCCCTAGCCTTTACAATAGAGTTCCTCACATTCTTTTAAAGGCTCCATTACGTGAATTCCATAGGCATAAAACCATGGGAAACCAAAAAACCATGGGGTGAAAACCATTAATGTTGACCAAGTCAAGTTTGATTCCTTCCATGAGTAAGTTCACCTGAAAATTCCCCCTTAAACCTTGACTTAGGGTTTCCCTAATAAAATCCAGGAAAACCAATGAAGTGAGTCAGTGCCACTCATTTTATCCCTTATCCCCTCAGAATTTATACATAGGGTATTTGTTAACCTGACATGACCCCTATCACCTAGGTCTAGCATTAGAATTTACTAACAATTTCCCATGGGTACATATACCTTACAAGGTATTACAATGGTATGACCATTTATATGTAATAATTTTTTACTCCATTATAATATTTTTTCTTTTCTCACCTTATATGACCATCCCCTCATCTTGTCACACTTAGAGATTCATGCTGTCCTCTCCAGAGATGAATTTCATAAGTACATTTGACTAATAAAACCATTATTTCTTTGAATCATTCGTTTAAACACTTTGTGTGCAATCACAACCCATGGTTTCTCTCTCTATGGATCTACACACCGCTCCCATCCACTCTCATTGCATATTAAATCCTTAATCTCTAAGTATGATCTCCCTCGACTAATATATATATATATATATATATATATATATATATATATATATATATATATATATATATAAACATTGACCTCTAGAGAACACCACAGAAGAAACCTCTCAATAGAAGCATAACCATGTTAGCATTAAAGAGCACCATGACTACCAGAGCCAACCCAATGGTCGTCCCATTGACCATCACCGACCCTTCCTTAGGTTGTAGCTTAAATAACTAATTCTCGATTGTGGCTATGGCCAACACCTTGGCCACTATGAGCTCCATCTCGTCTGTCATCATTGCTCACTCTTTTAACATAGTCAACAAGCTTTACAACCCCCTTAATGGTTGAGTCTTCTCTGATGATCTACCATGTCAAGCACCATAGCTACTACCAAATCCTTATCAAAATGACCTCCTTGTAGACCACACACTCAGAAGAATAACATCTGCTCCTATGAGATTTCCATCAATGGAAAGGCTTCCATGATGGTCTTTGAAGCCAATGGGTTTCCAAAACAGTTCAGATTATTCACTTCTCCTTTCCCCAGCGTCGCTTGACAACCCTTATGTAGTTCTTCTTAATTGAATAGACCACATATTAAATCATAGCTAGCAATGGATATTGTTGTAGATATGCGTCTAATGGGTGGTCCCAAACCTTTCATCCTCATTTTCCCCTTATGCAATCAAATCACTTAAACCACATTTAATGTTGATGGTACATATTTTTTTACCTGTGGGATGTTGGAGCTCAAATCGTCCCAAAGAGTATAATGATCCAAGGACGCATTCACTGAGGAATAAGAACCCCTCCCACTTTAGGTGTTTTAGAATGACCACCTACACACCACAGGGGTATCCCTGATTATACTTATGTGAATTTCATAAAGAGAATATAATAAGGCCATATAATAATAAATCGAGGTGTTGTAGTGATATTATAGTATTAACAGAAGAAATATTAATCAATAACAATCGATGAATGATACAACTCATGCATCCAAGATAAACCTAAAACATTTGAAATAAAATAAAATCAAATGAAACATAATAAAAACATGTATTATGGGAGACAAAACAAGCACATATACTTGAGATAATAAGCACACTCAATAATAATGTAAGAATATTGCAACAGGTGCAAGTATTCTTTATCTCTCAATCCAATCCTTATATGATAGTTGAATCCAATAATAAATATTAATACTCAAAAATAATGAAGACTAATGAGAAAACACAATGATTTACGGGTTTCAATAATATCACAAACACAAATAGATTATAGAAGATACAAAGAAAGAAAACGTAACAACTGAGAATAAGTTAAGCGAAGACTGTTGTTAGTTTTAGAGGCAAGATCCTAAGACTACCTTCAATCGAATGCTTATTATTCAGTCATTCATTTCGATAATATAAATATCAAAACATGATAAGACTGGATAAAAAAATATTGAACATGGAGCAAGCCCTGAATTCAGTGTCTCAACTGTTATAAACAAACAGACACACATAAAAGAAGTTTATAAAAAATGCAGAGTAATTTCATTCACACAATAAAATTTTTGTGTAGCATGTACAATTAGATCTATGAACTATTTTTTTAATCTTCTGTCAACAACCCACCCATTATGGGAAACGAGGCTTTAAATAATAACCTGAAAAATAATTGTCTTGGACTTAATCGAATGTCTGAATTAAAATTAAACAACTTAAACACTCTAGTCGCATATGTGACTTTGACACTTTAATTTTATTTGACGTGTCTGTAGGAGAAAAACTATGGTCTCCACACATCTTGATCGTTGGTGTTTGAGTTTTGATCAAAGTATCTCGCTCCAGTCCTCCGGTTGATCTGTTACCGACTAGCAACAAATTCGGGTTTAAGGCCGCATTAGGCATTTTAATTGTCCAATAATTTCGGCCAAAAATTTGTGAATTTGTTGCTCGTTAGCTAAAATCGGGGCAAATTTGTAGGACGGTTCTGGATTTTGGGGAATTTGTAGAGCGACTAGTAGCAAATCTAGGGAGGCTCATAAATTCTTCAGTTTTTGACCAATTTGGGAGCAGAAAGAGACTAGACATGCATTGTTTACAGTTCTGAAGCTAATGGAACAAGTTTTGAATCCATTGGAGCATTGTAAACTGATGTAATAACCATTTTTGTTCATAATGATGTAGGGCCAAGCCATTGGACGCTGGACCAAGGAGATGTAGCCTAGGAGGCGTGAAATCCTTCATCACTTGCTGTGTTGTGGTTATTTTTATGGTGTATTTGTCTGATGTTTTCTAATGTTTAGAGTTTTAATTCATGCTTTATGTGTGTACAAATTTAACATTAAATCTCACAAAAAAATAATTTTATCACTTGAAATTTATACATCCTCAAGCACATTTACATTAAGATCTCATACAGATCAGGAAGCTTCAATATATTTCTAAAAAAAATAGGAGTTAATGGAATTGGGCTCTTCTTTAGGCATAGTTTAATGGTCTTGGTTTTGGCATCGAATTGATGGGCACACTAGTTAACTATTTTCCTAAAGTTGAATATTTATAGGATGCAATAAACATTGTCCAACCTTGTACTCCAAATCTTGTTATTCTTATTCTCTTATGGATCCAAATTTAAATACCATTTATATGAAACTAGTCAGTGGAAGTTTTTGTTGTGATGATCCAATGAGTTGGAAGTATCCCCACCCAAAAATTGGCTCCTTCTTCCTTTTCATCACCATGTTTCTTATTTGTTTGATTTAATTAGTAATACATGATAGATAAATGAGGATTTGGTGGAAGTTGTAGTTATTAAATCCTCATTTTATAGTATTATTTATTAGGGTGTTACTTATTTAGGTACCACCTTCATTAGGTCATGCGAGAACGATAATGGGAAGTTAATAAATTATGGAAAGTATTTAAGAGGTGTGTTGGAAGATAGTTCACATAGTACAATATCAAGCCCTTATTTTTATCTCAAGGATTGGAATTTCTTAAATGAGCTTTCAATTAGCCTCAAAAGTAGCAAACGACAAATTTCCACCGAGTATGGAATATGAGAAGGGAGATGGATTTTATAGAATATCCTGTGCATATATTTTATGTGTAGAAAGTTATTTATGATGAGAAATAGATATTAAAAAGGATGAATTGTGTAAAGGTTGAAATTGTGTATAAAAAATGAATGTATGGAAGGTTGGGTTATGCAGTTCTTCTAGACACATAAAAATGGATGTGTATAAGGGTGTGAGGATTAGTGTCTAGAAAGGGATATGTCTGGAGAGCGGAGATGTGTGGAAAGTGGGAAATGATATGTTTATACACATGATATCTCTAGGATTAGAATTTCTTAAATGAGATTCCAATTAGCCTCAAGAATACCAAATGACAAAATTCCACTAAGTATGGAATATAAGCAGGGAGATGGATTTATGGAATATCATGTGCATAGATTTGATATGTGCAGAAAGTTATTTATGATGAGAAATGGATATGAAAAAGGTCAAATTGTGTAAAGGATGAAATTGTGTATAAAAAATGAATGTGTGGAAGGTTGGGTTATGCAGTTCTTATAGACATATAAAAAAGGATGTGTACAAGGGTGCAGGGAGTAGTGTGTAGAAAGGGATATGTGTGGAGAGAGGAGATGCGCGGAAGGTGGGGAAATGATATGATTATGCACATGATATTCATAGGAAAAATGAATAAGTACAAAATGCTTGGATATGGCATATAGTATATGGTGATGGTGATGGTACACAAAAACAATTCAATAGAACCATATGCTAATTATGCACATAATACTTGAGCAAGCTTCGCCTTCTAATTTTAAATTAACAATATCATTTAAATCTAATTAAGCTCATATACTTACATTGGGTAGGACAATATTTGACAATATAATATTACCTGTCTACTTTGATCGCCACATTGGCAAGAAAACTTCATGATAGAAAAAATCTCCTACTTTGTTTAATACATTCTTTATGATCCATCCAATGTTAATGTCATGACAAATTAATGCAACTAGCGAGATTTTCCTCAAGTTATAGTATGCTTTCAATCCTCTACCTATTGTAGAAAATAACACATGTGATTCATAGAGGTGTGATTCCATTACCATACACTAATCCAAAAGCTCAAGATTATAAACCAAAAAGCTAAAGTATTATGAAGATGGTGATAAGGTATTAGGAACCCAAAATTGGACTAGTTCTCGGCTTCATTGTCAAAACAATTTATTAATGTACTCCATTTTCACTAACAATTTTTTCAATTCTAATGGTTATATGATGTGTCTTTTCTATAGATGGTAGGAAGAAAGCATATGGAGACTGTTGTAGCTTGTTTTACTTTTCTTATGTATTTAAAAAAATGTATATATGTGTACTAAAATAGAAAATCAAAGCCAAATATAAAAAATACAATGGCAAAGGTTTATATTTTAAATTTTATTAAAGTCATAATTATCGATTAAGGGCGTTGATCAAGTTTTAATGCATTGTTAAAGATTAGCATATTATGGTGGGTCCCCATGCACTGAGGTCATCAGTGACTAAATGTCGTGCAAATGTTTGCGCACGATGTAGAATATGAGTAGGGCCCATCAAATGGAGAAAACCTGGTAGCACTATATGCTTGAAAGTTAGCTCCCCAAGTCCCTACGCGGCGAATTTTTAGATCTCCTCCTAACTGTAAATCGACAGTCTACAATCATTACAGGGGGACTCCATCATATTTCCTCCGTACAGGAGTTTGCCCCGTAATGATGTCAACACGAAAGTGTGGTCGCTATGTATCCGTTTGTTGCTTTGTCATCCTCCGTGACCATATCCCTCTACCACCTCATCAACCCTGTCATCCATCCTGTCACCATGTCGTCTATTTAAATTTCCCATGTTCACATTTAATTCTATTTTTTCCCTCCCATTTCTTTGTTCATTCCATAAATCATGTTACTCATACTCATGTCATTTGTCATTGTTCCATTATCTTGCTTCCATGGATTCAAATTGTACCAATTACAACTCCAGTCAACATCATTCATCGCTAATCAGGTATTCACGTGACATTTCTCTACATCCAAGGTTATCAAAATTTCCAAAAAATCCATTTTAGCAGGTTCTTCTTTCCATATTCCATTAATGGACATCAAAATGGATATATTTGACCCAATTTTCTCCCTTAATTACATGGAAATTTACCAGCAAATCCTTCTCAAACAAGCTGAGTATCATATATATATTATTGTTGTTAGGTTGGGTGTTTTTGCTATGATGATTAATCCTAAAACTTTCGTGTTACTCGAATTTATACACTGGCTGGACTCTTCCCTCTATCCCCAAAAATGTTATGTCATGGATAAATTAGGTGAAAATATATTGCAAGTATCTTCCTTCCTCAAATTCTTATACTCCTTTCTCAGAAGAAACCTTATTCTCTACCTTCCAAGAGTTATTTGGGTCAAGTCATGCTCAAACATCTTTATTTTTAATGCCTACCAGGAAGCATTTACCTTTGGAACCTTCTCAATTTTCTATAGATACTTCTGTTGAGGAGGTTAAACCTATTCTCCAAATTTTGGCCAAGATTTTAGGAAGAGAAGACACAAATTTTATTAATAAATCTATTCTAAGGATGTTGAGTTTGATGATGAAACCTGAAACTATTTTTGACATACCTTATTTCTGGGAGAAGATGCCCAATTCTCAATTAATAAATCTTTCCCTCATTAGATGTTTCATATTCCCATCTTTAATTACCTATATCTTCTTTTATTCTCATGTTGAAATGTTTATGCATCTTGGATTGAATATCATGGATCCTCACAAGAACAAGCAGTCAGTGGTATTTTGGAATGATGTGGTAAGAAATAATGAAAATAATGAAGGCTTTTGGTATTTTGCCACTTACTTTTTATCGGTTCCTTACTCCATCATAAACAACTCACCTCCACCTTGCATCTTACCAAAGGCCTAGTATTTTCTTCGACTCAGTAAGGAGGTCAAATTAGGTGATTGGTTTTTATTTGAGGACTATGCAGAAATTAGATTATATGGAGATGGAGTTTCCCATTATAGGCTCCCTACATTTGTCCCTATGAGATTGTTTTTGTTAGAATTTATTAGGAAGATTTTAAATGTTGATCAAGTGCATTTGGTCCCAAAAAAGAAGGGGAATCTATTCAAGTTTCCGAAGATAATGGGACCTTTTATTGTGAACAACAGGCAAGCTGTGGGAGAAGTACATAAAATTTTGGAAAATATGAATTTGCAGTTGGGAGAAAAATGGGCATATGATCCTCATCATATTATTTCCAATGGGAAAGTGGAAAATGATTATGCTCCCTATGTACATGAAGCTCAACTAGATGTCGAGAAGCTAGAAAATGGAGGCCATAATTGTTTGTCAAGAGGCGTGGAGGTTGAAACTCCTCATCAGAGAGGAAAGAATCTAAAAATAGGCAGTGAGGATGTCATTGATTTGGAAGGAGAAAAATATGGAGGCTCTAAGAGGATGAAGCTATTTGAGGAGGGAAATTCATCACTAGTATCAGGTTTTCAATTACAGTTAGGGGAGTTTATTTGCAGACCTTCGTCACATATCCCAAAAGAAACTGTTCAGAGCTCTCTTCCAATGATAAAGCAGTTGTACCCTCAATTTGAGGAAAGAATTAGAAATGTCAAAGAAAGCATGGAGTCCCAATAAGAAGCCCAATTCATTTTATATTATCAGACTAGATTGCTTTCTTCCATAGATTTGGAAAGGAATCAACTAAAATGATCTTTCTCTCACCCCTCTTCATTGATTGTGTCTTCTTCATCAAGTTTTAAGACTTTCAACTTGATAGTAGATTCCAGACATATTCCACTACATGTTATAATCAAATTACATAGGCAGAACAGAGACTTGATTTTTGATTATTTTCATAAGACTTCCTCGGCTACAAGAAAATCTAAAGCTTTGTTAAAGAAATTAGTTAATCAATTAAAATTAGAGAAACCAAATTCTATAGCTCTAACTACTCAAAATGAGGAATTAAAGAATTTGGTTGTTAAAGTTGGTCTTAATCCAGAAGATAGAAGTGATGTATAGAATTTATTAGAGGGAGTCAAGACATAAATTCAAGTGCCTAAGAAGAAATTTAAGATGCCTTCTGTAGAGCATCCTATGGCTTGAGAAGTAGCACAGGTAGAAAAAGAAAAGGAAATATTGACTAATGAACTTTTACAGAGAAATGATGAAGTTTCCAAGATGAAGTGAATTCTATTTTGCAACAGAAATCAGATGCTCATGTTTGTACTATCTTAGTACAAGAAGATTATGAAGCTCTAGATGATAAATTAACTTGAGTCATGACTGAGTTCAAAATTTCTAAAAAATGAAATGAAAAAAACTCAAAGACATTTTTAGAATGTTATGAAGATTATAAAATCCACTGGAAAGGAAATGGACATGGCCAAACAGAATTTTGAGAAGTACATAAATGATTCTCATATTTATTTTCAAGAAATTAAGGAGCTAAAGGAGAAAGTGAAGGGAAATATGTCCTGTATTCAAGCGAGAGAAATCATGTGGAATGATATCATCCATACTGTAAGTAACATTTGGGAATCCTTGATTGTATTTGAGGAGGAGAAAATCATTATCAGAGACATTGAAGAGTTAATAATTTCCAATAAGAAAAAATTACAACAGAGAAATCAATTTTCTAAGAAAATGATCGATTTCCTCAACTCAAAATATTTTCAGCAGTTAAGGGAATTAGGAATTGAAGGCAAAACTAAGTATATCATAGAAATAAATAAAATGATTGTGAATATTTTATATAGGAAAATGGAAGAGAAGAAATTTATAGTGGTTAAAGAAGTAGTAATGAAGTTCAGTACTGATTTTGACAACATGACTAGAGCAGCCTTGCCTTAATGTTGTGACCAACAGGGAAACTTGTTACCTTGGGAGACCTACGATACTTTACTGGTAGAGGCCAAGAGCAAGATTAGTTCTACCCATGAAGAACAACAGTTCTTAAAGGAGCAACAATTTTCAACTACATTCACAGAGATTTACAACTATTATGGTTAATGAGAACCCTTTTCATTGACAAACCAACATACGACATAATTACAGATTTTGAGATGGCACACACTAGTTTTGTGAAAAGTCCAAGTACAAATAAAACTATTTGGAAAAAATGCAAGGAGTGGATATCACCAATAGTAGCAAGTGAAAAAGCTGGACCCTCAACTGCGCGAGAGTCCCAGATCACACAATAAACCAATGCCACTTGTCATGTAACATTCCTTTATATTTACGAGATGATGTATTTATTTTTCTTTTTCAAAAATGTAATGTTCAAGAGAACTATCTATTTCAAAGTAGTTTAGGCAGTTAACTGTTTTGGTAGTTGACAGTTTTCTAACTGTCCCTTTTTGAAATTTTGTATAAAGTCAATTCAAAATGAGAAATGAGGGTTCCAATTTTTGGACCTCAGAAGCATAAAATACTTGTATTCTCAATATTCATGTGGATTTGAATACATATTTCAAAGTGATTCCATACATATTTTGAGTACGATATGTGTTTCTTATTGTCTTTCATATTATGTTTTTCTTCCATAGAATAGAGTAATGAAGTTGTTGGTCTTTAATTTTATAGCTATGGAAAATTTGATTCCTATGAATTAAAGTTAAAAGTCCTTAATCATGCACTCCTGTTTTCTATATTTCATTCTTTGCTAACTACATATTTCTTGTAAAGTTGGAAACAAGAAATTCTACATACAACAACCTATTGTTAAAGACATTCCACCATCCCTTCTCACTATATAATCATTTAAAATTGTATTTGACATCATAAGTCCACTTTGAAAGATTTCCTTTTCTCATAGAAGATTAAGAAGAACTCGTCTTATAATTAAAATTTATGGGGTTAAAAACAATGGGACAACAAACCTATTTCATTATTGTTCTTAATAAATGTCTTGGGCATTGACCTCTCCTCAACCATAGGTTGTCTCTCAAGGTATAGCATTTTTTGGCGTTGTTGTCGGGGAACAGAGTACATAATTAATTTTCCCTAGGTGTTCTCTGTTGTCATTTATTTTTTTGGTGATCAAATAACGTTTTTAGGCTAAGTATTTCACCAAGAAAGCAGTCTTGGCTTCTAGAACACCTCACACAAGGTCGGATACCTCACAACAAAAATCTCTTGTTCTTTTCGACCTAGAGAACTTAGTTTCTCGGAGATTTTGGAGACAAAAATCCTCATTAACTCCAAACCCTACTTTATCAGCCTCTGGTACCAGTTTTGTTTCACAGTTTCCAAAAAATCATCATTTAGAAGAAGTTGTTAAGAATATTTATTTTTCTCAAGAAGGATTTTTTCATCCTCACATTATTTTTCCAGAACCTACATTAGAAGAAGAAACTTTTGAGTATGTCTCCTTCTCTAATCCAGAAATTAAAGAAATTCAAATAGTTGATTTTTTAATTTTTCATCATAATTTTTCTACTGACAGTCATCCAGTTCCTATTTATGTTATTCCACCTCAATCATTTATTTTTCAGGGAGGAGGGTCTTCTATTCATTTTGAAAATCAAAATATGGCTATTCCAAAATTCCTATTGAACATATATGCACCATTAAATCTTCCTCAGTTAATGAATGCAATGCCTCAATATTATCTCAAATTGTTGCCTATTTTTACAAGGGAAGATGAAATAACAACAGAAAAGCATGCTGCTTCATTTTGTGCTTTTTCTAAAAATTCGAATGTTGAATTTCTCGATGTAGTAATGAGATTATTTGTGCAGCCGCAAGATAGAGAAGCCATAAAGTGATTCAAAAAACTTCCTGCTAACTCTATAAACACTTGGGGGGAACTAGAAAATGTGTTTACACAGAGATGGGGTGAGAAAAAATATTACAGTTATTTTCTAACTGAATTTAATGTTGTTAAAAGGAAACTAGAGGAAGATGTAACATAATTTATAAAAAGATTTAATAAGTTGTATAATAGTTTTCCAGCAGAAATAAAACCACCACCTGCAGGAGAAAAAGTGTGTTTGTTATAGCATTTGAATCTAATTTTACTTTTACTTTAAGAGAGAGAAGGTCTCCTAATTTAGATCAAATTCAAACTGGTGCACTGGAGATCGAAGCAAATTTATCTGCTACATGGAAAATAAAAGCCAAAGATTAGATTGATGACAGGAAGAAAGGGAAAGAAGAAGCGAAGGCTTCTAGTCAGCCTAAATATTCTCATGAATTGAAGCTTGATGAGAGGACCAAGTTCATCATAAATCTCTCAAACAAGCTTGTTAAATTGGAACTGGAAAATAAGAACCCTCCAAGACAGATTCAACAGGGAAAAAACAAAAATTTCAATCCTCTATTTAGGAGACAACCATTGCAAATCATGTAGAGAGATAATAAATATCAAGACCAGATACATACACCTATGTATATTGAAGATGAACTAGAGGAAATAATAGAATAAACTCTTAAGGAGTAGGAGAATCAAATTTCTATGGTATATGAAGAGGAGGGAGAAAAATTTCAGATGAGGATTCCAAGTTAGAAACTCAGGTACCTTTAGATGATGATGAAATAGAGGAGTACTGTAAGAAGTTTACAAAATTTATGCAAGCAAAGTTGTATAAGAAATATGATCTTAGGTCGAGGAAGAGATCAGGAATTCAAGACAATACAGAGGAACAAACAAATAAGGCATATCAACAATAATCTATCAAACAAATTGATAAAGGAGAGCAACCAATGAATTATGTTCCAGTAGTCTCACTCCAACGAGGAGAGAGTTAAAACAGTAATTAGGATATGAGAGTGTCACAAAAGGTTGGTCACCACCCTGTTGTCAATTCTCATAATTTTCCAAATCAAAAGTTGAATGAAGAAGAACAAGTCAAAGCGGTAAATGAGAGTCGTTATTTTAATTTATTAAAATAATTAGAGAAGATAAAAGTTCCCATTCCTTTAGCTGAGTTAGTGAAGAATCCTAATTACAAGAAACAAGTTTAAGATTTTATAAATCTATCTCAAGAAAATCACTCGGCTAATGCAGTAAATTTGCAAGAAGAAAGGCTAGTGGTAATGTTTGGCCCTCATGTAGAAGAACCAAATTTTTCTACCCATCCTTTTTATATTTCTCTTCTCATGCATACTTTTATTTTGCATAATTGCATGTTGGATTTGGGGTCCTCTAATAATTTAACGCCTCTTTCATTCATGAAGCAGTTGAATATACAAATTACAAAACCTTATAAGCATCCTTACTCTTTTGATTCGAAAAAGGTTAAATATGTAGGGCTCATAAAATTTTTGGTGGTTTCATTGGCTCAAATTCCATCTAGAAGTATTTTCATGGACGTTGTTGTTGCAAATTTCTCATCTTGATTTGGGATGTTGCTCTCAAGATCCTGGGGATCCAAGTTGGGAGGAGTACTAAAACTGGATTTTACATATGCTATTATTCCAATTTTTATTGGTGAAGAAAGGATATTATATTGAGAGACCAGGTTTTTAAAGATGATCACAAAGGAGGGTTTAAGTAATTCTCCTGTTTAAAGCCAAGAAAAGGATGAATTTTCCTGTTTCATGTTACAAGAATCTCAAGAAATTGCTGAATACACAAAAGTGCACCTCCCTTCAGTAATTAACAACAAGGAGCTAGTAGTCACTGGAGTCTGGAAGTTGTATTTTCATGGTGCATATTTGAAAGAAGGGAATGGAGCTGTAGATCTTCTGCTTTCTCCAAGAAGTCATGTTATTAACTTCTCTTTTAAATTGGAATTTGACTCTACAAATAATATTACTAAATATGAAGCTTTGATTCTTGGTTTACAAGCTGCTAAAAATTTAGGAATAAAGTGTATTTATGTTTTTGGAGATTCATAATCAATGGTTAAACAAATCAGGAATCTATGTCAAGCTAAGAATCTAATGCTTAAAACATATAGGAATGAAGTGTGGGATTTGGTGCATAATTTATTTTTTTCTTTCAACATACATTTTGTACCTAGGGAATGCAATAGACTAGTTGATTCATTAGTAGTTGTAGCTTGTATATTTAAGCCTCCGTTGAATCCTAGGCTTGGGTATGAAGTAGAAATTAGGAATGAGCCTTCCATTCTAGACAACATAAAACATTGGTAGGTTTTTTAGCATGAAGAACAGATTAAAAGGTTTCTGGAAATGATAGGTGAATATTCAAATTTAGAAATTGATCAAGAAGATGAAATTGAAGGAACTCAAGAAAAATAACCAGACAATAAATTTCCTTTAAAGGATTCTATGGGGGATCATAAGATAGTGTTGTTGGCCCTTGTTTTTTATCGAATTTTGCTTAATAAGTACACTTAATTTCCCTTTTATTTAACCATATATCATCCATATACACCTTATTTTGACAAATTTATGGATATTCATGTATATAAATTACGTTTTTTAGATGTTTTTACAAAATTGGATTTTAAGTGCATTTTTTGACAGGACTAAAAATTCCCGTAATGGCTTCATTGAAGTCATACTTGCAGGACACCTGGGCACGAGATGAGCATATATTTAGAAATTTTGGGAACCAAGGATGGAAGTGTACCTATTGGTTCGGTTAAGTTGAGCTAAAACAGGTCAGGTTCGGTTAAGAAATCCCTAGGAAATAGGCAAAATTTAGTATTTTGTGTGATTTTCCAGATTTTGAGTGATTGAATGGATGAGCTCAACAAAGATAGATGGGATAAGGATAGAAATGAACGTTAGATACATTTTAGTCAAGTTTGTTTAATATTTTTCTATTTAAGCCAAGAACATTGAAAGCATGAACATTAGAATTTGTATGATTTCACTTTGATATTTCTGAATATTGTGAGTTAATTGAAGAAACCAATTCTATCTTCTTTCTGATGTTCATTGTAGTGAACGTTTGATTGAGTTCCAGTAGCTGAGAAGTAATTTTAGTGTGCGAGGAAAGGGTGGAGGGCCCCCACGCCGAGCTAAGTGCACTTTCTGGTTAATCTAGTTGAAATTTCATAAACTAGTTTTTCTTCATGTTTAAATCAGTTAATTAGATGTATGATGATATATTATGTTTTTTGATGAATCTTAATCTAAATTCTAATATGCATATGAAGGGTCAAACCATTGTTTAAGTTAAACTCTCCTTCTATCTGATTAGAGAATAGAAACTAGAATTCATCTTCCTTGCTTTTGTTTAAAGTGATTTTCTGAATTTTCAGTTTTCATACAATGGAATTAATGATGAATGAATTTATAAAGAAGGACAGGAAGGGCCTCCTTAGTTAGGAGCCTCTTCTATTATTCATTTATGCATTTTAAGCTATTGTTAATTAGCGATTTTTTATTTTTTTTCATCAAGTAGTATTGTAGAGAAGGTCAACCTGGTTCTCCTAAGTTATGAGCTACTTCTTCTACTTATTACATATTGAACTAGAAATTGTTTAGTTAAATTTTATATTTGTAATATGCATTTCCTTCAAATTCAATAATTCATCATCTAAAAATTGACTATAGTTGAAATCCATATATTTTGGACATGCTTCCAAGTTTTACAAACCCAGATTGACAATTAAATACTTGTGTTAATTTACCCAGTAAACTGACCCAACATTTTTGGCGTCGTTTCTAGAGAAGTATATTTCAAAGTAGTCAAATAAGAATATTAAAAAAATAAAATAACAAAAACATAGTTTTTCTTCTAGTTATGTTTCTTTATGCTTAGATATAGAGATCATAAAGGTAGATTAATTAAGCAAAACCCCGCAACAATCCAACCATTAATAGGGGCAGGACCATTAGGACTAACAACACCAGTTGTTGGGAGACCTTCTCTAGAGGAGTTAGAGGAAAAACAAAGATTAGGACAAATATTAACTCTAATTGAAAGAAAAATCTTTTTGGCCTTGGAGGTAAAAAGAAAGCAATCACCAAAAGAAACTCCTTTAATAGGAAGACAAAAGGAAACAATAAAACCAATTGTTGAACAATTAGAACAACTTGTCCTTGAAAAAATTAAAAGAGTTGAGGAAACACCAAATCAACCTCATATTAAAACATTAATTTTTTTTTAAAAAGAAATGACTGAAGAAGGAGAAGGATCTCATATACCACTTATGAATCCTGAACAAAGAATTGAATATGAGATACAACAGAAAGAATGGTGGAGAAAAAGAGAGGAAGAAAGGAAATTAGAAGCAGAGAGAAAAAGAAAGGAAGACAGAAGAATAGAAGCGGAAAGAAGAAGAGAAGAAGAAGAAAAAAGAGAGTATGATTACAAAATAATACATGATAACGAAAAAGGAAATGATAATGATCAGGAAGCTACCTTTGGCTTCCCAATATTAGACACAAGAGCAATAATAGGAGAATAAGTGAAAATGAAAAACATTCCACCTTCTATGTTGCCCAAGTTTTATGGAATGTCAACATAAGATCCTGACTCATTTATGTTCGAATTTGATATCTTATGTAGAACTTATGGATACACAGATGACACACATAAGCTTCGTCTCTTTCCTGCTACTTTGAAAGCAGTAGCATTAAAATGGTTTATGGGTTTAGGAGAAAATACCATTGCTTCTTGGGATGATATGAAGAATTTTTTTCTTAAAAAGTATCAAGCTTATTGCAGAGCTAGAGACTCAAAAGAAGATATTTTTAGAATGAAACAACAAGAAGATGAAAGTTTGAAGGAGTACTTAGAAATATTTCCTTACAATCTACAAAAATCCAAACAAAAATCTCTAAATCTAGATACCATTCGCACAATTTTTCTTAAGGGTATCAGAGATGAATACTTGGATATTCTCAATGTGATGGCCAAAGGAGACATCTCAAACTTACCATTTGATGAGATTTCCTAACTTTGTCAAAAATATTCTAGGGGAAGAGAAAAAAGTGGAAAAAGGGATGTTACATCAAGAGCTTCCAAATATGCAACAAGTGGAGTAACAAGAGCAGAAATAGGAATTTTACTAGAAAATTTTAAAACATATCTTTTAAGCACTTTGGGAACACAAGTTGATGTCTTAGAAGAAAAGAAGAAGAAAGAATAACAAGATCAAATCTTATCAATCTTTTGTCCAAAGTGTAGGAAGAAACATCCACTTAGAGAATTTCCTTTGGAAGGTATACAAGTCTATGGACTTTGTACATAGAATCATGCAACTGAAAATTGTCCAAAATTGAAACAATTGCAAATGGAAGAAGTACAAGGGATAGATTCTCTTTACTATAAGGCACAAAGGAGACCTTGGAAACCAAGGATGCCTCAACTATTCCCTCAACAAACCCCCCATAATTATCAGTATCCTCCTCAGAATTCATGGAATACTCCAATGCCATGGCAGGCTTGGCCTTAGCAACAATATCAAAGCCAACCTACACAAGGTTGGAGAGGGTATAGTTATGGAAACTAACAACCTCAACAAATATATCCTCAACAATATCAATATCAACAACCATACCATCAAAAACCATTCCAATACCAACAATTCCAACAACATCCTCAACAAATGCCATTTCCACCACAAAATCTTGCACCAATTCTAACTCAACCTCAGCAGCTTCAGCTGCCTTCTAACCAACCACCTCCTAGACCAAATCAATTACTAGCTCAGACAGTCGCTAATCTAAGTAACAAAGTGGATAAACCAACATACAATGTGGAAGAAGCAACATACTTTCCTACATATTCTATTCTTCCCATACAATATGTCCACTTAAGGTTTGGGAAAGTGTTACATAAAGATTCTCCACCAATCATAGAGAAAAAATTGAACAAGGAGAACAAAACTGAAAAATCTCATCCATAAAGGAAAATCTATTATGACTCAAAAACCACCATATCTAGAGAGGTTAGTACAACAACAAATTCCAATGTTTCTGCCTGAATTTGATATTTTGGATGAATTGAAGAATGCTTATGTCAAAATTCCTTTGTTATAGGCAACAAAAGATATTCAAATTTATGCAAAAACAATAAAGGAGTTATGCATCAAGAAAACTAATAGAAGGAAAAGAGATCCACCCATAATCCAGGTCATTGGCAGATTAGCTAGTTTCATGTCTACGAAAACAACAATTGAAAAATATATTGACCCTGGGATCCCTATGGTTACCATCTCGATCAATAGCTTTTCAGTTCCAAACACTTTAATACATTTGGAAGTAGCTATAAATGTGATGACTACGAAAACTATGAAACATTTGAAATTGAACAATATTAGACCTACTACTACAATTTTAGAGCTTGCAAATAGATCTAAATTTGTACCAAAATGAATATTAGAAGGTATCATTGTTTCTCTGGATTCATGGGAGTATCCTATAGACTTTCTCATTTTGCGACCAAAAAAAATTTAAGAGGCCATCCTTTAATTACAAGTAGACCATGGTTAGCCACAACAAATGCCTTCATTGGATGTAGATTGGGAAGTATGATTATTGCACATGGGGATGAAAGGAAACATGTTACACTCTATCTTCCAGGACAATCTCCTTCTTTATTATCATGGCTTGATGAAAAACAACAAGCAGAAACTCAATCTATTCTCAGTATTATCAAGTCTATAATTTTAGAGAAGAGGAAGAAAATGAGGATCTATTAGACCTTTTTATCTCAAAACCTGTTATTTCGGAGCATCTTAGAATAACACAATATGAAGCTGCAAGTCATCTTTTAAATCAGTGTTTCTAGGAAAACTGTACTATTCAATCGCTGAAAAATTTATTTGAAAATATTTTTCATGTTAACTCAATTACAATTCACAAAGTAAAATCATCGAAATCAATCTTGGAAAGAATTTGAATATTGGTAATAATTTACAATCATCACAAGAACAAGAGGTAATAGCATTGTTATGAAAATGCTCAAAAGCTTTTGCCTGTGATTACACAGACATGCAAGGGATTCATCCAAAGACATGTATTCACCACATCTACATTGATGTTCATATCAAACCAGTGAGACAACCGCAAAGAAGAATGAATCCTATGATGAAAGAAATAGTGAAAAAAGAATTACATAAATTATTACAAGTTGGATTCATCTATCCTATTTTATGATAGTCAAAGGATTTCTCCCTTAGTGTGTGGTGCCTAAGAAAAATGAAAAGTGGAGGATATGTGTAGAATATAGGGAGTTCAATAAAGCCACATTAAAAGATCATTTTCCTTTACCATTTATTGATCAAGTACTAGATTCATTAGCTGGGAAGAAAAACTTTTCCTTTCTTGATGGATTTAGTGGATACAATCAGATTAAGATAGCATTGGAAGACTAGGATAAAACCACATTTACTTGTCTATGGGGAACATATGCATATATTATTTTTCCCTTTGGGTTATGTAATGCACCTTTCTATTTTTCAGAGAGAAATCCTTGCAATCTTTGTTGATTTAATCCATGAATGTGTAGAGGTCTACATGGATGATTTCACTGTATATGGTGGAACATTTGATGATTGGTTGAAAAATCTTGATTTTTTTAAAAAATATGCATTGAGACAAATCTATCTCTTAGTAATGAAAAATGCTTTATGATGTTAACTGAGCGGATACTGTTGGGAACCATAATTCTTCTTCAGGAATTAAGGTGGATCTAGCAAAAATACAAGTAATTTTGAATTTAATGCCACCCACAACACAAAAGGAAGTAAGAAGTTTATTGGGATATGCAAGCTATTATAGGAGATTCATTGAAAATTTCAGTAAAATATCCCTACCTTTATTCAAGTTATTTGCAAAAGATGTTGAATTCCAATGGACAAATAATTGTCAAAATGCATTCCACATATTAAAAGAAAATTTTTCAGTTGCACCCTTTCTTCGAGGACCAAGTTGGTCATTGCCATTTCATATATCTACTGATGCATTTGACACAACTATAGGAGCATCACTTGGATAGAAAGAGAACCAATTTAATTATGCCATATAATTCATAAGCAAAAACTTAACACCATCAGAATTGAACTACAAAGTTACAAAAAAATAAATGTTAGTTGTAGTGCATGCAGTTACTAAGTTTAGGCATTACATAATAGGTTATCAAGTATTCATTCAGCCATAAGATACTTAATGAACAAATCAATTACAAATGGCATAATTACTAGATGGTTGTTATTGATGAAAGCATTTAGTATCACTATACAAGATTGACCAGGTAAGGATAATCAAGTAGCAGATCGACCAGGTAAAGATAATCAAGTAGAAGAATTTATATCAAGGCTTCATACACCTGGTGATCCAAATCCTTTTTCAGATAAATTTCCAGATGAACATCTATTTGCTATAACTCTTAAGACTCTATGGTTTGCAGATGTACCCAACTATTTATCAACTGGAATACTACCATCCCATTACACAAATAAACATAAAAGAAATATAATTAGAGAAAGTGCTAGATATAGTTGGGTCAATGGTAACCTCTTCTATACTAGTTCTGATCTATTAATAAGAAATTTTGTTAGAGAAGACGAGATTTTAGATATTTTGAATTCATGTCATGACGAGCCATGTGGTGGTCATTTTTCAGACAAGAAGACATCATACAAGGTGCTCAAACTTCGCTACTACTGACCAAAAATATTCAAGGATTCCGAAGCATATGTTAAGAGATGTGATACCTGCCAAAGAATTGGAAGACCTATGGTATCAGATGAAATTCCATTAAAGCCACAAGTACTCATAGAACCGTTTGAGCAATGAGCTATAGAATTTGTGGGACCAATAAACCCACCTTCAAATGGAAAGAATTACATTCTAGTATGTACATATTATGTTACTAAGTGGGTGGAGGAAAAGGCAGTGGCAAGAGCAATAGAAGAAACAATGCTTTATTTTCTACTTGAAGAAATATTTGTAAGGTTTAGGGTTTCGAGACAAATTTTTACAGACCAGGGAGCATAATTCAACTCCAAATTTGTAAAGGATATTACGGAAAATTACAAGATCAAACATAGAAATTATACTCTATACCATCCCCAGGAAAATGGACAAGTAGAGTCCACTAACAAAGTTTTGGAGAATATCATGAAAAAACTGTGTAGATGAATAGAAAAGACTGGTCGAAAAAGTTAAGAGATGCATTATGGGCATACAAGATCACATGGAAGAACACAAATGTATTTAGTCCATATCAGTTGGTATATGGTAAGGAAGTCCTGTTACCCATTGAATGTCAAATACATACATACAAAATTGCAACAGAATTTGGAATGGAATTATCTGAAGCACAACAACAACGAGTGATTCAATTAAATGAACTGGATGAAATAAGACAACAAGCAGTAGGACATGCATCCCTAGTGTAAGAACAGAGAATAAAATGGCATGATCGATTCATTAAGAAAAAAAAAAAATTCATAAGGGAGATTGGGCACTTTGTTTGACTCCAGGTTTAAGGATTTCAAAGAAAAGTTTACAATTCATTGGCTTGGGCCATATGAGATAGAAAAAATCTTTGACAATGGAGCAGTCAAAATAAAAACAATAGATGAAGAGTTAATTTCATTTTTAGTTAATGGACATAGGCTTAAAGTCTACAATAAGCCTATCAATAAAGAGGATTTTCTGAAAATAATTTCAACAGAAACTGATATGGAAATAATGGAAGAGCATAGTGATATGGCTTCCTTAATTCTAGAATAAAAAAATATAAAAAAAATAAAAGAAAATAAAAATGGTAAAATAGTTTAGTTTTGAAAATCCAGGAAACTGGCACAATACAAATTCGAATTCATATAGGAAAACCAGCTTATTTAGCCAATATGAATTGTCTATTTTTTTTATTTTTATTTTTTATTTTTTTACTTCAGTGTGATGTTGCAGAATTAATCCTCCAAGAAATGCAAGACTTGAGGAAAAGTATTAACATAAGCAAGGGGGAAGTTCGTAATAAAACTATGCAAATAGTTTGAGCAGTTGTATTACAGAAGGAATCTGAATTATATGATAGAAGGGACCTAGGATATCATTTAAAATATTATGAAGAAGGGACCTTAATTACATGACAGAAACAACCTGAAACATTGTTGAAAATTACATGACATAAGGGACTTAAAACATTATTTATAATATTACTGCAGAAGGGACCTGAACAACATCAACTTTCAAAGCTTGAAGAACATGTCAGAGGGGACCTAAAACATAATTTACAAATTTCAGAAGGGACCTGAACAACATCAACATTCATGGATCCTGAATCAATATTAGATGCTAAAACATGAAAGAAAAAAATAAGTCTCTACATTTCATCAAAATTTATCTTGGAAAGACCATTAATATGATGATAAGGATATTGTCAACTATCAAACCAATATTTTGACCAAAGGACATCATCAAATAGTATTGACATCAATCTATTTTACAGGAGTACAAGTACAGTAAGTGAAAAAAATTTCTCTTAAAATCTCGATTTAAAAAAAAAAAATATCTAGAAATTGTTAAGACTAATTTAGCTTGATATGCATTCCATTACATTTACCACATTACATTTTACCTATATCCTACATACATTTCAAAACACTATCTTCATTATCCTACCCATCATAATCATATTCATTATAATCCTATCCCTATTCATTACCCCTTCATTATAATCCTATCCTTATTCATTATAACCATCATTTCATATACCATCACATTAATCCCAATCATTTTTTAAGCACTTGGATAAAAAAATTAAAGGCTCAATATTTAAAAAAATTAAAGGCTCAATATTCGAACTCTTGTTGACCTACAAAAACAACAAGGTTAGTTTCATAATAAATTTACTTTTAAAAATTACCATTCTAGGGTCATTTTAAAATTAAATCAAGCAATAAAAAAGGTAAAACCTAAGCTATAAATGCAATATGCAAATATATCATATGACAAAAAGCTAAGGTATGGAATGAGCACAAAATGAAAATGACAAAACCTAAGTATGAAATGCAAATACAATGCAACGAAGGACATGAATTATGATGCATATAAAGTAAGGTGTGGGCATGAAAAGCAATGAAGATGGCTATGAATGAAATGACAGAGAACGTGCGACATGGTGACAAGACATGTACAGACACCGTGGAGAAAGGACGTCATGCAAGTCAGAGGAACGTAGCCATGGGGGCATGTGAGTCAGGAGTTGGCATATGAAACGGTCAACATATTTCAAAAACACAATCTGTGCCACAATTCAAACCATGTGAAAACTACTGAAATCATCCGCTATTTAAAAGTAAATAAAGCTTTGTATTGTGTTCTCTTTCACCATCACGACCAAAACCAGGCTCAGAGAGAAGAAGACGACGTTTTGAAAACCATAGGAATGCATTCAAACACCTCGTGAAAGACGAAATCGTTGAGAAAATGCAGAGAGGCTGTGGAGAAGACAAAGAAACTTAAGCCGAGAAGGAACAACATAAGAAACAACAAACAAGTGTGGAGAAATAAGAAGGGAGCACATTTATTTTAACGGAGATTGGAGGCTGAGATATCTGTCCACCGTGTTGATAAAATGCTCCAACAAACTATAGAAATATCGTAGAGAGAACAATTAAGGATTGACTCTGGATTTTCCTCATTGATGAAAATTTTTTAGGAATAAGTGAAACTCGAGATTGTGTCGTTTAACAATAAGTTAAAATCCAAGTTATAAATTCGATTCTCTGCCACCTATTAGCCCGACTTTTCCACCTATGAAACATGAGGATCCTGAGATGTCAAAGAGGAGTTTTAACATAAATGATATTGTGAAAATGCAGGGATGCGAGGTTGAACTCAGAGAAACCTCTGAGATTGTTCCAGAACTGGTAAAAAGAAATTAAATTCCTCCACACACAGTTACGAAATTATCACATAAAAAAAGGTTTACATAGTGGGTGATTTAAAAAAAACACCGTGAGCCATTTGTTGTTTTTTTACACAAACATTGAGCCAAAATCGTTTTAGTTTTGAATGCATAATGAGAATTTGTCTCTACAGAAGAAGGATCAAGTATTAATTCGTGAGCAGAAGGACATTGTAGGATGAATTTTTATAAATTTCTACATAGTGAAATTCGCAGAGGATTCATTTCTACATAAAAAATAGAGGAGAATTTAAAAAATAAATAAAACAGAGATTAGAAAATGGGAGATAGAATAATATAAAAAAAATTCAATGTTTTTATGATCTTTATGTATAAAAATTTCTCATTTTATTAGTTTTTGGAAGTAGTGAGCTCATTCTTCTTGAAGAACGGAGGTTGAAGAAGATTAATTTCATTTCTTTTTTAGGAGAATCAGAGAAGAGGTAAGCATAGTCATCATGAATAAAATGCATGAATAAGTCAATAGAGATAATATGTGTGCATAACTTTTTTATTTAAGATAAAAAAATTTACAGTGCAAGGGTATATAAATTGGTTTACAAAGAATATGGCTACTAGAATAGAACCAAATGAGTTTCGGATCGAGAATTGGGAATGGGAGACTATAGAAAAACTACATTAGGCTGGACTAATAGGCTTCCTCCAAAAATTTAATGGGCACAATGAGATTATCACCAAGGAATTCATAAACAATTATGCACAGGGACAAACCATGGTGGGGAACCTAGTTATTCCATTAAGCCGAGAATTCATTTCTCAGGCTTTAGATCTTCCACTGTCAAGAGAACAATATCATAAGGGCTTACACTTCAAAGACAAAGGGTGGAATTTATTTTTGGAAAAACATAGGAAAGGATCATTTGATAGGACAAAGGGCATCCTGAGGGAGTGGTTCAATGAGCCATGGGCATAATTGGTGCTAGTCATACAGAGATTTTTCACATGTGACATTAGACACAGTGTTGTGCATCTTTATCATATCAAACTACTCCAACATATTAAGGGAGAAGTAAAAATAAATTTACCATACTTCTTCTCCAAGAACTTGGTTACAATGATAGAGAACGTGAGAAATGAAATTAAAACCAAGGAAACACAAATCTACCACTAGGGGCTTATCAAAATTCTTGTGGAATATCAAATGAAAAACAAGGGTGTAGTGTGGAAATAAATTTTAGTTCAGCATCATTTTGTGGAACAAGTAATAGAGGAGAAGTTGAAACCAATTCATGAAACAAGAAGCATAATGAACTCTCATTTATATCCTAGGAAAATGTCCAAGAAACAAAAGGATACCATTACCACCTCTGCAAATAGGATTTACCTCATCAAGGCCTCATTCTAATCTGACCAAACAAGGTTAGGGATATGAGAAGTGATTCATTGAATACCAACAAATATGTTTGTTTAGGGGTCCTTGTTGGCCCTCGTTTTTTATCCAATTTTGCTTGATAAGTACAGTTAATTTCCCTTATATCTAACTATATACAATCCATATACACCTTATTTTGACCAATTTATGGATATTCGGGTATATAAATTATGTTTTGCAATTTTTAGATGTTTTTACGAAAAATGGATTTTAAGTGCATTTTTGGAAAAGACTAAAAATTCCCGTAATGGTTTCATTGAATTCATACTTGCAGGACATATGGGCATGAGATTAGCACATATTTAGAAATATTGGGAACCAAGGATGGACATGTGCCTATTGGTTTGGTCAAACCGAGCTCAAACAGGCCCGGTCAAAGCTGGTCAAACATGACCTGTCATTCAGAAAATCCCTAGGAAATAGGAAAAATTTAGTATTTGGTGGGATTTTCCAGATTTTGAGTGATTGGATGGATGATATCGACCAAGATAGATGGGATAAGGATATACATGTCTGTTAGAGACATTTTAGTCAAGTTTCTTTCATATTTTTATATTTAAGCCAAGAACATTGAAGGCATCGACATGTAGAATTTGTATGATTTCACTTTGATATTTCTGAACATTGTGAGTTAATTGAAGAAACCAGTTCTATATTATTTCTGTTGTTCAATCTGGTGAATGATTGATTGATTTCCAGGAGCTTAGAAGTACTTTCAGTGTGCGAGGCATGGGTGGAGGGCCCCCACACCGAACTAAGTGCACTTTTTGGTTAATTTAGTTGAAATTTCATAAACTAGTTTTGCTTCATGTTTAAATCATTTAATTAGATGTATGATGATATATTATGTTTGCTGATGAATCTTAATCTAAATTATAATATGAATATGAAAGGTCAAACCAGTGTTTAAGTTAAACTCTTCTTCTATCTAATCAGAGAATAGAAACTATAATTCATCTTCCTTGCTTTTGTTTAAAGTGAATTTCTGAATTTCCAGTTTTCATACAATGGTATTAATGATGAATGAAATTATAAATAAGGGCAACAAGGAAATCCTCAGTTAGGAGCCTCTTCTATTGTTCCTTTATGCATCTTAAGCTATTGTTCATTAGTGATTTTTTATTTATGTTCATGAAGTAGTATTGTAGAGAAGGTCAACCTAGCTCTCCTAAGTTAGGAGCTTCTTCTTTTGCTTATTACATATTGAATTAGAAATTATTTAGTTAAATTTTATATTTGTAATATGCATTTCCTTCAAATTCAATAATTCATCTTCTAAAAATTTACTGTAGTTGAAATCCATATATTTTGGACATGCTTCCAAGTTTTACAAACCCAGATTGATAATTAAATACTTGTGTTACTTTACCCAGTAAACTGACCCAACAGTCCTTGAGCAAGGAATGATAATAGGATAAAAGTTCTTGTTCTAGCTCCTCATGTTGTACCAAGCATTTTATGTGACTCCCTGGAAGACAAAGAGAATATCCTATTATTATGATGAAGTATGATCATGGCTTTACGAATTTTTTTGGAGTTTCTCATTCCTTTTAGCCATTGCAAACATGATTTTTGCTTCCAAAGGGTCTCTTCTTGTTTCTACTATTGCTCAAGTTGATTAATCGATTGTACTTCTTCCATAATAAAATCATATATGCCTCCATTATAAATAATATGTTGTTGTATCTACTACATGCATGACTCTAGAACCAGTTTCTCAACAGAGATATGACAAAACTCTTTTTTGTTCCATTTTTTGACTTTTGGCTTAAATTCCTTGAGCTTGAGTTGAAAGGTATGCATGCAATTCCAGCATTTAACCTACAATTCCTCCCACCGGTTTTTATATTTATCAAAAGAATCAGGGTCTTTTAACCATAAACTCTCAAATCTAAAGGGGTGATTGTGAGGAGTAGCTTTCAAATCCAATTCCAAACGAATTAGCTAGTGCTCTGAACCTATGCTTGGTAGAATGGAAGGTTCAACAAAGAGATCACATTCTAATAAGGCTTCAAGATCTAAAATCGGTCCAATCTACTAGCGACTTGGTGCTTTCCTCTTTTGTGATTATTCCATGTATAGATCCCATTTATAGTATTAAGGTCTGCCACCTAGAGATCATCAATAAGATCCACAAATTGTTGTGCCTTATGGTCGAGTCTCTTGATTATTCCCTTCTTTTCCCCCAACAATTTAATAAGGTTAAAGTCTTTGTCGACAATCTAGATCTCATCTTGATGGAGAGACCTAATTATTCAAATATCTGATAAGAAGGTCAATTTTTTGATGGGAATATGAAGGTCGTAAACAACTGTGAGGCACCCTGACTCCTTTTCTTCGACGTAATGAAACTAACTTGAAAGAATGCAAGGTAATGCAATCCAATCTTGAAAATTTACTTCAAGGGGGTTCCAAAGAATAGAAATACCTCTGGCACTCACTTTGGCATCCAAAGTGATCACTTAACAACCCTTCTAACATCTATCGACAATTACTTGTACATTTTCACTTGAGAATTTTGATTCCGATAACATGAAAATATATTGGTTTTCCTTTTTTATTCTATATCTAAGATATATCTTCTTACTTCGGCTATTGAGGATGCATATATTCCAAGAAATGATCTTCATTTAATAGAATGTTTGGAGGAGGAAAACACCTATTACAACACTGTCACCTAACCTGTATTCACTAGATGTTCCTCAAATTCTTGGATTGAAGCTTTGGTAGTTCATCTACACCTTTTCTTGAATTCCTCATGAATTTGGGATTTTCCTTCATCACTTTGAGTGTGTACTCCCAAACCATTGACACTCAATCCAAACTTTCCATCTATTCTCATTGCTTAGCTCTTCAATCTAAGATACATTTAGTAGTATTATGATTTATAGTGCTTTGGAATGGTGCCAAGGTTTTTATTTAGCCATTCCCTAAGAAAGCAAGATTTGTTCATCAATGCTTAGGATCTCAGTCTCCTCTTTTTCATCTATTTCTATTGTGTCTTGTGTGGGTGTTTTTTCCAAGTTTGGGATTTCCAGGGAAGATTCTGGATACTTCCTTCTTGGAGAGGATTTGGCCTAAGGTTATTCCACATTTGAGTCTAAGTTCATCAAATCTTCTAGCATCTCAATATCTTCTTCTAGATTTGAAAGCACCACATTTTCAGTGGGGATGGCTTTGGCTCCTGATTGAGCAAGTAGATTTGTGGGATTCCTCTTTCTAGCTGCAACTTTTTGAAACCCTTCATAATTTGTTTTTTGGGTCTCTTCTCGTAACACTACCTAGTTCAAGACAACACATGAAAGACACACGTACATAGTCCAAAGGTTGGCACCATGCTTTGTCATGATAGGAAATTTCAATGGACCTTGATAAAGGCTAGGATATATTCATGTATCACATTCTAGCATATGAGGTATATCAATCATTTATTTTAAGTTGTGAGACCTTAACAAAATATCTTATTGAGTTTCTAATTCCTTCAAGGATCTCTGGATGCCATCATTATTTAGGTAAAGAAAGAAACCTTACCCACACCAATGCCGCTAAGAATTGATCTTTTTTCAAGGTTGTATCTTTCCTCCCATAATCTCATGAAGAGGTCAGTGTTGTTCAAAAAATAGGAATTGTTTTCAAGTAAACGAACCTTATCTTATAAACTGGAGAATATTACCATAAAGAAGCCTTTGGCCCTAGTTCTCGATTAATTTGGCCTTCTTGTTACACAACATTTTGTCACCGTCCCTGCAATGCCTCGCCCCACATATTGGAGGGTCTTTCCTGTGACCTGTGAGTAGTGTCATACTCTGCAAATATTTTCTTTGCATCCTTCTACATAAGGACATGATTTCTCATGTTGAACATTTCCTCAGAAAGCACTCAAAAACCTATGTTTTGACAGTGGCGCAGGTAGCCAGTTCACCCCTTGTGCCAATGGGGAAGATTTGCACTAGGGCCCGCGCCAGATGGAGATCTGTCTCTTTGTTGTGCCCGCTCCAGCCTTTTTGGGAATGTTTTTTAACAAATTAGAGGTGGAAGTTTCCTTTAACCACCTTAGGAATGACTCATTGCAAGTGGTTAAACTCGATAAGCCATGGATCTCTTCCTATAGGAAATGGTTGATGGAACATTCTTTGAAGATAAGACTCCCCCCCCATGATTATAGGGATCCTAACCTCTCCTTCTCCCTCTTTATAAAAAAGCCTTCTCCCTTTACAAAAGCTAGCTGAACATATAGCCAAGAAGTTGAACTTGGAGAAGAGATATTATAGCTGAGTAATCGATATAAGAAGGTTGAACCAAGGAGGATCCCATAGAGAGAGCCCCGTCTGAATTCTCAAGGAGCTTTGTGAGACATGCTCCGCTAGAACCCTGTTGGAGGAGATCACAACGTTGAAGCCTGGTTGTACTCTTCCTTCTTTGAATTAATATACTCGACTATGGTATTGATTCCATCTCTGTGTTATGTTTATTTGACGCATTTGATTTAGTCTTCTTTGACTGACTGATAGTTAGGAATGCGAAATAGTATGTTGTGTATCATCTTCATTTCTTGTGTATGTGTAGGTATCCGAGCGTGAGAACGAGCGGACCATGATCTGTCGAATCAGGAGCGAGAGGCATCCATTCTCCCGGACAACACAACAACGCAGTACCTACGGTAAGTGATCTACCAAGTCTTTGTCCATTCTTAACTAGGAATTGATGTCATAGCATGTCTCGTTTGTGGCTAGACCCACTCTAGGGCTAGTGGGATCGCTTCTGTCCGCAGAGGGGATTTAACTCACCAACAAATTGGCGACTCCGCTGGGGATCAGTGTGAGTTTGTCTTTCATCCATTAGGTCTTCTTCTTGGTCTTTGCTTGCTTAGCTTTCCTTTTTTGGTTGTTTTGATGAGTCCAAGACCCTTGTTCAGCCCTAGAGGATCAGATCTGACCTCTGTTTTTCCAAAATTTTCATCTTTTTAAGGTTAGCTTGATTGGCGCGGTTTCTAGACTGACAGTCGCACCCACTGGCGCTTGTTTCCAGTTCATCACCCGCACCATCCCCTGTCTGGCGCGGATTACAGCCAGACAGTTGCGCCATTTCTTGTAGGTGCTAGGGTTTTCCCTGTTTTGGAGTTTTTGGTCAGTATTTGTTTTTCTGGGTGTTTTCTTGACTTGATTTGAGTGCTTTGAGATTGTTTGTGACTGTGAACAGCCTCCTCCCTTCGGTTGTTTTCCCATTTCTTGTCAACATCGTAGCCCTAGGATTTTCTAGTGCCTTTGTATGATGAGCCTCCTGTAGGAGCTTTGGTATTTTGTTTCACAATCACCTTCATTATTTGCTTGATTTCATTCAACTCCCTGGATCTATGTTGAGTGATTGCATTTGATGGAATGATTCTTCCCTCTTTCATTCGGTTTTGGTCACTCCAATCATAACTCACATTACTTGTATGGGCCTGTTTCGACATCTTTCTTTGATTTGAGAGATTGTGACATTGGTTTGAGTTCTTGTCTTGTTTGCTTTTGAGTTGTTTGGATTGTTTCACTTCGACTCTCGCATTGATATTCTAGAACTAGTGTGCAGGTTTATTTTTCATGTCATTTAGTGCACTCTTTGCTCTATTACATTGAAAAAAAAAAAATTGCTTGCATTCTTATTTTCATTGTGGAATTGGAAAATATTTCGCATAACTAGCATTGGGCATTCTAGGAGAGATTTCTCATTTTCATTAGCTTGAATTAGGTACTGTAGTGGATGTTTCTATGTGTTCTTATTATTTTCTATCGCTTGAAAACTCTTAACTTTCTCATAGATAGCTCTTCATCGAACGAAATGGTATTCTATGGCATGTACCTTGCATTTAGGGATTCGCGAGATTCAAAATTCAGTAGGACCTTGGAATTGAAACATAAATACAAGATCAACTTAAAATTTATTCAATTAACCTAAGGCAACATTGAAACCTAACGGAATATTTAGTGGTCTAAGTTAGAGACGTGTTCCGGCGTCTTTAAACTTAGCAGTTTTCGCTCTCCATCTGGCTTCAGACAACGCTAGTACGGACTTGTACTCCCCGTACTGTCGAGTATATAAAGGGAGACCCCTCTAGGTTGCAATCCTTTTATTCGTAGGAAGCCGAGTCTGCCGCCATGTAACCGTGATACACTGAACATAGCATTCGGGGAGACTACCTGCACATACGTCAAGTCCTTGGTTGATTTTTCTTTCATTTTATAACCAAGGTGTATATGGAAATTCACGGGGACCTAGTACACCATTTTACCTAGAATACCTGAGAAATCATTTTTGATCTTTACTGACTCCATAAATTTGAAAAGATCATCGAGCACTTGTCCTTTCGCGCTCATTTCAAACTGAAAGAGACTAGAGTCATATTTGACTATTTCTTGACTCTTAGAACATGAAACAACAATTTTTTGGTTTCAATTTGGTAAAATAAACTACCTACGATTACACACCCTTTAAAGTTTGATTACTTGGCCTATCTTTATTTGCCTTGGTTTTGAACCAAGATTCTCCCTTTTTGATCTTTTTCCCTTTTTTTTGTGTGCTAAAGTCACAGTGGCGAAACCATCGGTTTCATCTACTGGTAGTCCTTACACAGACGATTCATCTGAAACTTCACATACTTCTAGGTCTACCAAGCTTGAGCAGCCTGTCATCCCGTCAGAGTACCCCTTTGGAGAACCAGTTGAGTTCCATTGGCCTCTTTCCAACGCTTTGTTTGGGTTTGGGGTCGAGGAACATTTTCCCCCTCTCACATCGGGATCACCGTTTTTGGCTGCTATCATACCTCCTAGCCCCCGTACTCTTTTGCAAGATCTTATGGTGGATTCAGACATGGACTCGTCTGGTCCTAACGGTAGTGAGGGCATTACAATTTCTGATGAAGAATACCACCTTTTTCTAGAAGACATCCATCCAGACCCTGCTCAATCTTCACCATCGGTGTCGCTTCTAGTTGGATATAGGTCTTTGGGTCAGATTATAGCCAGTATTGCCTCCATGGCAACATCAACTCCGTCAAGGGGGCCGGTTCTCCCATCTTTAGGGATGTCGCCAACGAAACCTGTCTCGTCGACGCCTTTTTTTACATCTGTCCCCACTAGGCCTACTGTCTGTGTGGCTGCATCAGCATCGGTCGTCACCGCTCAGTAGTCAGGAGTTTCGGCCTCGGTAGAGACTTCGATTGCCATGGAAATCCCTAATGGCCTTTCTTTTGAGAGGTATCGACTGGTTGTTCAGCAGCAGAGCTCCCAGATTAATCATTCCTCTTAGGATCTCAATCGTCCTTATTTTTCTCATTATGGAGCAGATGGTACCCCGATTTATTCGCTTCCATTTCACTATGATGAGCACGAAAACCCTATATATTTGCCTGCTCCTGAGGCTTATTAGTACATTAATGGTTTTATACCTACCTTGCCTGTGCAACCTTCTAACCAACAAGGAAAACCCTTACAGGGACAACCTTTGGTTCAGCAAGGATACACTTTCGGCCCGCAAGGACAACCTTTCCAGGGACAACCTTCGGCCCAGCAAGGGTATGCGTACGACCCACAAGGGCAACCCTTATAGGGACAGCCTTCGGTCCAGCATGGATTGTTTTACGGCCCGCAAGGTCAGCCTTACAATCCTCAAGGTCAACCTTTACGAGCTTAGCCTCTAGTCCAACCAGGGCAACCTCAAGGACTAGTCGAGCAACTGGTATATCAACCCGGACCCTCATATAGTCCTAGGGGGAAAATCCATCCATCTTAACCTTTGGTGCACCCTCAATAGCCATATTTTCCAATTGGTCCAAATGTTGCACAGCCAGGGCCATCTTATGGTCCTACCACAGGTCAACCTGGTTATCAGGCACAACCTGGCCCACCCCAACAATCAAGCCAACCTGCTCAGCAGGGGAAACTTGGTGGCCCTCATCATTCAGTTCAACTTGTTCAACCAGGACAATCTGCACAGCCTGTTAATCTTGCTAAGCAACCGCTCTATTCTATGCCACAGCCAAATCAACCTGTGTGCCCGACCTTTTCAGCTCAGCAGGGCCCCACTTATCAACAGCCCATTCGACCCCAAGGCGATTATTTTCCTCAAGGTCAATATCGACCAGTTTACAACCCGCCTCAACGTTCTGCTTATTACCCTCAACCACCAGGCTATACTTATACTCCGCAGCAAAATCTCTACGCTGCTCAATCGGGACCCTCGTATACTCAGAATCAGTATCCTGGTTATCAACCCCCATATCCTGGTTCTCAGCCGCCATATCAACCGAATTATCTGGCTTATACCCCTTATGGTCAGAATCCTCCAGGACAAAACCAATGGGGACAGAGTTATACTCAACCAGGATGGAATATGGGTATGGGTCCTTATCGAGGACCTGTTATGCATTTTAACCCTCAACGTTTTCTCGCCACGTTGGAGTTACCGGATGTGTCCAAATTGACAAATGATCCCATTATTCATAATCCTTTTTGGCCTCCGGTTCCAACAAAGGTTCCAGGTGATTGTCCCAAGTTCGAGGGCAAGTTTGGAGAAGACCCCCAAGCACACGTCATGACATACCATTTATGGTGTTCTTCCAATTCTTGGGTGGATGACTTTGTCCGACTTCATCTTTTCCAACGCACTCTTACCGGTGATGCTGCTAAGTGGCATATCGAACTGGGTCGTGGTATCTTTCAAGATTCAACACTCTCGCTATGGAATTCCTGACTCATTTCCAGTGGCCTGTTCATTATGAAGCCGGGACGCATCTCCTAACATCCTTGAAATAGGACCGGGCTACCCATATCTCGGACCACATTCATGAATGGAGACGACATCGTCGCCTAATCAAGTTTAAAATTCCTGATCAGCTTCTTACTCATTGGTTCACTACCTCTTTTGTCAACCATATTGCAAAATACATCGCGATGGGGGAATGTGTAACCGAGGAACAAGCCATTGCTCATGCCCAATACCTTGATTTAGTGTACTCCTAATCGGGCATTTTGTATGACATCTTAACTGAAGCTCCATGACCTGGGACCTCCAAAGCACCAGCTACCCCATCAGTCGACGATGTTATTGGTTTCGTATCTCAGAATTCGCGTAAGTCTTCCAATGGGAAGCAGAAATCGAATTCTTCCAATACTTATGCTCCTCAGTCTACCCCAAATTCTGGTAAAACCTCAGAGGTCAACGCCGTTTAGGCCAATCCTGCGAATAAGACTTCCAAAGGGAAAAAGAAGGGCAAAGGCAAGGCCAAAGCCGATGCCCCGAAACTGGAATCGTCTAAACCTCGTGTTGATGATGGTTCACAGCGAAAGCCGAAGTATCCCTGTCTGATTTGTGAAGAGGATCACTACACTAAGGATTGTCCTCAACGATCCGAGGTTAGTCAATTGCTCAAAGGCGCTAAAGGAACTCTGGTGGTCCTTAAAGAACCTTTCCCATCTCAATAGACCTAGATGGTCGATCAATCGGCACCATCTGCATCATTTGTCTCTCAAGTATTCATGATGAACGGTTCTGCACCTGTTTCCATCGCTACTCGATAGAAAGATTATGCTGGCTCGCGGCAAGCAGCCGGGAAAGAGATCGCCGATGGTCCTCCTCCCCCACCTGCCTCTGATCCTCTTGATATTGAAAGGCCCAGTGCCGAACCCATTGTACGACCACCTTCTAAAGGTGTTCTCTGGAAATCTTCCTATAATCCTAACGCCCGTGCTGCTCATCATTACAATATTGTTGAGGATTTAGCACAGGCGCCATCCACGATGTCCGCATTGGAAGTCCTCCAGAGTTTTCCGTCTCAACAAAAGGCGTTATTATTTGCGATTGACAGTATCGATCCTGCTGATTCTAGTCTTCTCACTTTCAACTTAGAGAATTTCGTCCCCCGACTTCCGCACCAGATTGCGCTTGTCATACAAGTCGGTATTAACGGTCTCAATATCTATAGGGCCGTTGTGGACGAAGGTGCATCCACCTGTGTCATGTCATCTGCTTGCTGGAAGGCTATTGGCTCTCTAGCTCTCACTTCATCACCCAATGCCCTTGAGGCATTTGATGGAAGGGAATCAAAACCCTTGGGTGTTCTCGCTAGCTTACTGATCACGTTACAAGGAAAGACAGTTAACGTTGAAGTAGAAGTCATTGATGCCAAACTTAATTACAATCTTCTACTCGGTCACAGTTGGACTCACGCTATGCTGTGCGTTCTTTCCACCCTCTTTTGACTTCTAAAGTTTCCTCACGAGGGAAAAATAATCACTGTCGATCAGTTGTCATTCTTTATCTCATCTTCCGAGAACAACGTGCCCTACGTGGATCAGATTCCTAATCCCCCTGACAGTATAGGGCCGGGTATTTTGAAAGATCCCGCTGTCATGGGTATTTTTCCCTTTCCGCCACCAAATATCGTTCAAGTCAATATGGTCTCTCGGTCAAATGACCCTTGGATCGTCCCTTTACCTGAACAGGTTGATTCATTTGGGGATTCCATGTCGCTTATTCCATTCGAAATCAATTATTGTGAGCTTACAGCTACATCCGGTTCTCCCCCTTCTGAAGGTGCTCCTTTGAGCATGGTTCTTGACGTTTATTCTCAATCCCCCTGGCTCAAAGATGTCGATTCGCAAGATCCTCTGAAAGAAGTGTTTCCATCCAATGAAGCTATTATGGAAACCATGTCTCTCAAAGATCTACCGTGGAGCGATGGGCATCATTGTTCCTCATTTATTCCCTGCCTTGGGACCATGTCTAAATTTCTTGAGTGTTTTTCATCCTTCTTCACCACTTCAAATGCCTATCTTGACTCATGAAGTCTTCATAGAAGGTAACTTGGGTAACATCACTCAAACGATGCCTATCGAAATTTCCGTGAAACCGAGAATTGTCGAGAACATCCATGTGGGAGTCACTTGCTCTTCCGAGGAAGTCCAAGTGTACACTAGCCTTTTTCGCGAATTCGGTGATGTTTTCGCTTGGTCTTACAAAGAGATGTCTGGTATTGATCCTAGTATTGTGGTGCACGAGATTCCCACCTACCCAGGTGCGAAGCCTGTGCGCCAATGTCTGCGTCCAGTGCATCCTTGGAAAGCTGCCGCCATAAAAGCTGAAGTTGAAAAACTTCTCAATGCGGGTTTCATTTATCTGATTCCTCTGACAAAATGGGTATCCAATATTGTTCCTGTGGATACGAAGCAGGGAGAAATTCATGTCTATGTTGATTACTGCGATATTAATCGGGCCTATCCTAAAGATAACTATCCCACCCCTTTCATCGATCAGATCATTGAAGATTTTGTAGGGAGTGAGATTTTTTCCCTTATGAATGGTTTTTCTGGCTATAATCAGATCAAAATTCTCCTGTCCGATCAACACAAGACCGCTTTTATCTATCCGTGGGGAACATTCGCATATAAGAAACTCCCTTTCGAGTTGAAAAATGCTGGAGCTACGTTCCAACGTGCGATGTCTTATGCCTTTCACGATATTTTTCATATTGTTCAACCATACCTGGATGACTTTCTGGCTCATTTAGCTGCATGAAAAGACCACCCAGATCATCTCCTCCAGATCTTTCTTCGTTGTAGACGTTACAACATTCGGCTCAAACCGCATAAATGCGTCTTCTGCATCGATTCTGGTAGACTTTTAGGCTTTATCGTATCTAAAGATGGAATTCGCCTTGACCCGCTGAAGGTTGAGGCTATTGTTAATCTTCCCTCCCCATCCTCATTGCACTAGCTCCAAAGTATCTAAGGGAAAGCGAACTTCTTACGTCGTTTTATCCCAAACTACGCCGAAGTAGCTAAAGGATTCACACGAATTTTAAAGCAAGACGTCCCTTTCTGTTGGGATGAGATTGCTCAATAGTATTTTGATAGGCTTAAGATCTTGCTCATCAACGCTCCCCTATTACGTCCTCTGAATTACCATCGCGATTTCACCCTTTATCTTGTTGCCGCCCTCAACACGATCACCATGGTTTTCGTTCAAGATGATGATGACGGTAACGAGCATGTCATTTAATACTTGTCTCGGAACCTTCTCGACTCTGAAACACGTTATGCACATGTCGAGAAGTTAGCATTGGCTGCGGTCTAGGCCGTCTAGCGTTTTCGTCACTACATTCTTTTACGCACGGTGACCGTGATTTCTGACTGTAACCCCATGACTTGTATTCTGTCCTGGCAGTTGCTGGGGGGGAAATACTCGAAGTGGATCATTATCCTCCAAGAGTTTGATTTGGATTTCACTACAACCAAATTGAATAAATCACTTGTCTTTGCTGATTTGATTTGTTCTCTCCCCGCCAACTTTGCTCCTTCTCAATCCGAGGATCATATTCTAGACGAAACCCTTTTTCTGATTAGCACCCTCAATCCGTGGTACGATGATATCATAATGTACCTCTAGACCTCTACTTTCAGGTCCGAGTTGATGAAGGATGTCCAACGCCGCATTCGGCATCAGTCGCAACCCTATCGTATTGTCAGAGATACCCTTTATCATGTTGGAGTCAATTCTGTGCTTCGCCGATGTCTGACCCTTGAGGAGGCTAAGAAAGTTTTAAATTACTGCCACAGTGGCACTTGTGGTGGTCACATATCTGGTTATGCCACTGCACAGAAGATCCTTCGTGCTAGCTATTTCTGGCTGTCCATTTTCAAAGACTGCATTGTCGTAGTGCGCAAATGTCCTGAATGTCAGATATATCAATGCAAGATGCGTGTGCCACCGGTTCCTTTACATCTTGTCATTACCGTGGGTCCTTTTTCCAAATGGGGCATCAATTTTATGATGTGTAACCCTCATTCGGCCGGGGGGCATGCCTATATTATCGTTTCCATCAATTATTTCACGAAATGGGCCGAAGTAATGGCTACACTGGCTGCGGATGGTAAGACAGTGGCACAATTCATTTTCAATCATGTTATTACTCGGTTTGGTGTTCCTCAGGCCATCGTCACTGATCACGGTTATCATTTTTGGGATTATATGATGGCAGAGCTGACATCTGAGTTGGGCCTGTGTCACGACAGCTCAACGCCTTATTATCCTCAAGCTAATGGCCAAGTTGAAGCCGTCAACAAAGTCCTTGTTACAATGCTTCAACGAAAAATTAGGATCCATAAACCAAATTGGCATCTCATGTTGTTCTTGGCTCTTTGGGCTTACAAAACATCAATTAAGAGTGTAATCGGATTTACCCCGTTTCAGTTGGTATACGGTCTGGAAGCCACTCTTCCGATTGAATGTGAAATCCCTTCACTCAAAATAGCTGTGGAATTATTGCCTGATACTTCGCCTGAAGAAGAACGCCTCCTCTACTTAGAGAGAATGGACGAAACTCGTCGCTTAGCTGCTTTGTTCATCGAAGCACAGAAGAAGTGAGTCAAAGCCCATTTTGACCAAACAATTTCCCCTCGTTCTTTCATCGAAGGTGATCTCGTTCTCTTATACGACCGAGCTCATGACAAGCTGGGGGTAGGCAAATTCCAACCCATGTGGCATGGGCCCTACATCATTAAATGTGTGTTACAAAATGGGGCTTATGAGCTCATTGATTATGAAGGTTATCCTTTATTGCAACCCAAAAATGGGTTGTACCTCAAAAAGTATTATGCTTGAGTCATTCATGCATGATATGTGTACATTGGTGATTTTTTCATTTTTGTGCATGTTTTGGTTTGATGTGCTTTGTGAGATTTTTTTTCTTATTGGGTCTTGTTTGTTGTGTAGATGTCCATTTCCCCTTATCTCGGTTTCGCGGATGGTGCTTCCCACAATACCAGGAACTTGTCTTTGGCAACCAAGGTAATTTACGATCCTGTTGGTGAGTTGATTAACTTACAAGGTATTTGTATAGGACCAACTACAAACAATGTCGCTGAATATAGTGCAGTTTTGGAACTATTAACTGAGGCAGTTAACCTTGGCATACACGCATTTCTTGTGAATTTGGATTTGCATCTTGTTGTTCTTCAACTTAATGGTCATTATTCAGTTTGAAACCCATGCATTTTGAGATTGTATTTGCGTATTCGTTTACTTGAAAGGAATTTTGATTTTATTACATATCAACATATACCAAGATGAATGAACACATTAACAGATGCAATAGCTAACATTGTGCTAGATAGACATTTGCACAATTTATAAAAACATCATCATATGTAAATAGACCCATGTAGAATATATATATATATATATATATATATATATATATATATATATATCGTTTGTTTGCAACGTGTGCATCATATAAAACCCAAAAAATAATATATGTTTGTTTCAATTACATCGTGAGACAACATGTCTCTCAAAATGTGCGGAAATAAAGCCTAAGTGCCCAATCGACATGGTGCTCATGATAGCACGTCATCGCCCGTACCAACCGCCTCAACAAGCGGTGGATACGACTCGACACCCCTACAGTGTGCCTCTGAGAGGCCCGAGGAAAATCATCAAAATGAGCATAGTCTGGAATCCCACGGGTGATCCACTCCAGGTTCTGTACTATCTCCTCGTCAATACCCTCACCCTGAGGATCAAAGTCACGAGTTCGCTTGGCTATTGGCGACATACCTGTAGGACGATATGGGCCGACATCTGCATACATATAGAGTAACTGTCAGAATATGCATATATACTAAAAAATCATAAAAATCATGAAAATAAAAAAATGAGTCTCACCTAGCTCTTCTTCCCAATCCTCTCCCTCCGAGAGCGGGAGGTCTAGATCTCTGGTGAAATCTGTGCCGACGTAGGGCCAGTCCTCCACGACAATCAGTTGTCGTTGGAGCCAATCAAAAAAATTTGGCCTCCAGGACATCTGTTGGCCACCCCCTGCTCTAGGCATTAGTGTGGTCCATCAGGCCATCCGTGGCTCTGTGGGTGGTGGCATCGGGACAATAACCTCCTGACGCTGGAATATGGGTAATCGTTCTAAGAAGAACGATACCAGAATCGATTCGTACCCAATATACTTTATTTTGGTCTTCTTGCACTTAGTGAGCTGCCGTTTGATGTTGATAGTCACAGCTTCGGCCCAGTTGAAGATGGTCGGGTTCATGCACTCTGAGGCAAGAAGTAGTTGTGTCTTCGTGGCCTCATGCAGTGCCTGCGATCCAGCAGCACGCGTGATAGTGTGTAGCACTACTCTCAGTGCCAGATCAGGGACGGTTTGGATATCCACTTTGCCACTCCCTGTTCCTTTTCGTGCCCCTCGGCACACCCTCTCAATTACCATTCCCATGCTTTCCCCGGAAGGACGGGTACCGGTCAAGATAGGTACTGCACCTCTATGCGACAATCCAATGATGAAATATACATCTGAGACTTTGAGTTCAAGCTCTTGATCCCGAAGTAAAAACTTTTCCTGATCTTCATCCCAAATGCCTATTAGATATTGAAGCAATTTGGGCTGAGCCTGGAGACATGGTGTCAGGAAGAACTTCTTGAGCCCACAATTCCTGAGGGCATTCATTCATTATTCATTTTCCATTGCTTGTTCATTCTCCTCACTGTGTTCTCTCTCTTTCCACTCGATAACCATATTTTTTCTTTTGTACCTGCATGAAATGATCATAGGAACATTGTAAGCCCCCTTGGGTATTAAAATTTGCAATCAATTGGTTGCATTCTCTTAAATTTAAAGTGGATTTTGAGTTGCGCGGTTGGCGCGACGCCTGTGTAAAAAAGGGTCTATTGGTGCGGGTCTGTGCTCAAAACCCATGCCAACCGCGATGCCCTAGTTTTTAAAAAATCCTCCCCTAAGGGACCCAAAATGACAACTAAATTCAATAAAATGTAGCTCAAAACATGGCAAATGATGTTGGCTCCTACCTGAAGCTGACGAAATCCGGATTGGTCCACTAGTTTGCTTGCACTCGTCGTCGCAAGATCACAAGGTAAATGGACCATTGTTGCTCCACAAAGAGGTAAAAGTGAAAAGTAAATAGCTTTTACCATTTAGGGTCTTTTATAACTTTTCAAAATCTAAAATTAGGTTTTAAAACATATTTGTTGATTATTTTCATATTATTTTCGAGGAATACGTTTTACACACGTCTTTTTGTGCAGCGACAGGTTTTCGCATGGTTTTGACGAAGAACGAGTTGTATTTTATACTTTTTAGGACTCAGTAAAATCACGAAAAATTCACTACTGGAGTCATCTTTCAGCTCTTTTTTGACTCTCTAAAACTGAAAATATCACCAAGTCGCTTGTCGTTTTGAACTCGTTAAGTTGGTTGCGAAACGATATCTACCCAGTATACGTTTACCCCTTTTTCGGGCTGGGATAGATTATTTACAAAAAAAGAATACCTTAGCCGATCGTGACTAAGAGGTTCTCTTGGACACAGTTTTCTACCTTTTCGGATCTGAGGGACTATTTACGAAAAGGGATTATTGGATTTTTATTTTCCGCCTTCTTTTCAAACTCTCTAAACATGAAAATATGCCGACTTCTTCCTTTTTTAGACTCGTTAAAATTGATGACATTGGACTCCGTCGTGATGAAATTACTCGAGTTCCTCCTTCCTAGGGCTCGTAAAATGCACTAGGTTGGATTTGTCTGAAGGACAAACTTACATCGCAGGCACATGCTATCCCCTTCAAGCTTGTTTTCAAAAATAATTGGGGTACTTGCCATAAATGGTGGGGGAAAATGGAACTGAGATTGTAGTCGTGTTGGTAGTATGTCGCTCTTGAACATGGCACTTTTCTGCATTTGTGTCAGGTTGGGGATATCTCACTTCGTCATTTGTTTGCCTCCATGGGTTTGGGTAATCATTTTTGACCTCTCATCTGCTCTTTGCCACGTCACCATGACCTCAGATCCCTTGATGTCAAATACTGCCAAATCCAGTGTCATGCCGCCAATATGTTCAAGAGAAGTTTGCCTTTGAAGTTTTCAACCTCCCTCTGATTCTCTGTTGGTAATGATTCAAAAATATCATATTCATCTGTATCGTGTCGATGACGTGGGAAACATTATGGCCCACCTTTGATCAAGGTCCCTTCTTGTGGACTCCAGCTCATTATCGAGGAAGTTGACCTAGAGACTCCCTTCAGGTACCTTGGAGCCTGCATGCCTCAATGGCAGGTTCTTCGCATTCGACGTAAGGTTTACATCATTGGCCTTTGATCGACTGATTCTGCGAGTGTTCGACGTTAGATCATTGTTCACACTCTGTGGATTGTACCTTTCGTACCTTGAGAGCCATTGTCATTATTGGTGGTTTCTCTCGCATCTGTTAACAGCTTTCATCATTGGCTGGTAATCAGATAATTTTCTTGCATTTTTGACTTCAGCTCACATATTCGCATGCTTGAATTTGTACTTTTTTTGGATTGAGATGGAGCGCAAGACCCTGGGTTTTGTCTGATGAAATCCAGGCTGCAGGTTCTTTGTGGATTACTATGACTTATTACATGACTCTTCTGATTGGATGGCTGCAACCATACCTGAGTCTATTTATTGATCCCTACTGCTGGATGGCTGTGTCCATACCTCAGATCTCATTGTTTATATACTCTATTATGGATGGCTGCGCCCACGCCACATGTCATGTATCAGACGTATAAGTTGTACTTGTACTTGCAGGTCTTCTGACTGTAGTGTTCGGGTTGGACGCGTTCTCATAAAGCATTTCACCCCTCCCTCTCTCTCGGACCTCATGCTTTAGGGGGCATATGTTACACAGCATTTTGTCACCATCCTTGCAATCCCTCACCCTGCAGATTGGAGGGTCTTTCCTGTGACCTATGAGCAGTTTCATACTCTACAAATACCTTCTTTGCATCCTTCTGCATAAGGACATGATTTCTCCAGTTGAACATTTCCTCAGAAAGCACTCAAAAACATATGTTTTGACAGTGGCGCGGGTAGCCAGTTCACCCCTCGCGCCAATGGGGAAGATTTGCACTAGGGCCTACGCCAATTGGTGCTCTGTCTTTTTGTTGTGCCTGTGCCAACCTTTTTGGGAATGTTTTTTAACAAATTAGAGGCGGAATTTTCCTTTAACCACCTCAGGAATGACTCATTGCAAGTGGTTAAACTCGATAAGCCACATATATCTTCCTTTAGGAAATGGTTGATGGAACATTCTTTGAATATAGGACTCCCCCCTATGATTATAGGGATCCTAACCTCTCCTTCTCCCTCTATATAAACAAGCCTTCTCCCTTCACAAAAGCTAGCTGAACATATAGCCAAGAAGATGAACTTGGAGAAGAGATATTATAGCTGAGTAATTGCTATAGAGAAGGTTGAACCAAGGAGGATCCCGTAGAGAGAGCCCCGTTTGAATTACCGACGAGCTTTGTGAGACGTGCTCCGCTGGAACCCTGCTGGAGGAGATCGCAACGTCGAAGCCTGGTTGTACTCTTCCTTCTTTGAATTAATATACTCGACTATGGTATTGATTCCATCTTTGTGTTATGTTTATTTGACGCATTTGATTTAGTCTTCTTCGACTAACTGATAGTTAGGAATGCGGAATAATATGTTGTGTATCGTCTTCGTTTCTTGTGTATGTGCAGGTATCTGGGTGAGAGAACGAGCGGATCGTGATCTGTCGAATCAGGAGCGAGAGGCAACCATTCTCCCGAAAAACACAACAGCGCAGGACCTATGGTAAGTGATCTACCAAGTCTTTGTCCATTATTAACTAGGAATTGATGTCATAGCGTGTCTCGTTTGTGGCTAGACCCACTCTAGGGCTAGTGGGATCGCCTTTGTCCACAGAGGGGATTTACCTCACCAACACTTCTAGTTTCCATTTGTTGTAGATCCATTTTACCAAATCCTTCTCGGAATGTCATATCCCAATAAAGGTATAGATGAGGACATAATATTTCATACATTGTCTATATCCTTCCAATTTGTTGGGAAGAACCTCATTTTTAGGGTTTGTTGTTGCTCTAGGAAAGCATCTTCTCTCGAAATGAGATTTCCATTATGCTCCAAGGATCATAGTCTCACAGGTATTACCTTTTCCATTTTTAGCCTCAGTACCTCCAACATTTGACTAGTTTTCACGAGTCACTTCTTTTTTGTAGGAGGGGCTCACACCCCTCCCCACATGGGCACTGGGCACTCATCAAGTAAAAATCAAAATAAAATGAAGTGATAGTATCCAAATCTAAAACATCTCCTTCAACTATAAACATTATATTTATATGTTTATGATCCTAAAAAAAATGCATTTACAATCGTTCATTCAAGCACCCAACAATTTTCAAGAACTTGTAAAATATTAACATATACAAGCTTCAATAAACATGCAAGTATATAAGATCCACACCAAATGTGTAAAATTCAGTAAAATCTATAATTTTCAAGCTATATACACAATACACATCCCAATTGAAGAGTGAACTTTGTATTATATATCCCCAATGCATCGAGTAAAGCTTGTATAGAGCCTATCCATTACATGATAATCTTTAATATACACAAACTACCCACATGAGTCCGTAATTTTTTTTTTTAAGACAATTTTTTATGAAATAGGGCGTCATAATGCTTGCCAATCATGAAAGTAAAACAAATTATAAATCTTCTTATTTTTTTATATTTTTGGGGTTATAAAAGATATCTAAAATGAAGTGGATTTTTTAAATTTAGTTATTTTTATTTTCATAAGTTCTAAAGTTTTTTAAGATTATTTAGAAAATATTTAAAATTTCAAAGTGACTATTTTTTGTTTGCTAGCATGTTCATGGCTTGCAAGACTAATCTATGATCTAAGAAAACATGATGCATGAACATCTAAGCCATCAAAATCACTTAGGGATCACACCTAACCAGAGCCACACCAACCCTTAACATGGCTAGATTTTAAGTGTCTCCTCCTCACTACCACAGAACCTTGAACTTACATTTCCATATAAAGAACAAAGCCATTCGAAACCAATTGTGCTAACAATGTTTGACAAAATTTCAAGTTATTGTTACACACTATCATTGGAATATTTTATGCTTCTCATGTTAAAAATTTACAAAAATAAATGGTGGCATATCCACCTTAGATTATTATAAAGGTCCATCGCTCCTTAGGTTATCGCTCTACTAATGCCATCGACTCCATGTCTATGTGTATTTGTATTTAGTTAAACTAATTAACCAAAAACACATAGATTAATAAAGGTTATATGTTTAACTGGCATACATTGTAAAAATAGTAATTAGTTTCTTAAGTGATCTATTATTTCCCTAAAGTCTTACTTGCATTTCTTAGTACAAAAGAAGCAAACCTACATTGGAAGACCTATATTACTAAAGAGAGTTGATTTTATTGTCAATATAGAGTAATAATTATGCATTCTCTTGGATTTTACTCACTAATAACTTCATGTCACCCATTAAGCTCATATAATAGGACCAAAATTTAAAGAACTTTGTACAAATGAAGATAGTTATTGTCATGAACATAAGTATGCAATAACATGAATAATAATAAACTCATAATTAAATAATAACTTACACTTAATAAAGAGACATATGAATAAACATGTCCCAACTAAAAGACACGAGACTTAATGAAAGGGAATTCCTACATAGTATTTATAATGGGGCCCTAATTTGTAATTTATGCCATATATTCACTCACACATTTTATATTATTATTTTATCCTTGATCGATATCTTTATTTTCCAAAATATATTGGATTAGTAGTTCGCGAGACATCTGGTACTAGTGTCAAGTTTCTAATCTCAACCATTAGCCATATAGGCTATTAGCCACATCAAAAATATTTCAAAATTTCTCAGCCTCTAGCCCTTGACCAATACTCACCCTTAGCCTTTTACAATTCATGTATTTTGGTGAAAGAAAGCTTTGTCCATTGAAAATTTTAAAAGTAACAATCAATGTAGATTGTACATCTAATGTATCCATGTTCTTACACTAGTATTGTTGTACAATGTATAGCCATGGTCAAATTAACTTGAATGTTTTGTTGATATCCAATGTCATACGATTTTAATTGCTAATAAGAAAACAAATCCACATGATTTTTATAGTAAATTGTTTTGGCCATAAAAATCCACCACCACCATTTCACAGACTTTGTCGTGCAGTTGTTCATACACCAAATCACAAAATTGTGTGTTTTTTACTACCCAAACCTTATCACATACATAAATTGAAATATGTATATTGTTTCTGATTTCAGACTTCTGTGATCTCTGTTTTGTGATGATATTGTTTCCAGATCCATCGCATTGGGTGGGTCTAATTCTTTCATCGATGTTTCGAACCAGCTACCGAGGTTCATCATCAGGATAAGATTGAGTGAGAGAAGCTGATCTCCATAATGATGAATAAATAATTTAAAAGTTTATTGAATTATTTTAGAGTCAACAATTTTAATTATATTGATTTATTTTAAAAATTAATTGTTTCTAAATAAGTATTAATTTTCTTATGTTTGTTTGAATTATGATGTTATTTTTTATATTATGCCTATATTAAACTCCATTTATTACATATATATTTGATTTAAGTTATGAAGGTGCTTTTAATTTTTATAACTTTTAAATTATTATAACTTTTAAATTTATTAAATATCTAATAATTATTTAGATGATTAATGTTAAGATGTTATACTTATTATGCCTTTGTATTAGAGATTATTTGTTTATTTATGTTGTAGAGGCTTTTTGTTTATTTATGTTATATGATAATTGGGTTACAGATTAAAGAGATGTTTATGTTCTACTTAATTTTATTATAGGGATACAATTTTATGTAAAATATATAATAGGTTTTTAGATTAAAATTTTTATTATTACTAGAAAATTTAATAAGTGTAGATTTTATTAATTTTGGTTTAATTTTTAATTTGATCTAAAATGGAATGTAAGTGATTTTAAAGGAAAAGAGAGTTAAGTGTTTTTTAAGGAAAGGGGTAGGAGTAAGGATTTTTCGGATTGGAATGAAAAAATTGTTAATTATTTAAGAGAAAAAAAGTTAATTAATAGGGAAAATGTATTGTTAAATTTTTTTATTAATTTTTATGTTTTAAAGGGAGTTATTTTAGAAATTAATGTGGAGATCCAATTCTCACTGATATTCCATCCTTCGTCTCGGTTCAGGTTACAAGGATGTTTATTAATTTCCAAAGCCTCCCTAAATATATATTGGTATTTTGTCTTATAAGTCTAAACTTCATACAAATTATTGTATAACTACCCTCTTAATACCCTATGAAAAATATTTTGTTAAGAAAAATATCAAAGAAATTGGAAACATTGATTTTACACTAAAATCACTAAGTTTATTGGCATTACTTCATTATAAGTGATTTTATTGGCATTACTTCATTAGACTTATAATAGTCCAAGAAACAAATATTATCAAAGTATCCCAAATTTTCACCATATCTATTGCTCAAAGTGATTAATAACACTAAGGTTGTATGGTCTATGCAATGTTTAGAAAAAGATATACATTACTTTAAATTATATGAACTAATACAGTATTATACGTAATTATCACAAAGGAAATATTTTTATTTTAATCCAAGTCCATAATTATCATAAAAAAGTTTCGAGCTAAAATTTCATCATCGTATATGGTTAGCCACCAATCTAAAAGTCAAGGTGCTATGGTTGAACACGTCATATTAGAGGCTCTCATAAAAGGGTGCTGTTTTTTTAAAAGAAAGAATATATAAAAGGTTAGAGCTATAATTTTACAAGCCATCAATCTAAAAGTGATTTTTTTTTTTTTAAAGACGAAATATATAAGAGGTTGGAGCTAGAATTTCACTGGCCACCAATTAAAAGTTAATGTACAAAGGTTAAACACATCATATTAAAGGCTCTCATAAAAAGATGTTTTTTCTTAATAAATGAATATATAAAAGTAATTTAAAAATGTATTTTTAAAATTAAATAAAAAAGTTAACTAAGTTGTTAATCTAAGTTGTTATTGATGATTTCAGTGACCGGGATGGAAAATATTCTTGAAGATGCCATAGGATGATTACAAGTGATTACAATTCTTGTTTAAGATGTCAAGACACAAATGAAGTGTCAATCATGTATCTTGATGATCATAATGGAAGACTACCATATCTGTGCACTATCTTAAGGACATCTGACCTAATGACCCTATGTTGAAGAAGGCAAGGACATGATGATGGTGACCCTATGTTGAAGAAGGCTAAGGCATGACTATGAAGACAATCAACGAAGAAATCAAACCATGAGGCTCTACACTCAAAGACATTCTTCCCTGCCTCCATTTCTGCACTCATCAATAATCATTCACATTAAAAAATATATTTTGCTACCTTAGAGGAAAAATTCCTTAATGAAACCTACACCATATTGAAGAGCATAATTTTTCCTTTTCAACGAGCCCTTACCCCGAAACTCCAAACGGTTGACGAGATATTAAATTTTTAAGTTAAGAAAAATATAATTAATTCTGGGCCGACCTAAGCCTACCTGTATATGTCGGCCTCACTACCAAGGGACGTGTCTTTTTGTTTATGATCAAAACCAGTATATATATGACATCCAGACTTGACATTCCATCATCCAATTTCGGTGAAAAATATAGAATTCAGATTAGAAGCACAGAGGCCGAGGACATTAAGGATAACACTGTTGGGAAATTCTTTGTTGAGGTATCCTCTCCAGCTCAGACTACATTGCAACTCGGTGTCATATGAGTATACTTTTGAAGCACTACATCTCAGACCAGATCACAATCTTGTGAACAATTTCTTGGAGGCTCAAATCAATAACAAACCTGTGGACAACTGTTTGACCTCACCTCGACTCTGTGGCAAGGACTACAAAACTGTGATAACTGTAGAAGCCCAGAATAAGTGTTGTACAATGATCTCTTAGTGCAACAAACTCGTGACAAGTCTTGTGGAAGGACTACATCCTCAGACTTAGCATCTCACCTCAACTCGATTTATTGAGCAGTTTTATGAAGCTCGGATAATTCTTATGGAGGTCAGACCTGTGGTTACCAAGAGGCTCGGACTTGTTGCAGTCTTGGAACTTGTGACAACGACCTTTGGATTATTTGTAGTGATTATAACATAAACCACTTATGGAGAAGCTGCAAGCTTCAAGACAGTCCTTTAAATAGCTTGGACCTTACCTCAGCATCTCTGTTCTGTGTGGACAGTCACCATTATAGCCTAGAACAATGGAAAATTACTACTACAAAGGCTTAGACCTAGTAGCAGTCTCTCAGTGAAGGTTTGAATCTGTAGAGAGGTGGTTGGACAATTGTTTGTGGAGCTCATTTCTTTGGACTTGGTTGAAGGACAAAATTATATCGGTGGTTTTGGGCATCATATTTGGAGTAGTGATCATCACATTTGGAGCAGTGATCATCATATTTGGAGCAGTGATTGAAAACCACATTTGTAGACCTTTTGAAGGCTTTCTTAAGTCTTGTTGAAGGAGCATTGATGAATTAAGAAGTTTGGAGCATCTCTAGTATTGTTGAAGATCCATTGAAGACAGTGGTTGGCAGTTCTTTGAAGCAGTCTAGACAGCTGGAGGATTGAAAAACATTGTGAAGCACTTGGAGGACTATTTGGTGTAGACCTTGAGCAACTTATTGAAGACATCATTGTGAAGAAGTTGTTGAGCCATTGCAGAAAAGCTGACTTGGAGGCATTTTTGGAGGACATGATGTATTGTTGAAAAGCCATCATGAGGTAACCTTGGAGAAATTGTTTGGGTACGATGAAGAGCAATGGTGACACCTTCTAAGAAGAAAATGTTGTCATTGATGATGTGATGTGTAGATTACAGTGAAGAGTAAGCTGAAGATTTTTAGGGCTCGTTGAAGAAGACATTGGGAGTTGTAAATATAACCAAATATATATTGATGAAATGAAGCAGGAGGTTGGAGCCTCATAGAGACAAGTTTGGTGCCTTGGAAGATAGGGTTGGAGCCCTAGAGGATAGGAGTCCTCAAGAGACCAAGTTGGAGCCTGTACCAGAGATAGGGTTGGAGCCCTTGAGGTTGGTGCCTTGGAAGATAGGGTTGGAGCCCTTGAGGTTGGTGCCTCAGAATTGACAAGGTTGGAGCCTTGGAAGTCCAAGTCGGTGCTTGGAAAAATACAGGTTGGAGCCTGGGAAATTGAAGATTGGTGTCTTCATCTAAGGTTGGAGCCCTACATATATTATACTTGATTTATTGTAAAGAAGAAATTAATAAAAGCATTTATTCTTATTGTTCATTTTGTGTTCTAAATATAAGTGATCTAACTGGTAAAATTAACAACTGAAAAGAAATACTGATTCACCCCCCTCTTAGTATTTCCAACAATTGGTATTAGAGTCAGTACCTTCACTCAAAGCCTAACAGCTTGAAGGATGATCATTAGAACACAAATGGCAAAGCCAAGGAAGAAAGTCTCCAATCCTCCTAAAGATGTGTCTTCCTCAACCAATGAAATTGAAGCAAATCAATTTGTGAAGGCTCCATTGTTCAATGGAAATTTTGATATATGGGTGGCAACAATGAGGAATTTCTTGAAGATTCAAGGAATTGAAGTTTGGAAATCAGTGATTACTAATGACACGATGGATGAAGAATCCAAGGAGTACAATACAAGAGCAATGAAGGCAATTTTGAATAGGTTACCAAATTCTGTGAAGGCCAATTTTGAAAAATGTCTGTCAGCAAAAGTCATGTGGGACAAACTTCATGATCTTCACTCAAAAGGAGCGTTGACAATGATCTCTAGTCAAGAAGATGATGGAAAACAAGAAAGAAGTCCATAATCCGTCAAGGAAGCTGGAGATAAAAGAGATGACAACAAGGCTAAAGAAGACCTAGAAGATGAAGAGAACAAAGAAGACTTTGAAGAAGATCTCTTGAATAAACTTATGGCTTCCATGGAAGAGATTAACAGTTTGAAAAATGAAAATGAGGAACTTAAGAAGAAAGCGCAAGATGATAACCAAGACAAGACAAGGAAGGAATTTGACTTTGTCAAGCTTCAAGTAAAAGAAAGAGATGAGGAGCTCGCTAAACTTAAAGAGGAATTCCATCAAAATAAAAGAAAGCATAATGAAGAAGTCATATCTATGACAAATCAATTGGATAAGGCAAATAAAAGGGAAGAAACTTTTTCAAGCCACCTTGAACAAAGACTTAAGAGCTTGAACTATCTTGAAACAGAGATTGGTCAATACAAGGAAGAGGTCTCCTCTCATAGATCTCAACTAGAAGAAGCAAGGAAACAAGCGCAAGAAGTTGAGAAGGTGATGGAAACTTTGGCATTCATAGAAAGACAAGTTAATGAAGCGGAAAAGGAGAGAAAAACCATGATATGCCAACTAGACGAAAAGGATGAAGAAATCTTGAAACTAAAATCAGACATCAATCTTCTCAAGGCCAAAACATGTGAAGCTACAAGAATAAAAGAAGAAATGGAGAGCAGTCTAGCAAAGAAGAATGAAGTCGTCTTCATAATAAAATCAAATATCATCTCCCTTAACATCGAAGCATATGAAGCAACAAGGATGATGGAAGAAATGAAGAAGAAACTACATATGAAAGATGAATATTGTGAAAAGTTGAAAGGAGAAATTGTCTTTCTTGAAAAGGAAGTTGAATTGTTGAATAAAAACTTGAAAATCTCTCAAACCCTAGATGACATCCTAAGTCAGAAAAGGTCTCCCCTTGATAAATCAGGTCTTGGCTATGCAAGTGAATCCTCAGGAAAGAATGATAATGCTTCAAACAACAAAGATGTGAGGAACCTAGAAATAAATGTTGATGCTCCCAGTTCCAGCAAAGGCAAGGAGAAGAATCAAGACAACAACAGAAGAAATTCTACTCCAAGGAGACTTGCAGATGGTGTCAAGAATACAAAAGGCAATGAATATCATCAAAGAATCCCAAGGCAAAAATACTTCAGAAGTACATCAAGGAAAAGTCCATCTTCGAGGTACCAAAGTATATTTCTTGGTTATTGCTATTCTTGTACAAACTTTGGGCACATGGAAAAACACTGTAGGGAATACCACAAGGACAAATATAATGGTCCCCGTTAGTTTCCTAGAAGAAAATTTGCAAGAATAAGTCATGATCTCTCATTCATGAATAAGATAGAGTGTTTCGGTTGCCATAACATTGGACATATGGCACGTGATTGTAACTTGACTTGGGTTCCTAAAGAAGCTAAAATCATGACAACCAACCCAGAGAAGAAAGTTACACAAGTATGGAGAAGGAAGCAAGTTGAATCCGGAAGTCTCTTAGACACTTCAGCGAACAACACATGTTGTTGACTAGATGAAGTCATCCTTGATATTCCAAGTATTTGATGGTGAAACCTTGCCAAAAAGAGACCATGCATACAGTTAGGGGGAGTTTGTGATTCTTTTGTATTCTTGCAGAAAGTGATCCGTGAGTGGGCCCTATGGAATCCTTGATGAGTTACACATGGACAATCTTGATAAATCATCTCTCAGAAGTAACTCCATTGAAGAAAAACATGATATGATGATGCCTTCTACTTGATCACACTAGGTGAGCAATTCCTCATGAGCTAAAGGAATTTGACTAGACAGGGGGAGATGGTACAACACATGAAGAAATACAAACACATCTATCATGGACCATACTGCCAGAAGAAAGAGCACCATGGCATGGGGAGTAACATACCTATGAAGGACTACAATTCATGAAGAAAAGAAGCAGCTTGACAGGGGGAGTATTCGGGCACCCCATTTTCCATTGATGTCAAAGGGGGAGAGAATGTTGAAAGGGCAAGAATATTTCCATCAATGACAAAGGGGGAGATTGTTAATCTAGGTTGTCATTGATGATGTTAGTGACCGAGATGGAAAATATTCTTGAAGATGCCAGAGGATGATTACAAGTGATTACAACTCTTTTTTAAGATGTCAAGACACAAATGAAGTGTCAATCATGTATCTTGATGACCATAATGGAAGACACCATATCTCTGCACTATCTTAAGGACAACTGACCTAATGACCCTATGTTGAAGAAGGCAAGGACATGATGATGGTGACCCTATGTTGAAGAAGGCTAAGGCATGACTATGAAGACAATCAACGAAGAAATCAAACCATGAGGCTCTACACTCAAAGACATTCTTCCCTGCCTCCATTTCTGCATTCATAAATAATTAGTCACATCAAAAAATATATTTTGCTACCTTAGAGGCAAAATTCCTTAATAAAACCTACACCATATTGAAGAGCATAATTTTTCCTTTCCAACGAACCCTTACTTGCCCCGAAACTCCAAACGGTTGATGAGATATTAAATTTTTAAGTTAAGAAAAATATAATTAATTCTGGGCTGACCTAAGCCTACCTGTATATGTCGGCCTCACTACCAAGGGACGTGTATTTTTGTTTATGATAAAAACCAGTATATATATGACGTCCAAACTTGACATTCCATCATCCAATTTCGGTGAAAAACACAAAATTTAGATTAGAAGCATAGAGGCCAAGGACATTAAGGATATCATTGTTGGGCAATTCTTTGTTGAGGTATCCTTTCTAGCTTGGACTACATTGCAACTCGGTGTCATATGAGTAGACTTTTGAAGCACTACATCTCGGACCAGATCACAATCTTGTGAAAAATTTCTTGGAGGCTCAAATCAATAACAAACCTATGGACAACTGCCTGACCTCACCTCGGCTCTATGGCAAGGACTACAAAAATGTGATAACTGTAGAAGCTTAGAATAAGTGTTGTACAATGATCTCTTAGTGCAACAAACTCGTGACAAGTCTTGTGGAAGGACTACATCCTCAGACTTAGCGTCTCACCTCAACTCGGTTTATTGAGCAGTTTTATGAAGCTCGGATAATTCTTGTGGAGGTCAGACCTGTGGTTACCAAGAGGCTCGGACTTGCTACAATCTTGGAACTTGTGACAATGACCTTTGGATTATTTGTAGTGATTATAACATAAACCACTTGTGGAGAAGCTGCAAGCTTCAAGACAGTCCTTTAACTAGCTTGGACCTTACCTCAGCATCTCTGTTCTCTGTGGATAGTCACCATTATAGCCTGGAATAGTGGACAATTACTACTACAAAGTCTTAGACTTAGTAGTAGTCTCTCGGTGAAGGCTTGAATCTGTAGAGATGATCTGGATTATGCAAAAGGAATTACTGACATCTATGTGAACTTGCTTATGTTATATTATGCAATAGATCGAAAAGATTGCAATTAACATAAATGACATAAGCCATTAAAGACACATTTTAAACATATCAACACGAAAAAATTTAATAAGGAGTTCACCAGACTCCCTCGCTACGTCTCCTGGTCCTTTAGCTTCCAACGCTGACCTTTATATTATGTCTTCAAATGCTTCACAAACATGAGCTCAAAAAGTGAGACTCAAATGATGAAATAGACCTCACCATGATGACTGGCTCGAAATTCTGGTCAAAATGAGTACCCATTTGCCTATATTTGGCCACAGTGACTTCCAGACCCCCTGGAAAGTCAAAAACCACTCTGTCTTTCTGCAAAACCGCCTCTCCGCAATTAAAACCACTTCTGGAAATTTTGCGCTGGTTTGGGCGCATTCGGCCCCTGCATAATTAAATAAGAGTCGGATTGATGGATTTACAAGTCCGATCAATAGCGCAAATGGTCTCCTCACCTGTGTGAAGGCATTGGCATATATACTTTTTGGAGGTCGGCGGGTCGAAACCACCGCCCGACCTTTCTCCAACCCTCCGGCAGTTTAACTCTATTCATGGCAAACATTAATGTAAGGCTTTAAACCTTGGATAAGGTTCATTACATACTCCAGCGGTAATATATCGTGGTTTATACATTTGGCACAACCACATATATTAATGTTAATATATATATATATATATATATATATATATATATATATATGCGAGCTTTTGATATCTGACGGTTTCCAATATACAGTGCAACATTTAATATATGCCATGTTTCACAATCCTGTGCGGCAGTTACGTTATGGAGCTCCGGCGGTCACGCATTAATATATGCGATGACATTTATCTATTACATAAACCTTTGATATATCAAAAGGTTGTGTTGATTTGTTACGATATATGATATATTGCAACATTAATATATACGCCTTTAAAACCTTGGACATCACCGTTACATTAATATGCGGCTCTTATCCATATTCATTACATTGCCACATATCAATGTTATCATATGTATTCAATACAATATGACGTGTTGGCCCAACCGGTGAATTAGCTCCAATGAAGCCTTGGCAATATAGGAGGTCAGGTGTTCAATCCTTCTTGACCCCAAAACTTTTGGAAATAGGTTGTCATTGGGAAAAATCCGAGCTGCCATGCACTTCAACTTGATTCCCTTTTCATCTACATTTGAAGACTACGACTTGGAGGAAAAACTGAATCCATTTTGGATCACTCCTCCCCACTGGAAAGCTTTTGGACCACCAAAAGTTGGTTTTAACTATCGAGTAAGTGAGGATATATTTCCTTCATTTTTCCAATTTCTATCCGTCGTGCTTTACTTGGATTTGCACCTTTAAGTCCAACTCGAAGATACTCAACTTCTCCCCGTCACGAACTCCTTATCCTCCTGTCGAGAATTGTGTCCTCCTGCAATTCGTTGAGATACTCTGGCAAAAAATCTTCGATGGAAGGTACTTGAATTTTCTCTTCTGGATCTTCAATCATTGAAGGTTCATACAATAGCAAATTTTCCACATTTACAATGGAATAGATCTGCATATAAGCTGGTAGATCAAGGCGAAAAGCATTCTCACCAATTTTGTCAAGAATTTTGAAAGGACCATATCTAATTGGTTTTAACTTTTTACCTTCCCCTTGAAGTCTTTCTTTGTTGATGTACAACCAGACTTGATCACCAACTTGAAAACTGTGCTCAACTCGATGCTTTTCGTGCCTCGCTTTATACTTTGCTTGGCTCTTTTCCAGCTGTTCCTGTACTACCTGGTGAATTTCCTGGATCTGTTTAATGAACTTGGTTGCTTTTTCCATATCGTTGTGTCCATCCACTGCTATGTCTTTACCAAAGACAAAATCCAAGGGAGACTTTGGTTCAAAACCAAAACAAGTCTCAAATGGAGATCTCTGAGTAGAAGAATGTTTTGCATGGTTGTAAGCATGTTGTACATAACACAAATGTTCATCCCAAAGCTTGGGATGCTTGCTGCAATAACCTCGAAGCAACTGTACCACTGTCCTGTTGTCCACTTCTGTCTGACCGTCTGTTTGTGGATGAAATTTCGTGCTCTTCTTTAACTTGGTGTCCATGATTTCCCATAAACTTGACCAAAAGTTCCTGACAAATCGAGAATCTCGATCAGATACAATAGAAGTGGGTAATCCAAAGTGAATCCATACATTTTGGAAGAACAACTTTGCAGTTTGTTTAGCTGTGACTTGTTTAGTACATGGAGTCAAAATACACATCTTACTGAACCTATCCACAACTACATACAAATAATCATGACCTTTCCTAGACATTGGCAATCCCCCAACAAAATCCATGGATAAACTTTCCCAAGGACGAGAAGGAATTGGAAGTGGATTGTACAAGCCTAATTTTCTATTACTTGGCTTGCTTGTAGCACACATAGTACATCTTTTAATATATCCTGAAACTGTTTCATTCATTTGTGGCCAATAGCAGAATCTTTGTAATTGTGCAATTTTTTTACTTACACCAATGTGACCTAAAATTAGAGAAGTATGTGCTTCTCGAATCAAATTAACTCTTTCAGTTTGTGGAATGCATAACTTTCCCAACTGATATAAGAGTTTGTCCTTTATGAAATAATCAAATTCTTCTACTTGCTTGCCATGACTTAAAGTTGCATATACATCCTTAAAATCTGTGTCTTGAGCATATTGTTCAATATAGCTTTCGTGCAATACTGAATTATGCTTAAGTATTGTGGATGCATTTATGATTGGTCTTGATAACATGTCTGCAACCTTATTATGTATGCCTTTTTTATATCTGATTACAAGATGAAATTGTTGTAAGAAACCCATCCAACGATAGTGTCTTGATTGCTGCAATTTAGTTTGTGAGTGTAAATATTGTAGTAGTTGATGATTTGTATGTATGATTGTTTCTTTTCCCATTATGTAATGTTTCCACTTTTTAACACTTTGTACTAATGCATATAATTCTGTATGTAGAATAGTTAATTACTACTGATGTGAATGTCTTAGAATGAAAGCATATGGGCTTTCTGTGCTGCATCAACACTGCCCCCATGGCATATTCATTTGCATCTGTCCTGATCTCAAATGGATACTGAAGATTTGGCAGTGCTAGTATTGGCGCTGTACTGATCCTTTCTTTCAATGTGTCGAAGGCTTTCTGTTGTTTTCCTCCCCACTGAAACACTTGTTTCACACTTGTCAAAGCATGTAGAGGAGTTGCAATCAAAGAAAAGTTAGAAATAAACTTTCTCCAATATTGTGTTGCCGCTAAGAAACTTCTAACTTCTGTAGCAGTATTGGGTTTAGGCCAATTTACAATGACTTCGACTTGAGGGATCTATTTGCAATTCACCACCCCCTACAATATAACCCAAATAATTTAAAGATGTCCTGCCAAATTCACATTTGGACAGTTTTATATAGAGATTTTCTCTTTTTAAAACATCTAAAACTTGCTTTACATGTTCATCCCATGTCTTACTAAAAACAAGAATATCATGTACGTAAACTATTACAAAATCATCTATAAGTGGTTTAAAAACATCATTCATGACTCCCATGAATGTAGCTGGAGCATTGGTCAAGCCGAAAGGCATAACCATCCATTCATAGAGTCCTTGCTTTGTTTTGAAAGCAGTCTTCCATACATCTTGTTCTGAAACTCGGATGTGATGGTATTCACTTCACAAGTCTAACTTAGTGAAGTAAACTGCATCTTTCAACTAATCTAATAAATCGTCGATACGAGGAAGAGGATAACGATTCTTTATTGTTACTTTATTTAATGCTCGGAAATCAATGCACATTCTCCACGAACTATCTTTCTTTCACACCAACACAATAGGCGATCCGCATGGTGAAGTGCTTGGTCGAATAAACCCTTGATCGAGCAATTCCTGTACTTGCTTCTTTATCTCTGCATTCTCTAGAGCTGATAACCTATACATTCCAATGTTAGGAAGAGGAGCATCTGGCTGCAAATAAATCTCATGTTCTATTTGTCGCTTGGGAGGAAGCCCCTTAGGATCTTGAAACAGAATATCATAATCAGAAACAACTTTAACTAAATCTGCTTTCTGTTTAGGATTACAACCTTGAAAAACATCAGATTTATCAGGATCCTTTGCTTTTACAATCATAGGTAAAAATTGTTTACTTGAATTTATAATTCTTTTCGTCTGTCCTGAATTTATGAGAGTGTAGTTATCTTTGAGTTTGTGAGCTCTTAATACATATTTGATTCCATCCTTAGTGAGTTGATACTTATTTGCCTTTTGATAGAAGACAACATCTCTATCATACAAGTATGGACTCCCTAGTACAATTCCACATATATCCAATGGGACTATATCTAATTCGACCTCATCTACAAACTCCGATCTAATTGCAAAACACAGTTTGCATTGCTTCGTAACCTGTAGTTTAGTTTTGTCACAGACCCAACCCAATGGGTATGGCTTTTTATGAGGTTTAGTTTCAATTCCCAATTTTTTTACAATCGATTCAACAATTAAATTAACTTGAGAGCCACTATCAAACAAAGTATCAATTTTAGTATGCTTGGAAACGACTCTAATATGGAATAGCTCATTTATTTTCCTCTCATTGGTTTCATTATCAACAGAGTGCGAAGAAGTACTTGTAGATGCTTGAGAATTTTTACCTTTTATAACTGTAGCTGTAATTGTTGTTTCGTCTCCTGAATCTGATCCCAATTCCTTTTGCATAGCAGCAACATTCTTTCGCACTTTACTTCCAAACTTCTTAGGCTTCAATTCTGGATGCAGTGCCCAATAGTGTGCCTCATCGTGTCCTTCTTTCTTACAATGAGTGCATGTAGGATTTTCTTTCTTTACAGTGTTCGCTTTCCTTTCCTTCCATTTTTGTTTCTTCTTTTCTTTATTCTTGAATTCAATAGATTTAGATGACTTTACAACATCACGAGATACATTTTTACCCCTAGCTTCTAGATGTGTTGCTTGAACTGATACATCATCTAAGCTAGTTGGATTTAACATCAGTATGGTGTGCCTCAAATAACTATGTAGGCCACCAATGTATTTCAATAATGTTTCTGGTGAGTCCAATGATATGCCTAGTGTCAAAGATCTTTTACGAAACTCTTGAGTATAACTTCGCACACTTTGACCCTTTAACTGACGCAATGTTTACCAACTCATCATAGCTTGTTGCATATAAGCCAAAGGATAAAATTTCTTTTTAATAGCAGAAACAAATTCATTCCATGTCAAAATTGTTTTACCATGTTTCTAAAGATCTGCTTTTGTCTTACCTTCCCACCATACAAGTGCAGCTCCTCCAAGACGAAGGCTAGCAAGCTGAATCTTCTTTCTTTCTGACACAACTTTCTGTACCCTACTATAAACTTCAATTTGTCTTATCCAATTATCAAGTTTTTCAGCATTAAGTTCACCATCATAAATCGGCAAATAAAATTTTACATCTAATTTGATCAAAGAGGATTTCTTACTCTTCTTCTTTTTAGAAGAACTAGATTCATGAGAAGAAGATGATGATGACGATGGTGGCGATGATGGAGGAGTTGGTGGAAATAACGAAAGAGGCTTTTTATCTGTTTCTTTGTCTGCTTTAGGTGATGAAGTGCCTTCACCTTTGTTCTTTTTAAACTCTTTATACATCTCTTCTACCATCACACGTATTGTCATGAAGTTGTCCAAGAACTGAGCTTCTGTTCCCAACACATTTTCTTCCGTCATCTTCTTTTGCGAAAACACCCTTCCAATCTCTGGATTTGCTTCAACAAGTTCTCCTTCACCTCGCTTGAACTTTGACCTAGTAAGCATTCAATCTTCACATGACACTGTCAAATCTTTACAAATTTAACCTAAAGCCCTGATACCACTTGATCTGAGTTATGCAAAAGGGATAACTGACATCTATGTGAACTCGCTTATGTTATATTATGCAATAGATCGAAAAGATTGCAATTAACATAAATGACATAAGCCATTAAAGACACATTTTAAACATATCAACATGGCAAAATTTAATAAGGAGTTCACCAGAGTTCCTAGCTACGTCTCCTGGTCCTTTAGCTTCCAGTGCTGACCTTTATATTATGTCTTCAAATGCTTTACAAACATGAGCTCAAAAAGTGAGACTCAAATGATGAAATAGACCTCACCATGATGACCGGATCGGAATTCTGGTCAAAATGAGTACCCATTTGCCTATATTTGGCCACAGTGACTTCCAGACCCCCTGGAAAGTCAAAAACCACTCTGCCTTTCTGCAAAACCGCCTCTCTGCAATTAAAACCGCTTTTGGAAATTCTGCGCTGGTTTGGGCGCATTCGGCACCTGCATAATTAAATAAGAGTCGGATTGATGGACTTACAAGTCCGATCTGTAGCGCAAATGGTCTCCGCTCTTGTGTGAAGGCATTGGCATCTATACTTTTTGGAGGTCGGCGGGTCGAAACCCTCGCCCAACCTTTCTCCAACCCTCCGGCAGTTTAACTCTATTCATGGCAAACATTAATGTAAGGCTTTAAACCTTGGATAAGGTTTGTTACATACTCCGACGGTAATATATTGTGGTTTATACATTTGGCAAAGCCACATATTAATGTTAATATATATATGCGAGCTTTTGATATCCGACAGTTTCGAATATACATTGCAACATTTAATATATGCCACGTTTCACAATCCTGTGCGGCAGTTATGTTATGGAGCTCCGGCGGTCACGCATTAATATATGCGATGACATTTATCTATTACATAAACCTTTGATATATCATATCCAAAGGTTGTGTTGATTTGTTACGATATATGATATATTGCAACATTAATATATACGCCTTTAAAACCTTGGACATCATCGTTACATTAATATGCGGCTCTTATCCATATTCGTTACATTGCCACATATCAATGTTATCATATGTATTCAACACAATATGACGTGTTGGCCCAACCGGTGAACTAGCTCCAACAAAGCCTTAGCAATACAAGAGGTTAGGGGTTCGATCCTCTTTGACCCCAAAACTTTTGGAAATAAGTTGTCAATGGGAAAAAACCGCGCTGCCACGTGTCGGCTCCGGATTGGCCCATATCAACCAATCAAATTACGACACATCACTGAGCTCGATGACATCAGCCTGGACAAATGGCACATTCCTGGAACAACACGTGTCCTGCTGACATCACGCTGTTGACTGTTTGACTTTGACTGTTGATTGTTTGACTTTGACTTTTTCCATTTTGCCCTACTTTTCCCTAAAACTTTGACTTGCCACAACTTCCTCATACGAAGTCGGTTTCACGCGCCGTTCACACCGTTGGAAAGTTGTCGACGAGCACTTCAACTTGATTCCCTTTTCATCTACATTTGAAGACTTTGATCTTGAGGCAAAACTGAATCCAATTTGGATCAAGAGAGGTGGTTGGACAGTTGTTTGTGGAGCTCATTTCCTTGGACTTGGTTGAAGGACAAAATTATATCAGTGGTTTTGGGCATCATATTTGGAGTAGTGATCATCATGTTTGGAGCAGTGATTGAAAACCACATTTGTAGTCCTTTTGAAGGCTTTCTTAAGTCTTGTTGAAGGAGCATTGATGAATTAAGAAGTTCAGAGCATCTCTAGTATTGTTGAAGATCCATTGAAGACAGTGGTTGGCAGTTCTTTGAAGCAGTCTAGACAGCTGGAGCATTGAAAAACATTGTGAAGCACTTGGAGGATTGTTTGGTGTAGACCTTGAGCAACTTATTGAAGACATCATTGTGAAGCAGTTGTTGAGCCCTTGCAGAGAAGTTGACTTGGAGGCATTTTTGGAGGATATGATGTATTGTTGAAAAGCCATCATGAGGTAACCTTGGAGGAATTGTTTGGGTACGATGAAGAATAGTGGTGACACCTTCTAAGAAGAAAAGGTTGTCATTGATGATGTGATGTGTAGATTACAGTGAAGAGTAAGCTGAAGATTGTCAGGGCTCATTGAAGAAGACATTGGGAGCCATAAGTATAACCAAATATATATTGACGAAATGACGCAGGAGGTTGAAGCCTCATAGAGACAAGGTTTGTGCCTTGGAAGATAGGGTTGGAGCCCTAGAGGATAGGAGTCTTCAAGAGACCAGGTTGGAGCTTGTACTAGAGATAGGGTTGGAGCCTTTGAGGTTGGTGCGTCAGAATTGACAAGGTTGGTGCTTTGGAAGATAGGGTTGGAGCCCTTGAAGTTGGTGCCTCAGAATTGACAAGGTTGGAGCCTTGGAAGTCCAAGTCAGTGCTTGGAAAAATACAGGTTAGAGCCCGGGAAATTGAAGATTGGTGTCTTCATCTAGGGCTGGAGCCCTACATATATTATACTTGATTTATTGTATAGAAGAAATTAATAAAAACATTTATTCTTATTGTTCATTTTGTGTTCTAAATATAAGTGATCTAACTGGTAAAATTAACAATTGAAAAGAAATACTGATTCACCCCCTCTCAGTATTTCCAACATAAGTATTACATAGTAAAAAAAATTCACAAAAATTATTATTAAAAAGCAACATTAAATATTAAAAGTTTGAAAATATATATTCAAGAGAGTTACTTTTAAACAAAGACAAATAACTCTAAGTCTCTTTCGAAATTATAAAAAAGATAATTAGAAAATTTTGAAAATGAAAGAAAATTATTTTATAGTAGTTTTCCAACTATACGTTGAGGATTATTTACTCCAAAACAAAATTTCAAGGAAAAGAGATGTGTGAATAAGAAAGGAAAATTACATTTAATATTGATTGGCAAATCAATTATCAATTCCAAAACCTATATAGGTGAAAAGGAAAAAAAACATAACAGAATCAATAAACAATACAAAATTATGGAGTTGCAAATGACAATTGATAATTATGAATGCATATCTTTGTTCAATATTACAACTATGTATATAATTTTTTTTTACAGAATTCTCGATTAACCATAGTTTGGAACACTCTATTCTTTCATTTTCAACATAGAAAAAAATAAAATAAAATAAAACTTGACTATTCTCTATAAGAAGAAATAAAATTTTATGGCATTACAATGAATTCAAAATCGATAATACTTTCATGAAAAGACTTTGATGACATTTCGAAGGAGATACTTTAAGAAAATTAAAAACCAATATCAAGGATGCAAAGATTTGACGAAGATATCTAAGATAAATATGAAGAAATTTCTTACTTAAAAGAGCACAGTTAGAAATTTTGCAAAAACAAGAAGTCCACGGCTACAAAACAAGGTTATCAAATATTAAAACGAAAAAAGAAAATATCAAGAAATAATTTCATACAACGCTATCAGCCAAAAAAGGTGAAATTAGAACATTAAAAAATAAAATTGATGAATTAAAAGTTGAGGAATTTTCCCGTCTCAAAAATAATAATCAAAATCCACTTCCGCATATTAGGAAGATTAAAAATGATAAGAAGACATTGGAAGACGAGTTGAAACAATTTATCCAAGAGAAAGCATCAAAGTCTTCACATAAAAAAACAAATCCAAGTTGAAGACAAGGGAACAAATACCAATTTAATTAATATTACAATTCAAAAAAATCTCAATCCAACTAAACTAAAGACATACTTGGATGTTGCAATACAAATGATGGAAATTCCAAGTGAAAATCCAACGATCAACCAAACAACACCATTTTGTGGAGATAATCATATGCCTAAAGTAAATCAAGAAGATTCTACAAATATGATAAAGGAAAACCATATTACAAGAAATTTTTATTGATATCGACATCACAAAAATAGATATCTTAATCAATCTTTATCAATATCAGTCAAGACAAAACTAATTTATATTCCGAACATTATTGACGTTTGTTCAATTAAGTCCCATGATAACAAGTCATTATGGAAGTGCAACACTCTGTAAAAGGTCCAATTGGGCTGTTTAAATCATTTTTCCAGTTCAACAATTTTACTCAACTTTCTTAAGATTATATTGTCTCCAATCATAAAAGATGATAACTCATTGAACTGAAAATGATGCAAAAATGTTAGAAGCCAAAAAAAATTATCACACATTTCCATAAATATGCTTCAATGACAAAGCATTTCTAAAGGGGAAAACAATGTTATGAACATAAATATACAATAATATAAAAAATAATACTTATAATTAATGAAGACGTATATAAATGGGCATGTCCCGAGTAAAAGACTTAACTTTTATTTTATCATGAACAGAAATCTTTATTTTTCAAATATTCTAGATTATTAATTTGTAAACCATATTTGGTTGTCAAAGCTACAGAAGCATTTCTATCGCAAAAACATACCAACAAATAATCCACAATTATTGCTATATTTTTGCAGATTTAATGATTACTGTGTTACATAAATAAATAAATAAACAAAAATAAAAATAAAAATCCTTTACAAAATTAATAGCATTGAATAAAATTATGTTGTGTTGTTTACAACACAACATATCATTGGATATGTTATTCATTATATGCAACATCAAAATCATCTCATTATTCAAACCCAGAGCACACTTATAGGTAGGTCCAATTCTCTCAATGTATAAAAAGGTGGATGATGAACTTTTATCAGACTGGGTCCCAGTGACTAAGGGCACTATGAGCAAATTTATAATCTATACAAACCATGAAGGTCAATTTTTATAAGCAGGTTATGCAGAACTTCCAAGGCATGAGAGAACATGAGCTCCTAATACACATGAAGACATTTGAGTCTCCAATCAGTGACTCAAAATAAAAATCAATAATGTCACTCATGAACTTTCATAGTTTAGCCATGTATCTCCTTAATGTATACAAAGGTGGATGATGAACTTTCATCAGACCGTGTCCCCAGTGACTAAGAGCACTATGAGCAAATTTATAAGCAGTTTATGCAGACCTTCCAAGCCATGAGACAACATGAGCGCATAAAAAAACATGAAGATGCATTTGAGTCCATTCAGTGACTCAAAATAAAAATTAATCATGTCATTCATGAAATTTCATGCTTTAGCCATGTGAGCGGTTTAAAATTCAGACAAATTTGGCATTCTTTAATCTCCAATGGCAATAAATCTAAATTGAAAAGTAATTGGTATAGGAAAGAATCGGTACACCATACATCGCACAAGTAGTGTAATACTTCAAAAAAACCTGTCATTTTGTTGCAGAGCAATAGTTAGACAGGTAAGCTACAAATAATTCATATGAATAAAGACCAATTGAGCTATTTTCAGTGGACTATGGTTAGCCCTAATTGTATTAAATTAGTAATACGTATATGGTTCCCCTGAGATTAGATTAGTATGAACAGTTGTGTTGGGCATAGAGGATGAAAGTAGGAATGTTTCTGAATTAGGCATACAGGGAAAGTTGCCACAGTAATTTACAAATGAATGTCGATGCATTCAGTGGGGTAAGAGAGACACATCCCAATGGAGAAAGCCCCGTATTGTTCTGAATATTTTAGAATACACATTATTAAAGCTGGCTTTGGTTACATGTTCCAACGGTGCCAGTGTATTTGCATCACTGTGGCCATCTGGACATAAGTTTTGCATGTCTCCAACTAGAGTTTGCTCGAACATTAGGTTCGGACTGTTTGAACCGCTGATTGTAGACCGTATAAATAATTTAAGCTAGACCATATTATTCAGTCTGAGATTAACTTGATGGATTCACTTAAATTGATGACCGTCTGAACCGCAAAATTTAACTCCCATAAATTCAATATGATCCGACAATAATTCAGCCTAAGGACTAACTACCGAATTTCTGAATTCTTAGCGTCAATTCGGCCAAAACTGTGGTTTCATGAAGACTCAAAACTGCTAGGGTTTGGATAGTCACAATAATATCCGTTTCCAGAGATTTGAATGCAGCTTAGAATGCATTCCATAAACATAATCAGACATTACTGTGAAGAACGTACAATTTAGCTAGATGTGGCAAGTGCTAAAATTTATATAGAAGTTGCATAGGACACAAATTGTCCTCTCTTGCTCTATGAAGATATAAAAACCACCTATATTATAATGCTACAAGGGATAAAAAGAAAGGCTTAATTAAACCATAATTTAGATTCAACCACATCTGTAGCTAATATTCTCCCTCTCTGTAGAGAAAAAGACAACTATCAACTGCCATGATAATCCCTAAAATGTTCGTTTGAAATGAAAATACAAAACCGTTAGAAACTGGAGATACAAAATTATCACAAAACCAAATCAAAACTGCAAAGAGGGGGAAAAAATTGTCTAAAAAACGATATACAGGAAATAAATATATTAAAAAGAGACAATTACAACTGCGCTCTTGTTGCCAAGAATGATATCAATTATGCCTGCTGATGGTCTCAAATTTGTAGTCCATAACTTTACAGGATTCATTCATACTTGCAAAATCCAAAACAATAACGGTTGTATTATCTTTTGTTCTCAATGTTCGTGCTTCTCTCAGAATTAAGTTAGCTACTCTTTGTGCACATGGAACATCAGACTCCTCATCTGAGTGTTGCCCTTCACGGACCTGCATATAAACAAATATTCGCTGTGAAGTGATGATAAAATAGGCCAAAAAAATTCCGTTCTATTCACTCATCTGGCCAACAAAGTTCCTCCACTTTCATTACTGTACATATTATTATTCTGTACTGTTATTTCAAAGGAAGATGCAATGCAATAGAAAAATACTATACCTAAATACGCATCAAAAGGTGTCAATCCATATAGAAAACAACAATTGCCTTTTTGTCCCCAGCTTTAGGCTAGATGGTCGTCAACGAAAGCCTAACTAGCAAAGGTAGGATTCATAAATCAGAGGTAACATAACGGGATCTGTATTTGCCATCAGGAAGAAACAATTAAAGATACTTTTTGGACTGCAGAATGCGGATGGGTCTAATCAGAATATGCAACCCTATTGATTGGGTCATCTCAGATGAAAGGGGACAATTCTGGGAGATTTATAGATGGTTGGACAGCATCCGATTGGGTAAGCGAGATCACCTTTCTTTAGAGGGAAACATGCAAGACAGTCATTACTGATGATTATCCTAGATTTTTCTTGAGGAGTTGATTATTTTTTAAAGTTGATCTGGTTGCACAATTGCCAGCCATAATGAGTGCGCAAGGAAATATTATTTCCCTTAGTTTGGTGCTATGACAGACATGTTTGCTTTACTTTGCTTGCCATGCCCGGAGAGGAAGTCGATTTAATTACGCCTAACCAACAAATAATATCCTCGGTGTACTTATTGCTCAGTATTGGAAGTTGGAACATGATATGTGCTTTAGAGAAAATCTTAATTTAAAAAAATATATATATGACGGGACAATCTGCATGAAAGAAAGCATTCTAACAACTCAGAAATGAGAAATCTCTCCAATAGAAGTTATTTATACTCTGATAAATTACCTCAAGAGCCAGCTGCAGTGCCCTTCTGGGACTCAAGACATCCCAGAGACCATCACTACATCAATACAAAACATAACAACTTATGAGAAATATTATAGTTAGAAAATTAGAAAACTGAAAAGAAGAAAATCTCATCCAAAAGTTATCAAAAAATAGACAAACAAAAATAATAGCTGCCACCTGGCCATCATAGCTAGCGCTTTGCTTTTGATTTTTATTTGTAAAACTTCGCTTATATATGGCTCAGCTGAGAAACGGACATCTTGTTCCTTCAGAAATTTATCTCCAAGAACACGAGCTATGTTCATTCCTGGTATACACAAATCATGGCACCTTGGTACTTTTAATAATATTTCTGGCATCCTGGTAATTTTATAATATCGAACTTAAATCGTTTAGCGTCAAATACAAAAAGAAATAAATCTTAGTTTTGTAAGTGGAAAATAAGCCTTAAATGCTTACCACATAAGCGAGTTTCCCCATCTCTTAGCTGCTTGCCTATTTCCAACATTCGGCTCTTTTCAGACAGACTAGTAAGCCTGTGATCTTCTGTCATGGAAATATGCTTTCCTTCTATGCTGGCAACATATAAATGTAAACAATCATCAAATTTGACATGCCCATCTTAGATATCTTTCAAAACTGAAGAGTATCCACAATGCCAACTTGACATTTCTATCCTGACTTGTATATGGTAAATAATAGTAAATAATTAGGGTTGTTGATCTTCACAGTCAGTAACCTAATAAAAGATGGTGTACCCACATTGCCAAATAGTAAACATTATCATCTCACAAACACGGTAACCACTAAAGAAAATGCTACCCAAACATAAAAAAACAGTACATGGTATTAACCCAAGTGCAAAGCCAGAACTTTAGTTCACCAATTTTAAGGTTAAATTTGAGATTTATTATGCATTTATGAGAACAATCTCTTCTTTACACTAGGGAGAAAAATAAAAGAAAACCATTAAGAATCGATCATATAAGTTAAATTAAAAAGATGAACCTTAAAAAAGACAAAAAATATGTTGCAAATAGTAGGTAAGACAATTTAATTATTTTCTTTCAATGCCAATGCATAGATCTTTTCACAGTATCGAACAGTTTATGGTTATAGGGAATGCATTGGATTCCATATACCAAAGTTATGGCTCTTCAAAATTAAAGGCTAAAAATCCTAGCAATCTCACAATTTTTTCTAAAAGTAAAGGATAATTGTGTGATGAACGAGGAAAGAAATCATGTTATGAAGTGTTGAAAATGTGGCATCCTTGACCCCTATTCCAATTAGTGAAGTAGTCCTTGCATAGGTCGATCATGCATTCTATTCTAGGTAGAACTATGTTGATTTTATTGTGGGCCTGCACCTTGTGGGGCCATTATAGGTAAGACCTATCTTGATCTTTACAAAGTCTCTTCCGGATAAATCACATAGATGTTTTAAGGTCAACGTGTTTCGAACCACTTATTGTGGTTCATCATCAAGACAAAGATGGACAGTTTGATCCAAGTGAACAAATAAACACAGTAGAGATGCAACGACTAAATCACAACGGAAAGAAAATAAAAAATATTATATTAAAATGAAACGTTAAAAAATATATAAAAAATTATTAAAATTAAAAAGCAAAAAATATTTGTGCAAGCTCTTAGTTATTTACAAAGAGAGATATGGGTCTTCAAAGAGCTTCTAGTCCTGGTTCAATACTTGAAATTCCAAAACTTCAGAGACTTTGTAATCTGAGTTACAGAGCCACCTATCATTGTTGACTCATAATGTATATGACGACGTCTTTTACAACATGTTCTTGTTGTTAAACCTTCAGACTTCTGTGACAAACTTCATTTTAATATAACTTCTTAGGAGCTTGACACCGATGTTGGATGACTCAGACTCGTATAAGACTCATATGGCTATTGACTCAGCGACTCATACAAGAATTGGGAACGACTTGTATAAGACTCGACAAAATACAAAAAAACTTAAAATATGGTAAATTTTAAGCACAAAAAAGAAACTAATGACATTTCCAATCCTTAAGTTATAAAACCACAATATATGCAATAATTCATAACATCATCGCATGGCTATGATAGTACAACATAACATATTCGATTTTTGTAAGCAAAACATTTAGATAGTGAATAGGAAAAGGAATCATGATTCCATAATCAAAATAAAAAATGGCAACAAGTTCAAAATTCAAATACATATGTCATCAATGATAAGTCATAGTCTCATAACGATCTTGAGTCTCACGCACAACTACGCCTAGAATAAGCCTTCAAGGAGCTAGTGCCAACAAGGGAAGGTTGAAGCAACTGTGAGGCATGTGTATTTCGAGTTTCCATTTGAGATGGCAAGCTAGAGAGATCCTCATTCTCTTCATCAAGCAAACTCAAACTAAGGGACTCCTCCACAACCCAATCAGACTCTAAATCAATACTATCCAATAAAATTGGATCTAGATCCTTTGACTGCAATTGTTTTGTGAGCATTCGAAGGTTGTAGTAGATGAAAACCAACTTCTCCAACATCTCATGCTCCAACCTGTTTCTCCTTTTGTTGTGGATGTACTCAAATACTGACCAATTCCGCTCACAACCAGAAGCACTGTAGGGTTGACTCAAAACTCTGATGGCGAATTCTTATAATTGTGGTGCCTCAAAGCCACAAACTATCCACCAATGAGTTGTAAGAAAATAACAACAAAGATTATCAGTTTGCAACGCCAAATATATAAAAGAGAACAAGCAAAATTACAAGGCAAGTTCTAACAATTTGCACTTACAAGGCATTTTCTTGTCCTTCAGACATTGGCTTGAGCTAAATCCAAACATGCCAGATGCTTCCTTGTACATATCTTGTTGCATGTTGATTTTGTCTTCAATATATTGATCTAGGAACAACTTCTCAATGCATATCATGACACCTCTCATCACCAATGGATCTTTTTGAATGTTAGACCCCTCATTATAGAATAAGCTTGGATTGAGATATGCATGGTAGATGCATGTCCCACATGAAATCAATAATTTCCTATAAATGGAGGTATTTAAATTCATCTCCCTTGTAGAAAGTCTTGATGGGATCTTTGGCCCTGACCATGCCCTCATAAATATATCTCGTTGCAGGTTTCTCTCCATCCATCAATCTCAAGACTTTCACAGGGGGCTCAGAGAAGTTGACAATATCAGTGACTTTCTCCCACATACCATCACCTAGGAGACATGCTTTCACAACCAATGCTTTTGATTTTATGTTATCTTTCCAAAATATCCATTTTTGGCTACGAAACATTCTTCTCGAAGCTTGGTACTCATACAAATGGCTTTGGAGGGAAAGAAAGTTAGTAGAAAACCGTGTGATAGTTGGCCGACTAAGCTCACCCTTTGTGAATTCCCTCATAACGTTCAACGCCCAAGCACGGATATAAATATACTTGGTAATTTGTTTGCACTCTTGCACAACATCTTGCACCCACTCCAACTTCCCAATGTCCTCTAGTATCAAGTCCATGTAATGGGCAACGCACAGAGTCCAAAAAATGGTGGAATATTTGGCACAAAGCAACCTTCCAGCTGACACATAATTTGTTGTGCTGTTTGTGATTAATTGGACAACATTTGCAACCCCAACTTCCTCCACAACATCAGCCAATAATGTAAAAATCAAATGTGCATCATTTACATGTGCAGATGCATCAATGGATCTTAAAAACATGGTTCCTTTAGGGCAAGCTACAACAAAATTTATTATTGTTCTACCCCTTTGATTTTTCCATCCATTAGACATAATTGTGCAAATTGTAAACTTCCATGAGCTTTTAATGCTCTCCAATTGTGCCTTGACACACTCGAACTCCTCAGATAGCTCTTTCCCCTTGAGTGCATTATAAGATGGGGCTTTGTATCCAAGGCCAATACCTGCAGTGGAATCAACCATGGGTTGATAAAAATAAGACTTTGCATAGTTGAATGAAAGACTATTATGGTACCAAAACCTCCCCACTTCCATATCTGCCTCCTTTCTCTTATTTTCATTAAAACTCTCCAAGGCTCGTTGAGATCCTGGAGTTGTACGAGGAAGGAAGAAGGGAGAGGTTATACCCTTGTTTTCCACAATAGTTGAAGAGGAGTTACCCGCATTATGATCCTGTGGTGCTATTGGAGATGAAGATCTACCTATCCCAGAAACCGCAAGCTTCATTCTTGCCCTCTAATAATTTTGTTCTCTAATGGCATCCAAAGAAGTTGCCATTTCAACAGTGACTTTTGGAGGGCAATGATCACAAGGTTCAACACCATTTGATCTGGATTGGATCATTATATTGTTTGTCATCCATCTCAATGCATCCAGAGTGGAAAAAGAGGAGGAATCGGTTCACAAAACAGTTTTTACTAGCAGGGCCAAATTTGGCAAAGTGGGGTTTGAAACCTTCTGGGAGCGTTTTGAGGCATCAAACGACATTTTTTAGGGGTAAAATTTTTTCGCTTTATCCCAACACAATTTCGTGTTGTTCTACACACAGATCTTTCCAGCGGTGCAAGAAGCGCGTCAATCAGAGTCTATATGCAAAATTTATGCCACTCAGAAGTTGACCTTCCTATTTCCACACCTATAATTTAGGAGGATGTTGCATCAGCCCCCATTATTCATGAAAAAGGGGCTAGCCACGTGTTTGTGACGTAAAAGACTCTAGAATAGTGTATATTGTAACCCTAGTTAAGAGTTGATGTAGTCAAAATTAGCCACTAGTAGGCTATCGGTTTGTGTTATAATCGGGCCACTATGACGAAGAGGCATTCCATTCTTTCAAGAGCATTGTGTTCCATAGCTGAGAAAAGATAGCCAAGAGAGATAGGAGGTAGAGAATTGTAGTTGCCCACAGGCCACAAGCATTACTTCTTTTGTACTTGTAGCCATATTTCCAGACAAATAAAGAGAGCGAAGCGGCCTCACCTTCCAGCTGGGTTTTCTCCCGAAAGGGTTTCCCTGAGCATATTTTGTGTCTTATGTGTGTGTGAGCTTATTTCGTCGTTCTCTATTTTTCTACATAATTTCCATTGCACTAATTATAGTTAAATCTACAGATTTTAAAGTTTAGTAAAACTGTAACAGTGTAGAACTTCGGATTTTTAATATAATATTGTCAAATTTGTTGTGACGAACTGTCCAGTGGAATATCCACAGCAGATTACAGATCACCATTCCTAGTAATTCTGGCTAGGTGGTGTTGCAGCCTGTTTATGCCCGCATACATTGTGTCATTGCAATAATTTCACTTAACTCGGTGGTCATCATCGGGATTGACTTGGACACAATGTGCCCACGCCGAGTCACAAGGCCTTCTACCATGTTTCGGTGGCATCGAATCTGGAAGAGAATAAAATATTAAATTGTCGTATTAAATTTTTGCTCTAAATTTAAATTTTTTCATTGATGACATTTTTTGGCCTGATGGTTGAGTTTCTCAACCATGCACAAGCCCTGTGCAGTTGAGAAACTCAGCCCGCAAGCCCTATAGTTGAGTTTCTCAACTGCACAAAGCCTGTGCAACTGAGAAACTTAGCCATAAGGCCTAAAAAAATTTGAAACTGAAACAAAAAAATTTGAAATGGAAACAAAACAAAAATTGAAACAAACAATCAAACTTCATGAAGCCTACCTAGTTGTGATTAAGCTAGGTCCGATGAAGCCTCCTTTAGCCTCCTTCAACATCCTTCAGCCTCCTGTAAGAGCTCCTTCACTATACAGTGGAGTCACTCAGTTCCTTCACTCAACACTTAGTGAATAAGAAATGAGTCAAATGACAAGTGAATGAGAAATGACAGGGAGGGAGGAGCTTATAAAGCATTTCCTTCCCTCCATTTTCCTTTCCCACCACCGGATTTCAAAAAAAAAAAAACAACGAAAATTTTATCAAAATCAAATTGTGTTCTATGTTAGTCCTCCAAGAGTCTGATTAGGGTCTTATGAGGGTCTTATTGTTAGAAAATCAGAAAGGTAGAAAGATTTTCTTGTTCTTGATAATTTACTTGTGATGTTCCTTAATTCTTATTAGTTTCTTATTACCTTATTTCTTCTTAGTTCATCAAGCAAATATCAAAGCAATAACATATAGATCAAGGGCACCAGATATAGGCGGATAGTTAGGGCAAAACCCCACCCTAGGGGAAAACCCAGTCCGTAATACTTCCTTCAATAGTTTTCCTGAGACTCTAGACCTTGACTCACACTTCCTCCACACCAAGTCAACTTTCCTTTTGATCCTCCTTTCGACCTGGCAGTAGTAGCAACAGTTGCAACACTTCCTTCGACCTTGCTTCTGCGACTTCGATCTTGCTTCAGGGAGTTTGATTTTGACCCAATACAACTTCTCAAGGCACTAGCATTCATCAAAAACAACTTCGACCTATTCTTCTCTTGGTAGTAGCAACATGCAACAATTGGAAGCAATTGGCAGTAGCAAAACAATGAGGGACTTGGATCTTCCAATCTAGGGCACGTCAGAGAGAGAGAGAGAGAAACCAAAATTTCGATTTTCCTTCATTGCTTCAGCTTGTCCAAATGCTCAATCCTTGTGGCTCCTTCCTTGACTTCGCACTTTTTCCAATGCAACAGTAGATATCGAAAGAGAATGCTTCAAATGAGTTCAATCTACTTGTATATATAGGCTTGAGGTGAGCTTGAATTCCTTGAGTTGAGGCCGACTTAATCACTTTAAGGCCAACTTGGTGTGGAAGTTCCATAATTCATATTTGACTCAATATTAAACCTTTTTACATGATTCAAAAGCCCAAGAAGGGTCTCTTTAAATCTGTAATGACTCTAAACTTGGAATAAATCTTAGAAGTCCACAATGGGGACTTTGACCTAAAATAATATGACCCAAGCATGAAACCCGTGCTTTAATAAGTCATTTAATAATAATATAAATTATTTTCTTTATTCTTTTGACAAGTATATTATATTTTGACTCAAGTACAATTTATGAAGGCCGAACCTAGTTACAATCTTCAACACTCCCTCTTAACTACGGAGGTATTCACAATATACAGGTACAAGGAAGATCTCAACTATGTGAACTATGAAGAATTTTTTTAGACACCTCAATGCCATGGACTAGATTCTTGACTAGGGCAATCTATCCATTGGTCTCTCAATAGTTTAGGCAACGTAATACCATGGGCTAGATTTTTGACCAAGGCAATCTATCCAAGTGGGACTAAGATGGACTAAAGCTTTCAGCCTCTATAGGTACCCTCGAGCTTACTTACTAACCATCAACCAAGGGAACTAGGTGCAAATCCACCTGATGCCACCCTCCCTACCAGACATCAAAACAAAGTGTCGGCCCGATGTCTTTCCAGGTAATGCTTCACTCACAAAGCCTCAACAACAAATCTCTCCCAATCAAATTGATTAGTAACCATCATGCTTATCAAACCTTCAAGAGATTTACCTGTACAAACACAACTCCAATCAGTAATACACTTTCAAATTACATCATCAAAAACAAACCTTCGAGGTCTCGATGTTGCTCTTCAACTTATCTTAGTAGGACTATTTAATCGAATCTTTGAGAGAAGATTCCTTTTCCTACTTCATATGCAACAACATATATTTCATAATCTATTCTCCAATCAAAAACTATGTTATGTGCTCCCTCTTAACCATGGACATTTCTTTTATCCAGGCTCCCTCTTAATGTAGAGAGATTAACTTCTTCCTTCGGTGTTTGAGAATCTTTCATGGTTTCCATCCTTCTCATCATGCTTAACATATCATCTTTTCTTATGGATATCATCACCAACTTGAATACGATATACCTAAACAACTTTAGACATCAAGTACAACCAAATCTATAGAAGCATGAAGTTAGTCATAACGAAATCTTACAGTAGCAGAAGCATTAGACTTTACAAACATAGCAAGAGACTATACTTCAACTTCTAACCCAGGTTTTGTTACAAACCTTCAATCACATTAGTAGCTTAATCAAGATGACAGAAAACAAGTTTTGTCATATAGCGATTCCTAAAAAATAAGTCAAAGGAAAAGAAAAGTATCTAATAACTTTCAGAATTCACATGTTAGACTTCTCACTAGGATTTTATGTAAACTTTAGATTTCATACATGAATTTTAACAACCAAAACAATCACAGCTTGATCAACATGAATAGCTTCAACTAGGTTTCGATGTAAACCCTAGAGTTTTCCATCTACAAATTCTCAATAATCAATAGATAGGTTCTAGATTGTTATGCATACTAGAGATTTTAACTACTACTAGGGTTTAGCTGTAAAACCCTAGATTTCCAAAACATTATCCTAGAACTTCAAACTTTGACTAGGGCTTGTTTCCAAACCCTAAGACTTATGACCATTAGTAATCAGGTCAACACATATATCTAGGAATTTATTTATAAGCATTACATATGTAAGACAATATTAATACATTAGGCATATACCAACCTAGACCAAGCTAGGGTTTCAACGGAATGGACACATATCTACTGTTTCATCCCTAGGAGCTTACTATAAAGAAAGGAGTATTGCTTATAGACTCAACCAAACCCTACAAATTTAGGGTTTTAGTTCATACTATAGCAAACCCTTCTTTATCAATACTTCAAAGGTTCGGGATTTCGGACAACACCATTTCAACCCTAACAAGTTAGAGTTTTCATGATCATACCAAGATCCCTAATTAGGTTTAGGGTTTCACACATAAATAACATACCCTTAGGTTAAGGTTTTCCAAAGATCCCTTTTAGGGTTCTTTTATACAAACAATCCAAGATATAATGTGGGCAGATTTATCAGATGATGAATCACCCCAAACAACAATCTTTAAGATTCAGGAAAGCTAGTCATAGCAATTGTTAGTAATATAGAATGGATATGCCAAAGAGAATAACAAAGCTTTATGATCTAAGACGTACCGTTATTTCTTGACAAACCTTTTTAACTTCAATGCTTTGTCTTGTGAGGCCTTCTTTCTTAATCCTTGAGGACTTCTCTCATGAACCTTGAGCATTCAGCAAGTTATTTCCTAGATAAGGAAACAAAGGTAGAAAGGTGATTAGTATTTAAATATAATCAAAACTATAAACAAGTATATGAAACCAAAACTGAGAGGGAATGAGATACTTATCTTGAGGAGTTGTTGTGGGCTCCCTCCAAAGATTTGAGGGATACCTAACACTTATAAAACAAGAAAATGTTTTTTCCAAAAATATATTAAACCTACAAATAAATATAAAATATACAAATGAAATATCTAAAGCTAAGATCAAAGGATACGTCAATCTTGTTGAGATTTTGGGGTAGCATCGGGTGTGCTCTAGCTTCGAAACTTTGTGGAGGGGCTGGAACACACGAGACGTCCAAGACCAAGAAAGCGTTTGGAGAAATTTCATCCGGTGTAATAGTTATTCAAATAATTAATATTTTTAATGGGGACCCTAAGTCTAACTTAGGGAAATTAAAAAATTAAAGTGAATTAAATTACACTTGTGATGAAATGTTCTAAGTGACGTGGATCAAGCTTTCTTTTAATCTCAATCGTTGATAAGAGATTAGATCACGGTCGTTGCTTTGCCAACGAGAAAAGTATAAAGAAAGGCTTGGGGTTAGTTGGAGAATACACACACACATATTGCAGAGCACTGAAGCTAAGTCGAATTTCTAGGGTATGGTTTGCTGAGGAATTTGAAGTGAGTTTGCAGTGCAGTGAGGGGCAGAGATTGGCAAGGGATGATTTGATATGAGTCCGAGAATACAGCAGCAGAAGGGCAACACCGTACCAGGGCAGCGCAGAGGCCAGCAGGAAGGACGCAATCCAGCCAAACTAACGCAGAGGCCACGCAAAGGGTGACGCAAAGGCAACACAGAGCCTTCCAGAGTGACGCAGGGGCAACATGTGTTGCGCTGGGCTAGAGGACTGATGCAGAGGCAAGAGAAGACTGCGCTGAGGGTTTCCAATGTGCTAGAAAGGGCTCATTATCTGTAAATCCTAATTAAGGGTGTGATTCAGCCATATTTTTTGTCTCCAAGTGAAAAGTACAACTGCTGTGTAATTTCTTTGTAGGGCAAACCGTTTATGGTGCCCAGATTTTGGTATTTAGATTTTGCATAATAACAAAACCCTCTAGAGCTGTTGCACCAGTTTTCCCTCATTGGGTTTTTTCGAGACATTTGTTTGAAAAATCTGTGTAATTTTGTCATATGTACATGTTGTTCAATAAATGATTTGTAGATGTGTAGATTGCAGTTTGTATTTTCTTTAATGTTTTTTTGAATACTTCAGTTAAGTAACTTGTTAAATTAATTAAACAAGTCAGTGAAGTAGATCAAGACACCACAGTAGCGTTTCTGTTTTAAAACTTTCACAAGTCTCTTTGGGTTTCACTCTCTTGGGAGAGGCTTCTTCAACCATATTTGCATTATCTCTTTCTCTTTTCTTATTTCTAGGATTGTCGGGACACTCACTTCTATAGTGAGCCATTTTATGACAATGATAGCATTCTATTTTGGACATGTCAACCTTCTTTCCTGTCCCCTTCTTCTTGAAGTTTCCCTTGTGATGAGAAATGTAGGAATTTGAAACTTCTTCATTGTTGGTTGATAATAAGGTCGTTAACTCTTCTTGATTGCAGGCAGTCCATAGTTCCTCAAAAGTGGGAGCATCTTTCTAGCTATTGAGACCTAAAGCAAAAGCACTCCAAGAAGGTGGCAACCCTAATAGGGCAGTGATCACAAGTTCCTTTTCTGGCACTATTTCATCAATGGCAAGAAGATCATCTCTTATTCTTGCTATTTTCACAAAGAAAGTGACCATAGTATCTTTCTTAGTCATCTTGGTGGTTCTTAGTTCATTCTTCAAGCTTGCTACTTTCCCAATGCTCTTGATGGTAAATAGTTTTGACAAAGCTTCGTACATTTCTTGAGCATGGTAAATGTTAGCTATGTAAGGGACAAGGTTGTCCTTTATGCCTTCAACCATTAGAGTCATGGCTACCAATTCCAATTCCTTGTATTTCACCTTATCTGCATCACTGGAGTCTTCTGTAGGCTTCTTTACTTTTCCCTTCACCACATCTAATACTTTGTCCTTTTCAAGGATGAGGTCAATCCTATTCTTCCAAGATATGTAGTTCGATGCTCCTTCAATCTTGTTTTCTCCCTTGATTGTGTTAGACATATTTCTTGAAGATAGTGAAACTTCTTTCCTTAAAGAGCTTCCTCTTATGATTCCTTGATCAATTCCTTGAGACTGCCTTTTCCTTCTTTCTTCACCAAAGCTCTTAAACCATGTTAGAAAATCATAAAGGTAGAAAGATTTTCTTGTTCTTGATAATTTACTTCTGATGTTCCTTAATTCTTATTATCTTCTTTCTTCTTAGTTCATCAAGAAAATATCAAAGCAATAGCACATAGATCAAGGACACCAGATATAGGCAAATAGCCAGGGAAAAACCCCACTCTAGGGGAAAACCCAGTCATCAATTCTTCCTTCAATAGTTTTCCTAAGACTCTAGACCTTGACTCACACTTCCTCCACACCAAGTTAGCCTTCCTTTTTATTCTCCTTTCGACCTGGCAGCAGCAAAAACACATCCTTCAACCTAGAAACTTCGATCTTTCTTCTGAGACTTCGATCTTGGAGAAAAGACTTTGATTTTGCTTCAAGGATTTTGATTTTGACCCAATACAACATCTCAAGGCACCAACATTCATCAAAAACAACTTCGACCTATTCTTCTCTTGGTAGCAACAACATGCAGCAACTGGCAGTAGCAAAACAATGAGGGACTTCAATCCTCCAATCTAGGGAACGTGAGAGAGAGAGAGAGACACCAAAATTTCGATTATCATTCACTCCTTTAGCTTTTCCAAACTCGCAATCCTTTTGGCTTCTTCCTTGACTTCACAATTTTTTCAATGCAGCAGTAGATATCGAATTTCTATGTGAGAGAGGTGTTGAGATTTTGGGTAGCATTGGATGTGCTCTAGCTCCGAAACTTTGTGGAGGGGCTAGAACACATGAGATCTTGTAGTAGATCTGAAGAGAAAATGTACATAAATGGAAAATATACCCAATAAATAACACCATAGAAGATATAACTTCAGATCTTCATTAATATCAAAACCCTTAAGGTAGGGCAACACCATACATTCACTCCTTAAGGAAGGAGATCACTCCACAAGCCATATGCTTGCCCATACAATAATCCTTGACATCTCTCAATGGAGAGTCTCTAGCCTTTATATAGGTTTCATACATGCAATACCATGGGTAGTTACCATGGATCTCTCAATACCATACATCCAATACAATGGGCTTATCACTTTATTCCCTAGCTACATGTGGTCCCTTGCATAATGTGGGTTAACCACTTTATTTATTAACTATGGCCCATTTATTTATCATTCTTATATTATTACATCATATTATTCCCTTGGGTACCTCCCTCTGTACCCTATATTATCCCCTCTAGGTACACTACATTACACCCCCCTTAAACATGTTTCATCCCCAAAACATGAGAAAAACACAAATAATAAGATCTACTCAAAAGAGTATTCCACTGGTACCATTCATGTGCATCTAGCCATCCAAGGGAAAGGTGAACACTTGATCTAGTCGGTGCCTCGCTCGCTTGAGATGGAAGCAGGTTTTGGTGGTTCTTCATTGTTGATGTGTTGTTAGTGGATCGTCGCACCTCTCTATGTGTCATCCAAGGGTTGTTGTCCTTGTTGCTAATTCGTTGCCACCTTGCTGGTTGTTGTCTTGCTGGGTGATGCGAGTGGTGATATGTTGAAGCTTTAACTGATGTAATATCTTTCCTTAATTCCTCCATTATTGGTGATGGAGTGGTGTCTGGTTCTTTTGTTGGTACTTGCTTTGATGTCTGTGTTTGGCTGTCTACCATCAAAGGCTCATCAATTGATGTGTCTGTGTCGTTAGATATTTTTTCTTTTTCCTCCTCGATATCTGCATGGTTCCTAATGCAAATATCGTGCAATGTAATTTTCTTCTTTTTATACCAGAGCTTCATGAATTTCTTTTTCACATTAAAACTGACAGTACCAATGGATTCCATCCAAGGATGTCCCAAAACAACATCCACAACAGCCATATCTGGAGCATAAAAATCAGAATGCAACACATACTTATCCATAGAAATCTTCAAATCTTTATAAATTTGAACATTTTCATTATCAACTTGTGTGTTTTCAATCTGCTTTGCTGGAACTTGCAATTTTGTAGCCAAATTCACATTGATACAATTATGCTTGCAACTAGGAATGATAGACACAACGATGTTCTCTTTCTGAATACTTCCATGAACTCGTAATATGGAAATATTAGTAGAAAATAAGTCTTTATGGCTCTTGCTGTCCTTCTTTCCGGCTTTAGACCACTTGTCCAAAATGACTTTTTCAAGTTTTTTCTCGGGAAGTTTCCTCACTGCGCTATCAAGTGAGGTCCACCATTTATTTTCCTCATCTTTTAGATGAAGCCCTATGGAGCATATCCAAAAACTTTGGTATTGAGCCTTGAGATGTTGTAAAAAATCTTCAATAGTAGGGCCATCATCTTTTCCTGTAAACTTCATCTTGCGAGAATCCATAAAATAAAGTAAGGGTTTTGAAGAAAATCACTTACTTTGGCAAAAATTTAAAATGGACATTACTCGGTCAATATAACTCAGAATCCTTAATATAACCTGTTTTCGAAAATGGAATAGCCATTTTGCATCTAACCACATGGCTGAAATCCTGATCTAGGCACTCTGGAAACACAGATTTGCGCTGCAACTGCCTCGGCGTCACAAAATTTCTGAAAAAATGGCTGATTTTAAATCAGTGATAACTCCCTCATCCGGACTCCAATTTGACCGATTTTTTTTTTAAAATCAGGTGAATTTTCAAGGGGAGCTCAGATCTGTAATTGGTTTTCTGACATTTTGCACCAGAATCTACTAAAAATTTCAGGAGATCCGCCGTACACAAATTGCAGTTAGAAACATTTCTGCAACACAACTGAATTTAAATTAGCGATATCATCCTCATTCGGACTCCGATTTGACTGATTTTTTTTTGAAATTGGGTATTTTTCCGTAAGGAATCCAGATCTGATATTTATTTCTAAAAATATTTCTTCAAATTTTCTAGATCTGCTCTACAAACTCGCCGCCCAAAAATTTCTTGCAAAAAAATGAAAAAACAAATCTCCAAACTCTGCCCAAGAAAGTGCTCTGATACCACTTGTAGTAGATCTGACAAGAAAATATATAAAATGGAAAATATTCCCAAGAAATAACACCATATAAGATAAAACTTCAGATCTTCATTAATATCAAAACCCTTAAGGTAGGGCAACACCATACATTCACTCCTTAAGGAAGGAGATCACTCCACAAGCCATATGCTTGCCCATACAATAATCCTTCACATCTCTCAATGGAGAGTCTCTAGCCTCTATATAGGTTTCATATATGCAATACCATGGGTAGTTACCATGGGTCTCTCAATACCATACATCCAATACAATGGGCTTATCACTTTATTCCCTAGCTACATGTGGTCCCTTATATAATGTGGGTTAACCACTTTATTTATTAACTATGGCCCATTTATTTATCATTCTTATATTATTACATCATATTATTCCCTTGGGTACCTCCCTCTGTACCCTATATTATCCCGTCTAGGTAGCAACAACATGCAGCAACTGGCAGTAGCAAAACAATGAGGGACTTCAATCCTCCAATCTAGGGAACGTGAGAGAGAGAGAGAGAGACACCAAAATTTCGATTATCATTCACTCCTTTAGCTTTTCCAAATTCGCAATCCTTTTGGCTCCTTCCTTGACTTCACACTTTTTTCAATTCAGCAGTAGATATCGAATTTCTGTGTGAGAGAGGTGTTGAGATTTTGGGTAGCATTGGATGTGCTCTAGCTCCGAAACTTTGTGGAGGGGCTAGAACACATGAGATCTCCAAGACCCAAAAATCATTTGGAGAAATTCCACACATTGTAAAAGTTATTCAAATAATTAATTTTTTTAATGGAGACCCTAAGTCTAACTTAGGGAAATGGAAAAATTAAAGTGAATTAATTTACATGTGGTGAGAATGTTCTAAGTGACATGGATCAAGCTTTCTCTAATCTTAGTCGTTGATTTGTGATTAGATCACGATCATTGATTTCTCAACGAGAAAAGTATTAAAGAAAGGCTTGGGGTCAGTTGGAAAACACACACATTGCAGTAGTACTTGAGCTAAGTCAAAATTCTAGGGCGTGGTTTGCTGAGAATTTTTGAGTGAGCCTACAGTGCTGGTGAGGAGCAGATCAGCAAGGGATATTCTCATCCGAGATCGAGAATACATAAATCAGAGTGGCAGATCCGTTCGAAGCAACACAGAGGCCAGCAGGAGGGACACAGCCCAGCCAGGATGATGCAGAGGTAGCGCAAGGGCTGACGCAAAGGCTTCAAGGTGATGCTGAGGCAACGCAGAGCCCAAAAGGGTGACGCAGGGGCACCCTGTGTTGCGCAGAGGCCACGTTGGGCAGGAGAGGTTGACGAAGAGGCTGGAGGGACAACATTTGGGTTTCAGTGGGCCAGAAAGCGCTCGTATTCAGTAATTCCTTAAGGGTTTGAATCAACGATATTTTCTGTCTCCAAGTGATAAGGTACAACTGCCGTGAAATTCTCTGTTGGGCAAACCACTACTGGTGCCCTTGATGTATTCAAATTCAACTTAATAATAAAACCCTCAAAGAGTTGTTGCACTGGTTTTCTCGCATTGGGTTTTCCCGGGGACAATTGTCTGAAAAATCATGTGTGTCCTTTGTCATATGTGCGCTATGTTTCAGTAAATGATCTGTATATGCGTAGGCTACAGATTGTGTTTAATTTGATGTTTTTCTGAAAATTTCAGTTAAATAACTTGTGTATAATAAAACAAGTAGGAGAAGTAAATCAATATTCTACAGTAGGGTTTCTATGTTTAGCAATTTTCACATGGTATCAGAGCCATTGTAGATAACGCTGAAGAATTTTTAATGCAGGAGGGTAGCTGAAGTTGATAGATCCAGGAAGAGGCAGCACAACGCCAAAGGGACAGCGCAGACCCAACAAAAGGGTGACGCAGAGCCAGTCTGCTCACGTAGAGCTTTCGCAAAGGCTGACGCAGGCCCTAGTGGGTGACGCAGAGCTAAGATTCGATTAGGAGGGTGATCGTAGAGGGTTGATTCAACAGAATTGGCAGAGGAATTCCGAGAGGAAAATCATTTGTCAGAGGGAGCAGATTCTATAGAGGGTTTCTATTGCCAAGAAACCTAGATCTAGTCGTTTGCTGAGTGTAGCAGCAGTGGAAGGGAGAAGAGCACTTGCTTCGACTTGTTTGAGCAGAGATGGCCTCGTATGGACTGAGAGATCAGGATAGGTTAGATGATGTGTCTACTTTTGCTATCTGGAAAACCAGAATCCTCACAGTTCTGGAGGAGTACGACATCAAAGGTCACGCTGAGAACGTCCTGGTGTGCCAATCGATGTTGATGCTCTGAAGAAGTTCAATGAAAATTAGGCGCGAGCTAAGCGCTTGATCATGGATGGAGTAAAAGATCACGTGGTTCCACATATTGTCGAGAAGAAGACAGAAAATGAGGTGTGTATAGCACTAACCACGTTGTATCAAGGTAGCTTCGTCCAGAGGAAGATGCTTCTGGAGAATCAGATGCGGATGTTCCAGATGCACAAGGTAGAGGAGATCGATCCCTTCCTCTTTAGATTGCAGACTATCCGAGACCAGGGGATTGCCATGGGGGCAACTCCGGATGATGGGCTTGTGGTGAGGACAGCCCTGAATGTAGTCATCGATGAGTGGGAGACATTTGTCCAAAGTATCTTGGGCAGAGCACAACTCCCAAATTGGGGGGACATGTGGGCAATCCTTCGTCAGGAGGAGATCTAGAGAATAACCAAGAGGGAATTCAGCAGCGGAGGGTTCAAAATAAAGAAAGAGGAGGAGGAAGATGCAGCCCTAGCATCTAAGGGACAACGACAGCAAGGGAAGAAGAAGAAGGACCTATCCAAGGTCTGGTGCTTCAGATGTGGCAAACTGGGACACTTCGTCAGTACTTGTCCTAATAGGAAGGGCAAGGAAGATTTGGATTCCAAGGCAGCAGTAGCGAAAGGGGATGATGGCAGCGAAGATGATGTGGCCATGAGTGCTCATGTACCTTGAGAGAAGAAGTGGGGCGACATAGATCTGTAGAGTGAGCTCCAGATAGAGGCGGCAGGATCCTTGAGGTGCCCAACCTCTTGGATCGCATATGAGCTACGGGAGCCATTAAAGATAGTAGAAGGATGATTGTGTGAAATTTTTGAATTTTACTTATGCAAAAATCTATTGTTAGATCTGGTTATACTTCTCATACCTAATCAAGTTATTAATGCTGAAATCTTCAGATTAACATCGAAGTAAACACACAACGGACTTTCACTGATTTAGAACTAAAACAAAAAAGTACATGCACACATAGACAAAGTGACACAAGATTTTCTGGACAATAGTCCCCGAAAAAACCCAATGCGGGAAAATCGGTCTTCTCGTTGCAGGAGGGTTTGTATTATTAAGAGTTTTCTGAATACAACAAATCTGGGTACCACACAGGTAAACCTAATAGAGAAAAATATAGATCTGCAGCTAGCCTGCTGTTCTAAAGCCAAAACATTGACTAATCCACACCCTCAAACGGGATTTACAAGACTCAGCCAGATCTTGGCCCTAGAAGCCCCAGCGCTGCTCCTGAAGCCCATGCGTCAGCCTCTGCGCTGGCCTAGAGAGGGTTGTGTAACCCCAGAATGGGTAATGTAGGCCCTACGCTGCCCCTGACGGTCTTTGCGTAACCCAGATGGGTCCCTGGCTGACTACCGCTACCCCAGAAGGGTCTGCGTAGCTGAAGATGTCCCTGCGTTGCACAGTTGTTGCCCTCTCTGTTGCTGCTGCCTCTGGAAGCTGCTCTCTGCCTCTTGCTGATTCTAGGCACTGGGATTAGACCATCCCCTTTGCCTAAACTCCCCTCTCTACAGCTGAAACACTTCTAGAAATTCTTAGCAAACCACGCCCTAGAATTCCAGCTTAGCTTTGGTGCTATGCCTCTGTGTGTCTTCTCTAAATGACCCCAAGCCTTTCCTTTATACTTTTCTCGTTGGGAAACCAACGACCATTATCAGATCTTGAATCGATGGCTAAGATTAAAATAAAGCTTGATCTATGTGACTTAAGATAATTTCATCACATGTTTTAATTAATTACATTTAATAATTTAATTTTCCTAAGTTAGACTTAGGGTCCTTAATTAAAATTATTAATTAATTAATTATCTCCCAAACCAGATGAAATTTTCGAAATTCCTTTTTGGGTATTGGAGATCTCATGTATTCTAGTTCCTCCACAAATTTTGGGAGCTAGAGCACATTCGATGCTATCCCATCACACAATAAAACTCAACACTCCTTCTTAGCGAGGAATGTGCTCTAGTAACAACTCTACTTCACCTTGAAGCTTTGCACTGATCTCTGGTGTGGGTCTCTGCACTGATGCTGGACCTACTGCCCTTCATTATTGTGGTGGTGCTGCCATTCTGTACTGCTTCCCATGATGCTGCCGCTGCCACTGCCACTGCTACATATGTACTGCAGCTCCCTCTCAATCTACTGCATCGGTGCTGCCATCTGTTGCACTGCATCTTCAGTTGCTTAGAGAAACAACTGAATCTCCTGCCCAATCTTTGATAGACAAGTCAGTTGGGCTGCATCCTCATCACTGAAGCTCCATTGACTATTGATTTGTGCTTTCATTTGGAGGATGATGCACAGCTACAGCTCTGCATTGGGTAAGCAGACTCACTCTGCACTGTTGAAGTCACATCAACCGCTTGTGTTGAAATATCTCACGTTGTTGTTGCGTTGTGCTGTCCTCCTAAAGCCTCCACGCTGTTGCAGCTTTGCTATGCGTTGCTGAAGTCACATCAGCCCCTACACTGCTGCTGCATCTGCACTGCGCTGCTCCTTCCAACCTTCAGATCCGCCTCTACTTCATCCGTGATTCTTTGCACCAATTGCTCCACTTGTCCCACTACAATCTTAAGGCTCCCGTATTCGCATGTGATCCAATAGATAAGTTGCTCAAGGATCTCGCCCACATTTTGTAGTTGCTCTACAGAGCCATGTCGCCCCACTTTCGTGGTTCGTGAGCGCTCATGGCTACATCGTCTTCTGACCCATCATCTGCCACAACAGCCTTGGAAGTAGAAGCTTCCTTGTCCTTCTTCTTCTGAGGACAATTGTTGGCGAAATGTCCTAGTTCGCCACACTGGAAATATTTGATCTTGGAGAGATCACACTTCTTCTTCCCTTGCTACCTCTTTGATGCCAAGGCTGCATCATCTTCATCTTCCTTCTTCACCTTACTGGATTCCATGATGTATTGCTTCTTGGTGATTTTGCGGAGTACTCCTTGACGTAAGATTGCCCACAAGTTGTCCCAGTCGGGAAGGTCTGCTCTGCCCAAGAAACTTTGGACAAAGGTTTCCCACTCTTCTGAGACCGCATTGAGTGCAGTCCTTACCATCACATTGTCTTCCACCTTTGCTCCCGTGGCAGTCAACTGATCTCTGATCGATTGTAATTTGAAGAGAAAGTGCTCCATCTCTTCCCCCTTGGTCATCATGAATGACCGCAGCTGAGTCTCCAAAAACATCTTCTTCCGGATGGACTTCCCCTTATATAGGGTTGTTAAGGCATTCCACATCTCATTAGTTTTTTTCTTCTTAGCTATATGTGGAACAATATGGTCCTTAACTCCATCTATGAACCGCTTGGCATGTGACGCAACTTCCTCATGCTTCTTCAGGGGATCTGCATCGATCGACGTGGCCAGGAATTGTTCTGCATGGTCTCTTAGATGATATGCCTCCAAGACTACTAGGATTCTAGCCTTCCAGACTACAAAGTTGGATAGGCCATCCAACCTATCCTGATCACGTAGTCCGTGAGGTGCCACCTGCTCAGAAAATCTGTCGGAGCTCCTCCTCTCTACACTAGAGATCTGGATCTAGGGTCCTTGGCAAAATAGGCACCCTCTTCTCCCTCTGACAACTAATTTTTGTTGAGAATTTGGAGGGTTAGTGATTCATTCAAATTCTCTTCTTGATAATTACTTGTGAGCTTACTTGAGATACTTATGTCTTTTTCTTCTTTATCTTATTTAATACTTCATCAAGTCAATTATCAAAATACATGAGACACACAAATTAGGCTCCTAGAGCCAGGGCAAAACCTCTCCCTCTTGGAGAGGAAAAACCCACGAGAAATTCTTCTTATAGATTTTCAAATGACAAGTACCATGACAAAGAATTTGACTCTTGACCTATATATGCATCCAAGACCTTGTCCTTACTTCTCTGATGTCCTTCAATGATGATCCTTCTTCTATTCACCAAGTTTCACTGTTCTGCACCAACACTTCTTTGAAACTTCAGTTACTTGAAATCTATATAAGTTGAAGTTAGGAAAGTAAATCACAGATTTACTTTCCTACTTTCTGTCACTTTCTCAGTACTCCTTCTCTTTGGAATATCTACAAGATTTCCCCTAACCATTGTTCCAACTTTTTCCTAAACTGGAGACGAATAACAATGTCATCTTTTATTTGCAATTTTACCTCAAAATAGTCTGCAAACTATTCTTGGATAGATTCGCACTTCAATACACAAACACTGCCCTTGAACTAAGCCTGACACACTGTAGTTACTTCAAGAATATCCGCACTGCTTCAGAAGGACAAACGACACTCTTGTTTTAGTCAACCGTGGCACCTATCACAAGGATTTATATATCTTAAACAGTCCTGAAACTTGTCAAGGATCCGCACTAAAACTCATCCAAAATCTGCACTTCTGTTTCAAAGATGACCGAAAAACTTGTCTTCAAATGACCGCAGAACAGGTGTATATATAGAGACAATTTCACTGTCTTTAGGCCGATCTACCAGTTAGCTTGTAGGCCAACTTATCTAACTATACGAAGGTTGACTTTAACACATCATTATAGCTTCTCTTCCAGTGTAGATTTGAGGGCTGATATAAGCTATTCTTCCATGGTTTTTGGGACAAGGTCTTGGAGCATTTAGACTAGATTCTTCATAAATATGACACCTAATTATATTTATTCCTAGAAGACAAAACCCTAGTAGACATCAAGAGGAAGTCTATTTAACCTACAATAAAATCTTGCTCATGAAACCCGTGAAGCAAGTACAACAAATATACATTTTATTATCTTTATCTTCTTCTTTACATAAATACATAATTACATAGTCAATATGAAGACCAGTCCTACTTACACTTGTCAACACTCCCTCTTAACTAGGGAGGTATTCATATAGGTACATGGTCACTTTCAAACTGAAGAATCTCATAAGAAGAATCGGATTGGTAATCACATATGTATAGCATCATATCAACTAGCATTGTCCTAGTACAAGGCCTTCACTAAAAACCCCATCTCTCAACGAGACAATGGGCTACAATGTTGGCGAGACACATGACTTATAGACACCATAGTCATTGTCTCTCCAAGGTACATACTCCACCCAGGTGTTCCCAAAGTATGACCCTCTTGGACTATTCTTCTTTTGGGTAGCCAGCCCTCAAAGAATATCAGTCCTCGACTACTCTTATCTTGAATACCCCATCTCATTCTCAAAGAGTATCGAATGCCAAATGATTACCCAATCCTCCATTCTGTCTTCCAGGTGAAGACCAGAATGATGTGTCTATCCATTCTCTCTACATGGCCTTCACTAAGACTTACGGTTGTTAGTCCTGGTCTAGTGCATGACACATGTATTAGAGAATCACATGTCACTCCCTCTCAACTTAGGAAGGACATACTTCAAGTTTCTTCCAAGTAAGAAACTTACCACCATGCTCCCTCTCAGCCAGGGTCCTACAACAACAATGGTGAGACAACCAACTTCTCATGAAGAATTCCTCCCCTCGATGTCATGGATTTTGATATTGAGGAATCTTCAACCTTTGGCTTCATAGAGCACAGATCATCCATCACTTTCAGTCACGAGTCATGTCAACCATCAAAAAGTGATTCATCAATCTTTCTCATGTAGTCCACCTTTATGCCATGTTGCTTTCCTTCGAATCATCACCAAGGATCTTACATCCTTCCACATGATTGGAAGCCTTGCATAAACTTATCCAGATAACCATATACATATGAATTTATAAATCAAAAGTTACTTCAGTGATGATCTTTCACCATGACATCTTCTTGTAGGCATCGACATCCTCTATTTAGATTGACACATCTCCTAAAGATATGTCTTGTCAAGGGTCTTTTTCTTTACCAGACTTCTGTCAGAGTCTAGATATCTTCCCAGGAGATCTCCTAGTCACATCTTCCTGGCTTACGGATGATAACTACCTCTTGACATGGTTGCATTTCATGATCTCTTTCTTTCTACACATTCTTCATTCCTAGGACCTTTCAATTTAAAGTTCCTTGTCCATATACAACCACCTCATATTCCACATGAGGATATATTATGTTGATTTCATCTGTCAGTGCACTTTGAGAGATTCTCCTCCATAGATTATACTCCTAAATATAGAAGTCCATTACCTACAACCATATTACATGACTTCACAACATCCAGTGTCAGCATATAAATATATATACACCTCGTACCTTTTTCCCTTGAGTCATCCTATAACAGTTTTTCTAGAATGAAGAGCTTCATTCCCTTTACCTGCTCCATCAATATGTCATCACATTCCAGAGTTCTGTTTCCATGATGACCCTTGATCTTTGATGACTGTCTTCTATCAGTAATGTTATCAGAGAGGTTTTTCCCGGAGCTATTTCACCAAGAGCTCCTACCATGCTTTTATCATGATGCCATCAATATACATAGCTTCATATTATACTATTTCACAACCAACAAAAATCACTTGAAGGAGAAGATGATCTCAATCATAATAGAGATCCCTCGCTTCTTCTTTCTTAGATTTCTTTGCGTCAGGTTCTTCCCTCATATATGAGATATGGGTTTCTTCCCCTTTCCTCTTGTCCTTTTCAGATTTAGGACAATCTCTTTTATAATGCCCAAGTTCATTACATCCAAAGCATCGTACTTTGTCCATATTTCTTCTTTTACTCTGAGGACCAAATTTTCCGAATCTTCCTTTCTTCCAGTATATGGTTGCAAAAGCTTGATTCTCTTCACTTGGTCCTGTGTCAGCTTTGGCTTTCAATCTTGTTTCCTCTATTTTACATAGAGACCATAAATCATGGAATGGCGTGGCTTCTTTCTTCCCGTATAAACTTGAAGTGAAGTTTCCCCATTCTTCTGGTAGAGCATTCAGCACCGCTGTAGTCATCTCAGTGTCAGAAATTACTTCTCCCAGTTCCTGCAGTTGATCTCTTATTTCAGAAATCCTCATAAAATATGGAGTGATTAAATCTTCCCTTGACAACTTTATTTTGTATAGTTCTTGTCTCAGAGAGATTTCTTCTCCTGTAGTACTCACGGAGAATAGCTCCACCAGTTTCTCATATATTTCTTTAGCAGACTTTAGTTTTGATACATAGGGAACGAGTGAGTCCTTACTGGATTCTATGAGAATCCTATGGGCTCTGATTTCTCCCTTCATGTACTTGGCATGAGCTGGTGCATCTTCTTTTGGAGGTTGAATTGTTGATCCTTCGATGTAGTCCATAACTTCGTCTTCAATTAAATTCAAATTTGTCCTCTTCTTCCATGCACTAAAGTTTGATGACCTAACCAGCTTGTTTCTCTCTTTACAATAAGTCATCTTGACAGATTTAAGTAAGGTCATAGGTACTTGAGTAGAGTGGCTTGCAGCTTCCATGATGACGACGAAGAAGTTAGGAGCTTCTTCTAAGATAGAAATCTTCAATATAGTTGTTCTTGGATCCTTGATGATAAAGGATATATTCAAAAGATGATGTCCTATTCTAGCAATGTCTTGAATGTAAATCTTTGATGGCAAAGATTATTTTCTTGAAAATTTGATCCTTTGAATGAGATGAAGATCTTTTTCGAAAGTAGCTTGAGAGTCTTCCTTGCAAGCTGATTTGACTTTTCACCGAAACTTTGATTTTTGCTTCCTGGAGTGTCTCTTTGTCAAGCAGCCCTTGAGTTCAGCACCTTAGCTCTGATTCCATGTTGAGAATTTTGGAGGGCTAGTGATTTATTCAAATTCTCTTCTTGATAATTACTTGTGAGCTTATTTGAGATACTTATGTCTTTTTCTTCTTTAGCTTAATACTTCATCAAGTCAATTATCAAAATACATGAGACACACAAATTAAGCTCCTAGAGCCAGGGCAAAACCTCTCCCTCTTGGAGAGGAAAAATCCACGAGAAATTCTTCTTATAGATTTTCAAATGACAAGTACCATGACCAAGAATTAGACCCTTGACCTATATATGCATCCAAGACCTTGTCCTTACTTCTCTGATGTCCTTCAATGTTGGTCCTTCTTCTATTCACCATGTTTCACTGTTCTGCACCAAAACTTCCTTTGAAACTTCAGTTACTTGAGATGTATATAAGTTGAAGTTAGGAAAGTAAATCACAAATTTACTTTCCTACTTTCTGTCACTTTCTCACTGCTCCTCTTTGGAATATCTACAAGATTTCCCCTGACAACTGTTCCAACTTTTTCCTGAACTGAAGACGAATAACAATGTCACCTTTTATCTGCAATTTTACTTCAAAATAGTCTACAAACTATTCTTGGATAGATCCGCTCTTCAATACACAAACACTGCCCTTGAACTAACCCTGTCACGTTGTAGTTACTTCAGGACTATCCGCACTGGTTCAAATGAACAGTCTGCACTCCTGTTTCCGTCAACCGTGGCACTTATCACAAGGATGTATATATCTTAAACAGTCCTGAAACTTGTCAAAGATCCACACTAAAACTCGTCCAAAAGCCGCACAAGCCGCACAGTCCTAAAACTTGTCAATGTTAGATCTGGTTATACTTCTCCTACTTAAACAAGTTATTAATGTTGAAATCTTCAGATTAACATCAAAGTAAACACATAACAGATTTTCACTGATTCAGATCTAAAACAAAAAAGTACATGCACACATAGACAAAGTGACACAAGATTTTCTGGACAATAGTCTCGGAAAACCCAATGCGGGAAAACCAGTATTCTGACTGCTGGAGGGTTTGTATTATTAAGAGTTTTCTGAATACGGCAAATCTGGGTACCACACTGGTAAACCTGACAGAGAAAAATATAGATCTGCAACTAGCCTACTGTTCTGAAGCCAAAGCGTTGACTGATCCACACTCTCAAACGGGATTTACAAGACTCAGCTAGATCTTGGCCCTAGAAACCCCAGCGCTACCCCTAAAGCCTCTGCGTCAGCCTCTGCGTGCCTCTACGCTGGCCCCTACGCTGCCCTTGAGGGTCTCTTGTAACCCAGATGGGTCCCCGACTAACCAGCGTTGCCGAGAAGGGACTGCGTAGCACCTGTGTAGCTGAAGCTGCCCCTGCTCTGCGGAGTTGTTGCTCTCTGTTGTTCTTGCCTCTCCTTCTCTGTGTTGCCTCTGGAAGCTGCTCTCTACCTCTTGTTGATTCTAGGCACTAGGATCAGACCATCCCCTTTGCCTAAACTCCTTCTTTGCAGCTGAAGCACTTTTGGAAATTTTTAGCAAACCACGCCCTAGAATTCCAGCTTAGCTTCAGTGCTCTGCCTCTGTGTGTCTTCTCCAAAGGACCTCGAGCCTTTCCTTTATACTTTTCTCGTTGGGAAACCAATGACCATGATTAGATCTTGAATCGATTGCTAAGATTAAAAGAAAGCTTGATCTGTGTGACTTAAGATAATTTCATCACGTGTTTTAATTAATTACCTTTAATAATTTAATTTTCCTAAGTTAGACTTAGGGTCCTTAATTAAAATTATTAATTAATTAATTATCTCCCAAACCAAATGAAATTTCCCAAATCCCTTTCTGGGTATTGGAGATCTCATGTACTCTAGTCCCTCCACAATTTTTGGGAGCTAGAGCACATTTGATGCTACCCCATCACACAAGAAAACTCAACAGACTGGAGCGGTGGATGCAAAAATCATGGAAAGGCACAAGATAGTGCTTGAACGCTGAAGACTGGTGCAGCGGAAAGGAGAGGCAACAGCAGCTTGGAAGCAATAGCGCAAACGCTGATGGGATTTTAGCAGTGCTTACGCAGTGCAGTGCAGCAGACAACGCAAAGCTTCAAAGAGACATCGCAGAGCAGCAGCAGAGGGTGCTTTAGTGATGAGATGCAACCAGACTGACTTGTCTGTTAGTTGTTGGGTGATTGTCCTTCATTTGCTTACTTCTCAACAACTAAGTTGCAGTGCAGTAGTTAGTAGTGGCAGTGCTATAGGTAGCATGATGCAGCAATTTGAGAGGGAGTTGCAGTGCAAATGTGGCAGTGGTTGTGGTAGAGTCATGGGCAGCAGTATAGAAAGCAGTAGCGCAGTGGATGGAGGGTAGCAGGCCAAGCATCAGCAACACGGAGACCGATGCCAAAGATAAGGGTGACGCTTCAGTGGTCAAGTGTTGCTAGAGCACATTCCTCACTAAGAGGGAGTATTGAGAGTTTGGGTAGCATCAGATGTGCTCTAGCTTCGAAACATTGTGGAGGGCTAGAACACATGAGATCTCCAAGACCCAGAAATCGTTTGGAGACATTCCACCCAGTGTAAAAGTTTTTCAAATAAAATGTTGTTAATGGGGACCCTAAGTCTAACTTAGGAAAATTGAAAATTTAAAGTGAATTAATTTATACATGTGGTGAGAATGTTCTAAGTGACGTGGATCAAGATTTTTCTAATCTTAGTCGTTGATTAGTGATTAGATCACGGTCGTTGATTTCTCAACGAGCAAAGTATTAAAGGAAGGCTTGGGGTCAGTTGGAAAACACACACATTGTAGTAGCACTTGAGTTAAGTCGAAATTCTGGAGTGTGGTTTGCTGAGAATTTTCGAGTGAGCTTGCAGTGCTGGTGAGGGGCAGATCAGCAAGGGATATTCTGATCCGAAGTCGAGAATACATAAATCAGAGTGGCAGATCCGTACCAGGCAGCGCAGAGGCCAGCAGGAGGGACGCAGCACAGGGTTTGACGTAGAGGCACCGTAGAGCCCAAAAGGGTGACCCAGGGGCAGCCTGTGTTGCGTAGCGGCCACGCTGGGTAGGAGAGGTTGATGCAGAGGCTGGAGGGACAGTGTTGGGCTTCCAGTGGGCCATAAAGGGTTTGTATTCAGTAATTCCTTAAGGGTTTGAATCAACCATATTTTATGTCTCCAAGTGATAAGGTACAAATGCCGTGAAATTCTCTGTCAGGGAAACCACTAATGGTGCCCTTGATGTATTCAGATTCTACTTAATAATAAAACCCTCAAAGTGTTGCTGCACCGTTTTCCCGCATTTGGTTTTTCCGAGGACATTTGTCCGAAAAATCATGTGTGTCCTTTGTCATATGTGCGCTATGTTTCAGTAAATGATTTGTATATGTGTAGGTTGCAGATTGTGTTTACTTTGATGTTTTTCTGAATATTTCAGTTAAATAACTTGTATATAATAAAACAAGTAGGAGAAGTAAATCAATATTCTGCAGTAGGGTTTCTGTGTTCAGAAATTTTCACAAGAGGATGCTCCAAATGAGTTCAATCTTCTTGTATATATAGGCTTGAGGTGAGCTCGAATTCCTTGAGTTGAGACCAACTTGATCACTTTAAGGCCAACTTGATGTGGAGGTTCCATAATTCGACTTGATGCGGAGGTTCCATAATTCATATTTGACTCAATATTAAACCTTTTTAAATGATTCAAAAGCCCAAGAAGGGTCTCTTTAAATCTGTAATGACTCTATAAACTCAGAATAAATCCTAGAAGTCCACAATGGGGATTTTACCTAAAATAATATAACCCAAGCATGAAACCCATGCTTTAATAAGTCATTTAATAAAAATATAAATTATTTTCTTTATTCTTTTTACAAGTATATTATATTTTGACTCAAGTATAATTTATGAAGACTGAACCTAGTTACAATCTTCAACACTTATAAGGGTCCACGGGTCTTGAAGAGTTCGGAAGAGTCTTGGAGGGTCCAGATCTTATTAGAGGGTCTTGGTCTCCAGACTCGTTTTAGTATTCCACTCATGAAGACTCGCTAGTCTTGAAGGGTCTTATAAGGGTCATGCTTCACTGCTCAAGACAAAATATCAATTTTGAAGAAAGAAAAAACTCCCAAACATTACGAACTTTATTTCACGAATGAAAATTTTCAGATTCTAGTCGACTTCATGGCTTCAAATTTAATCAAGTCGGTCTTTTTGTGATGACGTCCTTCTTATATGTATAGAACAGAGGATTTCTAGATTGTCATCAAAAACTTCTAGTGTATTACATCCTTATCACTAGTGCAAAGAAAAAGGCCTTCGCCTCATTCATTATTTTAGTTCGGGTGTTATAGAATAACGTGAATAACAGAGGGATAATAAAACTCAGAATCATCTCCTTAGTCTTCATCAAGATTCTTTACTTGACATTAGAATCTACTTTGAGCAGTCGAGACTTTCTTAACTAGGGCTCATCTAGAAAAGTTTGTATCATCATACAAAACTCAGATTAGAGAACCTAGATCATGATGTCATTATATCAATACATATCTTCTTACTAGCATTTGTAAGATAGTATCACCATAACTAGTATCCTCATAGGATTTGACGAGAATTTTGATTTCCTCGTAGATATAGAATGAGATGAGACTTTCATTCATAGGAATCATGACAACCATAGTAGAACTTGAATCAATTACATACCTTGATTTGGCTCGAATTTTCTTAGGTCCGCAATGCGCCTCAGAGAAGCTCGCATACCATAGTAGCACAATGCCACAAAGACACTCACATGGTTTGTGTGAAAATTCCTAGATCTAAAAATCTTAGGAATCCTACTGCAACAACTAAGTGTACTTCTCCTATTATGTAAACTACTCTTACAGAATTAATTCAGATCTGAATTATTGAAGTAACTACTGAAGCAACCTACTTCGAATAAAAATATGATTATGAAACAAGGAAACAGAGCAAGAAACCAATCACACGTAGGACACAATTATTTTTGGACACAAGTCCCCGAAAAAACCCAATGCTGGAAAACCGATGTAGCAGATCTGAGGGTTTGTATCATTAAGCAGTAGCAATTTTTGAATACATTGTTGAATACCTCAAGGGCTATTCAATTACAGAGAGAAATACTAGCAGAAAGAAATTGTGAGTTTTACCTCACACAATCACTAGAAAATCTGGTTGATCCGGTCACTCGAAAAGTTGCCTCGGGAGGTCTCTGCGCAGTCACTGCATAAGCCCTGCATCACCTCCTCTAGCCACTGCGTCACCCAAGCAATAGATTGATCTGACTCTTGGAATCACAAATCTGGGCCTCCCGGTCTCACACCCTGGCTTTCGCCTTCTGGATCTGATCCGACAGTTGAATCTCGGAACCCCTCTGAACCTATGCACAGCCTCTGCGTCACCCTAATTGGTTCTGTGTTACCTCTGTTGGACGTTTCCTGCCTCTCTCTGTTAATGATTCTCCGGCTAAGAAAATCTCTCTCTAAAAGCTACTCTGCCCCTCACTGCACCGAATCGCTTAGATCTGATCTTCATCCGACCATTGCTCCGTTAGAAGAATTCGATCTCTAGATTCACTTCGTGTGTGTCTTTCCAAATGGCCCTCAAGCCTTCCTTTACAGTCTTCTCGTTGAGAAATCAACGGTCGAGATTAGATCTCTAATCAACGGCTAAGATTATAACATGACTTGACCTTCGCTTTCTAGATCATTCTCACTATGTTTTATTAATGTCCTTTAATTATTTAATTTCCCTAAGTTTAGACTTAGCATCTCCATTAAAATAATTAATTATTTTAATAAAACATTAATCGAGTGGAATTTTCACAAACGGTTTCTGGGTTCTTTGGAATACCAATGTCTAAGCCTCTCCACAAAATTTGGGGCTTCGAGCACTTTCCGATGCTACAAAAATCAACACTCCCTCTTAGCAAGGAAGGTGCTCTAACAATATGCATGTTGCATTCTGCTCTGTCCCTGAAGCATCCTCCGCATTGTTGAAATCCATCAACCACTTCGTTGTTGTCGTTGCTACTGTGTTGCTGCCCATGACACTGCCACTGCCACTTCCACTGCTGCATTTGTACTACAACTCCCTCTCAAGTGTTGCATCTTCTATGCTTTTAACACTGCAACTCAACTATTGAGAGATACATTTGAACTCACCCAGAACTGAACAGGTGTTCAGTGGATGCACCTCGGTGCTGAAGACTCTGACTATTGATAACTACTGCGTTGTCTCTCTAATGCACTGCATTGTTGCTGCTCTGCACTGTGCTGCGACTGTTATTTCTCTGCTCTACGCTGCTACCCACTGCACTGTCATCTCCATCACTCCTCACTTCACACTGAAACTCCTCCATCCCGCTATTGCAAATATGGGCTCCCGTAGCAAGGTACTGATCCATGAGGTGGGTTCCTCAAGGATCCTGCCCAATTGAAGTTCAAGGTGAACTACAACTCTATGTTGCCCACTTCTTACTAGGAGAAGCATGGGCACTCATAGCAAAATCATCCTGCTCAATCTTTGTGGTTGCAACTGTAGGATCGTGCTTCTCATCCTTGTCCTTTTTCTTCGAAGGACACTGTGATGCAAAGTGGCCCATCTCACCACATCTGAAGCACTTCACCTTCGAGACATCTCTCTTTTGTCTCTGTTGCCCTTGTTTCCCTTTCGATGCAAGGGCTACATTCTCCTCCTCTTCCAAAGTATTCGATCCGATATCCCTGTTGTCGTGAAGTTTGCACTTGACTAGATCTCTCTTCAGCTCTTCCTCTTGAAGTGTTGACCACATCTGCGCCCAACTAGGAAGCGTAGCCCTGCCCAAAATGATTTGGAAAAAAACCTACCACTCCTCCGTGACTGCATTAAGGGCCAGCCTCACCATAGTCGTTGCAGTTGGGGTGGATCCCATGGCTGCTAATTGGTCTCAAATCTCCTGAAGCCTCGTAAGGAACGAAGCAATGCGCTTCCCCTTTTGCATCCGCATCTTTTGGAAATACTGAGAGGGGGGTGAATCAATATTTCTTTTCAATTGTTAATTATTGCCAGTTAGATTCTTCACAATTAAAGACAGAGGTGTATAATAATGATATTAAGGATTAATAAGAACTTCAATCCCTTTTTTTAATAATAGTATACAATAGATGAGTGAAGGGCACTAACCCTTTTAATGAAACAGGCACCAACCTGTTGCCAAGCACCAACATGGACTTTGATGAGGCTCCGACCTCTAGGGCTTTAACCCTATCTTCTCAAGGCACCAACCTTGTGTTTAGGAGCTCCTACTCCAAGGACACAAATCCTTCAGTCTTCTTTAATAAAATGAGTAATGTACTTAATTGAGCATCTCCAACAAGATTCTGCACTGTTCAATGCTTCAATTATCTTCAAAATTGTCCAATGTTCTTTAATCTTTAGGTCTCCACCATTGACTGCATATGTCCTCACAGTAAGCTTGATGATGCCACCAAAGTCACTGAATCACTAAACCTTCAACGTGCTAAACTTAATGCTCTTCTAGTGTTGTAGCTATCTCTTTCACAAAACTGTTCTTTACATGTCAAACTACAGTCACAAGTCCAAAGTAGTCCAATTTTTCCAAATGAGCCTTATTCTATCACCAGTCGGAGTGTCTGAGGTATGACTACCTTCTGATGAAGATTGTGTCTAGGTGGATATTGTCCTTCACAAGCCTTAGACAGACCTTTATATATCCGGCTCACAAAGTGTTGCAAATTCGAGGTATTGAAGTGTATTGCAATGAGAAGATGGCACTGGTTCGAGCCACAGGAAGTTAAATCTGAGTTGTTGTGTATGAGCACCATGCCACAGTTTCAAGTCACAAAATTCTGCACCAGTTCCAAGCTAATAGATCCGAGTTGTTATGTATGGGCATCGTGCCACTGTTTCAGATCACAAAATTCTACACCAGTTCCAAGCTAATAGATCCGAGCTGCAGTAAGTTTTGGACAGGTCTGACCCAAGATAAAGGTTGCTCCAATACGAGTTCACAAGTCCGACATTAAGCTTCAGGAGCCCTGCAATTTTTCTGAGAGTCTTCGCAGAAATTTCAGTGTGGTTTAATGTGATCTTTAAGCCCAAACAAATTTCCTTGTTCTCTTTCTTGTGACCCTTCAAGTTCACGAGATGTGAACTGTTTTTTGTTCTTCTCTCTGTAATAGATGACCGAATTGATGCCTAGAAATGGAGACTCGAACATGTATTTATAGTGATTTTTCTATGAAACTGAAGGGACATGACTATTTGAATTGAGGCCGACCTGTATGACTGAGGGTAGATTGGCTTGCAATAGAATATATATTTCTTACCTTAAAAATTCATTATCTCTTCAACTACAGGAAGTTTGGGGACAAATAAGGACTCATTAGAACGGGAAAAATATACTCTACAAGATGGTACAGGACCCACGTGGATAGGATGCCTCCAAGGTGATAAAAACAATTTTTCTTTGTGACTGTCTTTAATTTTTTGTTTGCAGAAGGTAAATAGGACAACATTATCTAGTCTTTCAACCTTCATCAAGTGTATTCATTCATTCAACCTGTTGCCATCAATGACAACTTGGATTAACAGCATCATGCAGAGCTTCTACACCAAGTACATCTTCCATTGCTTAGAAGTTCCTTCGTACAACAAAGACCAAGCTTCCAACATCTCCCTAGCGGTGCTCTTGCCAGCTATATGTCAGACTATGTGATCCTTGACACCATCAAGGATTAGCCTCTTGCACTTTGCCATATCAGACTTGTACTTCTTAAGTTGATCCGGATCTGTAGGTACAACAACCAAATTCGCCACGAACGTCTTGAGATTGAATTCATCTAAAGGAATTGAATCTTTTCCTTCCATATTACATAGTTGGAGGAACCATCCAACCGGTCTAGATCTCTAAGACCGTAAGTTTCCATCTCAGCCGAAAAATTGTCGAACTGCGTCCTCTTTCTGCCCCTTTGCACCACCTAGGCAGGCTTAAGCACTCCTTCTGGAGCTCGTAGATTTGTTGTCCTGATCTGCTGCTCAGATCCTAGAAAAATGTTGAATTCCTCGGCTAGGAATTCACTGAGGAAGAATTCCCCGCTATGTGCTTTTTCTTTCTTCTGACGCTTCTCTGCTCTGGCAACCACCTGCAGAAAAATTGCGTCCCTCTGGCGCTGTGTGAAGGCTCTGTGCAGCTCCCTCTGCCTCAGCAAAATCTCGAACCAAAAGTACTACCTCTCTGTCGACTCACTCAGAGAGAGACAACCTCGAAACTTCAACTCTCCTAGCTAGATCTGCGCAATCCTTCTGGGGATTCAATCTGTTGCTGCTACAACAATTCGACCTTCACTTCAGATTCAGATTTGCTCTTCCTGTTTCACATCAAATGCTCTGAAACCATGTGAAAATTATTAGATCTGACAATCTTAGGAATCCTACTACAACAACTGAGTGTACTTCTCCTATTATGTAAATTACTCTTACATAATTAATTCAGATCTGAATTATTGAAGTGACTACTGAAGCACCGTACACTGAATAAAAATATGATTCTGAAACAAGGAAACTGAGCAAGAAATCAATCACACATAGGACACAATTATTTTTGGACACAAGTCTCGAAAAAACCCAATGTGGGGAAATCAGTGCAGCAGATCTGAGGGTTTGTATTATTAAGCAGTAGCAATTTTTGAATACATCGTTGAATACCTCAAGGGCTCTTCAGTTACAGAGAGAAATACTGGCAAAAAGAAATTGTGAGTTTTACCTCACACAATCACTGTAAAATCCGGCTGATCCAGTCACTGGAAAAGCTACCTTTGGAGGTCTCTGCGCAGTGATTGCATAGGCCCTGCATCACCTCCTCTGGGCACTGTGTCACCCCACCAACAGATCGATCTAATGCCCGGAATCACAGATCTGGGCCTCCCAGTCTCACGCCCCGGCTTCTGACTTTTCAATCTGATGTGACAGCTAAATCTCGGAACCCCTCTAAACCTCTGCGCAGCCTTTACGTCACCCTGACTGGCTTTGCAAGACATCTTCCTGCCTCTCTCTGCTAATGATTCTCCGGCTGAGAAAATCTCTCTCTGGAAGCTATTGTGCCCCTCATTGCATTGAATCACTTAGATCCAATCTTTATCCGAGCACTGCTATGTCAGAAGAATTCAATATCCATATTCACTCCATGTGTGTCTTTCCAAATGACTCTCAAGCCTTCCATTCTAGTCTTCTCGTAGAGAAATCAACAACCGAGATTAGATCTCTAATCAACGGCTAGGATTATAACATGACTCGATCTTCGCTTTCTAGATCATTCTTACTCTATTTGATTATTGTCTTTTAATTATTTAATTTCCCTAAGTGACTTAGGGTCCCCATTAAAATAATTAATTATTTTAATAAAACATTAACCGAGTGGAATTTTCACAAATGGTTTATGGGTTCTTTGGAAAACTAGTGTCTAAGCCTCTCCACAAAATTTCGGTCTTAGAGCACTTCCCGATACTACAGAAATCAACAGTGTGCATGAATTATATGTTGATTTTTTACTAGGGCAATTCTAGAACATTTTCTTATATAAATAACAGCTTCAAATAATCATAACAACATTAAATTTCATGTAACATTTTACTTCATCAAGCAGTATAAGAAAATTCATTCATTAAGCATGAAAGAGCAGTAGCAATCACCGTAGAAACAAACGACAAGGGACACCAGAAATTAGGCTTGAGGCCAGGGCAAAACCCACAAGGGGAAAACCTAGAAAATTCTTTCTTATGAGAGAGAGAGTTCAATGTCCATCAATACATCCAGATAAACAAGATATTAAAGAAAACATATAACTAAAGAATGATCTCACAAATGTCAATCCTCTTTCCTTCTTTTACATTGTTTTCATCCTTCTTTCTTTCTATAGAACTTGTTGGAACAGACTAAAAAATGTGATGTGAATATTCTCAAGTGAGGAGGAGAGTGTCACATGTTAGAGAATCAAAAAGGAAAAAAGATCCACTTGTTCTTGATTATTTACTTGTGATCTTCTTTAGTTATTATTATGTTATTTTTATCTTTCTTCTTATCAGTTCATCAAGCAAATATCAAAGCAAATACACATAAATCAAAGACACCAGATGTAGGCTAGCAGCCAGGGCAAAATCCCCCAAGAGGGGAAAACCCAGTTAGTAATTCTTCCTTCAATAGTAATGCTTGAGACTCTAGACCTCGACCCGAACTTCCTCCACACCAAGTCAGTCTACCTTGTAATCCTTCCTGAATATGGCAATAGCAGTAGCAGTAGTAGCACCATGATGACCTCAAACTTCTACCTTGCTTCTTGAGACTTCGATTTAGGCCCAATACAACTTCTCCAAGCAACGGCAGTCAGCAAAACAAACTTCGACTTCCTCTTCTCTTCGCCGCAGCACCTTGGAAGCAATTGTTGCAGCAAAACTTTGAGTACTTTGATATTCCAAACTATAGCTCCAAACGCATAGAGAGTAGTGCCAAAATTTTGATTTTCTTCAACTCTAAGTGTGCCCAAAACCGAATCCAAAAAGTCCTTCTCCAAAATTTTGCAATTTCTTCTTGTTGTAGCTTCCGGATCAAATTTTTGAGTTGCAGTGAGATGGTTCCAAGTGAGTTGGATTCCATGGTATATATATAGGCTTCTGATGGGTTCGAATAACTGGATTTGAGCCCGACTCGATCACCTTAAGGACAACTTGATGTGGAGGCTTCGTAAATCATATTTTACTCAATACTTGAACTAATTGCATGATTCAAAAGCCCAATATGGATCAATTTAAATCTTCAATATACCTATAGACTCGAAATAAAACCTAGAATTCCACAATAGGGACTTTGACCTAAAATAAATATGACCCAAGCATGAAACCCATGCTTTAATAAGTCATTTAATAATAATATAAAATTCTTTTTTTAATTCTTTTGAAAAGTACAATAAGTATTGACTCAAATACAATTTATGAAGACCGAATCTAGTTACATTCTTCAATACTCCCTCTTAACTAGGGAGGTATTCATAACTCAATAGTACAAGGTAGATCTCAACTATATGAACTATGAATAATTTTTAGACACTTGAATGTCATGGACTAGATTCCAGACCAGGGAACTCTATCCATTGGTCACTCAACAGTTTAGGCACCGAATTCCATGGACTAGATTCCTGACCAGGGCAATCCATCCAAGTGGGACTAAGATGGACTAAAGCTTTTAGCCTTTATAGGTACCATCAGGCTGGCTTACTAACCATCAATCCAGGGAACTAGGTGCACATCCACTCGATGCCACCCTCCCAACCAAACATCAACACAAAGTGTCGGCCCGATGTCATTCGAGGCAATGTTTCACTCACAAAGCCTCATCACATCTTGATCCAGCAGATCAAGGAAAACCAATCTCTCCCAATCAAATTGATTGGTAACCAACATGCTATCAAGTCCTTCAAGAGATTCACCTATGCAAACACAAACCCCAATCATCAATAATTAAATATATAATCAAAACAAACTTCGGGGTTTCGATGTTTCCCTTCAACTAATTCCAGTAGGACTATCAATAGAATCTTTCAGGAGAAGATTCCTCTTCCTACTTTGCATGTGGCAACATATCTTTTCATAATATATTCTCCAACTATAACTATGATTCTTATTCATGGTCTTCACTAAGACTTACGGTTTTTAGTCCTAGTCTATTGCATGACACATGAAGTAGAGAACCATAACCATTTCTTCTTTTATCCAAGCTCCCTCTTAATCTAGGGAGATCAGCTTCTATCCAGGCTCCCTCTTAATGTAGGGACACTTAATTTCTGCTTTAGATGTTGGAGAATCTTTCATGGCTTCCATCCTTTTCAACATACTTATTAGCTTCTTATCTGGTACCCAGACATATACTCTTCAATGTTTTTGCTAGGGACTTTTATCATAAACCCTAGACTATTTCATAATGTCTTTCATTCTATCTAGGGTTTCAATGTTTCTTTCAAAGGTATAATGTACCTTGCTACAACATTTAGTAAACTCTAGAACCAATAAGATATCTAACAACCTTTAGAATTCATATGTTAGACTTTCCACTAGGGATTCATACAAATCCTAGATTTCATTAAAGAGCCAATCAAGATTAATCACAACTCAGACATTGACATGATCAGCTTTCACTAGAGTTAGTTGCATACCCTAGATTTCAAATCAATTATCGAAACATTTCATGAAGAGCTTCTACTAGGGTTTAATGTAAACCCTAGAATTCAATAAACACATCATAAGTAACTTCCACTAGGATTCGATGTAAACCCTAGATTTTCCATCTATAAATTCTCAACACACATTATATAGCTTCAAATCAGCATACATACTAGAGAATTCAATCATTACTAAGATTTATTTATAGACCCTAGACTTCTCAATCATCATCCTAGATCTTTCAAACTTTGACTAAGGTTTGTTTCCAAACCCTAGATTCTTAGGACCATTGGAAAATAGGTCGACACACATATCTAGGAGATCACCATTATAAGCACATCATTAGTCAACATTAATACATCTAGGTGTATGTATATTTTCCTAGACTAGGCTAGGGATTCAATCAAGAGAACATATACCTAGGGTTTCACTCCTAGGACTTTCCATAACAAGGAGTTTACGTGTAGACCTAACTAAAACCTAGGGTTTCGGTTCATTGTCAAAGTAAACCCTTATTATATCACACTTCAAAGGTACTAGATTTCGTACAACATCATTTCAACTCTAGCAAGTTTAGAGTTTCTATGATCACATCAAAAACCCAAAGAGGACATTATCAATACATTAATCAGAATAGCAATTTCTTCATAAATATCCCTAAATACATTCAGGGTTTCACATATCATCAACATTCCCTTAGGTTAGGGTTTTCTAGAGAACCTCCTTAAGGTTCTATTTATATAAGCAATCAGAGGTGTGTAAGGTGGGTATATTCATCAGGTGATGAATCATCCCAAACAAGAATCCAGTAGAGCTAGACATAGCAACAGTTAGTAACATAGAAATGGATATTTCAAAGAGTATCAAGACTATATATTCAATACATACCTTCGATTCTTTGACAAACCTTTTGACTGGTGTGGCCTCCTTATTTGATCATTGAAGCCTTCTCCATGATTCTTGAATATTCAACAGATTGATTCCTAGACAAGGAATAAAGGTAGACAAGTGATCAGTATTTAGTATAATCAAAATTTTAAATAAGTACATGAAGAAATGTATAGGGAATGAGATACTTATCTTGAGGAGTTGTTGTGGGCTCCATCCCAAGCTTGAAGGAAAACCTAAAACTTATAAAACAAAGAAATATATTTCCAAGAAGATGTTATAAATATACTACATAAAATATACAAATGAAATATAAGATAAAAGGGGCTTAGTAGTGCAAGTCCCTCAATTCTTCTCCAGTCTTTGCTTTCTTGGGGGATGAGGTTTCTTCAGCCATGTTTGCATGATCTCTATCTCTTTTCTTGCTCCTAGGATTGTCAACGCAATCACTCCTGTAGTGTCCCATTATGTGACAACGATAACACTCAATCTTTGACATGTCAACTTTCTTCTTTGGTGCCTTCTTCTTGAATCTTCCTTTATGATGAGCAACATAAGCATTTGAAACTTCTTCATTGTTGGTTACCAGGGAGACTCTTAACTCTTCTTGACTACATGTTGTCCACAAAGGTGGGTGTTTCTTTCCAGCTGTTCAGAGTTGAAGCAAAGGAATCCCAAGAAGGTGGTAGTCCCAAAATGGCTGTAATCACTAGTTCTTTATCTTGTACTATTTCATCAATGGCAAGAAGCTCATCCCTTATCCTTGTTATCCTCACAAAGAAAGAGGAAACAGTATCCTCCTTTGTCATCTTAATAGTTCTTAGTTCATTCTTCAGACTTTCCACTTTTCCAATGTTCTTGATGGTGAATAGTTTTGACAAAGCCTCATACATTTCCTGAGCATGATCAATATTTGCTATGCAGGGGACAAGATTGTCCTTTATGCCTTCAACCATCAAAGCCATAGCTACTAATTCCAATTCTCTATACTTTACTTTGTTAGCATCACTTGATTCTTTTGTAGCCCTTTTCATTTTATCTTTGAGTAAATCTAAGACCTTGTTCTTTTCAAGGATGATGTTTGTTGTGGCTCATTTACAATATCCTTTATTCTAAATTTTTCGAAAATACAAAAAATAGAAAATTGTGAAAATGTATGCTGAAGTATAAAATTTCATGTACTTTAGCATAAAAATGTAATATTTGTTGCATTAAGTCTAAAGTTTAATACTTTAAGCGTTTGTGGAAGCGGGTCCCAGTACACAGCTAAATAGCGAGCAGGTTATGAAGCGAGATCCGATGATTCATCAGGGAAGGAATAAAAGTGTCAACCCGCTGGCACTTTCAATGCGTGGGTTAACAAGGAGGGTGCCTCCGCAGTTGACCCTATTGACTGCGGAGCTGATTCAGATCTGCGGCTGAGATTAACTATTGGGGCATGAACCCGACGAGCTGACGCCGTGCGCAGACCTCCCACGGTGATGTGAGCGGCAGTTGGCGGCGGCTATTGGCCATGGTGCACCAACGGCGGTCTTTTGGTGCGTCATTTCAACATTCAAGTCTTAAGCCGCGCCACCTATTTAAAATTGGTTCTCTGTAGTATCCCCAATGGGAAATAGACAACAATACAAGCATACGACAATATAGAAAATGCCGGAAATGCTAAGCCATTTTCTTAATTCTGAGAATATAATAAGATACAATGGATAATCAGAATAAATGCACCTATCCTTGCTCAAGGCAAGTGAAGAACCCTCTCAGAAAAAACGAAATCGTGATACAAGAAAGCACATCCCATCTCTTTGAAGGAGCTTGCCGTAAAAGCTATTTGCTGCGGGAATGAGCTGAAGCTAGGGGCCGAATCCCCTTGCCGAGAATGGCCCGAAAATCGGCCCGGACCACCCTGAACTCACCACCCGGACAAAACCCAAAAACCATATACAAAACGGACCACCTCCGAAAATCACCCCCAGAAACCCTCCTCCTAGAAAAACGTTGTCCCTCCAAGAACTGTGCAAACACCAACTGAAATAGACTGAAATGGGGCCACAACTCCTCAGGAAACTCACCAAATGATAAATGCTGAACCTCCACACTGGAATAGGTCTGAATCTCCTGCAGAAATCTCTACCACTGAACAGCTCCAACTCAAATTGCGTCCTCCCTCTAAGGACTGCGCAGTCACCCAATGAAGCTTAGCTCCTCAGAAAAACTCCCAACAAAACACCTGCAAATCTCCTGCTAAAGAATGAAGAAAAACCTTTCCCGAGTAGGCACTCGAAGTCCCCCGGGGCCAAGGGTGAGATATCCGACCGGAGACACTCAGTCGCACTAAACAGTGCTGCAGGCCGACTAAACAGCCAGCGTGCTCAAGTAGACAGAAGTCTAGCTCAATATCATCAAAAATATCAATCATACCCAAATGAGATAGCTCTCCCTCCTTTTATAACGCTGGCCCTCCTCAAAACCCTACGTGGTCCCTCTCTCTCCCACGTGCTCCTCATGGGCCTGCGCAGAAGCTTCTAGAGGCTACGTGAGCCTCCTCTCATATGTGGTGTGGACCCCCAAGGCTCCCCCTTAAGTTATAATGTTGCATCTACTAGGGAAACACTTTATTTTATTTAAGTGAGTTAGCCCCCATTTTCTCACTTTTTTTTAATTAACTATAGGCGGAAAAACTATACAAAAATCAAATATTCCAATTAGCGGTGCTAATTAGGAATATTACGGTCTCCGACAAATGTTGCTTGTCCTCAAGAAACTAAGGTGATGGATGCTGCAAAATCTCCTCGCTCTCCCAAGTGGCATCCTCATCCGGCAAAAACTGCTTGTCCTCCAATAATGCCTGAACAAGCCTCCTCTCTAGCCGATGCTCCCCACTGACACTGCAAAATGTGCCTGGGTCCCAGATGTGCCACTGAACCCTCTCTGGCCTCTGCATCACCCTGACATGAAGGGTCCTTTCAATGTCAGGATCCCAAACTGATCTCTCACTGACCAACAGTCCTCTCAGCTCACAATGCCACCAGGGCCAATCATTGCCCAAGTCCCACGGCTCAGGCTGTGCACTATCTCTAGCTATAACTGATGCTCTCAGGGGTGAAGACCACCAACTGGCATCAATGCTCCCAGGCTCATGCTGTACTACACCTGTAACTGCATATACTGCCCCACCAACTGCATACAAACTCTTCACCTCTCTTCAGTCCAAGTCCTGACTCAATCCCATGCTGATCCTACTCCCCTGAAATCGGGATGGGGTGCTAAAGAAATGATGACCTGTGTCCCCCTGCCAGCTGGAATCTATAACATGTGCTATGTCCATGGGCCCCTGCTCCGCTGTGCTCCTCTGAAAATACTTATATTATCTAGTGAGGCACCAACACCTGGGTCTGCCGATCCATCATTGGAAGAAGAATACGATGTAGCGATAAAAGCTGCATATGGAACATGCCGAAGTCTTTGTCGCCAGCAGTAATCAACTCCCAGCACTGCGCACGTACGCCGATTGAAAGGCCCCTTTGTAGAAGGAAGCCCCTCTCTCTATAATGGGCCAAAGTGGGCAAGATAGGCTGCAAGCTCCATCGATGTACTCCTGGAGAGTGCTACCCACTAAAAATACTGCGGCTCTGCTGACTGCGAGTACATCTATCTGCGCCTCATCCCTGTGTCGACCCACAGATGGATGCTCCACCATATCCAACAACTCCTCCCACTCCTGATCAGGAATGTCATGCTCCCGCTGTCTATTGGTCCCCTGCAGAACAATCCCATCGACCTCCAAAACCTCTAGAGAATATGGATCTACAACTGCTGTTACCGTACTCGATGTCAGTGCATATGACTGTCCCACCTCGATAGCTGACCCCAATGTTAGCCGCATATCCCTCATCGACTCAATGCGGGCACCCATCTGGCTCTCGATAAAGTGTCGATAAAGTGTCTGGAGCCCAAACACATACTGTGATGCTACCTCTGCTGTACCCAGTATCCTCTGCCCATGCATGTTCTCCACATGCCGTGAGGGAAAAGTGATGCATGTCTCCCTCATGACCTGCTCCCCAAGCGTAGGCTCGGTGATGATTGATGCACCCCTGCAGAGGATCATCTCATCCCCTAACCTGTGGCGATCAACTAGCGCACCAACCCAGTGCCACTGGTGAGAGGTCTCTCGCCTAGTGTGCTGAGTGCCATCCAAATATCTTGGGTGTGCCTCGCTTACCCCGTTGCTCATGTCCAAAATGCCAAAGAACAACAACAAAATCGGTTGTGCCCATGAGTGATGTAGAAGAGGGTCGGGTGCCACCAAGTATCGCTCATCTGTCTCCTCATCGATCCTGGGTGAAATGTCTCCAAAGGTAAGCTCGGTGTCTCTGTCCATGAGTCTCCCTAAAGGCAAAGCTCTAAGATCCTGTTGTGCAGCACCATATGCCATCGCATACCACCGATCATCCAAATACTCCTCGACATGCCACTGCACACTGAGGTATACCCCTGTATACTGTCGGATACCCCAAGCTACTGTTGTACCACCCTGTACCGTCTCATGTCCTGACTGTGTCCAGGCATCGGTCACTCTCAGCATGCTCTCACTGTGATGTAGGATACTCCTACTCCACAATGCAGTCCCACACACTATGGTACACCACCATGCTACTCCATGTCCACCGGTAATCCACTGCTCAATGCTAGAGGCTCCCACACATCCCTGGATGTGATGACCTAGAGCTGTGCCTCTACATGTCGGACTACCACCAATCGGTAACATCGTCTCCACCGTCGCATCACTATACCTGCCGACGAATGGATCATCACTCCAAATCCTCCTCAAGGGGTCTGGGAAGTGAATCTCCCTATGTGTTAGTAGTGTTACCACCACTGCTCGGCTCCGCTGCGTCCTCTGTGCCCCACACAAAGGTGAAGAATCCTTGGCCCCATACAAGGCACCATCTGGTGGCCTGCCAATGCCACCTCCCTCAAGCAAGCTCACCGCGAGGTGTCTTGGCTCCACCAGTGATCCCGTAGCAACAGATGTCATGCCAAGACAACCTAGAGTCTGCCCATAAACTGGTTGGCCACTGGAGCTGACCGAAACTGCACAGGCTCTACTACTAGGCCAACTGTACTCTCTAAGGCATAGTCAGCCGACCTGCCTGGGAAACAGTAGGTGATCCCACCTGGATCCCAATGCCAATCTGGGCTCCCTGTATTCCCCATGCATAGAAAATCCTGCTGAGCTACACTCGGATCCATCACTATCTCCATAGCCCGCTCCAGCAAGTACCAACTCCAAAATCTCTCGCCATCCAACCTCAACATGTGGATCTTGCAGCCTGCAATCAACTACGATCGTCCCATACGCTATCCCAAAGGATCATATGAATCGACTAGGTGGCTCCGTCCCTCTTTCTCCAATGGGAAGAGGTGTCCCAACAATGCTGCTAGTCCTGTCCATGCATGTCTGAAGGGGAATGATCTGACGCTGCAATGTGCGCTCTGGTTGTACTATCAGGGAATCCAGTCGTTTCCCAATGCAAGCCAACTTGGCAGCCGACTCGGCACAAGCCACTCTCATGCCCTCCAGCTCCATGTCCTGCAACAAAATGGCCTCCCAAATTGATGTGGCCTTCCCTTTCAAAACTCGAAGGTCTGCTCGAAGCCAATGATACCGCTGTCTGCGACCATCATCCAATACCTCTGTATCTCCTAGTGCCTCATCGAATGGGGATACATCTCCTGATGCTGCACCCATCTGTGTGCTGCTACCACCCGAAGACTCGGACGCGACTCCGGTCATCACCTCAATGGATGGCTCTACTGTGGTAGGCGCTACCTTCTCCACTACCACATCAACCGATACGGCCAAGGAGGTCTCCAATGATGGTGAGTCCTGTGTCACACTAGGTGTATCCTCGAACTCCCTGCAATCCTGTGTGTCCTCATCTTCCAAGTGCGAGGTAACCATTTTGATGGTTTCCCCCTCCGATACTCGGTCAAGCTGGAAAGAGGTATCCAACTTCTCCACCCAAGCTTTTTCCGCACGCTTGGATGACCCATCAAATGTCGGTAAATGGAATCTGCCTACTGTGCGCTGCAACAACCCATCATGTGAATGTCTGTTCCCTCTGTGAGAATTGCGAGATTTGCTATCCCGCTGGAGCTGAACAAAATCTCTGAATGAGATAAGATCTCCGAGCTGCGGCCCGTATGCCCGGTACTCTGCAAGATAGGCACCCATCTGGCCAGGCGCTCGGCTCTCGCTGTGCTGCTGCCCCTATGTCTTCATCCAGAAAAGTGGGCATGGTAGGCCGTGTGGGTGTATGTGATGCCATATGCTGAGTGGCATCATGCTTCGGCAAATGGTGGGATGTGCCTGATCCCTCACCAATCTGAAAACTAACCTCCAACGCAGTGAGTTTCTGTGACACCACCTGCATGTGTTGGAGGAGTGCCTCTATAAATCTCCTCTCATCATCATCACCTGCCATCGGCTCTTTTTGCTATGTGTCTACAGGCTCCTCAGAAACTGCACGGCAGCTGCAAAACCATACTGCTGCTTAACTTCGACCTCCGATTTACCCACTGAAAGCTACTCAGAAAATTCCAAGAATTTGGGAAGGTGATCCTTGCCCAAAACCCAGAAAAACCCAGAAAACGTTTCGTCTAATTCCAACCTTCAAAATTTGACCCTTTATATTTTGGCCCTTTTTCCAATTTCGTTTTTGGTACTGCAACTGCTATTGCTCTCCAAAATTGCCAGCAAACCTCTGTATGATCTCTTTCCCAATGTCATAGACCATAGTGAGCCGGAAATTGTCTTCACTGCGATACCAAGTAGCCTCCGCCTTGCTTCACACCAAAAGCCGGACTATTAGTGAGGGTGAGGGGCCCGGAGTGTTAAGGGTGAGCTTCAGCCCATTACTTGGAGCATCTCGGGACGGGGACCTCGCGCGGTCCCCAATTACGCGGAACCCGACAACGTGTCGGGGCCACGGAGCCACAACGGGACGGGCGCCTAAACAGGGATATTACAGCCCACCACGCTCCGCGAGTCTCGACCTCGAGACCTCGGCGATGATACCACTGTAATATCCCGAAAGGGAAATAGACAGCAATACAAGCATACGACAATATGGACAATGCCAAAAATAGAACATAAAGCAAATACTCATAAAAATGTCGGGAATGCTAAGCCATGTTATTAATCTGAGAATATAATGAAATACAATGGATAATCAGAATGGTAGCACCTATTCTTGCTCAAGGAAAGTGACGAACTCTCTCAGAAAGATAGGAAATGGCTGCCACAAGAAACTGCGTCCCGAATTTGTTGGAAGGAAGCTGGCAAATGGCTATTTCTTTGCGGAGATGAGCGAAGCTAAGGGGTGATCCCCTTCCCGAATGGGCGGAAACAATCGGCCCGGACACGAACTCGCCACCCCGGACAAAACCCAGAAACCATATACAAAATGGACCACCTCCGAAAATCACCCCCAGAAACCCTCCTCCTAGAAAAACGTTGTCCCTCCAGGACCAGCGCAGACACCAACTGAAATAGACTAAAATGGGGTCACAACTCCTCGGGAAACTCACCAAATGATTCGAACCTCCACACGGAATAGGCTTTGAATCTCTGCCGAAACCTCTACCACTAAACAGCTCCAACTCAAGCTGCGTCCTCCCTCCAAGGTAACGCGGTCACCAATGAGCTCGGCTCCTCGGCCAAAACTCAGCAAGCACACCAAGTCTCTGTTGAAAATCTGACGAAAAAACCTTGTGACGAACGCCTCCAAGTCCCAAGGACGGGGTGAATCTCCAGGCAAAATTCTCGTTCATGCTAACTTGATCACTATGGAACCGACTAAACAGCCAGCGTGCTCAAGTAGAGAGAAGTCTAGCTCAATATCATCAAAAATATCAATAATGCCCAAATGAGATAGCTCTCCCTCCTTTTATAACGCTGGCCCTCCTCAAAACCCTACGTGGTCCCTCTCTCTCCCACGTGCTCCTCATGGGCCTGCGTAGAAGCTTCTAGAGGCTACGTGAGCCTCCTCTCATACGTGGTGTGGACCCCCAAGGCTCCCCCTTAAGTTATGACGTTGCATCTACTAGGGAAACACTTTATTTTATTTAAGTGAGTTAGCCCCCCTTTTCTCACTTTTATTTATTAATTAACTATAGGCGGCAAAACCATACAAAAATCAAATATTCCAATTAGTGGTGCTAATTAGGAATATTACATTCTCATCATTTCAACGTTATTGTTGTTCTTCCGTATTTGATAATTTGTCCACCATGTGTCTTTCCCGGTTGTCTGCCACCTTGTCGTTGTTTATCATCTCAAGCTGAATTATGGTCAAGCGTCCATCCCTTTCAGGTTCCTCGAGTCATATTCCTCTCATGAACACTGAGAGGGATATTCAGGATATTGTCTGTTGTTTAGACCACCTTCTGTTCTATCAACAGGTCTGTCTGAATGATAAAGTTTCTCTCATTTGCAATGCCATGGTCAACACAAGTGTGTTGTCTGCATGAATTCCAAGAACACACCTTTTTCTTGAGTTTGTATATTGGTTATTGTCAGTCATGTACCCGGGAAAGTGTTTCGTGATGAATTGTCAAGGAGAAAATGTCTTGCAGGTCTCAGTTCTATTAATTCGTCAAGCTTTGTGTTACCCTGAGTCAGAGTCCTATGTCCAATTCACTGATGATTCATTAATAACACATTATGATAGCCTTGCAAGTCAAGAATTCAATCAATTTATCTTTTTCCTAAAGCCAGATACGAAGCAGATTGCACCTGACAATAAAGAATTCTCCATCGAGGTTTTTGATGAAGAAGTCAAACCCGTACTGAGGTGCATTTCGGAGATATTGGGAAAAGACGATGACAACACAATAGACAAATCAGTTCTGGGAATGTTCACCATGATGATGAAGCCAGGGGTAGTGTTGGATATTCCTTCTTATTGGCAAAAAGCTGTCAATTCTCAGCTCATGAGCTTATCACTGACGGGTTCATTCAGGTTTCTCTCTCTTGTTATTTATCTCTTTTTATATCAAAATGTAGAAGAATTCATGCATCTGGGGTTAAATATTATGGATATGAATAAGAAGAGACAATCAGTGGTATTTTGGACAGACATAGTAAGGAAAGAATAGAATGAGGAGGGTCTGTTTGACTTCGCAAGTCATTTTATGTCTACTGCATATAGAATTTTGAATGGGATCTCTCCCCCATGCTTCCTACCAAAGGCTCAAGAGTTCTTGCAGTTGGGGACAAATTGTAAGTTTGGTGATTGGTATGTCTTTGAAGATTATTCTGAAATTAGACTCTATGGAGCTGGTGTAGAACCTTATAGGCTTCCTTTATTTGTGCCTATGAGATTATTTGCTTTGGAGTTCATTAGGCTAAGTTTAAATGTTGATCAAATACATTTTGTGTCTATGAAGAAAGGTCATATGTTTAAATTGCCAATGACTGTTGGTCCTTTTATAGTCAATATGAGATAGGCAACTAATGAAGTCACTAGGATGTTAGATGAAATGCATCTGCTGTTAGGAGAAAAGTGGGCTTATGACGCTCATAGCGTGATTTCTAATAGGAGAATTGAAAATGGATATTCAACATTCATTCATGAAAGCAGAACTGATATAGAAAAGATGGCAAATAAGGGTTTTACAAGTTATGTGAGCTCAAATGTACAAACACCTGTCATATCTGAGAAGTCAAATAAGAGAGATAAAGAAGCAGTGATTGATTCATAAGATGAAGAATAGAGAACTGAAAAGAGGACAATGCTCAGCGAAGACTCGGCAAATATTCAACCTGGTTTCTCACTACAATTGCAAGATGAGAAAAATGTCTTGGCTTCACCAAGAAGGCATGAAAACACTCAGGAACAAGTGCCCTTAATTAAAAAGTGTTTGCTCAAATTGCAGAAAGGAATCAAAAAATGAAGGCAAACATGGAGGCTCAAGCTGAGTATCAAATAACCCTAGATCAAACAAGATTGCTGACTACAATGGATCTTGAAAAGGATCAATTTAAGATTGCTCTTTCACATCCCTCTGATATTTCTATAGGTTCATCCAATAATTTTAATACTATGAATCGAACTGTAGATGTAACGAAAATTCTATTGCTTGACAAAGTAAATTTACATATGCAAATAGGTCAGCTGATTGTGAATGACTTGACCAAAACCAATGCAATGGCTCTCAAGGCTGAAAACATGCTTGGAAAAGCGATCAAGCAATTTAAGTTAGAAAAAACCAATTCTTGGGCTTTAACAACACAGAATGAAGAACTCAAGAAGATCACTGTAAAGATTGGAGTGGATCCAAATGACAAGACTGTTGTACAAAAGTTGTTGCAGAGTGCAAAATCAGAGATTTCTGTGCTAAAGTTACCTACAGGAGAACATTCTATGGCAGCAGAAGTGTCAGCAGTGGAGAATGAGAAAGAAAACCTTCTTCAGCAGCTCTTGTAGAAGGAAGAAGAAATCATTAAATTGAAGCAAACTGCATTATCATTACAGAAACACATTGAATCTCATACTTGTACTTTTGTTTTACCATCTGGCAATGAAGATCCAATAGCACAAATGTCTCAATTGACCACAAAATTGAAGATGGCAGAGAGAGATCGCAAAAAGGCACAAGCTGATTTGGAGACAGCAACAAAGGTCATACAAGCCAAAGAGGGGGAAGTCAGTCAGTATAGATCATATTGCCAAATTGTTGATGCTGAGATTAAAAATCTCAAGGAAAAAATGAAGGGAAACATATCCCTAATACAGGCTAAGGACATCATCTAGAATGATATCATTTGAAGAAATGAAAGCAATTTGGGGTTTTCTGACTGTTGTAGCAAAAGAAAGAAGTATCATCAGAGATTTTGAGGAACAAGTTATGGCAGACAAACAAAAGACAATTAACAGAGCTATTTGGGCAAGAAAATTCATTGATTTCATTGATTCCAAAACTGATCAAGAGTTGGAAGAGAATGAAATTAAAGACAAGATTTTATATGTTGTGGAAATTAATAAGATGATTGTTAAAAATGATTATAGGAAGTCCGCAGAGAGGAAGTTGATAGAGCTTAAGGAAGCAGTGAACAAGTTTGATAATTTATTTGACAAAAGAGCTAGGGCAGGTTTGCCATCATGCTGGGGCCTTGGAGGCAGTCTTTTATCATGGGATTCTTATGAACCTGTTGTAGCCGCTACAACACCACCCAAAATTTCGGGTCCCCCTTCTGCTTGCTGACCATTCTAGGTTTTGTCGAAACCCTAATTTATACAGAATGATCCCCTCCCTGTTTCAACCTAACTCACATCTCCCAGAAGCACTTCCACCATGGATCATTTAGGCATTCTATTTGGATACTCTGCCAAGCTCATGGTCCCATGTAAAACACTTTAAAATTTGGGGACATCATTCTCTAAAAGTGACCGTGCACTAATTAATATAATAATACTTCATGCAGGTTGAACCTGCATGAAGGATATACCCGATAATATCACCAGCGCATTGAAGATTCGAGAAGGCGAGATTACATCTTTGGATCAGGATCATTGTTCAATTTCCAAATAGTGTTTAACTTGGACACATTGACAGAAGCAACAAGGGGGTTTCATGAAGATAATAAACTTTGAGAGGGAGGCTTCGGTACTGTATACAAAGGTATAACTTCCAAGGGCGCAGAAATAGCAGTAAGAAAGCTATCCTCCAAGTCTGCCCAAGGAATAAGGGAATTTATGAATGAAGTGAAACTTGTATCCAAAAGTGCAATACAGCTACTTGGATATTGCATGGACAGATAAAAAAGGTCGCTTGTTCATCAGTACTTGCCTACTAAAAGCTTCGACACCTTTCTCTTCAACCCAGAAAAAGGAGCAGAGTTCTTGGTTGACAAAACGTTATAACTTCAAATGGGAATAGCGCACGACCTTCTCTATCTTCATGAGGATTCACAACCGCACATTATTCATCGGAATGCTAAAGTAAACAACACTTAAGTCCGAAGATGGCAGATGTTGGATTGACAGGCCTTTTCCGAATGATGAGAGTCGCTGGTACATACAATTATATGGCTTCGGAGTATGCGATGCTAAGGCCGCTACCTGTAAACTCATATTTTTTTTACAGCCTCGATGTCATTTTCTCAAGGTTGTGAGTGGGAGGAGACACAGCGATATCCGCCTTCCTCAGGAAATACAAAATCCTTTGGAATGGAGATGGAGACCGTGCAATGAGAGAAATATATTGAATATGATCGATCTGATAATAATTTAAGGTTATCAGCAGAAATAAGCATTGAGATGCAATCATGTGGTTTTGCACGTGTACAGGCTGATGTCTCAAACCGTCCAATAGTGTCTTCCAACCATGCCTTGTTGAGTCGGAGTATGCCATAGAACCGAGGGTGATGCGAGAAAGAACAAAAGGCTTGAAAATGCGAATGTCATGAGTATAATGAAAGCAAGGCCACATGTGTATGAGCGATTGTGCGTTGAGTTGAACACGATGCGAGTTGCGCTCAGAAAAAGAGGCAGCTTTTGTAAGCCACATGTTTTAATAATGGCCCTTGCACAAACAGGTAACCGCCCATACCAAGATGGATCAGAGCATAGAGTGATATAAAGCTAAACTGAAAGGGTGCGATGCCGCTCAGGGTCATGTAGGTCTGGCAAGGAGGGTGGAACGATCCTTCCTTTAAAATATGTGCCTCAGTGAGGAATGCATGTCATCTTGAAGATCAACACCGGAAGCATCAAATTTCCAAATCGTCGAATCTTCTCTACTTTCTGTCGATGGCTCAAATCGATCTGGCAGCAAGAACTTGTTCTATCAGTGTTGGGATAGAGGAAAACCAAAAACTCTTTTCGATCTCCATCAATGCTGAAATAACATTAACAAGTTCGTTTCTTAGCACTCTTCCTATCATTAAAAAATGAGTGCAGGTTACGGATTCAGTGGGTGCACGTCACGATTTTCCCATTACAAGAATGATGACGAAGCCCTTGGATGAGAAGATAGTGATCACGAGTTTGTGGCCATAGGGAAAAGCATTTGGTCGTTCTTGTCACAGCCATGACAGACAGTGACACTAACTTGAGAAATGCGACCATTAGCGGGAAGTGCGACTAGTTTGGGACGCAACCAGGCGACCTCCACATGAATCGCAAAGTCGCATTTCAGGTCGTCGAGAAAGTGAACGGAAGATGCAACTCCTCTGAATGACAACCATGCGACCTTCATGAGTCGCAACCTCTCTTTGGTCGCATAGTCACAACTCTTATTAGGACTCAGGGAATGCGACTCAACCGTCATTGCGACTATGCGACCTCTCCCAAGTCGCCAAGTCGCAGGGTCGCAGCCAAAAGAATCCACACCCGGTGCGACTCTCCGACTATGCGACCTCTATGCCATGGTTGCGACCTCATACAAAATCAGCATCTATCAAAGAAGGGATGTGTTTTTATCTGTGTCCCTAAAGGAATGGATGATTGCAAGAGCAAGTAAACCTTGTTTGGAGGGAGCTCCTTTTGGTTGGACGACATTAGAAAATTGACTCCAGTTCGTCATAAACTGTTTTGGAAGAATGTTTGGCTACAATGCGCTAAATACATGACAAAATTACAAAGAATCGGCCCCCAACATAATGCTTTATTCATTTATGGGTAAAGAGGCCAGCCCATTGACGGTGTTGTGGACTTTGTTTTCATCGCTACCTTTTAGGAAAATAAAAGCAAAAAGAGGCATTACGGTGGGGAGAACCATGTAAAGGAATGACTATTTTTTGGGATAAGTAGAAGTTCCCGTGTTGGGTTGAAATTGACACTGGCCATGAATTTTCATAAATTCCTAGAAGGAGCCTTGACAAGACACAAGGAAACACATGATGGTAGAGAGGGAATCACGTTCTTCGAAGGTACGGGCAGATTTAGGCACGCCCCAAAGACCAACAAAGGTTAATCATGTAATGCGAGAGGCTGTCATAAACTGGAGAAAGCACCTAAATAACGAGCATCAATGTTTGTCTTCGAAGACCTTCTAAGAAAGATTTGGACTAATGATACCATTTACAAGCTGCACACGCAACATTTCGGCGTGCAAAACAAGACCACACAAGGGTCTAGATTTACTATTTGTTAAAACCACTTTTGGCTAATTACATGTGCTTCCAACATCAATTTTATTTTAAGCAAATGTGACCCGTGTTAAATTGTTTACAGGTAAAAGTCGGTGACTTTCATGGCAAGAGCTGGGGTTTGCTCTGACGAGGAAGGTGGATCCTTACAAGATTCCTAAGAACCTCACTTTAAGCTCAAAGGAACCCAGTCACGTGCACAGGACTGATATGCAGGAAAAGGCATCTTGCTGTGAAATCCAGAGATCACCAAAAGAAGAATGCAGAAGGGACAAAACTCGAGGTCGCAAGTCGTAGATGGATTCAGGTCGCAAGTCACAGATTGGTCAAGGCCGCAAGTCGCAGATGGATTCAGGTAGCAGGTCACAGATTGGTCAAGGTCGCAAGTCGCAGATGGGTTCAAGTCGCGGGTTGCAAATTACTCAAGGTCCCAGGTCGCAAGCAACCTCAGGTCGCAGGTCACATATAACCCTGGGTCGCAAATCGCAGATGGACCAAGTCGCAAGCCAGCCCAACAGTCGAGAAAACCAAGAGTCAAGGGCAACTCAAGAGTCATCTCAGCCTATATGTACAACTTTGGGAAAGAGACAAAGGACTTTTAGCTCGACAATGAAAAAGCCAGTATGATAAGAGGAATTGTTGCTTGAAAGCTAAAGGCACTCAGCTCTTGGTATCAAGCAGAGAGAGATGTAGCGAGGCTAGGGTTTTCGAATCATGCATTGAGATGAATAGCCCATGTTCCACTATTGGGTTTTGATGAGTTGTAAACATGTATTTGACGTTGCAGCAGCATAAATAATATATTCTCTTTCCAGCACTAATTCACGCGCTTGTTTGTGGTGATAGTACTAGCTATTTATTATTTCACTATGTTGTGTAGATGCTTTCTTGCATGCAATTGATGAACTAATTCACAGTGGTTGCATGTACGTTTGCTCTTGAATCGGTGTTTATTTGTTCCTTGCCACGTCGATGATCTATTGTGAACTACTTTGCAGTTAACTTCCGACTTGTTTTCCTTCATGTATGTTTGACTGGTTTTTTGACTCACTAATCCCAGTCACGGTATACCCCCCTTTTTATTTTGCTGCTTAGACTTGCTTGTATCTTTGTTTATGGTCCGTTAATCTTGGGTTGATTTTGCTTCACTGATTGGTCATTTCATCTTTGCCTCTGCTCTATCATCTTCTCACCCGACAAACAAGAGTGGAAACACTTATGGCGGTAGCCGGGCCCACATACCGGATGGGGCTCCTATCCCAAACGGTGTGAGGTCTAATTGGGACCTTTCACTGAGGAGACCCCCTTGTTGTCGGCAGTACAATTTTGCCTATCAACAGAACCATTACTGGTGTTGGAAAAAAACAAGGTGGACAACACTCATGAAAAGACTCAGATTCTAAAAGGAGCAACAATGATTAATTTTCTTCAAAGGCACTTTCAGCTATTATGGTTAGTGAAGACTTTATTTACAAAGAGGCCATCATTCAACATAATCATTGTCTTTAGACTAGAATATCACAAGCTAGTTCATTCACCTATGACAAATATTGAAGTATGGAAGAAATGCAGAGCCTGGATGACAGATCTACCAAAGGATCTCTTGACTTCAAAGAAAGATAAATCAGCTAGGCAGGGAAATGCAGCAGCAGCAAAATCAGTTCACATTCAACAAATAGATTAGGATTTAATTTTTATGTTATTTTTCTCTTTTAAAGAGAATGTAATTGTAATAAGACATTTTGATGACATGTAATAGGTAGTTTACGAAGTCCTAAGTAGTTGAAGCAGTTAAGATTAGTTTCAGTAGTTACAAACTGATTTCTATAGTATTTAAAGAGATAGACAAGAAAGAAAAAGATTTCGAGTTTTGGACCTTCAGATTGCAAATTTTGTACTCAGTTCTCAAATGATTAATGAATGAAAAGCAAGATTCTGGCATTTGTTGATATTGATATGTTTTCAAGTTTAAATTGTGTATTTTATGTTCTTGAATAAAATGAAGTAATGAAGCTGCAGGTCTCTTTTTGCATATGTGAACAAGAGTTAAAATCCTTAATGGGCACTCCTTCATTTTAACTAATCTTCTGTCATAAAATTCTTCTGAAGTTTAAAGTGATAGATATTGTTTATCAACATATCAATTTGGGCTTCCTTCCTTCATATTCTTCTCATCATTCCATTTAATATCAACAGATAATGGCATTGCCAAGCATTTATTACATTTGATTCTTGAGGGTTTAATAAAAGCATATCTGAATGTGATTAAAGCAAAGACCCTTTATATTAAAATTCTCTGACATACATGTATAAATGTCTTAAGCACTGATTCTTAATCCAGCCAAGGGATTGTCTCTTAAGGCACAACGATGTCAATCATTTTCTTCCAAGATCTATAATTTGCAACTCCTTCAAGCTTGTTCTGTCCGTTGATAGTGTTAGACATCTTATTTTTAAGATAGCGGAGACTTCTTCCCTCTAGTGAACTTCTTATGACTTCCTTGATCAAGGTCTTGACGCTACCTTTTCCTCCTTTCTTCACCAAAGCTCTAATACCATGTTAGAGAATCAGAAAGGAAAAAATATCCTCTTGTTCTTGATTATTTACCTGTGATCTTCTTTAGATATTATTATGTTCTTTTTATCTTTCTTCTTATCAGTTCATCAAGAAACTATCAAAGCAAATACACATAGATCAAGGCTACCAAATGTAGGCCAGTAGCCAAGGCAAAACCCTCCTCGAGGGGAAAACCTAGTCAGCAATTCTTCCTTCAATAATAATGCTTGAGCCTCTAGACCTTGACCCGGACTTCCTCTACACCAAGTTAGCCTTCCTTGTGATCCTTCTTGAATCTAGCAGCAGCAGCAATAGTAGCAGCACTATGATAACTTCAAACTTCGACCTTGCTTCTCGAGACTTCAATCTTGAGGTAGAGACTTCGATATAGCTTCAAAGACTTCAATTTAGGACCAATACAACTTCTCCAAGCAACAACAATCAACAAAACAAACTTTGAATTCCTCTTCTCTTGGCAGCAGCACCTTGGCAGCAACTGGTGTAACAAAACTTTGAGTACTACGGTCTCCTAAACTATAGCTCCAAATGCAGAGAGAGTAGTGCCAAAATTTCGATTTTCTTCAACTCTATAAGTGTGCCCAAAACCGAATCCAGAAAGTCCTCCAAAATTCCGCAATTTCTCCTTGTTGCAGCTTCTAGATCGAATTTCTGACTTGCAATGAGATGGTTCCAAGGGAGTTCGATTCCACTGTATATATATGCTTCTGATGGGTTCGAATTACTGGATTTGAGCCCGACTTGATGTGGAGGCTTCGTAAATCATATGTTACTCAATACTTGACCTAATTGCATGATTCAAAAGCCCAATATGGATCAACTTAAATCTGCAATAAACCTATAGACTCAGAATAAAACCTAGAAGTCCACAATAAGAACTTTGACCTAAAATAAATATGACCCAAGCATGAAACCCATGCTTTAACAAGTCATTTAATAATAATATAAAATTATTTTCTTTATTCTTTGGACAAGTACAATAAGTATTGACTTGAATACAATTTATGAAGACCAAACCTAGTTACATTCTTCAACATCACACATATATAGTCTTCACAAGGGGTTGAATGGGTGCTTCAAAGGGGCCCAACCGACTTGAGTTATTTTGGAGGAAAAAATATAAATCTAAATTTTCCAATTTCTTCCCTTATTTTCGTTGATGGAAATATTGACCATGGCTACAATTTTCAAAATTATAGATATGATGATGCCTCAGAATTGTTGGAAAGTGTAACTAGGTTTGGTCTGCATAATGACTAAGTAATTATGAATTTATGTAATAAAGAAGACAAAGATAATAAAATGTATTTTGTAATGCTTGCTTTCATGAGCAAGGTGTTTTTATTATAGGTCAAAGACTTCTTCTTGATGTCTTTAGGGGTTTGTCATCTTGTCATAAATGTAATTTAGAGTCATGCATATGAAGTGATGTTACACTTGTAAAAGAAAAATTATTGATGTATAGTATATGCTCCAAGACCTTATCAAATATGCTCCTAGAAGTCAGCTTATGTATGATGTAAATTCCCCTTGAAGAAGTCGGTCTACACACCTATCTTCATGTCGGCCTAATACCTAGAAGACAGTCACTATATATAAAGTATGATGCAGCCACATTGTAGCATCATCCTAATTCGGATCAAGTCTGAAATGAAGTGCGAAGTATAGTGCGAGGAGTAGAGAATAATCTGCGAGGAGAAGAGGCTAATAAGGAGACAAGTCTGCGTGGCAATATGATCTACACAGTTCAGTCTTAAGGTTGCTTCTAGATCTCGCATGTCTCAAAAAGGGATTGAGGGTATACAAAGCATGAAGGAGGGTTACCACAAGTGTATCTAGTACTATCCACAGTTCGATCTTGGGCTAAAGGAGAGTCGTATATACCTTTGTTTTGAGACAGCATGTATCTAGCATAAATCAAAAAGGAAACGAAGGTGATTGTGGTACAAAGAAGGGCTATTACAGCAAGGAAAGAAATCTCGGTCTTGAGCATCAAGGGTGTAGAAAGAAGGCTGAGATAGTATCTCTAGGAGGCCGAGGCTAGATCGAAGGAATTCAAGGGAGAAACATAGTGCTTAGAGATGCTAGACTAGGGATAGAGCTTCCCTACTGCAAGAGTAGTGCAGTGTAGTGCAGAAAAAGAAGGTTAACATAAGGAGCCGAGAAGAACAGTGACAAGGGTATTGGAGATATAGTGATGTCAAGGGTCTGTGTCATGGTCATGGTACTCATCAATTGAATATATATAAGAAGAATTACTTTCCGGTTTTCCTCTCCAAGAGGGAGAGGTTTTGGCCCTAGCTTGAAGAGCCTAAACTTTGTGTCTCTTGTGTTTTGATAATTGACTTGATGAAAGACATAATAACTTAACGAAGATAAGATCTAAGTAACGAAGCGTGACAAGTTCACAAGTAATTATCATGATAGAGAAATTGATTAAACGCCCTTATTTCTCAACATGGTTTCAGAGCTAAGGTGCTAGAAAGGGCCATTTTAGCAAAAAAGGCACTCAAGTACCAAGAAGATCAAGGATTAGTTTCTAGAAGACAAAATTCTACATTGAAGAATCAATCTTCAAATTCTAAAGGAGCAGGTTGTAAATTGGAAAGTCATCTCAAGAAGATCAAGGACACCATCACCATGAATAGTTTTTGGTGTTGAAATCAAATCAACATTGTTGAAGTCACCATCAAGCCAACATGATCAAGGATTTAAGGAAATTTTAGCTCTCCTGAAGAAGCCAATCAAAGAGGGAGCTCCTACTATCTTTTACATCATCATCAACAAGGAAGCTGATAGAAGAAGAAAGCATATACTCAAGTAAGAATCTTAATGTCCTCATCTAAATCTGTCAAAATGACTCTTTGCAAAGAAAGCAACAAATTGTTTTGGACTACAAACTTTATTGCGTGGAAGAAAATGACAGATTTAAATTTAATTGAAAATAAATTTATGGATTACATTAAAAGGACATTGACTAAACCCTACAAGGAAGACACTCAAGCTTATGCCAAATACATGAAGGGAGACATAAGAGCCCAAAAGATTCTTATAGAATCCATAAAAGACTCTCTTATTCCCTATATATCCAAACTGGAATCATCAAAAGAAATGTATGAGAAATTGGTGGAGCCATTTTTTGTAAGTACTGTAGGAGAAGTAATATCTCTGAGACAAGAACTATATAAGTTGAAGATGACAAGATAGGAAGGAATAACTTCATACTTTATGAAGATTTTAGAAGTGTGAGATCAACTGCAGGAAATGGGAGAAGTAATGTCTGACAAAGAAATGACTACAGTGGTGTTGAATGCTCTACCAAAGGGAAGGGGAAACTTCACTTCTAGTATCTATGGGAAGAAAGAAGCAACACCATTCCAAGATCTGTGGTCTCTATGTAAGATAGAAGAGACTATACTGAAAGCCAAAATTGATATTGGAACAAATGAAGAAAATCAAGCCGATGCTACCATGTCAAAAAGAATAGAAAAATCTAGTAAGTTTGCTCCTCATACGAAAAGAAAGAACATGGATAAGATACGATGCTATGGATGTCATGAATTTGGGCATTATAAAAAGGATTGTCCCAAATCCAACAAGGACAAGAGGAAAAAGGAGGAAGCCCATGTTGTCGGAGAAATAGAAGAACCTGATTCAAAGAAGTCTAAGAAAGAAGAAGTGAAAGATCTCTATTATGATTGAGATAATCTTCCTCTTTAATAAATATCCATCAGTTGTAAAAATAGTATGATAGGAAGGATTGCATATTAGATAAATGCGTCAGTTTATATTAGCATCATGATAGAAGCATTATAAGCAAGAAGTATTGGTCATAGGAGGATGTATGAAAACATTAAACATTGATGCTATGAAATAAAATGACTTCTGAAACCTCATTGTATTTATAAAAATATAGTCATCTGGGTCATGGTTCATTGTTCATTAATCAATATGGAAACAAGTACAGACATTATTTTCTAATGAAATCCTTTTGAGATTTAATGGTTAGAAAGTAAGCAATAAGTTTCCTTGAGAAACTCTAACTTGCAGAGTTTTGGGATTTGAAATGATGACATATTGATGAAGCATGTCAAAACTCTTCACTAGAAGGAAATATAATGGAGGATGACTCAAAGAAAAGAAATGAGGTACATATATGTATTTATGCTGACACTGGATGCTACAAGTAATATGGTTGCAGGTAAAAAAAGTATGATCAAATATAGCAAGAACTCTTCCGATGCACAGGTGAAAATAAACATGTTCCACACAAGATGAAATCAACATAATATGTCATCATATGGAATATGAGGTGATTACATACTATCAAGGAGCTGCACATTGGAAGTTCCCAGGAATGAAAATAAACTTGGGTGGAAGAGAAAGGAAGAGATCACGAACAAAAAAAGTGCAATCATAAAAAGAGGCAATCAACATCCAAGGAAGCCAAGAAGACTTGACTAGAAAATCTCCTAGGAAGATATGTAGTCTCTGATAAGAAGTCCAGAAAAGATGAAAACTCTTGACAATACATATCTTTTGAGATGTGTCAACATACACAAAGGATGTCAATGCCTACAAGAAGGATGTCATGGTGAAAGATCATCACTAAGGTAACTGTAGATTTAAGTATTCATATTTATAACCGAATAACATCCGATGAGCTTATGCAGGGCTGCCAAATGGAAGTAGTTGACTTCCCCAAGTTAATAGCCATATGGCAGGATCAAAGATCCTTGGAAGATATGTGGTTCGAAAGAAAGCAGCATAACACGAAGCTAAATCAGATGAGAAGATTGATGAATTACTTTCTGATAGAAGACATGACTCTTGGACGAAAGTGATGGATGATTTGTGCCCTAACAAGAGATTCCAAAATTGAAGGCTCTTCAATTCATGACATCAATTGAAGGAGTACTTTATGAAAAGCTGGATGTTTTGATCATTGCTACTATAGGTCCCTGATTAAGAGGGAGCCTGGTAATAAGTTTCTTACTTGGAAGAAAATCCTATGCCAAAAAGAAATCCAAGGTACATTCTTATTCCTCTATGGAATATGTCCTCCCTAGTTAAGAGGGAGAAATAGACACATCATTCTCAAAGACAGAATGTGGGATTGCATAATTATTTGGCATCCGATACTCTGTTGAGATGTATTACACTGCCACCAATAACAATAGAAGTGGACCTAATGGAAGCACGAGTTACTCGAGCTGCATGACTAGTGCCTTCCATTGGTTGTTTCCCTTTCCTTGATGCAGCTAACAATCCTGGGTTTGATAGCACCACCAAATCTGTTGCATTGCCCGCTAATGCTGCATCAATATCAAAATCAGCGTCAAACACTAGATCTTCAGTCTCCTCCACCCATTCTGATGTTAGATCAATATCGTCAAACACAATGGGATCTAGATCAGGGGTTTTGTTCATCATTTGGTTTCGCCTCAAGCGAAGGTTGTATTGCACGAACAAAAGATCATTTAACCGTTTTTGTTCCAAAATGTTTCTCTGCTTTCTGTGTATGTGCTCAAAAACAGACCAAATGCGCTCACAACATGAAGCACTACAAATTTGGCTAAGGACTCCCACCAATGTGCTGCAAATAAAAAGACATTATTTAGTAACATAGTTCATTTCATTACTTATTTACAAACAATTCAACTTCAAAAGAAAAACAAATTGGAATTGCTTACCTAGTTGATCCACACCTCTTGCCATTTTTGCCAAGTTTTTTCCAAAGGTACCAGCTGCCATACTGAAAAGAGTAAGTTTTTTATGTATTTCCAACTGGTCTGCATGGATAGGGACCATGTGCTCCAAGCAATCAATCAATCCAGCTTTGACCTCCCCATCCTCGAGATCTCCTAGCCAAGCTTTATAATGATACTTTGGGTTCAAAAAATACCCAACTGCATGTATAGGACAATGGAGTTGATTGTTCCATATGTTATCAATGATCTCCCATATCCTTGTAAACCTAACCTATCCTTGTAAACTACCCGTATCTGTTCCTTTGCCTGATCCATAGCCTCATAAATGTATCCCATTGCCAACTTTTCCCCATCCACCATCCTTAGCACCTTACCAAGGGGCTCAATAATTTTTACAATCTCTGTAGACCTTTTCCAAAAATAATTGTCAAAAACTTTCTTTTTCGTGTCTTTTCCATCTTGTCTACGAGCCCACCGAGATTCAGACCAAACATAAAATTGAATTTAAAAAGAAAAAAACATTTTTGTGGGTTTTTGTGTTGAGAATTGAGACATTGCAGCGTGAGGAAGTGAGTTTCAAATCTCGTAATTGCAGGCCTAACAAGCTCTTTGCCCCCAATGTTTTTCCTCATTAGGCTCAATACCCATGAGTGGTTGTAAATGTATTTTGTAATGCACTTGGCATGCTCTACAGTGTATTTTACCCACTCCACTTTGCCTATGTCCTCAAGCATGAGGTCTATGCAATGTGCAACACATGGACTCCAAAATATGGCCCTATATTTGGACGCAAGCATCTTTCCAACAAGAACATAGTTTGAGGCATTATCTGTGATGACCTATACAACATTCTACTCCCTCGCTTCCTAAATAATCTCATCCAAAAGCTCAAATAGAACGGTTGCATCCTTCACCTTATCAGATACATCAATTGATCCCAAAAACATTGTTCCTTGCGAGCAAGAAACAAGGAAATTAATGATAGTGCGGTTCTTTCTATCAATGCATCCATCTGACATGATGGAACAACCTGTTTTGAACCATAACTCTCTATACTCAGCCAAATACTCATCAATGGAAGAATTTTCTTTTTGCAAATTAGATCCCCTAAGTCATGCACACTAGGACCTTTGAAGCCCTTTCCTGCAGTTATAACAGAATCCCACATAGCTTGGTAATAGGGTGAGCGACCAGAATTAAATGGGATACCTGCACCATACCACCATCTAGCAATGCACTAATAAGAACTTTCTTTGCATTGTTTTTTCCAATGTTGATCCAAAGTGGGTTGACAATTTGGTTGGGAGGAAGTGGTTGTGGGATTAGTAGTGGATGAGAAATAACTCTGGATATTGGGTTTCTTTGTTGGTTTTGATTTTTGGCCAAGAGGAGGAACATAGTGAAAGGGGTCATTGGTGGAGGGGATAGAAGTGGAGTCCTGAATCTCATAATCATCATACCCACTCTCTTTCATGGCTTCTATTAATTCCCTCTTCCTTGCAATTTCATCTTGGATGGCCTTTTCCCTAGCCTTAGTCTCCTCAAAAATTTTAAACTTGGCAAGGTATTATGCCCTAACATGACCTATCACTTCATTTGGTGCATCACATGGCTTTACATGGCCTCTTATCCCAGCCAAGTGTTGTTTCAATCTAAGAATACCTCCACCTCCAATAGCTTTTCACAAAATTTGCATATCATTTTTCCATCAACCACATTACAATGGGCCCATGCACTATCCTTGACTTTTGGAGCCATCTTGACTTGAAATAATTAAAATTTGCAAAGAAATCTGCCATTTAAAAAAAAAATGCAGCTAAGATGAATGGAAAACCAAGGTTGAATTTAGGAAAAAAAATGCACATTGGAACCTACAAAATTTGATAGCATAGGACTAGAGATTTGATAGCAATAGCATAGTTGAACACATAAAAAAAATTAATACATGGACAACAATGAAATGAGGGATTTTTCAAGTGAAAATCCTTACCTGAAAATGCAAACTAGCTTCCTTAACCTCCTCTTGAAGATGCCAACTCTACTGACAGCTCCAAACTATTTCCAAAATTGCTCCAACTCCAATCCTACAAGATCACTGCTCCAACAAAAACTCAACACTCTCCAAGCTCTCAATCAAACTCAAAAAAGCTCCAAATGAGATGTGTGAGACAAATGAGAGGTTGCCCTTACTTATAAAGGATTGGGGAGGGTGTTTAGGAGGGAAACAACCCTCCTCTTCCCTCCAAAACAACCCCAAACCGCTGAAAATGTTGTGTGTGGGTCCCAGCTGCGGCCTGGCAACTAATCGACCGGTTAAGGACGGAACCGGTCGATTAGCACCAGTCCGACTGGAAAATTGGGCGAAGAGGGGCATTAAACCCGGTTTTTTTGGCCGGTTTAGCCCGGTTGGCCTTTTGACAAACAAGCTAGCTTTTCTTCCAATCTGGAAGATAACTCATAAATATTGTGATCTTCCATCTTCTTCGTGCTATTTATTTTCTCTGGCAGCCTCTACAGAAAAATTGTGCAATTCCTTTGGGGTTCGATTTGTTGCTAGTGCAGCGCCACGCTTCCCTTCAACGCAGATTCTTCTGCACCTTTTCCCAATCAAGCTCTGATACCATGTGAAAATTTCTAAAAAGAAATCCTACTGCAGTATCTAATATTATTTCTTCTACTTACTATTCAGCAGCAAGTTATTTATAGAAATTACTTCAGTAAATATTGAAATAAACTCTAATGCAACCTTCACAAATAAAATATTAAGCAAAATATAAAGAAATACTAGCACAAGAGTGACACAATTATTTTTGGACAACTGTCCTCGGAAAAACCCAATGCGGGAAAACCAGTGCAGCAGATGAGGGTTTATTATTCTTCAGCAAAAGTTTCTTGTACAAATAGCAATCAACAGTACTGAAAGGAAAACTTTGTGATAACACTCAAGAATTTTTTCACATATTTCTGACGAAAATATGATCTTTGTGAGGCCCTGTTGGCCCTCCTACATCACCATTGCGTGAGGACTGCGCAGTTCTACATCATTGCTCTGCGATGTCCCTCTGATGCTTTTGCACTGCAACTCTCCCTCTTAATTGATTTCTCTTGCCAAACTTTAGCCACTGAGAAAATCGAGTTGCTTGGGAAACTAAGTATCTGCACTGGTGTATTTTCCAAATGACCCTCAAGCTTCCTTATATAATCTTCTAGTTGACATTCAACGACCCAGATTAGAAGCTCATAAATGGCTAAGATCATTTTGACTTGATCCTCGTCTTCTTCTAGAAGTTACACCCACAGTTTAGATTAATATCCATTAATTATTTTAATTTCCTAAGTTTAGACTTAGGGTCTCATTAAAAATAATTAATTTATCAAATAAAATTGTCTCCGAGTGGAATTTCCCAAAACGATTTCTGGGTTATCTAGAATACATGCGTCTAAGCCTCTCCACAAAATTTGAGACTTAGAGCACATTCGATGCTACCACAAATCAACAGAACACAGGTGGAGGTATCGTTAATCAAGTCGTTGCCTGCTTCCCGTTGGCTTCCATTTCAAAACTTACTTTGAGGATTGCTTCTCAAAATAGTTAGGGGAAAGGTCACACTTAGGCAAATAATTAAAACTAACCAAGACCATTGAATCTCACATAGGTTAGGACTTGCACATAATGTAGGATAGTCAATCATTCAAGGAGCGAGTGTCCATTCGTCCACTTGGCTCCTATTTTATATAAGCGAGAATTTTATATAATTCAATCAATACTTTTGCTCAAATTCAACCAATTGGCTAGGCCACTCATCCGTGTCTCCCAAACAAGTTCCCAACTTGTTTTCCTTCACCTCATTCCATAGGGACTACCCCCCATAGCCTGTTGTTGGGAGACAGCTAGAACAGAGTGGGCAAGGATCGGAGTCACAACCCTCATCATGAGCGTTTTCGCGGTGCCTATACAATCCGGGCTACAACAAGTATGAAATGTACTTTTGATTCTTTTCAATTATAAAATGAAAGAAAATTTATTATTATTATTTTTGGAGCATGGGTTTCATGCTCAAGGTCTTTTATTTTATAGGTCAAGCACCCATTAAGTGCTTCTAGGGTTTGCCCTAGGTTAAGAAGTCAAAAGAGTCATTGTGATAACTTGAAGACCTCATCGAGCACATTGTAACTTATAAAGAAAATTATTTGTCTTTAGGAGTGTCGAAATACCCTCCAAGACCAAGTCAGCCTAGCAACTAGCAAGTCGGGCTAAAAGGAAGAGCCACGCCCACCTTGAAGAGCCTATAAATAGAAGAGAACTCGTCATCCTTGAGATACATTCACTCACCACTCATTCTAGCGAAGGAAGAGGACGAAGGAGATCTTTGTTTGGGCTATTTTTCTCTCACACATGCCAAGGAGGGCTAGGGTTTCTACAGTAGATCTAGGGTTTCTATCTACAAGTTTGATCTTGGAGAAAAGAAGGTAAAAAGGTCAAGCGAAGGTCACGAAGGGTCATCCTTAAGCTCCAGATGTCAGGGAAAGGCAAGCGAAGGTCAAGGGAAGGCTCTAAAGGAAGATTGAAGTTCACACGTGTGGAAGTTACAACTATAAGGAGGCTGAAATTTCAGATCTACAGTAGGAGGCCGAAAATCTTGCAGCAGGAGGTCAAATAAGTGCTACTCGAAGAGATTTCACTGGGTTTGACTGGATTGAGGTTAGCACATCATCCGAAGAGGTTGGTCTTGGTCTTGGTCTTGGAGGATATTGGTCCCAATCTCAAGGTCATGGAATTCGTCAATTGAAAAATCTCTAAGGAAGAGAAAATATTTGCGGGTTTTCCTCTCAAGAGGAGAGGTTTTGGCCCTGGATTGCAGCCTATATTATGTTTTCTTGTTCTTCTTGTTTTGGTAGTTGTCTAATGATTCACACATATAATACTAAAGAACAAAGCTAATAAGTAAAAGGACATCACAAGCAGTTATCAAGTAAAGAGAATTAATTATAATCATTGCCCTATAGAATTCTTAACATCCTTCAAGTTGGAGCCTGAGAACACTTTAGGGCAGCAGGGTGTTGCTAGGGCAGGTTGGAGCCTGCATAGAGCATTGGAGCATCCTTCCAGTTGGAGATGGTAAAGCCAAGGTGTCAGAGCATCCTTCCAGTTGGAGCTGGTAAAGCCAAGGTGTCGGAGCATCCTTTCAATCGATGCTAAAAAACCAAGGCGTTTGAGCGTCCTTCAAGTCGGAGCTTGTAAACTAGGGCGTTGGAGCGTCCTTCCAGTTGGAGTTGGTAAACCAGGGCACTAAAGCATCCTTCAAGTTGAATCTTTTAAACCAAGGGGTTAGAGCCTCCTTAAGTTGTCGCTGAAAACCTTGAAAGTTGGACCTTCCTAACTGATGTAAATTGAAGACCTATATTAAGGCGCTCGATGGTTTTTCTCCCAGAAGGGTTTCCTCCTAAAAAACTGTTGCGTACTATCTTGATGTCGTGCATTGTTGAATGGTGTTATTTATTGTTTATTAGATGTGATGTTAATCAAATGTTAATGGGAATTTAATGCTCTAAAAATTAAAAATTAACTAATTGAAAGGAAATGTTGATTCACCCCCCTCTCAGTGTTTCCAACACATACCACCCTTGACAAGGAAAACTCTGAAGTAGTTAAAGTGCAATTTTTAGATTAAAAAAATAATAATAATAAAATAAAATAAAAATTGTTGTATCAAAAATTCATCTCATTTATTATAAGTTTGCACAAGGTTCGATTTCCATTTTTTGAAGTCATGTAATAGAGGAAGACCAGGTTAATGTACAAATCAATAGATATTTATATGCCAAAGCATTTCAATTATAAGAGTTCAATTTGTAACTTGCATTTTGAATAAGAAAAAATTGATCGAGAAAGAAAAACAAGGAAAAACACCGAATCAAAGGGAATTTATCAAGCAGATTCAAAAGAAAATATGTCATGAAGATAATAAGAAAAGGCTAATAAGACTAAGGTGTATGAAATTGAATAGTATAAATGTCATCAAAACTAAATTGATCATCAAACCAGTCGACCCCAAAAACTTGAAGCAAACCAGAACTAGACCAATAAATATACAAAATATTCAAATTTTGAAAAACACATATATATCCATGTGCATCCATATGATTCCAAACCATTATACACAAATATGAAAAGTTTCTCATGTCTATACCAAGGGTGCATGTACCCAATATTAGCACTAACTGCAATCCATCTTTGAACCAAAATACAACAACAAAGAGGTTCTAAATGGCCTTTAGAGTCCAATGTCCAAAAAAATAATGCTCCAACAGATAACTATAGATCATCAAAAGCATGTCCGTAATTAGATCATGATCATCAATGTCACCATCTCAGCATTAAAATAAGATAGAAAAAGCTTAAGATGCCTAATCAATGATTTTGCTTAAGTGAAGGGTACATTTTCACCACGGTCATGATAGAGGAGTTCAGCGATCAATGCAACCAACATCAAGATACATAAAGGTCTTGGTGCTCTTTACTAAATGCTAGTTCCATACCCTCATACATGAAAAACCTTAGTGGAAATGTTGCAATTCCACCAATCCTGAAATCTTCAAAATTGTTAAGTTTGATGAAATTTGAATGGGATATAAAATTATATTTTCTCCATATGAGGTCTAATAAGGTTGGAACCACACTAAAACATTCTCAAAACAATTAACGATTACGTTAAAAATTTAAGGTCAACTTTTACTTTAATAATTTAATATTATCATTACTTACAAGGATTAGGTTTTGTAGGGCCCTAGGGTTAAGAATTCCACTATTCCTTTAAGTATTTTTTTTTTAAATTAAGATTTGGTGGTGCTTTAAGGCCATATCAATATGGAACCAACATTAACCAGTCCAAAGCATCAAACTAGACTATTATGATGCCAAAGCCAATTGGATTGTCTAGTTTCACCAGTCCAATCCAATTCCAGTAACACTGAACAGGATCATCTAGTTTCGCAAGTCCAATCCAATTCCAGTAAAAATGAACAGGACATAGGATATTAGAGCAAGGTGGCACACAAAGCTCAAAGGCGAGTGGAAGAGGAATGGATTTCATGCAAAAATATCTCAAAGTTCATAGAAGACACTACTACTCAATGCCATCTTCCCTCACTTGGTCGTCCAGAAAGCTACCACACAGAGGTCTAAGTAATTAAAAAAAAATATTGAGCACATAATAAAGCAACATAGAGTGAAAGTACAAAGTGTATCAGCCATCAAAAATGGATATTGTTAGAAGTTTCTGTTATCACAAATAAAATTTTGTTTTTTGATTAGTAGAGTCATTATGCATAGGTTTCAGTTGTCTCATTAAAATTGGTTCATGAAATTGATGAAAACTTATGAATGGGTCATTATCCTAAGTTTAGAGAGTCCATTTGTCATGTCATCATGGTCAAATCTATCAAAATCCACCAAAGGTCTACATGCATTGGTTTAAAATTAGGTTGTGGCCACTTGTCTAATTTTTCTCGAGTCTACAACGAATATAACTGTAAATAAGATGTTTTCGCTACGGACTCGCCTGACAAGTCCGTCGCAAATCTGCCAAATTTATAATGGAAATCGCTACGGAATCATATTTTTCTGCACCGATAATGGGAAAGATGAGGTGTCGAGTTTTTAGAGGTTTAGGGTAAATCTGAAGTAAAAATGTTAAAGGAACAGTTAAGAGAAGCTAGAGAGGAGGTTATTGAAACCAAAATGGAATTGCAGGAAGCCAAGCTATATAGGAAAATAATGGAAGAATTCAAAGAGGAGGTAAACGAGAAAATCAATCAATATGATGAGTCATTGACCAATGCCAAGAAATTGTTGAAAATGACACTTCCTCTACAAAGGGTAATGAAGCACACAAGAAAGAGGAATATATGGTTGCAAGCTGAAAGAAAGAAACTTAAAAGCCAACTCAAAGAGCTAGAAGAGCAAATGGAGATGATACAATCAGAGTTAAAGAAGAAAGGTCTTAAAATCACAGTCATAAATGAACCTGAAGAGATTCAAGCTCATACTGCCAAAGGTGAAGCTTCTAAAGCTTAAAGAGTGGAGAAAGTACCTTTTTGACATTTTTGCATCATTCAGAATCAACATTTGCAGATCCATAGACAAAACTTTGAAGAAGAAAGGACAATTTTTAAGTTTACTGCCAATTAGGCATGTTCCTAGCATATTCCAGGCTTGAAGCCCATAATTCGCTACGAACTCGGTGTAGGTGTCTTTTTGTTATAAATCACAGGAATGGTCATGATCAAGGCAGGTAAAAGTTTGTATTTAGCTTTTTGACTTAACAAACAGTTCCAAATCAGCAAAGGGAGCAAACAAGTGGTAGAGATCGGTAAAATAAAATTGCTATAGACTTTCACTACGAACTTGCCTTAACTCCCCTATTTCTGCAACAATCAGGTTTTTGTAGCATTTTCGAGTTTTAATGGTCTGTTGGAGGCAAGCCAACCACGTGCAAAGCTTAAAGGACATCAAAGAAATGCTTTGGTGGAGGCATGGTCTTCAACAAAGTTGTTCAGTTCACCAGCTCATCATGAAGACACTCATCATTTATCATGACACCACCTCCTTAAAAGTAGGAAGACAAGTCTCCTCATTTAGTGCGGGCAATTTTGTTTTGGGCCATGGTCAGTGCCACCCAAGCACATGGTTGTTCTCAATGTAAATATGCAGTCTTTCAGTTTGTTGATGTAATAAATAGGTTATAGAGTCCAAGAAGGTCTCTAAGTCCTAAAGTTAGTAGTTGTTAGTTTTATTTCCATGTAATTTGCTTATTGTTATATTAGGTGTCAGCAAAGAGGGTCGATGATCTAGCCATGTTGGCAGATCCAATGTAAAGGTGCTTAAGCCTATTACTAGGCAAAATATCGAACAATAGAGGGTTGAATGATGTTGACTACAGAACTACTATTGTAAACATTTTCTTATCAGTAATATTGCCAATTTTGTAGATGTTCTATGCTTGATGCAACTATACTTTTAATCCCAATATCAGTCAACAATCACAAAAACAATAAAGTAAAATGTTGATAGAACATACCAATAGATCGACAGAAAACAAGCCAGAAATATATAAGTGTGTTGGTGCATTACGGCAGTCAGCAGGATGCTTCAACCAGCAAAGTCTCAATACAGTCAGCCAACCAGAAGTGTCACACAACCCTCTAGGACAGCTAAAACAGTCAACCCCAAAAGTCAACAAAAGTCAATGTTGGCCATTAACAGTCTACGCAAACAGCAGCAGCAGCAAGGTCAATGCAGCCAAGTCAAAGTCAACGTCCAGCCTTGGGAATTGTGCCAAAAAATGCGGATTCAGAAAATCGAAAGTTTGGGAGAGTTTCAGGTCAATTTGACCATGTGTTAACCAAATTCAACACTGGCCAATGCTGCTACAGAAACCCTAGGCCAAAAACAGAATTTGCTACTTGTTGAAATTTCCCACGTGTGAAGAGAAGAGCCTCCAAGGTGATCGAACCAATTAGATGAGGAGAGAGAAATGTGTGAGGATGAGATGAGTGAAAATGTCCTCCAACGTTGACCAATGTATATCCATCAATGAGGGTGTGTGACACAACTGCTGGGGCACTAAACCTTCAGGCCGACCTGCACATATTTTAAATAAATTCAAAGTAAATGTTCTGCTCATTGGATCAAGATGATCTTTAGATCGATCTTGCACCTCTTCGAAAGAGGAGTCCAATAAAAATATTGGGATCTTCATCTGAGCATCATAACATGGAGTTTGGACCTAGATGTCCAAAATTAACACTCCCTCTCGACTAGGGAGAACTCCATCCACCTGTGCAATCCAGACATCGTGCGTCATCCCGCCGTAACTTGCTTTGTTGGCTTCTTTATTTCAGAACAAAGGTGGGTCAGTCACAAAGACATCATTCCTGACTGACAAATTCAGCCCAGAGGTCTGAAACCTCTATAGGACTTAGAGAGTCTCATACCAACTCGAAGTTGGTTTATCTGACACGAAGTCAGTAAGAGGTTTGAAACCTCACTAGACTTGATCCCAAATCAAGTGGTTAGACATGTGTCATCCTAGATAGAGAGTACGAAAATCTTTGATACGTCCATCAGCGTTTGCTACTAGTCTCTAGCTTTTCCCACCTCACTGGCCAAATGAGAGGTACTTCCCATGAGTCTGGGATTCAATGGGTAGGATGTATACAGGGCACAGATCATGAGAGGTGAACCAACTCAACATCATAATGGTGGGGCAGAAGCACCACAAGGTTCAGCAAGCCTAGCCCCGTGTGTGCTTATATCTTCGAGAAGCTATCCCTAAAGCCACCAGAGCTCCCAGAGCTCATTGTCCAACAAGACCCTCAGAATAGGGTCGTTCCACGATACCAAGATTCTCACGGAAGGTTAGAAACTTGACCTTCCCCAGGGGTTTTGTGAGAATATCCGTGACCTGCTCATCAGTTCCTATATGATCGAGCCTTACGGCGCCTCGCTGTACCATATCCCGAATAAAGTGGTACCTGATATCAATATGCTTGGATCGATCGTGGAACACAGGATTCTCGGACAACCGAATCCCACTTTGGTTATCAAAGAGTATCACTGTGGTATCTAGCACATGCCCGAACAACTCACTGAAGAGCTTTCACAACCAGACTGCTTCACCATAGGCCATACTCGTTGCAACGTATTTGGCCTCCGTAGTGCTCAAAGCCACCGACTTCTGTTTTCTGCTCATCCATGATATCAAAGCAGAACCAAGTGTGAAGCAGCATCCTGATGTGCTCTTATGATCCACCACACTGCCAGCCCAATCGGCATCAGTATATCCATGGACTGTCATGCTCTCGGCAATGAATCTCAGCCCATGGTTTATCGTGCCCTGAAGATATCTCAATAGATTCTTGGCATCAACCTAGTGAAAGTGATGAGGCTCAACCATATGTTGACTCAAAGTGTTCACTGCAAAACATACGTCCGGACGAGTGTTCACTAAGAACATCAAGGCCCCCTACGAGTTGATGATACTCAGTAGGATTTGCTAGCACGGACCCAGCAGCGCTGCCACTCAACTTCTTAAATTTGAGCTCCATTGGTGTCGACACGGACGTACAGTCCACGATACCAAATCTTTCCAGAAGCTTCACAATATATTTTCCTTGAGAAAGGAAAATCTCACTAGGTCTTTACCAAACCTCAAGACCTAGGAAGTAGTGCATCAGTCCTAGGTCCTTCATCTCGAACTCAGCAGCGAGCTCCCTCTTGCACTGATGAATGAGAGGGTCAGCACCTGTCAAAAAGAGGTCGTCCACATACGGCACCAGAATGAGAGGCTTTTCCCTGTCAACCTTGAAGTAAAGGTTCGAATCAGCATTACTACGAGTGAAACCCAGCTTCATCAGGTAGTTATCTATCCTCTCGTACCAAGCTCTGGGTGCTTGCTTCAACCCATAGAGGGCTTTCTTTAACCTGCAAACATGGGTGTCCCGATCCTGGACTTCGAACCCAAGAGGTTGCTCCACATAAACCTCTTCCTTTATCGCACCATGCAAAAATGCGGTCTTCACATCCATCTGATGAAGATTCCATCCTTGCCTAGCAGCAAGGGCTATGATAGATCGGATGGTGGTATATCGGGCCACAGGTGCAAATATATCATCATAGTCTACGCCTTCCTTTTGAGAAAAGCCACGGGCAACAAATCTTGCCTTGAACTTTTCAGCACTACCATCAGATCCATGCTTGATCTTATAAAGCCATTTCGAGGTGACAACTTCTTTGTCCTCCGGTCTCGGAACCACATCCCAGACATCATTCTTCATAATGGACTCATATTCTTCGTGCATAGCATCCTTCCAGACTTGATGCTTTACAGCTTCTTCAAAAGATCCAGGCTCATATTGTACGATTGTACTCATGGCTGCTAGATACCCTTGGTATCGATTCGGCTTCTTGCTTTCACAGAATGTCCCCCTTGGGGCCATATGATTCTCGACATCCTCGAGAGTGTCCCTGAGCCATGATGGTCTTTTCCTCATCGAAGGAGGTGGATCAATTGGGTCCATCGGTCCTTCAACATCGAGCATCGTCTCATCCTTCAGTTCTTCTTGATTTCCAGGCCTTGCTTCATGATCTTCCTCAGATCTCGGAACATTGACTACTTTCCTCAAGGAAGCATCTTCGTCAAAGGTAACATCGTGGCATATATCCACTTCCCTTTGACCAGGCACATAGACTCTATAGGCCTTCGAAGTTTCGTTGTAGCCCACAAACATTCCCTTCTTCCCAGAAGCATCCAGCCTGCTCCTCTTCTCCTTCGGCACATGAAAATAAACAAGACATCCAGAAACTCTAAAATGTGAGACGTCAGGTTTCTTACCAGAGAAAACCTCTTCGGGAGTTTTGGAGTCCAGAGAGGAATGTGGGCATTGATTTTGTATGTACACAGCAGTGTTTGCAGCTTCTCCCCACAGAAACTTCGGTAGACCTTGGTCACATAGCATGGCACATGCAGCTTCCACAATGGTCCTGTTCTTTCGTTCAACAACGTCATTCTTCTCTGGAGTATAGACAGTTGTGGTCTCCCTCTTAATGCCAGCTTCTCTACAAAAGTTCTTGAACTTGTTCGTCTCATATTTAGTGCCATTATCGGTCCTCAATATCTTGATCTTCTTCCCTGTCAGATTTTCCACCAAGGCTTTGGAGGTACGGAACCACATGAAAGCCTCATCCTTCTTTTTCAAGAAGTATATCCAGGTTTTGCGAGAGAAGTCATCTATGAATGTCATATAATAAGAATATCCTCCCAAGGATGTCACGGGCAGCATCCCAGGCAGATCAGAATGTATTAATTGCAGGACATCAGATGTCTTTGTGACACTTAAGGGGAAAGGTCCCCTTGTATGCTTTCCTTCGGCACAACCCTGACATACACCTTCATGATTATTTGAGAACTCGGGCATCCCCATCACCACCTTCCTTGCTTCGGGAAGGGCCTTGTAGTGAAGATGTCCAAACCTCTGGGGGCATAGTTCAGTCTGTCGGATAGTATCACTCGTCATCACTCCCAGTGGACTTCCTCCAACCTGGTAGAGTGTATCAACTCTAAACCCAATCGTGATAGCTTCCTTGAAACTCTTCTTCCAGATACGCACATTCCCATCAATGAATGCAATATTAAAACCTTTTTCTTCAATGGCCGAAATAGACACAAGGTTCTTCTTCAAATCGGGTACATAGAGTACATCCTGCAAGCGGAGGACTTGACCTTGAGACAAGTGGAGGGTCACAGTCCCTATCCATTTCACGGGATATGTGGCATTGTCTCCAAGGATAATTTCTAGATTAGTATCCCCTTCTCAACCATATCAGAAAGTGCTTCCTTGAACCCAGTGATCTGCCTTGACGCACCACTACCTATCAACCAAACATCAATAGTGTCGAGTGGAGATGCAGCAGAGAGGGCAGATACAAGAAAGAATTCATTTCTTTTATCAACAACATTTGATTCCTCATACCTGGAATTTCTCGACCTTTTGAAAGGTTGACCATTTCTATCAGAGGGAGCCTTCCTCTTCCCCTTGAACCTGTTGTTCCTTTGATTTCCATTCCACTGATTGTTCTTGTTGTCATCATCATTGGGAGAACCCTTCTTGAAAGGGCATTCTCCAACATAGTGACCTGGCTTGTGACAAGTGTAACACTTGCCTTTCTTTCCTTGGGCCCCTGCTCTTCCTTTGTTCCTTGGACCACCAAAGTTCTTCTTAGTATGAGCAGCAAAAGTAGCATTTCCTTCATTTTCATATTCCTTCATCCTTGTCTCTTCTTGTACGCATCTCGATAGTACTTCGTCAAAATCAAGTATCACATTGTTATTGAGAATGGTAGTGTTGAATACATGCCATTCGGTTGAGAGACCTCCAAGTGCGGTGAGAACCATCTCTCGATCAGCTATTGTCTCCCCAATAGCCAGAAGATTATTCCGGATTTCGGTCAACTTTAGAAAGTATGATTGAACAGACTCATCCCTGTCTTTCTTCAGATTTTTCAATTGATTCTTGAAGAATAGGACTTGATTCGCATTGTTGGCCTTGAACATGTGGACCAACTTATCATACATCTCCTTGGATGTGCCCAGCTCAGAGTGTAGGCAACCAGACTCTTATGAATTGAGTCCCTGATCATCAGCTTTGCTTTGATTTCCCCCTTCTTGTACTTTGTTTTGGCAGCAACAGTTGCAGTGGATGGAGACTCTTGAATTTTACCCTGCACATAGTCCATGACATCTTAGTCTTCCAACATAAGATCCAATGTCATCTTCCAGGCATGGAAGTCATCCTTCCCATTTAATTTGTCATCAGCCTTAAAGCCATTGTAGTCAGAGGAACCCATGCTCTTCTTCGATGATTGCTACAAACTAGGGCCTTGTCTTCACCTCAGCTCTGATACCATGTCAATTTTGTAGTTGTTCTATGCTTGATGCAACTTTACTTTTTATCCCAATATCAGTCAACAATCACATAAACAATAAAGTAAAATGTTGATATAACAAACAAGTAGATCGTCAGAAGACAAGCCAGAAATATATGTGTGTTGTTGCGTTATGGCAGTCAACAGGATGCTTCAACCAGCAAAGTCTCAATACGGTCAGCCAACCAGAAGTGTCACACGACCTCTAGGACAGCCAAAATAGTCAACCCCAAAATTTAACGTTGTTAATCAATGGTCAACGCAAATAGCAGTAGCAGCAAGGTCAACGCAGGCAAGTCAAAGTCAACATCCAGCCTCGAGAATTGTGCCAAAAAATGCTGATTCAGAAAATTGAAAGTTTGGGAGAGTTTCAGGTCAATTTGACCTTGCATTGACCAAAGTCAACGCTGGTCAATGCTGTTGCAAAAACCCTAGGCCGAAAACAAAACTTGCTGCTTGCTGAAATCTCCCACGTGTGAAGAGAAGAGCCTCCAAGGTGATCGAACCAATCAGATGAGGAGAGAGAAATGTGTGAGGATGAGATGAGTGAAAATGTCCCACAACGTTGACCGATATATATCCATCAATGAAGGTGTGTAACACAACTACTGGGGCACTAAACCTTCAAGTCGACCTGCACATATTTTGAATAAATTCAAAATAAATGTTCTGCTCATCGGATAAAGATGATCTTAAGATCGATCTTGCATCTCTCCGAAAGAGGAGTCCAATAAAAATATTGGGATCTTCATCTGAGCATCACAACATGGAGTTTGGACCTAGATGTCCAAAATTAACAAATATACAATGGTTGTTGGCACTTTCTTCACCTGAGATTCATCTGATGTTTTCATGAGCACTTGTCTTATGTATCCTACTATTTTGTCTTCAGTGCTTTGATGTTTGATTACTTAGAATCCATGTACATCATGCTCTAACTTCCTTCATGCATTAGACTGTTGTATATCTGTGTGTGTTATCTTTTCATAAAAACATTTATAAGCCTCAGCTTCCACAAGAAGAACCATGTCACTGAGTTTCTTAACACTGACTCCATAAGCCCAATGGTAGTAATTTCTCCACATCTCTCACCTTCATAAAAACACACTTAAAATACTTTTGTCAGAGTTAGCCATCTGTCGAATTTCATTTGAATAAAAATCATTTTATCTTTGAGAGAGCCTTATCAGGCTGAAAAGGTTAATTTTCAGCTAGTAGTTGGTTTGAAAGAGTTACTCTAGGTTATCTGGTGGAGCACCCCATCTGTACCAACTTAGTGTTAACAGTTTCTCTAAGAGGAAGTGAGAAAAGACACTCAATTAAAATGTGCATTCCCAAAAATGGATAAATATATTAGAAGGTTTAAAAAGGAATTCCCAATTTTTTAGGCTACCCAAAAACAGTTTCCAAGTGATTATTAATATAATATGCTATTTGAACAATGGGAAAAGTTTGATAAAGAAGTAGTTAGAGAAGCAACCTCCAATTCAATGAAGGGTTGAGATAAAATTGGTCATTATAACCATCTTTTGAATAGTAGAATTTAGGAAGCTAGAAGGAATATTTGATAGTATGACTTTTGAAGAAATATTGTAAGAGATTTCTATTACATTGATTAATGAAGAAACCAATCATTGCCCAAATCGATTTTGTCTGAACAATATTGTTTATGCAAATCAACTGTTGTGGACTATTATGCAACTTAGTCTTTGAGTGGATATTTGTTAAGACTTTTCAAACTACACTGCAAGCTATATTGAGACAATATTCAAAGTTCTTACACTTCGTTTTCTTTAGCCAACTCTTGAGCATTTTTCTATATTAGATTAGATTTCTGTTCTAGGAAGTTTAATTGTTTAAATTCCATAATTTCTCTAGAATTATTTCTTGGAAGTGAAAGAATTAACGATTATCTGTCTTCTGATTCTATTCCCAAAACAACATTTTCTATGTTTTGAAGAGTCATTACATAATATATCTGCTTTTTGTTTGTCAGTCTTTAGAATACTAAAAAGAACATATTGTAACACATTTTAAAGCTCATAGAAAAGTTGTTGAGCCATTAATCCAGAGGGTTTCTTCATTCTAAACAGGGGAAAGTCTAATTGGACCTCTTCATTGGAATTAACCCCAACTATTTGAAACCCAGGCATTCTACCATGTCAACAACATGATAACTCCTGGTTCATAAAATTAAAGTCAACGTGAATAATACATAATAGATGGCAGCAATGTTTTGAAAATCGCGATCGGAATTAAATTGGCGAGGGGAAAAAAATCGGAAAAAAATGGGAAAAATCGAGAAAAAATCGGCACATACAAAAATATTCGTTTTTTTACAATTTTTTTAATATCTAAAGCATCCACAGCATAAAATAAATGCATTGACACATAAATATGAAAAAAACTAAGATATAAGATGTGTAATATCATGTCTAGTGCTACATCACACATAAAACTGAATCATGTCCTAAATACTAAGTCCTGAGTCTCAAGAGTCAACTCAGCCTCAAAATATCAACAAAAAATATAATAATGTATCTCATATCATGAGTCATAATGTCATATACAAAGGAATGCACCATATAACCTATGGTCCTATACTACTGATTTCCTCTGCCCCTCTTGCGAGAAAATGTAACAACTTTCCCTCTAGATGAAGAAGCTGGCGGGGCTGGCAATGGACTCTAGTATGCTCTAGAAGTAGAACCTAAAGCACCGGAACGGGAACCTGAAGCACTAGGAGCTAAAGGAGGCAGACCACGTCCTCTACCAGTAGCAGGGGTAAGTGGTGTCGCCTCCTCCTCCTACTCCTCCTCCTCCTCCTCCTCCCCCTCCTCTACCTCCTGCTCTATCCAATCAGGGGTTGACTCCATGACAGGCCTCTCAGCCTCAACCCTCCATTCAGTAGTGGTGTCAATCGCATCTAAAGAGATGGCCTCCATATCAGGTGTCCTCTCAAGTTGTCTCACCCATAATCTAAGATTGTAGTAGACGTAAACCATGTCATTGAGGCGCTGCGCCTCCAACCTGTACAAGGGTCATAAATTAATAAATTAAAAATATATATTATAAACAATAAATTAATAATTATAAAAAAAATTATTTAATGAATTCAAAAAATCAGTTGGAATATTTTAAGTTTTTAACTTGTTGCGCATTTTGGTGTGTATTTTTTCAAATACACTCCAGTTGTGCTCGCACCCTGAAGAGCTACATGTTTGGCTCAGTATTCTAATGGCAAGAATTTGGAGTTTTGGTAATCTGCCACCGTAACTCCTCCACCATGCATCTACAAGTTACAAGTTATAACAAATAAGATAAACTCATAAAGTTACAAACGTAAGAAAAATTTTAAAATAATGAAAATCTTAACTGGCATTTTAGTAGTCTTATCGTGGACAGCCATGTCAAAGCTCAAGGTGCCACCTGCCATTCTGTACACCTCCATTTCTTTGGATATCTCTGCACGTTCTAATGGAGATGGCACCATATTCTGAACACAACTGAAAAAGCCATCCATGACCTCAGCATCAAATAGGAAACTACATGAGTAAGCAGATTTGGGGTTCAGGAAGTCCCTTGCAGCATGAATGGGACAATGGAGTGTGTTGTTCCATCGATCATCAATCACTTCCCATAAAAGAAGTTGTTTCTGAAACCTCTCATTACCCTTATCATCATAGTAGCTGCGAATTGCTTCTTTGGCCCTGTCCATGGCCTCATACAAGTAGCCCATTGCGGGCTTCTCTCCATCAACCAATCTAAGAACCTTTACCAAAGGTTCAGTAACGATGCACACCTCTTGCACTCCTGCCCAGAAGCTTTCCTGATATGAAACCAACCTGCAGATGGCCTCTCCCTCTAGTTTGCCACTGACAGTCAAAGCACGCCACTCCTCTGAAAGAAACAGTCTCTTCAAATCTCAAATAGAATTCAAAAGGAATTGAAGAGATATGAAACTAGTGGCAAATCGTGTAATAATGAGGCGCACCAACTCCTTCTTGTTGGTGAATGTTCTCATCAAATGAAGCACAGATGCATGATTATATATAAATTTTGTAATGCTCTTTGATGACTCTACAATATCTTTGACAAAATCAATCTTTTCTATGTCCTCCAACATCAAATCAAGGGAATGTGCAGCACAAGGTGTCCAAAATATTGTCGGATGCCTCTCCATAAGCATCTTGCCAGCAGCAACATAGTTTGCAGCGTTGTCCGTTATGATTTGGACAACATTTTTGGAACCCACCTCAAGGATGAACACATCCAATAAATCACATAATAATCATGCATCTTTGACATGTGCAGATACATCAACAGATTTCATAAACATTGTCCCCTTGGGACAACTGGCCAAGAAGTTAATAAGGGTCCTACCCTTTTGATCAGTCCAACCATCTGACATCACAGTGCATCTTGTGACTTCCCATGATGTCCTTAACTCCTCCAATCTCTTGGTGCAGTCAGCTTTTTCATTTTGAATAATGCGCCCTCTAAAGTCATCATATGAAGGGGCTTTGTATCCTAGGCCAACAACAGCGATAGCATCAATCGTAGCCTGATAAAATGGATTGTTCCTGGCAACAGCGAAAGGAATATCACTCCAAAGAAACAGTTTGCCCAATAACCTGTCAACTTCTTCCTTCTCCTTTTTTTTTAATAAGTGAGGAGATGGATGGCTGTGCACCAGGACTAGTTCTAGAAACAAAATATGAGAAGGCACCTACGGGGTTGGCTATAGAGGATGTTGATGCTGAAGAAGCACTACCACTCTCACGGTCAACTCTAAACCCTGATATTTGACTCTTCAGAGTTGCCTTCTTAAGTTTAGTTGTTTCTATTTCTTCCAATGATTTGATGGCTCTTTTGATTATTTCTAGATTGGTATTTGTGTAAGGGCCTACTTCATGTCCAGAAATTTGTGCCAGGTGGTATTTCAACCTGTATACCCCCCTCTCATGTGTTGACCACATAACTTGCAACTCAAGTTTGATCGGTCAAACCCCTGATCAGGTTCACCAAATTCCCATAAAGGATCCAATTTCCTTGGCATGTTTGCAAATTTGTTGAACTCTTGACTCTTGAATTTTACTGTAAGATGAACTTTGAAATTTGAACCTAGGGCACAAGAAAAATTGCAAGTTAATAAATAAAATAAAAAAATTACAATTTTACATACAACATTTTTATTTTTTCACAAAAAAAAAAACCCTCAACTCAATGCAAAAATAATGGGAAAAAATACATGTTGAAACGCAAGCAAAAATAATGGAAAGAAACTAGGAGCACAAGAAGAAATATAAAAAATAAATTTAACAACCAATTTTTTGTATTTTTGACCAAAATAAACCCTCTCCTCTCAATTAAAAAAAAAACAACAACAACAACCAAATGCAATCAAAAATGATGAAAAATACATGGGTGATAGAAACCCATGGAAGAACAAGAAAAAAACAAAAACAAATGGTCAAATTTGATGCCCATACCTGGAAAAAACGTTTTGCCGAAGAAACTTGGTCCAAATTCGAATTTTGTTAGCTTGGCTTGCTAAAATCCTTCACTTTTGTCCACTCTTGCCCTTGTAGATCACTTATCCTCCTCCTTAGCTCTCCTTCACTCCTTAGCTCTCCTTAGCAAACCTATCACTACAAAAATGAGACCAAAAAAAATCAAAATCGCACTTTAAAAATTCGTTGTTTGGAGAGGCAACGATTTTTAAAGATCGGATCGCGATTTTGTGGTAAAAATCGCGGTTTTTTGGCGAATTTTTCAAATCCAAAATATCGCTGAAAAAATCGTGATTTAATCGCGATGTTCAAAACACTGGATGGCAGAAAAGGATTCCTTAACATAGCCATCTATTTCTATCAAGCACCATTGGAGTGGTTGGTTACCCATCCCTTTTGTGTATGTCCAGAGAATTTAAGTACCATTTAAATTATGAAATTCAAAATCACTTGACAGGAAATTACAATCCAAAGAGAAAGGAAAATATAAAGAAGAAGATCGAGAACTGTGAAATCACTTATTTTTATAGTCTTAGTCTAGATCGCATACCTTTTATCACACTAACAATAACAAAGTGCATTCCCTTCATTTTGTTTCATAAGCTGTCTCATTGGAAAACAAAGAAATGAAGGGAGAGTAAAGAAGATCAAACAACAAAAAAGGCACAAAACATGAGACTTGCACCAATCAACTACAGTATTCATATTGTTCTAAAGCATGCCCATAAATCAAGTGTCACCCATTAGGAAGCATACTAAAACCAGCAAAGTGTGAAAGAAATGTCTTCTGATAACTTCCTAAGAATACATTTCTACTAATTACAATAGTAATAAATTTAATTTAAATATGAATGTGCACAACCAACCAAACTTCCCTGATGGGACTGCAATAATTAAGTAAGTATATTAATTGTAAAGTTGAAAATAATTACCTGAAAATGCATGCTGAATCTCCAACATTTGCACATTGTGCAAACAAAGCCTCTTTAAGATCAGACCACAGCAAGAGAACTGTTGCCGTGCAGCCCTGGAAAATGTTGGAATCACTCATAAGGAACAAACAAACAAATGCTGTAAAAAACTCAAACAGCTATGTGTTGACTCCCAAAAAATAGCATACCAACTGCAACTCATGAATTTAACAGAAATAACCCCCCAAAAAAACAGTGATATAAATTAAACATCGAACATAGAAATGAAAATCAAACACTATAATGGAGTATAAAAAATACATCTTTAGAATCACTCCCTAAAACATGTCTACAGAATGATGATGAGATTGCTCAAGGGCAGAGGCTTTCTACCCAAACTATGAAGCTGGCACATTAATGATTGAAAAAATCTGTAGGCAGTTTTTCCCTATGCCAACATTATTAAAAAACTAAAAGCCTAAATACAGCATATAAACACATGAACAGCAACTATGTAGCTATAAATATACACCAAGCAAACACCAGAAGCCCCATTTCACCATTAATACATAACAATAAAAAAATCCATTTACAATAAAAAAAATCCTTTTGACATCTAGAAGCCCCAGTTCACCATTAATACATAACAATCCATAATCCCATTAAGTAATAAATGACCATAACCATCAGTAAAAACCCATAATTATGTCTGCACGCAACTAAGGGCCAATAAGCTCCCACCACTATCTGTTGACTTGTCCCTAAATCAACTCTCCAATGACAAGTACCATCTAGAAGCAAAAGCAAAGCACGACCATTGCTACCAACTAGGCTAGAAGAATCCACCGCTCTCCTCTTCTTGAGCTTCTACTTTATGGCACAACTCACACATCCAACGCACTACCAAAATTATCCAAAGGTTCTTGAAACTAAGAACAATAAACCATAACCTATTGCCAAAAACTCTAGTCATAATCTCTATCTACAACTACCCAAAAAGAACTCATTCATGGCAATGTAACTGTAATATTCCAAATGCAAAAATCTGGGGTTTTCTTGAAATTTTAACACAGAAATGCTTCAGATAAAATTTCCACTCATAAACAAAAGATTCCCATGTAAAATATAACAGATAGAGTGCATGCAACTCGATAATACAATGAGCAGAAATAATCTCAGCTTTTATTATGATAGAAAACTAGAGTTTACAGACTGATACAACAAAATAGTTGAGATGGAAGACTGGCCCCAAGAATCTGCCTCAATGCAGTTTTGGAGGGCCAAAACTGAAGTGATGTGTCACTGCTGAGCTCTCTTGTGAATTCTGGATGAATTCGCCAAGGGGAAATGGGTACTCGCCCAATCTCCCTGAATCACCCAAGGGTTTCCGTCTTAGGGCTACCAATGAAGTAGAGAAATGGGTTCCCAACCTCTCATACAAGAAGAAATACCAAATCCAAGATGTCCTCTAATGGCCTCCTCCTCTTTTTATAGATCTGATGGACCCCTCTAGAAGCTCCTATTTTATTATTATTTTGATCATTGAACCAATGTTGCACGACTCGTACTCGTATAAGACTTGTCTGCCTATTGACTCGGTGACCAGTATAACACTCGGGAACGACCCGTATAAGACTCGGAAAAAAACATGAACAAATAAAATAAAATAAAATAAAGTTATAAAAAATTATGATATCAAAAAAAAAAAAAAAAAAAAAATTGAGTGGGTCCATGCGTCTTATGCGGGTCCTATGTGGGTAACATGTGGGTCTTCACGGGTTCAACACGAGTACACAGGTTCTATGCGGGTTTGGACGAGTATGAGTAGAGACCGCGGGGCCTATGCGAGTGACCTGTCTCGTTATAGAACCCGTCAAGACCCGCGGGTATTCCCGGGTCTTATAAGAGTCATGCTACACTGCATTGAACACATTTCCCTCAATTAAAATATCTTTTTAACATTGGAAAATGGTAAATTGGCCACCACACTCTCTCTGACCACTAGACGTCATTTCCCAGTATCCCATCCTGTAGATCTTCTTGTTTCAGTTCCAACAAGCTATTACACTGAAGTGTTCCATCAATTAATCTTCCCAGAATACCACCTTGAGCATAATTAATTTAGGCCCCATAATAATGTTATTTTTTAAAGTTGTCGAAATGCAATGAAATGAAAGGCAAACTGTGCGGTTGATGGAATATGTCAATCAAATGCCATCAAATCCCATGAAAACTCCTCAAAGTCCCTCGGAATCCCTGATGGCATAAACCTACTCACATGACTTGGTCGTCTTATGCCCTCAAAATCCACCTTAGTTGTACTATAGAGGAAAATAAAAATGGGGACATGGCAAATCCTTCTGCCCCAAGATTGCTTTCCCTCAAGCAATCCGCACCTATCCACTATAGAGGCATCTACAAACTAATACCAAGATCACATATGTGATGAACCCTTAGCTAAACTGAGGGGGCGGGGTGGGTGGTGAATCAGTTTAGTACATTCATCAATATTAAAAATATTTTCTTTACACCCATTAACTACTTCATTTTATATGCAGCTTAATACATAATGAATCAACAAACTGAATGTGTGGACAGCAAGTAATTAAGCAGATTAAAACACCACATCAACACATAATCATCAAGCACATAGACACCAGATATAAGTGGAAACCCATAAGGGAGAAAACCACATCTTATTATTGTTGTGATGCAAAGGCAAGCTCGTACTCCCTCTCACAACTAATTTTATGTCGGCTCCAACGTACAAGAGGCTACCACCTCAATTTCTGCAAGCTACTACTTGCAAGGAAGCCCCAACTCCCATCTATTTTCTAGAGGCTACAATCCACAAGAGGCTCCTACCTCAACCAGCGCCAACTGGACATCTATCAAGCTACAATTTGAAACGGAAGCACCAACTCCCATGTATTTTCTACAGGCTACAACCCACAGGAGGTTCGTACCTAAACTTCTACAAACTACAACTTGCAAGGAAGCACCAACTTCCATACATTTTCTGCAGGCTACAACCTACAAGAGGCTCTTATCTCACCTTCTACAAGCTACAACTTGCACGGAAACTCCAACTCCCACAACTTTTCTGCAGGCTACAACCTACAGGAGGCTCCTACCTCACCCAACTCTAACTAGAAATTTATCAAGCTACAACTTGAAAGGAGACTACAATCCCCTCACTCATCATGAAAATAAAATGGTGATTTACCTAGATATCAACTTCGTTATGCTCCTTCTCCACTGCTACCTTTCCTGCCTTCATTTCTACTTCATATCAGCTCCTGATGTGCATAGCATCTCTATCAGCTCTCTCTGATTCTTATGCTCTATAGCCCCCCTATGCACATTGATATTACATCTTTTATACAGATAACTTCTGACTGTTTGCATTCTATAGGGAATACGAAGTGAATAGGCCTGACTCTATACCTTCCACCCATTCGATTCCTCACACTTCAGTTCAAGTTATTACATCAACAAAAATACAGAAATAATCATTTCAGCACTCATTGGAGTTCTGTCTATGCCTATAGAGACTTGCCTTTGCATCACAAACAATATAAAATAATCAATGAATTTACATTTACAGTTACAACAATATTCACTCATCCCTTTGAGTTCTTGGCTCGTTGTGCATTTGTCTCAACACTCGACTCTGCCCTAGAGGTCATTACCGCAACGTTCAGCTTTTCTCTGCCTTTTGCTCTGTGTCGGGTCACTTACCCGAGTCTACTGCCCGCATTCAGACTTTTCTTTAAAAACCGCCGTAAGACCTGGACTTCAAATATATTACAATGGAACTCTGAATACAATCGCATCCGACATCCTCTATCTCATTTCGGCGTTTCGGCTATTTCTCTTGTTCTTCGTTTATATATTGCTCTTCCAAACCCCAATGCGATTTCTTAAAGGACTTTCATATACACCTGGATTTGAAATATATTAGCTTTTACTTTTGAAAGGTATCGCGTCCAGGCACATCTCGCATTTCGCATTTCAGCGTTTCTTTGGTTATTTGGTTCTATATTGCTCTTCCATTTTCCGATGTGATTTCTCAAAGGGAAACCTTATACCTCCGGATTTGAAATCCTTTAGACTTTTTGCTTTGAAACTACATTGCATCAGGTACTCTTATCGCATTTCGCATTTCGGCGTTGTTCTTGTGCGCTATTCCTCATGAGCTTTGTGATTTGCGATATCTGATTGGGTCCCACACCGGACTTTAAATCTTTTAGTCTTTGGCTTTGAAGCGGATCGCATCCAAGCTCTTTATCGCACTTCGCATTTCAGGGTTTCAGAGTGGTTCATGAGTGCTATCCCATCTGAGCTTTGCAATCTGCGATATGCGATTTGGGATAAAGGGTTCGGGTGCCACGTCACTACCACTTCACCTGCCATGTCATCAAGATTTATTTGTGATTTGTGGGGTCAGCAGCCACGTCACTTGCCACGTCATCATGCCACGACATCATATTGCACTTCGCATTTTCTGTGACTTCTATGTTTGTGCGATAGTCCTCCTGCTCTGATTGCGATATGTGATCTGCCAACACTGTTCTGAACATGAATTCACACGACTCGACCCTGACCTGCACTGTTCTGAACGCATAAAATGGCCCGACTCTTGAATTGTTCTAAACGTAGATAAGCGCGACCTGACCCGCTCGTTCACAACTGTCCTTCTTTGTTGCACGCGTTCATTACTTTCCTTCTTTGCTACACACATTCACAATTTGACCCTAAGCTCGTTTATTACTTGACCCAACTTGACCCTGCACTGCAGACTTTCTTCTTTGTTGCCTCTTTTGCCTTTAGTAATAATTATAAAGGTGCTCCATGCCTCTTTGTTGCTCCTCTCTGCTCCTTTGCCTTAGATAATGATTCTAATGATGCTCCTTGCCTCTTTGTTGCTCCTCTGCCTTACATTATACTTCTAATGTTGCTCCTCTGCCTTGATCAGTTGCCTCTTTGCTGCACATTGCTACTCCTTGCCTCGTTTTTGCATAATGTTGCTCCTTTGCCTATTTCTCCTTTATACTCCAACTGATCCTAATCTGCTCCTTTGTCCTCAATGATAATTCTAGTACTGCTCCTTTATCATCAATGACAATATTTTCAACAGTCTCCCCCTTTGGCATTAATGGCAACATATCCTCCCCCTTTCATTCTGAGAAGAATCTTCCTTCCTCTCATTACATTTCCTCCCCCTTTGACATCAATGGCAAGGGGTTACAAATCTTTGGTGTACTTTCTATCTTTGCATTGCTTGAGTTTTGTCCACATACCTGGCTGGGATTGTTGCTCCATTTGGTGTATAAGTAATGTTGGGAGAACACTTTGGGAGTCATTTCATTTCCATGTATAGCGTTGAGATGTGCTAAACTGTTGAATTTTTTTATTTTTATTTTTTCTAATCATATTAGGGAGTATCATCTACAGGCACTATCCCCAGTTTGTCTCTTAGATATTCGAATGGTTCTCTAGCAAGAGGTTTTGTAAATATGTCTGTTGTTTGTTCCTTTGTTGGGATGTATTCCATGTTTACTATTTTCTCTGCTACTTGTTCTCTGAGGAAGTGGTACTTTATTGGGATGTGCTTGCTTTTCAAATGAAGCACGTGATTTTTGTATATGTTTATTGCACTTGTATTGTCACATTTAATAGAAATAGGTTCAGTGATGCTTACCTTCATGCCTTGAAGAGTTTGTTTCATCCACATCACTTGTGTGCAACACGCTGATGCTACTATGTATTCCGCTTCTACTGTAGATAGAGAGATAGATGTTTGCTTCTTGCTTAACCATGCCACTAGACTTTCTCCCAAATAGAATGCACCTCCACTTGTGTTTTTCCTGTCAGCCACACAACTAGCCCAATCTGCATTTGTATATGTTGTCAATGTGAAACTTTGCCTTTCGGATACCATAGACCATAATTTGCAGTTCCTTGCAAGTATCTAAATATCCTCTTGATTGCTAGCAAGTGATTTTGTCTTGGTGTTGATTGATATCTTTCCATGAGTCCTACTGCCAACATAATGTCTGGTCTAGAGGTTGTTAGGTATAGAAAACTTCCTATCATAGATCTGTAAAGTCTTTGATCTACATCTGCAAATCCATCATCTGCACATAACTTTCATCCAGTAGTCATGGGAGTTGACACAGGGTTACAATCTTCCATTTGGAATCTTTTTAACATATCTCTTAAGTATTTTTCTTGTGAAATGAATATGCCTTTGTTCTTCTGTAGAATTTGAAGTCCTAGGTAGAATGTAAGCTCTCCAATCATTGATATCTCAAATTCTGACTTCATCTCTTCAGCAAATCCTTTTACTAAATCATTCTTGTTGCTGCAAAACATGATGTCGTCTACATATACTACTTCAATTAATAGTTCGTCTTCATCAACCTTTATATATAGATTGTTGTCTACTCCTCCCTTCTTGAATCCTTGTTTTTGAAAGTATTTGTCCAACCTAGAATACCATGCACGTGGTGCTTGTTAGAGACCATATAGAGCTTTCTTTAATCTGAAAACATAGTTGTGCTTATCTGCTAAGGAAAAACCTTAAGGTTGTTCCATGTAGACTTCCTCCTCTAAATCTCCATTTAAGAAGGTAGACTTCACATCCATTTGATATACCTTGAAATCATGATAGCATGCAAATGCCATAAACATTCTAATTGCTTCCATTCTTGTTATAGGGGTAAAAGTTTCATCACAGTCAATTCCTTTGATTTGAGAGTATCCCTTACATACAAGTCTGGCTTTATTTCTGATTACCTGACCTTGTACATTCATCTTATTCTTGAATATCCACTTTGTGCTAATGACATTTTTCCCAAAAGGTCTTGGTATTAACTCCCAGGTCTTGTTCTTCTCAATCTGATCTAATTCTTCGTTCATAGCATTTATCCAATTTTTGTCTTTGTTGGCCTCATCCAAATTCTTCGGTTCTATCTGCGACAGCATGGCTAGATACACTTCCTCGGTTTGTTCAGCTAGTTGTCTTCTTGTTGGGACTTCTGCACTTTTGTCTCCAATGATTTGATCTTCTGGATGATTCTTTTGAGTGTCTCGAGGGCCCTTTTGAGTTTATTTTTATATCTTTTGTTGTCTCATTATGTTATTTATTTTCTTGATTATCATCATGATGATGATTTGGATGATTGACAAAGTTTGTACTTTTGGTTCTGTCTGGTAGTTCTTCATCGAATCTCACATCAATGTTTTCCACAATTCTATGTAGCCTCTTATTGTAGCACCTGTAACCCTTACTCTTTAATGCATATCCCAAAAATATTCCTTCATCAGCTCTTGCATCATACTTCCCCAATTTTTCATTATTATTCTTTATGAAGCATTTGCTGCCAAAGACTCTAAAATGCTTGATTGATGCCAGTTTCCCATGCCACAGTTCATATGGAGTCTTGTCACAATTTGGTCTAAGATGAGCTTTGTTGAGGATATGAACAGTTGTGTGTACTTCTTCTGCCCAGTAGGTTTGGGGAATGTTTCCTTCCTGCATCATGGCCCTAGCAATCTGTTGTACAGACCTATTTTGCCTCTCTGCCACTCCATTCTATTGAGGTGTATCTACAACAGTAAACTGTTGCTTTATCCCACATTCATTGCACAGGTCCGCAAACTCATCTCCTGTGAATTCACCTCCTCTTTCTGATCTGATGCATTTTAGTTTACATCCAGTTTGATTTTCTGCCAGTGCCTTGAATATCTTAAATTTCTCAAACGCTTCAGATTTGTATCTGAGAAATGCCACCCCTGTTAATCTGGAAAAATTATCAATTATCAGCATGAAATACGATTCTCCACCCAGTGCGTTTGTTCTTGAAGGTCCGCACAGGTCCATGTGTACAAGCTAGAGAGGTTTACTAGTAGACAGTTGGTCTTTGGCTTTGAATGATGTGCGAGTTTGTTTGCCCAATTGGCAGGTCTTACATATGGTATTTGGTGGCTTCTTTATTGCTGGCAAATCTCTGACAGCTTTCTGTTTGTTCAGTTTAATGATGTGGTCAAAATTTAGATGTCCCAGTTTTCTATGCCATAGCCAAGATTCGTCAAGTTTGTTGATGTGGCATGCTTCATTCTCCTCTTCCACTATATAAACATTACTTTCTGTTCAAACACCTTTAACCAAGGTCTTTCCTGTGTTGATTGACCTTATGTCACAATCTTGGGCTTTGAAAAGGACCTCACAGCCTTTATCACAAATTTGACTAACAATTAGCAAATTGGCTTTCAGGCCATCTGCAAACAGTACATTGTGAGCCTCTCCTCCTCCATTATTCAGGCTGACTATGCCTTTTACTTTAATTTTTCCTGCTTTGTCATTTCCGAATGTTACATTGCCATATTTCTTTTCATCAAACGTTACAAACTTGCTTCGGTCTCCATTCATATGTCTCGAGCACCCACTGTCCACATAGCATTGACTGTTCTAATCCAGAGAAATTAGAACCAGATCACACTTATTTAGCTTCCTTTTCCATTGCATGCAGTTGTTTGTTCTATAAATTTCCTGAGGAGATGGATCACTGTCTTTAAGAGGACATTCACAATACTTGTGCCCATTTTTATGACAGAAAAAACATTTGATTGTATTTCAGAAAGGTTTATGTACACGAGTGAATCCACCATTGTTCTTAATTCCCTTTGAGTTTCCATACTCCAGTCTCCTTATATACGTTCTACACTCCATGGCTTTATGACCGAACCTTCTACAGCGAAAGCAATACCCATGGAAGTAGTATCTGTATCTGTCAGAGAAGGTTGTTTGGGGATATAGCCATCTGGTCATATGAAAATTATGTCTTTGGAAGCCATTTGATTTGTGTTGGAATGTTGTTTGTTTGTTCACTCCTTTTGTTTCCTGGACTTTCCTTGTACTGGGTTTTTGTTGCAGCTCATGAGGATTTGAAGTGTTTCCCACATTTTTTGTTCTCAAATTGATGGGAGTTAATGTTTTCTTTTAGGACAGCTTTCACAAATGTAATAGCTTTCTTATCCTCTGCCTTTGACTTGCTAGATTCTCCTTCATATCCTATCCCAACATTTACAAGAGGAGATCTTTGTGCATTTAATATCCTGTCCAATTGTTCAGCACCTTTTAACTGTTGAATGTTCATCGTTAAATCAGTTTGAGCCTTTTCCAATTTCTTCCTCAGACTCACCACCTCTTCTTCCAATCTTCCACATTCCTGACTTTTCTCTCTTATTTGCTACAGCAGAATGTCTACTACTTTCCTTGCTTCTTCTAGTTCAATTTTCAACTTAATAAAATCTTTAGATTTTGGTTCTTCCTTTACATATTTCAGAAGGATTTCCTTAATGTTTTCTAGTCTTGAACTTGAGTTTATCAATTTCCTTTAGGGAACTCACCAACTCCCCCTGAAGATCTACCTCACCTTCCTCTTCAAATTCTAGGAGATCTTCCTCAAGCTCTTCTTTGGCCATCAAAATGAATTCGGATGTTCCTTCTTCATTAGGGGATTCATCTGAACTCTCAGATGCATTGCTGCCTTGTTGATCATAGAATGTTTTTCTATTAAATTTGTTCCCTTTCTGCCTATTATTGAAATTGCTTTTCTCTTTCCTTTTGACTGATTCTCTATTTTCTTATGAGGACATTTTGAAGCATAGTGCCCCACTCTTCCACAATTAAAGCACTTAAATGGAAGTTTACCTTTGTACTTACTTGTGCCTCTATCCAATCTTCTGGTGAATTTGGCTTCTTCTCCATCAAAGCAAGAGCATGTACCTTCCTTCTCTTCTATGCACTTGTCTGCCTTAACTGAGTTCTTCATGGAGACAACCTCCTCCTTTAGATGCTCACACAATCTGCTCTTTTCAGCTAGTTGTCTTCTAGCTGAAATAATTTCAGAATCTATTCTTTCATATTGTATGTCTCTCCTTGTGCTGGTTATTAATCATTCTTCCTAATCTCCTTGCTTCTTCAAGTTGTGCCTTCAACCCAACAATTTCTTCCTTATCCTCATATTCTATGTCATCACATATTTGCACCAATGTCTTAAGGTCTTTGTTTTCATTCTTTAATCTTTCTATTTCAGTCAAGGCTATGTCAAGTCTGGCTTGTTCTTCAACTGTAATTTCTTCATGGCAATCACATCCATTCACCCTAGCAGATATCTCATTTGATTGACCTTTTTTTCCTTTTGAAAGAAATTTTTCTTCTTCTTCTTGTTTATCTTCTCCTTCTTGATAATGCAACGACTAATGTCTCCTTCATGCATGAGATGCAATCTACTCCAGATTTCTTTTGCAGAAGTTAAATCCAGTATTGAACCAAGATCCTTGTTATAAAGACTATTATATATCACACATTCTGCCTTGGCAGTCCATTGTTGTTATTGCAAAGAGGGAGAGTCTTTGTAGTAACCATCACATACAAGCTTCCATACCTCAGGTTCATAAGCCATTAAATCTGTTTAAACCTTATCTCTCCATTCAAGAAAGCTTGATGAAATCATCATGGGTACATTTTGATAGTCCATGACTCAACCAGGTTTCCTTCAAGCTATTAGACTTACACCAACGGAACCTACTCTGATACCAATTAATGAACCCTTAGCTAAACTGAGAGGGGGAGGTGAATCAGTTTAGTACATTCATCAATATTAAAACTCTTTTCTTTACACCCATTAACTACTTCATTTTATAAGAAGCTTAATACATAATAAATCAGCAAACTGAATGTGTGGACAACAAGTAATTAAGCAGATTAGAACATCACATCAACACAAAATCATCAAGCACATAGATACCAGATATAAGTGGAAACCCATAAAGGAGAAAACCACATATTATTATTGTTGTGATGCAAAGGCAAGCTCCTACTCCCTCTCACAACTGATTTTTTGTAGGCTTCAACCTACAGGAGGCTACTACCTTAATTTCTGCAAGCTACTATTTGCAAGGAAGCTCCAACTCCCATCTATTTTCTACAGGCTACAACCCACAGGAGGCTCCTACCTCAACCAGCTCCAACTGGACATCTATCAAGCTACAACTTGAAACGGAAGCACCAACTCCCATGTATTTTCTGTAGGCTACAACCCACAAGAGGCTCCTACCTTAACTTTAGCAAGCTACAACTTGTAAGGAAGCACCAACTCCCATAAATGTTTTGCAGGCTACAACCTACAGGAGGCTCCTACCTCACCTACTACAAGCTACAACTTCCAAGGAAGCTCCAACTCCCATAAATTTTCTGCAGGCTACAACCTACAGGAGGCTCCTACCTCACCCAGCTCCAACTGGAAATTTATCAAGCTACAACTTGAAAGGAGACTACAATCCCCTCACTCATCATGAAAATAAAATGCTAGTTTACATAGATATCAGCTCTGTTATCCTACTTCTTCACTGCTGCCTTTTCTACCTTCATTTCCGCTTCATATCAGCTCTTGATGTGCACAACATCTCTATCAGCTCTATCTGATTCTTCCGCTCTCTAACCCCCCTATGCACACTGATATTACAATCTTTTATACATATAACTCCTAACTGTTTGCATTCTATAGGGAATACGAAGTGAACAGGCCTGACTCTATGCCTTCCACCCATTCGATTCCTCACACTTCAATTCAGGTTATTGCATAACAAAAATACAAAATAATCATTTCAGCACTCATTGGAGTTTTGTCTATGCCTATGGAGACTTACCTTTGCATCACAAACAATATAAAATAATCAATGAATTTACATATACAGTTACAACAATATTTCACTTAGCCCTTTCAGTTCTTGGCTCGTTGTGCATTTGTCTTTTCTGCTTGCTGTCATGTCTTTTTCTGTTTCTACTGTTATATTTTAACAGTTCTGCATAAACGTATTTTTGCCCGAATCGACCCAGTTGTTGTGTTTCCAACAGTGCCACCCTATGCTCCTTTTGCCCGAATCTACCTATCTGCCTTCCTTCTCTTGCTCGCAGTGTTCAACCTTCTCCTTGTCTCAACACCCGACTCTGACCTGGAGGTCATTACCGCAACATTCAGCTTTTCTCTGCCTTTTACTCTGTGTCGGGTCACTTACCCAAGTCCACTGCCCGCGTTCAAACTTCTCTTTATAAATCGTCGTAAGACCTGGACATTATATATATTACAATGGAACTCTGAATACAATCGCATTCGACATCCTTTATCGCATTTCGGCGTTTCAGCTATTTCTCTTGTTCTTCGTCTATATATTGCTCTTCCAAACCCCGATGCAATTTCTTAAAGGACGTTCATATACACCTGGATTTGAAATATATTTACTTTTGAAAGGTATTGCGTCCAAGCCCATCTTGCATTTCGCATTTCGACGTTTCTTTTGTTATTTCGTTCTATATTACTCTTCCATTCTCTGATGCAATTTCTCAAAGGGAAACCTTATACCTCCGGATTTGAAATCCTTTAGACTTTTGCTTTGAAACTACATTGCATCCAGTACTCTTATCGCATTTCGCATTTCAGCGTTGTTCTTGTGCGCTATTCCTCCTGAGCTTTGCGATTTGCGATATCCGATTGGGTCCCACACCGGACTTTAATCTTTTAGTCTTTGGCTTTGAAGCATATCGCATCTGGGCTCTTTATCGCACTTCGCATTTCGAGGTTTCAACGTGGTTCATTAGTGTTATCCCATGAGTGTTATCGCTTCTAAGCTCGCGATGTGCGTGTAAGTTTGGGATAAGGAGTTCGAGGTCCCAAAGTAGTTCACGTCTTTACCACAACACACCTTGCGTCCTTAAAGATTTATTTGCGATTTGTTGATCAGGTCCATCATTAAATTTTGTCACTTACTTGTCCTTCGACATCATATCACACTTCGCATTTTCTATGACTTCTATGTTTGTCGATATTACTGTCGATTGGGATATGCAATCACCAACAACATTCTCGCATTAATTCACCTGACTAATGACACAATTGTACTGACATAAAATGTCTGAGCTACTTTAATACCAGTAGTAGATAATACAATCTAAACCTTCTCGTTCTGTTGTCATGTAGTTGCGCGTTCATTACTTTCCTTATTTGTTGCGCATTCATGATTAGGAACCTGGCTCATTTGTTACTTGTTGAAGCTTGGCCAGTGCAAAGATTTCTTTGTAGCGTAGAACAATCAATAGGTTGTTCACCATTTGCTTTTTCTTGCAGTTCTGAACGCAAATAGCCTGACTTGACCCTACACTGCACACTTTCTTCTTTGTTGCCTCTTTTTCCTTCAGTAATAATTCTAAAGCTACTCCATGCCTCTTTGCTACTCCTCTCTGCTCCTTTGCCTTAGATAATGATTCTAATGTTGCTCCTCTGCCTTAGATTATACTTCTAATGCTGCTCCTTTGCCTTGCTTCGTTGCCTTTTTGTTGTACATTGCTGCACATTGCTGCTCCTTGCCTCCTTTTTGCATAATGTTGCTCCTTTGCCTCTTTTCTGCTCCTCCGCTGTAATTTTGTCTTCTTTTCCTTATTTCTCCTTTATACTCTAGTTGATCCTGATCTACTCCTTTGTCCTCAATGATAATTCTGGTGCTGCTCCTTTCTACTCTTTTGCCATCAATGACAATATTTCCAACAAACACTGGTCCACATCATGCTTCCAAGCAATCCGAACATGACTGGATCCCTCAATACCTGGATCCCATGCCCATCTCTGACTCAACCTGCTACCCGTAGATCCACCTGGATCCCAATGCCACCACGGCCAATCATCACCCAAGTCCCATGGCTCTGACTGTGTTATGTCTCCAACTATAGTTGCAGCTCCATCAAGCGAAGACCAACTCATCACCTATCTCCAATCCAACCTTTGCATAGGCTGAGGTAAACCCCACTTTGTTGATGTTGGGCTAGTGCTACTAAAATACTGATGAACTGTGGGTCCTCGTCCCACTGCCTACTGAAACATGCAATAAGCCTCTCATCTAAGGGCTTCTGTTGTATTGTGCCCTCGACTAAGAATGACACTCCATCTTTAGGATACTGACTCATGATCTCCCACCAATCTAACCTGTGACAAGAACTGAATGCATGGACGGACACCTATGTATGGAACAATTATACTATGTTGTCATTGGTCCATGCTCAATTCATGCCGCTCTGTCCAGTCCATCAACAAGATATGTCTGAGGGAACTTGCCCCTCTCTCTATAATAGGAATAAGTGGGCAAGATGTGTTGCAAGCCCTGTCTATGTACTCTTGGAAAGGGTTTCTCCCTAAAAGTACTGCAGCTCTGCCAGTTGCCTGTGCAAATACCTGCACCTCATCAGAGGGTCATCCCAAAGACGGACGCACCACCATCTCAAAAAGATCCTCCCTCGTCTGGCTGGAAACTCCACGCTCCTCCAGTCTACCAACCTCCTGCAAAACTATCCTGTCAGGCCCTCGCACCTCCTGAGGACATGTATCTACAAATACTACCACCGTATTAGATGTTTGTAAATCTTCCCGCTCCTCATCAATGGATGGCCCCAAGGATGGTTGCTCATCCTCCTCTGTCATGGGTTCAACATGAACCTCCAACTAGCTCTCCCCAAAGGGCTCATCATGCATACTATACATATTATCCTCCTCAGCTGACTCATGCTCCACCATATGTTGCTCTGTTTGAATCATCACCGGTGACTGATCATTTCAATTGTCCCCCATAGGGTCCACTGATTGATCACCATATACACTGGAATATAAATCTGGCTTGTTGTCAACAACTCCACATGACTACCCATACTCCTTGGAGGCATCCTCGTATGAACCCATGGACTCATCCAAAGAAGAATCCTTAGTCAGAAAGTCAAAGGAAACCTCCTCCTTATCTACCTTTGCCATCTCCTCCGTGTCAATCCTGCATGAGTGGTCAAGTCTCCAAGGTTCCTTGCAGGTGAAGCAAAGACCCTTCCTCCTTAACTCATTCTTGCTACATGGTCTACCAATCCTAAGTAGCTCCTCCTTAGTCAATTGTCTCTGAAACAATCTAATGTTTTGCTCAACCAACCTTTCGGCTAGCTCATCAGCAACAAGTGAAACCAATTGTTCCTCCCTCCAAATGGGCAACAACTTAGACTGCAACCTTTTGCAAATGGCATCATGGCCTCCCATACATGAGGACAAAATGGACTGCATGTGTGTTATCACTGTATCAGGATGATGTTTCCTAATGCTAAAGAAGCATTGGAACATCTGCAAGATCAAATTGTCACACTCCAAGTCAAACATGAGGTCATAATATCTAACCAAGGTCGTGACTTCTAGAATGTCTAGCCTCTTCCCAAAGGTAGGGCCCTCACTCTTATCCAAATCCTTAAAGGTATCCACTATAAGTCTGAAAACTCTCCTCATAATGTCATCACTATAAGGATGTATAGGTGCAATCAGCATCATGATACTACTAAGACAAGAGGCAACTGGAAGTTTGACCCCTACACAAGGATGCTCCAAAAATTTGTGTTGTGTGAGAGCAAATGTGGCTGGTTTTAGAGCCCAAATCAACCTCTTCCCATTTGATTGATGTCCCTTGGAGACGGGTGATGCAAGTTCTAGTTTGAGAAAGGTTTTTGTTGTAACCCCGATACATCTCAGAGATTTGTTCCGAGTGCATAAATTTTGGGCCCTAATTGATGTTCTTTCTACGGCTTCTGTTGTTGTAGCAAAGTAAGTATTCCCTTGGACAAGGTTCTGTTGATTGCTGCTGCTAGTTTTTTAAGAGAATTTATGAAGGTCTTATCCATGTTTTATTTTGATGATGGTAAATTCATCAAGTTGTTTTATATATGGCTCAACTCAAAAAACAACATTTAGCAATATTTACAAGGCCAACAAGAAACTTCACTAGCTAGTTTTACAATCAGCATCAATGTCGTCAAAACTCAAGAGAGACTGAAAGATACATATTCAACTCATGACATCAAACAGACCCAAGGATACTCAAATAAGACTTAGTAGTGTGCTCAGCGCTCAGTTATGACAATTCTATTTGACATAATAACTTGACCAACAACATATTACATCAATGGCATATTACAAATAGCTACTCCTCATCAACAACATGACTATAATGGGCACAACAATAACAGTGTCATCCCAGCAATCTGCCAAACCCTCGCTCAATCAACTAGTCTCAATACTAACAATTATTTTGCAACATTAGACCCCAACAAATAATGATTCAGATAAAAAAAATGAGAGAACCTGATTTAAAGGTAGTTGCCAATAAAAACACAGTCTTCTTGAGATGACATCCAACAACTTGATTCAGAGATACGTTGCCCAGGTGGATGTTAGCAAAAAAAATTCCCATTGTTCTGACCATATAAAACTATAGTGTGCTTCCCCAATGGCGTACATGCTCAGCTATCAACAAGAAATATCCAACCTCCAAAATCAATAGCTCAACTCCCCTTCTATGCCACGATCACATAATGCAGAGATCGCACTTATTTTTGTTACTCTGTGTGCACGTGATATTGTTCAGACTTGAGCTCTTCATTCTTGATGGATCAGTCAGCATTCGACCTTTGATGTTTATACCCTCCGTGGCCCATTCCCTGGATTCAACTGCTCGGTTCAAGCAATAGGATTTTCAGCATTCAAAGTGACTTGAGCTTTACGTCATCTCTCACCCTCTGTGTATTATGAGCTCAGCCCTTACGCAACCAGTCAAACTTACGTGCAATGATGCAGACATGACTGGTTGGTCCCAAAGTCAGGCCTTGAAATTACGTGGTTGACTCTTCTCGATTCAACTCGATATATTTCACATGCAATTTGACCTCCACTACACGAAATTCTACACGGGATTGTTAGCCACTATGAGATATTCTAGGCTCCGGATCAATTTTCACGTCAACTGTCGACATGGCTGGTGTGGTCGTAGCTACCATTTGCTGGCAACAACAATGCGCACACCACGCTAAGTGCAAATCGAGCCCTTAGATCGACCCTTAAGACAATGCATTGGCATAGTAATTTAAATTTGGCTTGGCCCTGCAACTGGATGCACGTGGCCACGAACATGGTCCCTCAAGTTTTCCAGGGTTAATGAAGACGGGTCTCAGCTTCCATCAAATTCGCGTAGAAACTTGACCATTCTCTTCGGAATAGAGAGGAATATACAAACACCATGCACTCATCCGCAGTCAATTTCAATTCAGATTTCCACTCTAATGCGCACATAATACTACACAGGTGTATTCGACAACCTCATGTTGAGTCAACGATTGAGAAATCGCACAGAATACTACACAGGTGTATACGATGACCTCGTGTTGAGTCAACGACTGAGAAATGTGACTCATCTTGGCTCGATCATGTTAATATAGGCATCGTTCGTTGACAATGACAACCCACGATCCTAGCCTTCGACAAAGATCATGAGCTCATGCACACTTTGTGCGTTGTCGATCAAACTCAACCTTGAAGCTCGATCTAGACATCTAAGGAACTTGGCTCTATGCAAATAAATGTCGGGCCAACAAAATTCGGCGGCCACTCAATCAACAACTCATCTGACTTGTCCCTTGTTGACCACTGGAGTGGCACTTAATGATAATGAGAAGACTCCATGCCCAAGGATGAACCAGAAGACATTTGTACCATCAGATATCATCAGTTCAACAGAGTTTTTAAACTCTACTTCTACTTCTTATCATTTTCTCTTGTACCCAGATTCCACGCCCTACAGGAAATTGTAATAAGTGATACTAGTAATGATGAGTTTTGAGTCAGTATTGAGTCTGTAACAGGCCTAGGTAGCCTGGGACCTTGCCAACAAGTGAGTATTACACTGGGAGGTTTTTTTTATTTGGTTAATTATCATCTCCCTACCAGGAGTTAATAATTAATTGAGTTTTTTCCTCCAATTTTACCTCAAATCCGGAGTACGGCTTGATGGTGAGGCCTTGGGTGAGTTCTAGTGTCTAGAGTCAATGTATATTACCATACTAGATCACACAAAAAAATTTGTGGAATTTGGTAAGGTCTAGGTAGTGATTTTTGAATTTTTTAGATTTCCCGCAAGTTGAAAATTGTAATTGAATTGTAATAAGTGTTGTCTAGAGAAGTTGTATGGGGTATGAGTAATCAAAATTACACCTCTCACGCTCAAATTTCTACTATGACACACTTTGAGGGGTCAAAAATGTATTTTGAACTCTCAAAACCCACTTTTCCTAAGTTTAGTGGGAAATTTGGCAATTAATTAAGCCAAAAATTAAATAAATGGAGAAAAATAAATATCCACACATGCTAAATGAGGTGGAAAATTATGGAGAAGTTAAAGTGAAGTCTCAAGGTGATGTGGACTCCTAAAATCAAAGAAAAGACATGTGCTCAAATCAAATTGAATTTCCGGCATTAAATGAGCGTTGTTTATTTGGAAATTCGAATTTGTGATGTTAGTGCATATTTGGGAAGATTTGGGAGAATATTTGGTAAAGATTTTTGTGGGAAATTGTCCCCACATGGATTACCAACGATATACACATGTCATTTCATCATAAAATTCGAACTTGGCATATAAGGGAAGAAGAAAATGATGTCCACTTGCCAGAATTCGATTTTTACACTTAGCATTGGAGCTCCACTTACCAAATTCGAATTTTCCTTGTGATCTCCTCCCTCTCACCATTTGGCATATGGTTCTTCATTGAGATTTTCTCCCAACTTTCTATATAATGGAGCCATGGGCTCTCATATTGTATCATTGGATACGAGCTATTGTACTTGCAGAAGCGCTGCTACTTTGTACACTTTTCAAGAATATCAATAAAAAGACTTTGAAGGTTCATTCATGGGTGTTCTTCCTTTGGAGCATGGTGCATTTGAAGCTATTGGTATAATCTGTTCTATGCTTTGAGTTATTTCATTTTCAATGTATTCTTGTGAATTTGCTAATGCACAGCTATCTTGTATTAGCATTTGATTTGAAAGTAGGCCCTAGAGGTTGAAAGTTCTAGTTTATTTTCAAATAAATTTCTAGAAGTTTCAATTCATTGTTTGCTTATCTAAATCTACATGGACTAATTTGTGACTTGAGTATTGTAGAAGAATTCTTTTTGGATCAAGCGTGAGGGGAAGTCTTTGGGAGACCAAAACACTTTTGAAGCACCTTCAAAGGAACTCTCATTTGTTATTTGGATTTTTATAGTTTATCTTATGAAAAAGTGTCTTGCAGGGATTCGTTTGGACATAGCTTGTATGCATGCAATCATTTAAAAATATTTTACTTTTCATTGTTCTTCATTGGATTATATTTTGCTATTTAAAGAGCTTAAGCATGGCTAGACAAAGAAGAGGGTTTACTCATCCTCTTTGACTTAGCCCTTTGTAGAATATTGTGCAATATTTTGTGATTTTATTTGTCTAACACTTGGTTGGTTTTTTGTAGTCTTATTTTTCTAACTTGTTTTCTTGTAGCAACTTGTGGGATTCACTTTCAAAAAACTACTAACAAATTGTCACAGGACCTTTGAGCTCTAATGTCAAACGAGGAGGACTCTCTCTTTTTCCTTTGGTCGTGGGCAGTTAAGGAGCTTCCTTGAGGAAGGTCGAGGTCCTTCTGTGGCTTCTTCTCTCTCTTTTGGTCGTGAGCATTGAGGAGGCTTAGCCTCTCTTCTTCACTTGTAAAAATCTGATTTCTATTGGGTCTTTATATTGCAGAAATTTCTCATCAAGAATAAGTTTAAGACCTCAAGTTTCATTTGTAAAGGTTTTCCTTGAGCTTGTAGGAAGCTTCATAGTCTCTTACCTCTAACAACCAATAAAATTTCTGATTTTGAGAGTGTGGGTTTTACCCATTGGCATCCCAATCTCTCCACTTTTGGAGAGGACTTGTGGCGTGATTTGTTGATCTATTTAAATTGTATGCATATCATTTAATTGGTCAATTAACACAACCATGCATTTCATTCATTTCATTAACTATTCACTTTGATTTGCTACAAGTTTTAAGAGCATTTACTTCATAGCAAATTCAGATTTCTTTTTCTTTGCAAGTATCTTTACTTGAGTTTATTTAGCTTGAAATCATACTTCAAATTTGCTTATGCTTCACCATTGAACACATTCTACAATATAAAGTTTGATGCATCAAGTAAAACTACATTTTATTTCATGACAAGCAAATATATTTCAAGTTGAAGTTGAATTTTCATTTTCATGTTAATTTACTTTTAGATCTTACATGCCCCAAGCATCACTAAAATTTACCTCCAACTTAAGTTGGTTGAATAGACGTTTTAGGGACCCTCTACCTCTATGGACTTCTCACAATGAGATCCAAATATTTGGGCGAGGGTGAAGTCTGAGGATTAGAGTTCAATTGTAACCTTGCTTTAGAACTAATTAATAAAATAAACCACGAGCACTATCTCATCACATTTACTTGCAAAGTTCCCAAATTTTTTGCTATCTTGACGGTTTAAAGATTCGCATGCAAATATTATCTCAAGAAGCACTTTGGATGCAAACATTTTAATTTCTTAAATTTTGCAACAAGTTTAATTCTATGGTACTTGGAAATTTGCTTATTTTTACAACTTCATTGCATGTTGTCATTTTAATAATCATTATGCTTATGAATGATTGATATATCTCGTTTCATTGGCAAATAACCTTATTTGGTGTTGTAAATTTAATTGCGTGTTGTGATTTTGGTCTAACATTTGAGTTTTTCTATCATCTCATTTACATTTTCCAAAAGTAGAACACTAAATGTTTCCTTATGAGCTAGATAGTTTCTCATGCTTTGATTCATAAATCTTTTTATCTTGAGAGAATTTATGATATCTTGTGCTAACAGTCTTTTGTTTCCATTTCAGGGTTATTATGTTCTCATCTCTTTGAGCATTTCTTTTACTTTTGAGCACATTATTTGTAAAGGCACTGGTTAAATGATTTGTCATTATTGCTCATAAATGTTCACGAATCCTCAAAAGTAATCCAATCTTACTCTAATATTCTTCTAGAAAACTCACATCTTTAACTTAGTTTTTCTTTAGGGACCACCCCCCATAGCTAACCTAGGAGATAGCTTAATCCAATCTCACTCTAATATTCTCCTAGAAAACTCACATCTTTAACTTAGTTTTTCTTTAGGGACCACCCCCCATAGCTAACCTAGGAGATAGCTTAAACAGAGAGAGTCGAAAATAGGCGACAGCTATTAGAATAATGCTATTTTAGATTTTACTGCTCATCTATGATTGTAATTAGCAGTTTCTTGTTAGAAACTTGATGTTTCTAAATTCTTAGTAGAAACTTGCTGTTTCTATTTTCTTAGTTTGTAATTAGCAGTTTCTTGTTAGAAACTCGATGTTTCTACTTTCTTAGTAGAAACTTGTTGTTGCTGTTTCTACAGTTGTATTATTTATTGAGCTTCATTGCTCATTGTAAATTCATTCATTGATTATGGTATCAGAGCTCAGGTATTTTTTTTCGAAATAATTCTTCAATATTTGAAAAATTTTGTGCTTCATTTCGAAACAGCTCTCTAGAAGTCTGAAATTTTTTTTGGCGTCACAATTTTTGAGCCGCTGTTTTTTTTTTCTCTGCGATTCTTTCTTTGGTGGGTCGTTTTCTGCTAAGTATTTCGTGGGATAAAGAGTCCTATCAGTCATATCTATTCTGTACGTGCTGCTGAGTTTGGTTGCTGGTCCAATGTGTTGAATTTCTGTCCAATATCAGTCCATCTTGCTGGTTGAACGCGGAAGCTGCTGGTTGAATTTGCATATGACTGGGACGAGTTATTAAAGGCTGAGCTGGGTATTGTTTTTCTACAGTAGATTGAATTCCAGACTGCTATTTTGGCAGAATCGAGGTATGCACCCAATTTTTTTTGTGCCTGGATGAGCCTTTAAATTTCCAGTGGTTTTTTGTCCAAATCAGCCGCCATCTGCATTAAAATTCGTGCCTGACTCCTTGGTCGTTTTGCGTGTCTTGGGAAATGTGCAGATGGCCTCACTAACCAATCTGATGTTGGAAGGCAATAAGCGCTTTAATGGCAACAATTATAACATTTGGAAACAGAGAATGTTGACCATTTTTTAATATAGGCATCTTGACTAGCTCGTTTTGGGCACAGAGCTTCGTCCTGGTACACCTGGTGCAGATCAAGATAAGTTTGATGATCGAAATCGAGAGGCTGTTATGCTTCTCAAACTCTCTATAACTGATGATCAGTTACCACAAATCCCTTTCGGCAAGACAACTGCCGAAATCTGGAAACACTTGAAGGAATTGCACGAGACATCCGACAAGAGCAGAGCTTTCTTTTTAAAGAATCAGTTGTTCTCCATCATGATGGACGAACATATATCTTTACAGGAACATCTTAACAAGATTAAAGCCATTCGAGATCAGCTCGAAGCTACTGGCCGGACCATGGAGGAAGAAGATATGGTAGTCATCACCCTGAAAAGTCTACCAAAATCTTATGAACACTTTATAGAAACTCTCAACATTACCTCCACTAATGTTGATCTAAAATTTCCAGAGCTATGCACCAAACTCCTGCAGCAGGATCGTTGGTAACAGCAGTTTGGTAGTGATGGTTCATCAGCCTCCTTAGAAAATGCTTTTGCTACCAAATATCAATCCTCTCAGTCATTTCAGAAGACAAGTTCTTCTCAGTCTTATGATCCAAGAAGAAAAATGTGCAGTGTAATAACTGTCACAAGTTTGGTCATTTGAAGAAAGATTGCCGACAAAGGATTGCTTCTGAACAGAAGAAGCAAGGAGGGTCTCATCGGCAAGCGAATGTCGCAGAACATTCCGAGCAGAAGGAATCTGCCTTTTATGCCTTTATGGCTAAAAGGTACTCAGATCACGCCCCGTCATCTGCCTAGTACATTGACTCTGGTGCATCACGTCATTTCTCTCACAGGTGTGACTGGTTTATTGACTTCTCATCTTTCAGTGATTCCGTGGTCTTCGGCGGAGGTGAAGAGTACACGGTGGTTGGCAGAGGTACAGTTCAGATCCAGTCTGGTGGGCGCACACTCATCTTCCTGAATGTGTACTATGTTCCTGGTATGAAAATTAATCTACTGTCTATAAGCCAGATTATGAGAAACTCTCCTCAGCTCGATGTGGTGTTCAATGCGCACAAGTGCTCCATTATTGACAGGGACACTCGACTTACGGTTGTTGTTGGCCTAGAGGATCATGGTCTATATAGGCTTCTTGACACTGGTGACTCCCTAGAAGTGGCTCTAGCAGCTCGTGTTTCTCCCATCAGCACTCTATGGCATCAGAGATATGGGAATTTAAACATTTAGTATCTCTCTCAGCTATCTCGATAGGGACTTGTGTCAGGATTACCTAATATTCAGACACAGCATTTGGGAGTGTGCAGCGCCTATCAAGCTGGCAAGCAACATCAGTCTTCATTCAAGGATGGAGAATCTTGGCGCGCATCTAAGGTACTCCAGTTAATTCATGTTGATATTTGTGGTCCTATGAATACATCTTCAGTTACGGGTTGCAAATATTTTTTGCTCATTGTAGATGATTTCAGTAGAAAAATGTGGGTGTACTTTCTAAAACATAAATCTAATGTTTTTAGTATCTTTCAGAAGTTTAAGTCCTTAGTTGAAAAAGATTCTGGCTATAATATCATAACTCTTAGGACAGATAACAGGGGGGGAATTTTGTTCCTCTGCTTTCTCCAACTTCTGTGATACCCATGGCATCAAACGCTAATTAACCACACCCTACACTCCTCAGCAGAACAATGTTGTAGAATGTTGCAATCGTACGGTTGTTGAAATGGCTTGTTCTATGTTACAACATAGGAGTGTTCCGAACAAATTTTGGGCGGAAGCAGTGTTTACTGCAGTCTATCTTCTTAATCGATCACCTACTCAGGCTGTTAAAGGGAAGATTCCAGAAGAGGTTTGGTCTGGTCGAAAGCCTAAGATCAGCCATCTCAAAGTTTTTGGCTCAGTTGCATATGTTTGGATTCCCGGTGCTAAGCGCTCTAAGTTGGATTCCAAAAGCCAGAAACTCATGATGACAGGGTATAGTGATCACCACAAGGCCTATAGGCTAATAGATATAGACACTGATCATCTTATCTTCAGTTGGGACATGGTATTTGATGAAGACAGAGGGTTCTTTCAGTCCCTTCCTTCTGAGCAGTGTTCTAAGGATCAGCTTCACAGTGTTTTTCTTCTGTTAGGTCCACCTGATGGGAGGGATGATGCAGCATTAGTCTTTGATGATGCACTACCTGAGCTTCCTCCGAAAAATAATCCTCCTCTTGCTGCTCCTATTGTTCCTGAGCCTCTTCCACCTCCTCCAAATATTGGTTCTTCTACACTCCGGCCTAAATGGTGGGCTAAAACTATTGGTGATCTTCGGGATAATGAACTCCATGAAGGTAGAACCTCCAGAAATAAGAGCAAACAACAGCCTATAGTAAATTTTGCTCTTATGGCTAACATACACAGTGTTTTTGAGCCTCAAACCTATTCAGAGGCTAAGGGCATACCTGAGTGGGAACAGGCTATGGAGGCTGAATTCTAGAGTCTTCAGAAGAATCACACTTGGACCCTTTCTAATCTTCCTGCAGGGAAAACACCCATTAGCTGCAAATGGGTGTATAAAGTGAAATACAAAGCTGACGGAACCCTCGACAAGTACAAGGCTCGTCTTGTTGCTCAAGGATTCTCACAGAAAGAAGGCATAGACTATGAGGAGACCTTTGCTCCTACAGTCAAGATGAGTACCATACGGCTTGTCCTTGCCTTAGCAACTCAGTTCAATTGGACAGTCCATCAGATGGATGTAAGAGTGCTTTTCTGAATGGTGACTTACAAGAAGAAGTCTACATGACGCAGCCTCCAGGATTCAAGGTTGCCAATCAATCACAGAAAGTTTGTAGATTAGTAAAAGCACTCTATGGTCTGAAACAAGCCCCTTGGGCTTGGTACATGAAGATTGATAAGTACCTAACAGATCATGGTTTTCAGCGGAGTCCATCTGATGCAAACCTGTATATCAAACATACTGGTGATGATATTCTGTTTGTAGTTGTCTATGTGGATGATCTTATTATTACTGGTAGTTCAGCACATTTGATCCATGGGATCAAACAGGATTTGTTAAACACTTTTGATATGGCAGATTTGGGGCTTCTTCATTACTATTTAGGGGTGGAAGTCTGGCAGACTGAGAACAACATCTTTCTCTCTCAATTCAAGTATGCCAGAAATCTAGTGGAAAGGTTCAGAATGCAAGATTGCAAACCTACCACGACTCCTATGGAACCGAGGCTCAAACTTTCAGCTCAGTCATCCTCACCAATTGTGGATGAAACTTTATTCAGGCAGTTAGTGGGCAACCTTATCTACCTTACTACCACTCGACCTGATATCATTTTTGCAGTGAGCTACATTTCACGCTTCATGTCAGCTCCTAAAGATGATCATTAGATAGCAGCAAAGCATGTGTTGCGTTATGTAAGAGGAAACCTTGATTATGGACTTTTGTACACTTGGAGTTGAGATCCTACACTTAGTGGTTACACAGATTCAGACTGGGTTGGTTCGGTTGATGACCGTAAATCTACAGTTGGGTATGTGTTTAGTCTGGGATCCGGCGCTATCACATGGGCTAGTAAGAAGTAGCAGGCAGTGGCTCTCTCCTCGATAGAAGCAGAATATCGGGGAGCAGTTAAGGCATCTTGCGTGGCAGTTTGGCTTCGACGTATGCTTGAGGATATGCATGTTTCCCAGGCAGGTCCTACTCCCTTGTTCTGCGATAATCAGGGAGTGCTCAAACTCGCCAAGAATCCAGTCTTCCATGAACGAACAAAGCATGTGGAAATTCATTGTCACTACATTCGCCAGCTTGTTGAAGATGGATCCATTCAGTTACTATATGTTCTCACAAAGGAGCAACCAGCAGACATCTTCACCAAGCCTCTTGGTCCTGATAAGTTTGTAAAATTCAGAGGGTCTATCGGTGTTGTAAATAGATTGAGCATTAAGGGAGGGTATTAGAATAATGCTATTTTAGAGTTTACTGCTCATCTATGATTGTAATTAGCAGTTTCTTGTTAGAAACTTGTTGTTTCTAAATTCTTAGTAGAAACTTGCTATTTCTACTTTCTTAGTTTGTAATTAGAAGTTTCTTGTTAGAAACTTGTTGTTTGTACTTTCTTAGTAGAAACTTGTTGTTGTTGTTTCTACAGTTGTATTACTTATTGAGCTTCACTGCTCATTGTAAATTCATTCATTGATTAACAGCCCCTTCTCTGAGTTCCTTGCCACCAACCACACCTTGTGGGGTTAAAGGCTTTTCCCGCTAACTGTAAGTAGGTGTAGGCGGCAAGAAATAACATCCCCTGTGGCCCGCACCACAAAACATCATCAGTCAGATCACAATCTTCTTGTAGATGACAAATTCGATGCTTGATTGTCTCGGTTACGGGTGCAATGCAGTCGGTTTTCTTGTTGGTTTAATCTCCCTCTCACCTCTGCTTTCTTCTGGCTTGAACTCTTCTCCCTACTCAACCTCTGGAACTGGGTAGCTCAATCTGTCAGGGAAACTCGTTACTCTCGTGTGTTTATCTCCAACCCCATCGACCTCCTCTTATAATCTTTCATTGGTGAACGAACGACTATGATTAGATCCCCATCAACGACTAAGATCATCTCTGAGTCAATCCATGTGAGATTCTAGAGAAATCTCACCTTTCTAAATTAATTCTTGTTTATTAATCACTTTTCCTAAGTTAGACTTGGGAAATATTTAGTTCTTAATTGATTAACTTAATTGAGCCATCTCTATGTGTTTTCTCTGGAAACTTTTTATGATTTCTAGAGCTCTACTATTTCTTAATCTCTCTGACTAAAGTCGAGACTAGAACACTTCTCCGATGCTACAAAAACTGTAATAGACCCAAACTAAAAGTTCATGTAATTAAAGTTAATAAAGGAAAAAAATAAGAACATGGCTAAGGGACACTAATTCCAAGCTTAATGTTGGGCAAGGTATCCCAGTGTGCATCACTTGTTGTGTTTATGACTAAAGGGAAATTGGCAAAGGCAATGGCTAAGGCTTTGAAAAGGCAAAAAGTATTTTTGGCACATTTATTTATGAAAATAAAGGAAATTAGGAAAAAAGGAAGGTGAAAGGTCACAGGTTGAATGTGAGGAGGAGAATGAAGGAAAATAATGGAAAAATGAAGACAATAGAGGCCACATTAATAAAAAGTCTTATGAGAATCATTTGGTACATTTTTTCCAGTTCAGTTTTAGAGCTCTCTCTTTATTCTCTCTCTCACACTCTTGGACACTTGGAGCATTCTTGGAGTATTCTAGCATTGGATCAAGGAAAGCAAAGAAAGGACAAGAAAAGGAAAGCAAAGCAAAGATCAAGAAAGAAAATGTTGGAACAAGCAAGCTTCAGCAGGAATACTTGCAGGTAACAGATTGCATGTATGATTCCTAGCTAGTTTTGACATGCATAGTTTTGTCAGGTTTTGACAGTGGTTTTCAACCTTGCCTTTCCATTTCCGGATAGCTATGGTGTGAAGGGATTGTTCTCAGCTTTGAGGTTTGGAATTGTCGGGAGGTTTCGGAATCTAGGGCGGAGGTGGTCTCAGGAAAATTCTTAAAGGTCTAGGAATCTCTTGACCGGTAATGGTGGGATACACGATAAGCCTAAGGGTGGAAACAGGAAAAATCCTCAAGGATAGAGAAGGAATCCGGAGGCATTCCAAGCTCGATTTGGTTTTGTGATCTCAGGGTCGGTTTAGGTGAGATCACGGTATGGTGAGGGTGGAGGTGGTTTAACCTCTAGATTCCCTTGGTTGTTTTCGAATGGTTTATCCCATGAGATACCACATTCATGCTTGGAATATGGCACGAGGGTGACTGGCTGAAAGAAATATTTGGTTCAGACATGTCTATGGTCGAGTGGTATGTGGAAGTCCCAAACCTGGTTGGCTCTTGCCTGTGTTTAATGAAAGCTAATTTCTCTTGCTTTTGATTGGTAAATGTAATTGTTATTATGGGGCTTTAATGAATGTTATCTTATGGTTATTTAAATGTTTACATGTTGTTCATAAGCATGGATATATGACTGGTTTTAGTCATGGCTCTTTTCATGTTTGAATGTGTAACTGAAAGAATAATGGATGCAAGACCTAACTGATGTTAAGACAGCTAATGGAAGAGGGTGGTGATCCTTCTTGTTAAGTCTCATATGAGTTTTCAGTCCCTTATGCTTAGAATTGCATTCATGACCTGTAGGTTGCCTATCTACCAAGAGTTTGACGAAATGTCAGTCTCTTTTGGGGATGGTCAAGTCTAGCCCTGGTTTTAGTTTTTGGGTTATAATCATTGCAGTCATATATTTTATGAGTTCTGAAAGTTATATGGATTTATGGGCAAAGTCTTAACCCCAACCCTGAAAATTAGTCTTAAATTCCATAGTCGCTAGCACAACACTGAGCAGAAAAGGCCACAGTCACACTGATGCAGGCCTATGGGAGCGACTGGGGGTTTCCAGTCGCATGGAGGGCTTGGAAAGGGAGCGATTGGGGCCCTAGCTCAGGGAAAAGTAAGTTGGCTCAGGGGATGGACACCTAGAGAGGTTGGGTTACTCCTGGAGGGTCCTGAGGCCCCTGAGGGAAGTCAATAAGGTCTATTTTGTCGACTCCATTTCCTTAAGGTCACCTAGGAGGTTGAGCTTGTCATAACAGCCCCTCATCTTATGTCTACCCTGGGTAAGCCAGTGAAAGTGGCTAGATGTGAGGGTTGAGAGGTTGGTTACAGGTGGTATCAGAGCGGGTTCGACTCTCTTTGGGAAAACTCTGATGTTGTCAAGGTCATGGCTGGCATGCATGAGGTCAGGGTATACCGTTGGTATGGTCATGCATGATGGTGTATATTGATATGTTGTTATATGGATATGTTTATGATTATATATGTACATGCTAATGTGGACTGATCTTGCAGATGAAACAAGCCTCCCCTGAACGTCAATGAGGTATGGATTTGATTTTGGTATCTATTTGGTTTATCTAAAATGATATACTTGCTGGAAGAAGAGAGTCAAGGATGATGAGCAAAATAGTAGACTATAGTTCCTATGACTCTCCCTACAGATCAGTTGGGCAGCAAGGAGATGATCATTCTCCTGGTATAGCAGATACATTAAGGAGCTTGAGGGAGAGATCAGAAGGTGTAAGGCATATAATGACAGGTTGGTTGAGGCTCAAGAAAGACTTGCAAGGGCTCAGGAAAAGCAGATAGAGGTCAATGCAGCGATTCGTCGGAGCTTGTCATAGTTGCAGAAACAGGGACAGATGAGGATCGGTCAAGAACAGGAGAAAAAGACTAATGGAGCCTATGGTAGTAGGTCTCGGTCTGGATACAGTTTGATAGAGGGGACACAGTTAGAGGTGGAAAATCATTGGACACACCTGGCAAGAGGACTGGTATGTATGGGCATCATTCTAGTTTATCTTCCAGGAGACATCATCATAGTCCTCACCGTCATCATCCTTAAAGGAGGGGTGAGTATTTTCCAGAGGAGTTCAACAAAGCAAAGCCTCCTACATTCAATGGAGAGATGAAGAAGTCAGAAGATTCATAGGCATGGTTGCTTGGAATGAAGAAATTCTTCAAATTGCATAGCTATACAGAGAACATGAAAGCCAAGATAGCCACTTTCAGTATTAAAGGGAAAGCAAATATCTAGTGGGAGGATGTGAAGAATTTTAAAGGTATTCGGGAGGATGACTTGACTTGGGATGAGTTTGAGAGGCTCTTCAAGAAGAAGTACCTGTCGGAGAGGTACTATGATGCCAGAGCTAAGGAGTTGTATGAGTCGCGGATGGGTTCCATGACAAATGATGAGTATACTAGTAGGTCTCTGGAGCTGTCGAGATATGTGCCTTACCTCAAGGAGGAGAAGGCCAAGGTCCAGAGATTCATCGGTGGGTTGCCAGTAGCATACAAAGGCCGATTTGAGTTAGATGAGCCTAGATCGCTAGAAGAAGCCATTCGGAAGCTGAAGCATTGTTATGAGCAATCAAAGCGCAAAGTTGAGCATAAGTGTGACTTGAAAGGAAATGAGAAAGCTAAAGGAAGATGGCCACCAAAGCGTTGAAGACCTCAAGATGCAGGTGAGAAAAAAAATGTGGTTCCTTACAAGAAGTTCAATACAGTTGAGAAGGGACATGGATCGCAGCCTAGAGAGCATCAAACTAGACATGATGGTAGAGCATTGTTGCAGTGTTGGATATGTGGCAAAGACCATCACAAGAAGGATTGTCCATTGTACCATTGTGGTAGACCTCAAATCTATACAACTCAAGAGGTGCAAAAATTTGGAGATGTTGGTCATAGTATTCCTCGAATCTATGCAGTCATGGACAATAGGTAGGCGTATCACCAAGCATCTATCATTGAGATGGACGGTAGGCTTTGTGATCAAGTTATTTCTATTTTGAGTGATCCTAGATCTAATTATAGTTATGTTAATCCTGACATGGTGGATAAGTGTGGCTTGAGAAAAGAAGTGCATAGAGAATCTTGGTTGGTGCAATTGGATACAGGTAGTAAAAAGAGAGTTCATCATTGGGTAAGAGCTTGTGCATTTGAGTTAAATGGTATGCCTACAACAGCACATTTGAATGTACTACCATTGGGATCGTATAGCATTCTTTTGGGTATGGATTGGTTGTACCTTCACATGACCAAAGTGGATTGTTAAGACAAGGTCATTGAGTGCATGGATGATAATGGAGATAAGAGAATTTTGCAGAGAAAGAAGAAGCCTACATCAATGAGGATGGTCACCGCTATGCAGGCTAAGCGCAGTTGTAGAAAAGGTTGTGTGATGTCTACAGTACATATTTCCAGTGACAAGGGTAAAGATGTTGAGGATGCAGAAATATTCCAGAGGTATTTTGTATTGCAGCAGTTTTAGGATGTGTTCCCAGCAGAGATCCCAGAGTTACCTCCTCACAAGGAAGTGGACTTTTCTATTGAGTTGGTACCAGCGGAAGCACCAGCATCAAAGGCACCTTACAGGATGAACACGCCATAGTTAGTAGAGTTGAAGTTGCAGCTGAAGGAAATGCTTGACAAGGGATACATTAGGCCAAGTGTATCACCTTGGGGTGCACCAGTGTTGTTCATAAAGAAGAAGGATGGTACTCTTAGGTTATGCATTGATTACAAGCAGTTGAACAAGGTGACAATCAAGAATAGGTACCCATTGTCGAGGACTGATGATTTGTTTGATCAGTTGAAGGGAAAAGCAGTGTTTTCAAAGATCGATTTGAGATTGAGATACCATCAGGAATGCATCAAAGAAGAGGACATCTACAAGACTGCCTTCAGCACTGGGTATGGGCATTATGAGTTTGTTGTAATTCCATTCAGTTTGACTAATGCCCCAGCTACATTTATCTGTTTGATGAATAGTTTGTTGCGTCTTTATCTAGACAAGTTTGCTATTGTATTCATTGATGACATCTTGGTATATTCTAAGAATGAGGAAGAGCATCTCGAGCATTTAGCAGCAATGTTGAGATTTCTAAGAGAGCATCAGTTATATGCTAAGCTTAGCAAGTGCAGTTTCTTTCAGACAGAGGTACACTATTTGGGACATGTTGTTTCCAAGGAAGGCATAGTAGTAGATCCGGAAAAAATAAAGGCCATCATGGAGTGGATAGCTCCTAAGAATGTGGAGGAATTCAAATCATTTATGGGATTAGCAGGTTATTATAGGAGGTTCATCAAGAACTTCTCACGCATTGCATATCCTACTACATCTTTGCAGAGAAAAGGTAAGAAGTTTGAGTGGACAGAATAATGTACTGCTTGTGTTTAGCAGCTAAAGTAGTTGTTGACCAATGCTCCAGTTCTTAAGATCACAGATCCGGATAAAGAATTTGTAGTGTGTACAAATGCTTGTAAAACAGGACTTGGTGGAGTCCTTATGCAGGAGGGACAAGTGGTATGCAATGGATCCAGGAAATTAAATGAGCACGAGAAAAACTGCATGACTCATGATCTTGAGTTGGCAGCGATAATTCATGCTTTGAAGATGTGGAAGCATTATCTTTTTGGCAGGAGACTTGTATTAATGAGCGATCACAGTGGTTTGAGGTATCTATTTGACCAACCAAATTTGAATGCCAGGCAAACTATACGGTTGGAAACCCTTAGTGAGTTTGACTTCGAGATCAGGAACATCAAGGCAAAAGAGAACAGGGTTGCAGATGCTCTCAGCAAGAAAGTACAGGTGAATCATATAGCAGTGATGAGTTCCTATGGGACAGACTTACAAGATCGGATCTTACAGGCAAGACAACAGGATGACAGGTATATAGAGCTTAGGCACAAGTTACAGCGGAGTATAGGTACAGGTGCAGGTGCAAGTACAGGTATAGGGACAGGTACAGGTGCAGGTGCAGGTGCAAGTACAGGTGATCAGGATGCAAACTATCGTCTCACGGCAGATGATTTGGTAAGATTCAGGGACAGGAACTATGTGTCAGATCACAGTGAGCTCAAGAAGCTTATCTTGTGGGAGTTTCATGTCAAGCCATACTCAAGTCACCCAGGATATCAGAAGACATTGATGGCAGTGAAGAAGTTCTACTATTGGTCGAATCTAAGGAAGGAAGTGGTAGAGTTAGTGGCTAGATGTTTGGATCAAGGTTGCAAGGGAGCGCCTCCCCCCTATCAAACCTGCTCCCGTAGCAAATGCTTAGAGGGTGATATTAATGACAAAGATCCCTATACGAATCTAGAGGTAATGATAAAGATACCTCTGGTTCAATCTATGTTTTTATGTTTTTTATGTCTAATTCATCATTCTACATGCTTTTGTTGACATATATGCATCATAATATAAAAAATATATATATTATAAAGAAACGCTCCTAGACCGGGAGCTTCTGAAAATGGCGCTCCCGCTCCCAAGCAACCTTGGTTTGGATTGTCATCAGGTGAAGGTAGAATGTAAGCATCCAGGTGGTCTATAACATCCTATTCCGATTCCAGAATGTATATCGGAGGTCATTTCCATGGATTTTATTACAGGTCTTCCGAGGATGGTGAGGCAGGATGATTCTATCATGGTCGTGGTCGATAGGTTGAGCAAGGTGGCTCACTTCATTCCAGTGAAGACTACATATTCAGCTAGTAAGGTGGCACAGGTCTTCATCGGGGAGATTGTTAGATTACATGGTGTTCCGAAGAATATTGTGTCGGACAGGGATGTCAAGTTCACTTCCAAGTTTTGGAAGGAACTGTTTGCAGGTTTGGGGACAGAGTTGGCCTTCAATATGGCTTATCATCCACAGACAGATGGACAGACAGAGAGGGTCAATAGGATATTGGAGGATGTACATGATGCATCAATAGAGGATATGGGGGGAGTACCTTCCATTGGTTGAGTTTGCATACAACAATGGTTATTAGCAGTCGTTGAGGATGAGTCCTTTCGAGGCACTGTATGGGCGGAGTTTTAATACTCCATCAGCTAGAGTGATCAAGTGAACAGGGATCTTATTGGACCGGACATGTTGGCAGACATGGAACAAGAAATGCAGGTTATAAGGAAAAATCTAAAGGCAGCACAGGACAGGTAGAAGAGTTATGCAGACCAGCACAGGGCATCTAAGGAGTTTCAGGTTGGGGAGCATGTGTATTTGCGCATCAAGCCCAAGAAAAGCTCCATGAGGATTGGATCATGTGCCATGTTGGCACCACGGTATTCGGGCCTTTTGAGATCCTTGAGAGGATTGGACCAATGGCCTATCGACTTGCACTGCCTCCAACAGTGAAAATCCATGATGTTTTTCATGTTTCATTGCTTAAAAGGTATATAAAGAATGTTGATAATGTTATTGATTGGTTTGTATTGCAGGTAGCGCAAGAAGGAGAATTCTAGCTGGAACCTCAGTGCATATTGCAGCAGAAATAGCTCATGCTCCGGAACAGAGCCATCGAGCAAGTTAAAGTGCAGTGGAAGCACTTTGGGCCCGAAGAAGCTACATGGGATATGGTGGATCAGATGCGGGCTATGTATCCTTCATTGTTTTTCAGTTGAAGCAAAGTAGTTTTGGTATTTGTACATTGTAAATACAGCCATGAGCTAAGTTATAAAGCTCCAATAAGCAGTATGGTTGTTATATTGTCATGTTGTCACGATGGGGTTTTTGCTTTTGAGCAGGTCATTCATTGTAAATACTACATCAAGCTAAGTTATAAAGCTGCATGGAAAATATGTTTACTTTTTAGCGGTTTTGTTGAGGTATAGGTGTGGTTTAACACCAAGGACTGTGTTCTCCAAGAGGGAGGGTACTATAATAGACCCGGGCTAAAAGTTCATGTAGTAAAAGTTAATAAAGGAAAAAAATAAGACCATGGTTAAGGGACACTTATTCCAAGCTGAATGTTGGGCAACATATCCTAGTGGGCATCACCTGTTGCATTTATGCATAAAGGGAAATTGGCAAAGGCAATGGCTAAGGCTTTAAAATGGCAACAAGTATTTTTGACACATTTATTTATGAAAATAAAGGAAATTAGGAGAAGAGAGTGATAATTCTAGACTAACGTTCCCATTAAGCAGTAGTTCCATTCCCAAATATCAAAACATCATCTACAAATAGGAGATGAGTTATGTGCACGGATCTTATCACTTTGACCCCTTTTAAATTCCCTACTCTTTTTCCTTGAATGATTAAGTCTACTCAACCCTTCCACTATTAACAAAAAAACAAAGGAGAAAGAGTAAAACCTTATCTCAGCCCCCTTGAGCTGCTAAAAAAATTGGAAGGGGAGCCACTTAACAATACTGTGAATTTGTTGAGGTTACACACCCCATGATCCAGTTAGTCACCTCCAGATGAAGGCTGATTTGTAGTAGAACCAGTCTTAAGAAAGTCCAATTAAAATTATCATATGCTTTGACCAAATCCATTTTTATAGAGTGGAGGGTTTCCTGAGCCACTCCAATGGCATCGTGTATTTCCCTATTTGAAAGGAAACCAAATTGTTCCAATGAAATCATCTCTGCAAGTTTATATCTTAGTTAAATAGATAAGATCTTAGCATTGAATTTATATATCAAATTACATAGGGAAATATACCTGAAGTTATTACATTTCCTAGGCTTAGAACACTTGGGAATTAAAGTAATTAAAGTGGCATTAATCACACCCATAAACAATCTTTTCCTTTTGGCCTTCTCCGCCACCTACAACATCTCATTACCCATCAGTTCAAAAAACATTAGGTACAATTCAACAGCCCACCCATCTACATAGGGGCTTTTATCTTTTGTAAATTGTTTTAACACCCTCTTAACTTCATCCAAAGTTATAGGGCTGCCAACTCTAATGGAGTCTTCCTCCAAAAAAAACCTCAGGAAATTTTGTAGAACTAGCAACTAAGTCGTTATAGTATTATTACCCGAATCCTTAAAAAGCAATGTGGAAAAATTCGAAGTCGGGATTAAATCGGCAAGGGTCAAAAAGTTGAAAAACTCGGCAAATTCGGGAGTTTTTTGAAAAAGTCAGCAAAATTTAAAAAAAAAAATACAAAATTTTTAAATTTTTTTAAATTTTTTTAGCATCTAAAGTATCCACAACATCAAATAAATGCATTTCCACAAAAACATGTAAAGAAAGCTAATATATAATATGTATATGAAGTCTAGTGCTACATCACATATCAAAATAGTGAATCGAGTCCAGAATCTTGAGACTCTTGTCTCAGTCTCAAGAGTCAAAATATCAACAAAAAATATAATAAATGTATATCATGAATCATCTCCATGTCATAAAGTAATCAGTAAGTGAGATCCCCTACCCCTTTTACGGGAATAGGGAATGGCTTTTCCTTTTCCTCTAGAGAAAGAAGGCCCTGCCCCTGGGGATACAAATGGACCTAGTCGTCCTCTAGAAGCAAATAAAAGAGGTGACCTCTGTCCTCTGCCGCTGTTGCTGCCCATCCTAGATGATGTCACCTCCTCCTCCACATCCTCCTCCTGCTCTGCCTCCTAACCCTGCTCCTCCTCCTCTACCTCTAGCTCCTCCTCCCCTACAACTGCTACCTCCTCTGGCGCTAGTGCCTCTGGATCCACATCTAATCAATCAGGGATCGATTCCATGGTCGGCCTCTCGGTCTCGACCCTCTATGCAGCAGTGGTATCAATATTGTCTAATGAGATGGCATCCATATCAGGATTTTTCTGAATTTGTCTCATCCACAATCAAAGATTGTAGTAGACATACACCATGTCATTGAGGAGTTGGGATTCCAATCTGTAAAAAGGTCATAGATTATAAATTAGTACTTAGAAAATTTAAATAGTAAAAATAATCAAATTATTTCAAAATTTTAATTTGAAATTTTTTTACCTGTTGTGCTTTTTGCTATGTATTTTGTCAAATATACTCCAATTGCGCTCACACCCAGAGGAACTGCATGTTTGGCTGAGCACTCAAATAGCAAGCTTTTGGAGATGGGGTACTCTACCACCATAGTTTGTCCATCAAGCATCTACAAGTTAAAATAAAAATGAGAAGCAAAAATTATCAAGAGACAATGAATTATGAAATTTGAAAGTTGAAAGTTGAAACAAATTGAAGCTTACCTGGCATTTTGGTCGTTCTATTCGTAATAGCCATGGTAAAACCAAATGTGCCACCTACCATCCTATATATTTCCATTTATTTAGAAACATCTTCACGTTCTTGCTCAGATGCCACCATTCTCTCAACACATGTGAAGAATCTATCCATCACCTCGGCATCAAATATGAAACCACTGGAGTAAGCAAATGCGAGGTTGAGGTAGATACCTGCAGCATGAATGGGGCGATGGAGGGTATTGTTCCATCGGTCATCAATCACTCTCCATATGACCTATTGTTTCTCTAACCCCTCATCTCCCTTATCTTCATAATAAGCCCAAATGGCTTCTTTGGCCCTATCCATGGCCTCATACAAGTAGCCCATTGCGGGCTTCTCTCAATCAACCAACCGAAAAACCCTTATCAAAGGTTCTGAAATGGCACACACCTCCTCTACTCCTGCCCAAAATTTCTGATCATATGAAACTAGTCTGCATATGCCCTCTCCCTCTGGTTTGCATTTAATAGATAAATCACGCCAATCCTGTCAAAGAAACATGCTCTTCACATCCCACATTGAATTCAACAGAGACTAAAGAGATATGAAAGTAGTGACAAAGCGTGTTATAGCAAGACGCACCAACTCTTTGTTGTTGGTGAATCTTCTCATCAAGCTAAGCACAGATGCATGATTATATATAAATTTTGTTATGCTCTTGGATGATTCAACAATATGCCTCACAATAGAAATCTTACCTATATCCTCCAACATCAAGTCAATACAATGAGCAGCATAAGATGTCCAAAACATGGTAGGATACCTCTCCATAAGCAACCTACCAGCTGCAACATAATTTGTAGCGTTGTCTGTTATGACTTGGACAACATTTTGTGGGCCTATTTCCTGAATGAAGATGTCCAACAACTCACATAATAAATGCACATCTTTAATGTCCCCTTGGGACAACTAACCAAGAAGTTAAGAAGGGTCCTACCCTTCTGGTCAGTCCAACCATCTGACATGACTGTGCATCCAGTGTGTTCCCATGATGCCCTAAACTCCTCCAATCTAGCAGTGCAATCATTCTTTTCATCTTGAAGAAGAGGCCCTCTCAACTCTGCAAAGGTAGGGGTTTTTTACCCCAGGCCAACAAAAGCAGTAGCATCAAACATAGGTTGGTAGAATGGGTTTGTCTTGGCAATGTTGAAGGGAGGATCACTCCATAGAAGACATCTACTCACCAACCTGTCAGCTTCTGCCTTTTCCTTTTTTTTAATTGTTGATTTGATGCCAAGTTGTGCACCAGGTGTGGTTCTAGGGACAAAAAAAGATGAGAAAGCTGAGGGGTTGGGAGTGGAAGGTGATGCTAAAGCAGAAGAACCACTCTCACTTACCCCCACCCTTGAGGTCCCTACAAGTTGTCTTTTTATTGCTGCCCTGGTGTCTTTTCCATCCTCTTTATCCATCAACGATTTAATGGCCTGTCGGATGATTTATGGAGATGAATTTGGGCAAAGTTCTATATTTTGCCCCGAAATTTGCCCCAAATGGAATTTTAATCTGTTGACACCCCCTGATATATGCTTGCCACACAACTTGCAAGTCAAATACATTCTATTGACACCTTCAGTTTCAGGTACAGGATCAGGTTCACCATATTCCCACATAGGGTCCAAAATCCTTGGCATTTTGTTTGAAACTTTTTGAAGTTTGAACCTGGGCACAAAAAGAATTGAAAAAAATTAAAAATTGTCCATCATATAAGAAGCAAACACAAATGTAATTGTTGATTTTAAATTTTAAATGCCTCTTCTAGTTCTAACTTCTAGTTCTCACTCACTTGAACACACAAAATCAGTAAACAAGGGTTTGAATTTTTTTTATTTGATTCTTGAAAGTTTAAATTTTAAAATTTAATTCAATCTAGAGTCTAACCTCTAGATTCTAGGCACAAATAAGTTAGAATTTAGAAAACAAGGGGATTGAATGATTTAAGAAGACATTTATCATTTATGTAACAAATTGACAAAGATGCAAACAGAAATGTAATTGTTGATTTTAATTTTAAATGTCTCTTCTAGTTCTAACTTCTAGTTCTCACTCACTTGAACACACACAAAATCACTAAACAAGGGTTTGAATTTTTTTTTTATTTGATTCTTGAAAGTTGAAGTTCTAAAATTTAATTCAATCTAAAGTCTAGACTCTAGACTCTAAACTCTAGATTCTAAGCAAAAATAAGTTAGAATTTAGAAAACAAGGGAATTGAATGATTTAAGAAGACATTTATCATTTATGTAACAAATTGCAAAGAATAAGAAAGAAAATACATACCTGACAGCAGCAGCAAATCGGCAATCCGTCACCTTCAATCTCTAAGCTTGAGTGGTGGACAAATATGCAAATCCCAATACAAATGGCAAAGCAAACCTCCTCGAGTCTCCAAAGCCTCAAACACAGCAAACTGACGAAACAATTACTGATAAAAGTCACATTTTGGCCTCTTAACCACACTTTCGGATGGACAGCCGACTTTTTCAGTCGACTCGGCCAAAAGTCGGGACTTCGGCGATAAAGTCGCAACTTTTTTGGGGATGAAAAAATCACCAAAAAGTCGGCCGATATAATTGGCTCCGGCAAAAATTTGAGAATTTTTTAAAAAATCACGACTTTTTCCACACTTTTAAAAAGGCCCATGAAATGCCCCCTAATTGCCTTCTCAAGATCTTTTTAAGACATTTTAATGACACCATCCTCATCCTTAATCTCCCAAATAGAGTTATTAATGCTCCTAAAGATTGCATACTTACGAAAAAAAATGTGTATTTCCATCACCCGCCTTAACCCAAGTGCCTCTGCTTTTCAGCCTCCATAAAGGAATGGCACTTTTATAAAGTATTAAAAAGTTATTATAATAAATATAAAGTAACAGCATACTGAAGTAGTGGAGATATATTAACCCTCTCTAAAGTGGGAAAATAAAATACAATTGAGGAAAATAAAAGTTAAAGGAAATTAGAGAACTTTATTATTTAAAAAAAGAGTTCAATAATTAGCAGGTGAGTATAAAAAAAGCATACTAACTAGTAGATGAAATGGCCATTTTCAGGAAAATATTTCCAATTAATTTTAACCGAATTCTGGTACATATTTTTAAAAACTTGAGTTTAATTTGATTAAGTTGTAGATTTTGAGTGCCCCGGGAGTTTTTGAGGATGTTGAATCCATTTCTGCATTCAAAAATGTATTTTAAACAACAAAAAATTACAAACTTGCTTGAAATTGTATCGCTAGATTCCAATGAAAAAGGCCATTTCTCTGTAAGTTAGACTATGCCTAAAAGAAAAAGGGGTTTATTACAAAGGTTATATAAAGAAAGACAATAAAAAAATAAAAAGGGAAATTTTATTAATAAAGGAAGCCATAAAGGTGCTCAAAGTGCATAAATAAAAAAGGACACTACTATATTTTGAAGAAGTGGGTCAGTCACACGAAGAATATATAAGCTTCATAATCAAAGTATCATTTGACAAAAACAATCACTGACAAAAATGGAATGGAGTTTTTACCTAAGGAGAATGGAAATTTTTCAAAAACTTCATATAGCTATGCTCCAGTGTTGTTTCGAATTAAAGGGACTCTTGTAGGAAATGATATTACTATTTCTATCACTCCCGTTGAAAATAATAATTATATAAGCCCTAAATAGACTAAATAATTGGTGATTCTCGAGTCAAATATAATTGAAAAATTAGACCATTGTAACACAAAACAATATCGCATAACCAATTTACAATTAAACAATAGGGATTATACATCTATATCGCATTTCTCTGTTAGATCCCTATGGAGCGATCAGGGTAACATTATTTTGAGTTCACCCTAGATGGAATCACTAGTGTCCATCTTAAATACGAAGAAGTTTTTGACATTTTCCTACAAGAAGAAAAAAATAACACTACAAGGCATTACATTAAATCCAAATTTAGTAACACTAGAAGACACAAAGATATCTCAAAAGTAATTATTCAAGACATAGCAATCACCAAGACTGTGAGTGTTTTCCCAAAGGAGCGTGTTATTGTAGCTAGGGAACATGCAAAGGGTTTATATGCCCTGGGACCTTATCTTTTTGCTAAGTTGTTAGCTGAGATTCTTGTTGGAGCTGCTTTTCCTTTGGCCTTTGGTATAATTCTATATATAGCACGTCTTCACCAAGTTTATTGAGGTTTGGGGCATCCTCTAGTATTGTGACTTGGAGACATTTGTTGCATCAGCCATAGGCTTAACAATGGGGGACGTGGTGCCTACCACAGAAACAGCTATGGCTTTAGGGCCATCACTGATGACTATTTTCGTTGTCTTTGGAGGTTATTATATAACTCAGAAAACACACCTACAGTTTTTAGATGGACCCCACGAATTTCTCTTATCAGACGGACCTTTCAAGCTTACTATATCAATGAATTCGAAGGTTTGAAATTTGAGTAACAACAAACATTTAACATTCAGACTGGTGAATAGGTGTTGGAACATCTATCCTTCAGTGGAAGTTTTGTAGGTGACGCACTTGCTCAAGAAGGCCGCATACTACTTTTTCGGTATTGGATGACGTATGCTCTTCTAAAAATGAAGGAGCCTAAATATCAACCTCTAGAGCTCCCAGTAGGCATTGCAAAGATATACATTCCAGCTATAACATTCCATTATCAGGATGGCCTCGATATCTTGATCAATCAGAAAGGAAGAGTTTATAGAGATCACTCAGCACAGCCAGTGTCAGTGGATCTAAGTGCTAGCATTAATACTAGTATTGAGGCACTCAAAGTAGAGTATAACAGCCTGCTTGATGATATAATGATTGTTGTTGCTCAGAATGGAGATGTAGCAGTATGCATGTCTATGGATGAAGAGTTAGAATATGCTCTAGAAAAGCGATGCATTGCTCGATCAAGAATAATTGGCTGAGTTGGCAAGTAGTAAATCCCTTCCAAGCACAATTCCAGATTCCTCAGTGAGAGCATTGGAGGCATTGAATGCAACAGATGATTCTAGCTTAAAAGCAGTTCCTGAAAATTTCATTTCAACAGTTGCAGGTATGGAAGATAGAATTAACATGGAATCTCAACCTGATAAACTAAGTTTATCCAACAATTCCAGCCTGGAACAGTAGAGCCTCAATCCACTTAAGCAACAGATTATAGATTGGCATTTTGTATTTGGAGTATGGCTATGCAATAGAACTTAGTTGGGTTTCACTCCCTTACCAAAAATAGGATGATGTTCATGGTGGTTTTGGAGGAGCTCAGTGTATGATTGAAGGAGGTTAAAGCATTGTTATGGAGGCATTAGCCAAAGGTCTCAATATTCAACTAGGTCATGTGGTAACAGCAATTTCTTACTCTATGAAGGACCCAAAATCAAAAGGTGGAATAGAGGGAGAGGTCAAAGTTCAGACTGAGAATAATCAGAAGTTTGTTGGTGATGCAGTTCTGATAGTTGTACCCCTGGCTGCTTGAAAGCAAATGAAATAAAATTTTCACCAGCTCTTCCAGATTGGAAATTATCCTCCATTCAACAACTTCAATTTGGTATATTGAATAAAATAGTCATGGAATTGCCCAAGGTGTTTTGGAATGATAGTGTGGATTATTTTGGGACAATTCAGTGGTACCAATTGCAAAGAACACAAAGTTACAAGGCCAATATTTTATGTTTTGGAATCTGATGAAAACAGTTGGTGCACCAATTTTGATTGCTCTTGTAGTTGGAAAGGCTTCCATAAATGGCCAGAATTTAGACACCTCTGATCATGTTAAACATGTAGTCATGATCCTCCAGAAGCTGTTTGGAGAAACTGCAGGACCAGACCGCATTGCATCTGTTGCTAAAAACTGGGGTGGTGACTGATTCAGTAGGGGTGCTCATTCTTATGTTGCGGTTGGTGCTTCTGTTGGTGTTGGTGGTGCATTGATGAGTGGTCTTCAAGCAGTTGTCTGAATCATTGACATTTTGGAAAATAGAGATGACTCCATGGCACAGACTGAGGCTATCATTGCTACACAAAGGCAGTCTGATAGTGAAAGAAATGAAGTGAGAAACATGGTGAAGAGGCTTGATGTGAGAGAACTTTCCATTATTCTTTGCAAAGGATCTCTTGATGGGGAACAAAAGCCTTTGAGCAAAGATGATTTACTTCAAGACATGTGTGGAAATGCAAAGATAACAGTTGAGTGTCTATGTTTAGCAAAGAAGATGTTGCAGCTACCTGCTGCTGCTATGAAGGATTTTGGTGGCACAAAAGAAGGGCTTGGAATTCTCGACAAATAGATTAATTTTACTGCAGATGATCAGCACCTTCCAAATGGGAAATTTATTCCAAGAAATAACAACAATTTTGATATTGCCTTGTTTTGCTTGATCATCCGACATAGAGGAAGAGTCTCTTGTACACTGAAAAGGTTGAGTGTGCTTGATGATTTGAATTCAAGGCACACTAGAACTCACTTGTGACAGGTTTTCACGTGATAGCAAATTTTCAGTTTGTAACTATATCAGTGAGTTGTTTCACGGCATGGCAGAGTGTAGCAGTAATATTGGGTTCCATTGTGTTCAAATGGTACAGTAGGTATATGGTGGGGCATTCTACAGGCATACTTGGAATTATGGTATTGATATCCAGGTTCTGGATTGTATGCAACAGGGATTCTCTAGGCTTATCTGGTACCCAGGAATATAGATATGGATTGCTTGAGGCAAGTAATCTTGGGAATGGGGAACTGTAATATCCTTTTCCGAGAACAGAAAACAGGAGACAATCAATTTAATTATTTAATGTCGTCTCTAAGGTGATATTGAGTAATTAAATTACAAAGAGATTATTAAGTGACTTTTGGTCAAGGAATAAAATCTTATAAAGTCACTTTATTAAAAATGGTAAAAAGGGGAGATCCATGGTATTTTGATGACCTATGGTATTCTCAAGATAAAAGTTTTAAAAAGAGAATTGGAGGTCACTTTCAAGCGTGCATTGGTTATTGATTTTGATAATTATTTCAAAGGCTCTTGTCGCATGAGAGTATGTGTGAGAACCCATGTGAGGAGGGTTGGTTTCGAATCTCGATGTTGAAACGATACACCCTAACAAATCTAAAAAGAGGAACCATATCAGATCACTCATTTTTGTTTCAACTTGAAGAAAGAAAAGGGATCACTCAAATCCAATGTTGCACGAAATGTCCCCCTCCCCCAAGGATCCATACCGGGAACCGCCCGTACGGATCCGTGGGGGATCCATCGTCGAATCCGCAGCTCAAAAATCCGGAACCGTAGATTGGGTCGGAAAAGATGGTCCCTAGAAATTCGGAACCGTGTCGGCCCGATCCACATTATCGGAATTCCGAAACTGCAGATCCGAAGACGGATTTGCCCCAAATCCGCGGCGGATCGGGCACGGATTTGTACGGATCCCGAGCAGATCCAAAGGGAGATGGGCAGTTCCACAGGGTTCTATTTTTTTTCTGACTTAAGTTGGGTTCGGGCTCCTCGGGCACTCCCAAGTTGCTCCCTTGATGCTCCTTAGATTCTTCCTAGATGCTCCCTCATCCTAATGTTAAATTCTTAAAGTTCTTTCATTTTCATCTTTTTACTTAAATTTTTAACATTACCATGAAATGACTCGGGATGTTTGAGAGTGGTTCCAGCCTCATCGGACTTCATATGTAGAAAGTTGTATTTCATATCCTATTCAAAATTCAGCGGACTTAACAGTTTTCAAGATCAATGGGATTGTCATTTCATTAGATTATATCAGATTATATCATGTATGATGTGTTGAAAAGTGTAACTAGGTTCGGTTTTCATAATGACATGTAATTGTGACTTTTGTAAATGATGTAATGAAGAGAATAAAATTATTATTGTGAAACTTGCTTCAAGGGTTTCATGAGCAAGAGATTTTATTTAGATGGCTCCCATTTAAAGCCTTAGGATTTGTCATTAAAGTCAAAAGAATTAATGTCATGTAGAAGTAGCCATTCTTGGGCATTTGTCAAAAGTATATATGATTAGAAAGCTCTCCAAACGACAAGCACTACCTCTCTTCCTCATGTCGGCTTCAAGATGAAGTAAAAATCATGTCGGTCTTATCTTATGGAGTCACAACGATTCACATGGCTCATGTCAGCACATTTATGAAGGCCAACCACTATATATACAAGGTAAAGGCACTTTGCACAAACACAGTTTAGTAACTCGGATTCTTCTGTAGTTTTCAGTGAACAATCACAATGAGGAATTCAGATGTCATATCACAATACACAATTCGGACTAAAGAGAAGAGACAACGAAAGTTTGTCTAGGATACTGTTCGGATCTCCAGTAAAGGAAGCTCGGATATGTCTCTCTGTAATCTCAGGTAGACAGTGACTGTATGAAGTTCAGATCTCTGGGTAAAAAGTCTCAATGCTACAGCAGAAAGATAGAGTTCGGATGAGGGTATCTATACCATAGCTAGATGATGTATAAAAGCCACGGTTTGGTGATGTGAAGGAGTTACCATTAAGAGAAGTATTACAATGTCGTACTAATGCTACAGTAAGGACAGTTTGGTGACAAAACAAGTGATATGGTACAGTGCTATCTCAAGTGTGTCAACAGTTCAATGCTATCATATTATGCTCAGAAAGGAGATGATCTTAATGCGTAAGAGGAACCGAAAGGAGGAAGGAGAAGACAATCAAGAGAGCTAGTGTCTTGGTCTTAGAAGCAGCTAATAGGTAAAGGGTCTTGGTCTTGGTATTCGTCAATTGGAATCTCTATAAGAAGAATTTGTGCAGGTTTTCCTCTCGAAAGGATGAGAGGTTTTGGTCCTGGCTCATAGCCTACATGCTATGTCTCTTGTCTATTTAAGTTCATGCATTGGTTACTGTTTGATGAAGAAGAACACTAATAATCTAAAAGAAAAAGATCCTAATCTAACAAAGTAAAAGGCATTCACAAGCATTCACTAATAAAAGAGAAATCACCTAAAGCTAATGCCCTAGATTTCTCAACATGGTATCAGAGCTAATGTGAAAGTTTAGAAAGGGCATCTAATCAAAGAGACACTCAAGGATCAAGTCTCATGGAAGGCATCAAAGCAAAGTCGAGATCTACATTGAAGAAGAAAGTCTAATTCAAAAGGAAATCTTGGGATCATCAATCAAATCAAGGTAACTAGAAATCTACACCAGCAAGGCAACTCGAAGGGCTTTAAAGATGAAGATCACATCATCTTAGAGAAAGTCAAAAACTGTAGAAGCAATTCCGATCTACCACCAAAGAAGTTGAAGTATCTTAAAAGCAAAAAAGCACTATCATCATCTTCAAAGCTATAAGGCAAGTTAGCTCTCATTGAAGCAAGGATCCTCTCCTTGTCCTTGAAGAAGATCAACCAAGGAAGTAGTAAAAAATCCTCATTAATCACCATCAAAAGGTGTTGTCATCATAAAAGGAGTAATCTCCTTTATTGAAGAAAGGGTTTTTCAGTTGGAAGAAGATCATCCAAAAGGGAGCAATAATACATCTTCTACAACCTCCATTAATGTGATCAAGCTGAAGATTTCATCTTCACTTGTCAAGTAAGTATCTTTCATTCTATAATCAAATTTGGTAAAATGACTTCGTCTTGCAAGGAGATTTATAAGTTGGTTCGATCATCGCAATTCCTTGCATGGAAAAAGGAGGATAGACATAGTCATCGAAGAAAGTGAAGTCATTGAATACATCAATGAAAAGGGTCTTCTCTAAATACATGGAAAGGGATTCTTATGAAAGGTCCCCTTATATAAGCAATATTGGGGACATCAAAGAGAAGTATATGATAAGCTCATAAGACTATTCTCTGAAGATGCGATAAAGCAAGTCATATCACTTAGATCTGATCCACACAAAATTGAAGATATAAAAGAATGAAGGGATATCTTCATAATATCTCTACTGCAAGATCTGGGAAAGATGATAAGAAGATAATCATCATTGTTCTAAATGCACTCACTGATGAACAAGGTAACAATTGTTCATGGGGATAAGAAAGTTACCTCATTCGACAACTTTTGGTTTCTATGCTAGATAGAAGAAGACAAGTTGAGGGAAAAAGTGTTGAAGGTTAAAGGACTCAAACATTTGCAGGAAGGAAAAGGAAGTTTGGAAGATTTGGTCCTCATAAAAGAAAGAAGAGCATAGCTAAGATTCAATGCTATGGATGTAAAAATTATGGACTCTATAGGAAAGATTGTCCTCATCAAAAGAGGAAGAGAAGAAACCCATATCACCAAAAGGATAGAGGAAGCTGAAGAGAACAAGTCCAATAAAGAGCAAGTAAGAGATCTCTACTATGATTGAGATAGTCTCCCTCACAAAAGGTCTTGTCATAGCTCCTAAATCTTTTGTTATATGATATGGCTATAATAAATAATAAGATGCCTTGTAGCATCATGGAAGCATTAGTAACAAGAGCTCGTGACATCACCATAAGGAATCATGAAGGATAGACGGAACAAAATCCATGGCAGTCAAATATGAAGGATATAGCTCTTGGGAACCTCATTTAAGGAAAGGAAGAAGTCATCCAGGACAAGGCTCATCATACATCAAGTCAAAAAGGAAACATCTTTCGGATAGGGATATGCAAGATCCTCAAGATTCTCTAATGGAATCCTCATCGAAGGGTTTGCTGATCTAGAGAGGAAGCAAGTATTTCATTAGTAACTCCAATTTGTGGAGTTCATGGGATGATAGTATGATGACATAAGAAATGAAGCAAATCAAAAGGTTGAAGATCTTTTCAATCAAGGAAGTTGTTGAAAGAAGCCTAGATGACCTAAAGGTAAATGAGGTATGTATGCTTGTATTTAATATTATAATGTCATGTCGTATGGTTGCAGATAACACGGATTACTACTTCTATCTTAAGAAGTATGATCAAAGGAAAGGAATCTCCTCCTATGAAAGGTTACCAGAAGGCATGGGCCACACTAGATGAAATCAACATAATATGTCCTCATATCAAGTATGAGGCGATTGACTACAATTAAGGAATTCTGATTGGAAGCTCCTGGGAATGGAATGTGTGAAGAAAGGAAGCAAGAGATTGTGAAATATGCGACCATGATAAAGGCAATCAACATCCAAAAGACCAAGAAGATTTGACTAGGAAATCTCCCAGAAAGATATGAAGACTCTGATGGAAGTCTGAAAAAGATGAAGACCCTTAACAATGAATATCTTTGGGAGATATGTCAACATATGTGTAGGATGTTGATACCTATAGGAAGATGTCATGATGAAAGACCATCTGTAAATTTGAACATGTTCTATGCCATTTCAGATTAGGGCACAAAATACTGAGGCAGATAGAACATACGAATAGATCGATGGAAGACAAGCCAAAACAAATAGAAGATAGAAGATAATGAATGGTGGCGTTACGGCGATCAGCAGGATGCTTCAACCAGCAAAGTCTCCAATAGGTCATTCAGCCAAGTGTGTCACACACAACCCCAAGACAACCCAAACAAAGAATACTCCACAAATATGCAGCACCAAGAACGCAGCTCCAACGACATCAAGAGAGAAGAAAATCCTCCACCCATTGTGTGTATAATGAACTCCAAGTCTCTCCAATATATAGGCATCTTTGGGGGTATGTGACACGTCCTTTAAGACATTTAAGTCTATATTATATTCCAAGCCGACCTAGCACATAAGTGGGATAAATTCAAAGTACATGTTCTTCTCATCCGATCGAGATGATCTTTAGTTCAATCTTACACCTCTCTGAAAGAGGAATCCAATAAAAATATTGGGATCATCATATGAGCAGCACAACACGGAGTTTGGACCTAGTTGCCCAAATTTAACACTCCCTCTCATCTAGGGAGAACTCCGTCCACTAGTGCAGTCCAAACATCGTGCCTCATCCCACCATAACTTGCTTTGCTGGCCTCTTTATTTCAGAACAGAAGTGGGTCAGTCACCAAGACATCATTCTCAGCTGACAGATTCAGCCCAGAGGCCCAAAACCTCTAGAGGACTCAAAAAGAGTCTCATACCAACCCGAAGTTGGTTTACCTGACCCAAAGTCAGTTGGAGGTCCGAAACCTCACTAGGACTCAAGAGAGTCATATACTAACCCAAAGTTAGTTTCACTGACCCGAAGTCAGTTAGAGGTCCAAAACCTCGCTAAACTTGATCCCAGATCAAGTGGTTGGACACGTGCCATCCTAGACATAGAGAGTACGACAATCTCCGATGCGTCCATCGGTCTTTCTATGGTCTCTATTCTCATTTCCCACCTCATTGGCCAAATGAGAGGTACTTCCCACGAGTCTGGAACTCAAATGGGTAGGATGCATACGGGGCACAGATCATGAAAGGCGAACCAACTCAATCATCATAACAGTGAGGCAAAAACACACCAACAAGGTTCAGCAAGCCTAGCCCTATGGTTTCTTATAGCTCCGAGGAACTATCCCCAAGGCCCCCCAAAGCTCCCAGAGCTCATCGTCCAACAGGACCCTCAGAAATAGGGTCGTTCCACAATTCCAAGATTCTCACGAAAGGTTAGGAACATGACCTTCCCCAAGGGCATTGTGAGAATATTCACGACCTGCTCATCAATTCCTATATGATCGAGCATTACAGCGCCTCGTTGTACCATATCCCGGATAAAGTGGTACCAACCATCAACATGCTTGGATCAATCATGGAACACGGGATTCTCTGACAAACGAATCCCCCTCTGGTTATTACAAAGGATAACAGTGGCATCTAGCACATGCCCGAACAACTCAATGAAGAGCTTTTGCAACCAAGTGACTTCACAACGGGCCATACATGCTGCAATGTATTCGGCCTCAGCGATGCTCAAGGCTACCGACTTTTGTTTCCTGCCCGAAGCAGATCTACTTGTGAAGTAGCATCCCGATGTGCTCTTACGATCCACCACACTGCCAGCCCAATCGGCATCAGTATATCCAAGGAGTGTCATGCTCCCGGCAGTGTATCTCAGCCCATGGTCTATCGTGCCACAGAGATATCTCAAGAGTTTCATGGCACCAACCCAGTGAATGTTATGATCAACCATGTGTTGAATCAAAGTGTTCACTACACACGTCTGGACAGGTGTTCACTAAGAACATCAGAGCCCCTACGAGTTGATGATACTCAATAGGATTTGCTAACATGGGCCCAGTAGCGCTGCCACTCAACTTCTTAAAGTTGAGCTCCATTGGTGTCGACACGGACTAACAGTCTACCATACCAAATCTTTCCAGAAGCTTCACAATGTGTTTTCCTTGAGAAAGGAAAATTTCACTAGGTCTCTGCCAGACCTCCAGGCCTACGAAATAGTGCATCAGTCCTAGGACCTTCATTTCGAACTTAGCAGCGAGCTCCCTCTTGCACTGATGAATGAGAGGGTCAACATCTGTCAGGAAGAGGTTGTCCATATACAGCACCAGAATGAGAGGCTTCTCTCTATCAACCTTGAAGTAAAGGTTAAGATCAGCGTTACTATGAGTGAAGCCCAGCTTCATCAGGTAGCTATTTATCCTCTCGTACCAAGCTCTAGGTGCTTGCATCAACCCATAAAGGGCTTTCTTCAACCTACAGACATGGGTGTCCCAATCCTGGACTTTGAACCCTAGAGGTTGCTCTACATACACCTCTTCCTTTATCACACCATGCCAAAAGGCGGTCTACACATCCATCTGATGAAGATTCCGTCCTTGCATAGCAGCAAGGATAATAATAGATTATAGGTGCAATAATAATCAGTGCCTTCCTAGAGAAGTCTCAAGCAACACATTTTCCTATCAGATCAATGCTTGATCTTATGTCGAGGTGACCACAGCTTTGTTCTGTGGTCTAAGGACCACATCCTAGACATCACCCTCACATCCTTGCAGACTTGATGCTTTATAGCTTCTTCAAATGATCATGGCAGCTAGATACCCCTGGTATTTATATGGCTTCTTGTTTTTCTACCGGAATTTCCCCCCCTGAAGCCATATATCTTTGAGCCATGAGGGTCTTCTTTCAGCAATGATAATAACTCAAGAGCATATACAATTGTATTCTCCCTCTTAATGCTAGCTTCTCTTGTGAGAGAAGACATCTATTTCAAATGAGGGCATCCCAGACATCAACTTGGAAAGGAGTCTTATTCTCCCACAATCAAAGCCATTTAAGACTCATAGCTATATACTGTCATATAGCTCTCATGCATCTTGACACGTATCATATGCTGTCAAATAATGATTTTAGTGTTGTTGTGATATTATCATATACATCATTTGTTCAAAACTTCACAGGCTTTGCTGACCATGGTTCAAGACTCCAACAACGTGACTAAAGGCTACAAAGACTTCTCAGATCACACTTCCAAGTTTATCATTACGCTCCAATTGATACTATCACAGGGTTCCTGCTATTATGAATTTCGTAAACATGGGTGACTGTCTATGTCACTGTTTGTGACATAGAATGACAGATTTAGCTCCTCAGATTTGCAGCTACAGAACCGTCATCACTGTCATATCGTTGATTACAATGTTGCCATAATTTTATCGTACCCATCATTATCTTCTTCATACTGCCATATAGTATTGAAGATCATGGTCATACATATTCTACCATATGTCACTGTCAAATAGGGAGAATATATCATGATTCCTTCTCTCATAATCCTGCACTTGAGGTCTTCATCTACTATATCTGGCATTTCATCCTGCACTACTTCTTATTTTCCAGATCTGTCCATTTTTCATTCTTCTAGTCATTTCAGAATGTTGCTCCTAAGGCTACCAAAACTGGCCTAATTCTATGACAAATGTCACTTTCCCTAGGGCTTACAGATTTTCCCATCTTGTCAACAATCTGACCTGGGATTACTGTATATGATGACCTGGGATTGATGCGCTGGATTAACTAATGCATGATAATCTTCCCTACGTACAGGGAAGTGCCCAGAATTCTTTTACATGCCCAGATTAACACACAATCTGCTGAAATCAATATAGTGATGTGACATTCGGTCTTCAAAACAACCTGTCTCTACTTATGAAAGAGAAATTCAGCTGGTGTTAGACACTGAAGAACTTATCTACCTTGGTACTTCAAGCTTGAATCCCCTTGCTGGAAAATTTATCTATCCTCTCCAATGTGATTTTCAATAGTGCAATCTCTAGTGATTATTCCCGTGCTAATGAACACTTGTTATACGCCCAACTAACTGGTGTTGTACACTGACATATTAATCTGCTGAACAAATTATATATGGATCTGCGATGTCATTGAGATGTATCGACTATGAATCTTTTCTCTTCGCTTTGAAAGGCTAGCTCTCTTATATGTTCTGGGGTTTTTTTTTTATTTGTAGCAGTTCACATTCCTTATGGCACAGCCTCACTCGTTTCTTTGTGGGCAGATTTCACATCTGTATCTTATAGACTCTTGTTTTCGCATTCATCTTTGTATAGATATATTAAGGTCCTTTATATGGATATATTAAGGTCATGACATCGCATTGTCTGTTATAGTCTAGTGGGCATCACACTATATTTTATAATTGGATGGCCACTGAATTCTCAAATCATATGGGCATAGCACTGTCACTATAATTGTATGACATCGCACCATGGATTGGCATTGTTGGATTGACAGGGTCCCGTTACATTTTAAAATGATATGGATCTTTCATCTCTATAATGTTTGTGGCATCATATTGCACATTGGCTCAATGCATCGTAACCTGTATCTATGCACAGTGGCATTGTAACTTGGCTTAATGTATGGTGGGATAGTGACTTGGCTCATCGCAGTGGCACTCATGCATATCCGCTCATCACGTCATTCAGTTGAAGTTCCTCTGGTAAATACTAACAACGCAGCCCAAAGATCGACCTCTGAGACAGCGGCTCTAATCTGCAGCAAGAACACACCAAACAGGGTTGTGGCATCCCCAAAAGATGAGGTAGGGATTGCGGCCCACCTACAGCAACATACGCTGCCGTTTCTCCACGATATCAGCGAATCCTATCTTCAAACCCGCTGGCTTCATCAGAACCTTAATTACGGCTGCGGCTAAGGCAAGGTGAGAGGCAACCCTTAAAACCTTCACGCTGGCTTGTTTTGGAGAGGCTAGCCCTGCGGCCTACCTCAAATTGCTACGGCTCCCTGACTGCCTTCCAAAACAGCTTCCTCATACCTTGGCCTCCCTTAATTCTCTGCGGCAAGCTTCAGTGAGGCTTCAAAGGCCTGCAACATTCTCTTTTAGAGACAGACCACCCATTGAATTGACTGTCGCTGACTGCGGCTGAGATGATGGATGCTAACTGGCCCATTCAGCCCTTTGACAAGTGTCTGCAACATGCTGTTGTAGAAACCATTTCTGCGGCTGAAAATGAAAGAAGAAACACATAAATACTTCTCTGAATTGCGGCCTGATGTAGAAGGGAATCCGAAGTCTTAAAGTGCCTCCAAACAGACCTCCGAGCATCCTAGCAAACTTTAGATAAAATAGATAATTGGGGCCCTTCCATCCACAGAAGACTGTACTCAAACAAGAAAAAAAAACTTCGGCTCTTTTCCTTAGCCCAACCTCAGATTCGTAACTTATTTCAGAAGAATTATGCTCCTTGATGATGTGTTGCACTTGTTGGATTAATAGATCAGAGATTGCTTTTCAACACAAATTGGGCTTTGTATTCACCTCAGCTCTGATACCATGTAAATTTGAACATGGTCTATGCCATTTCAGATTAGGGCACAAAACACTGAAGCAGATAGAACATACCAACAGATCGATGGAAGACAAGCCAAAATAGATAAAAGTTAGAAGATAATGAATGGTGGTGTTACGGCAATCAGCAGGATGCTTCAACCAGCAAAGTCTCCAATAGGTCATTCAGCCAAGTGTGTCACACACAACCCCAAGACAACCCAAACAAAGAATACTCCAAAAATATGCAACACCAAGAACGCAGCTCCAATGCCATCAAGAGAGAAGAAAATCCTCCACCCATTGTGTGTATAATGAACTCCCACAAATATGCAGCACCAAGAACGCAGCTCCAACGCCATCAAGAGAGAAGAAAATCCTCCACCCATTGTGTGTATAATGAACTCCAATATATAGGCATCTTTGGGGCTGTGTGACACGTCCTTTAAGACATTTAAGTCTATATTATATTCCAAGCCGATCTAGCACATAAGTGGGATAAATTCAAAGTACATGTTCTGCTCATCCGATCGAGATGATCTTTAGATCAATCTTACACCTCTCCGAAAGAGGAATCCAATAAAAATATTGGGATCGTCATCTGAGCAGCACAACCCAGAGTTTCGACCTAGTTGCCCAAATTTAACACCACCACAAAAGTAACTTTGATTTAAGTGTTGATTTCTTATCTTTGAACAAATATCTGGATGGGCGTATGCAGGACCGCCAAAGGCAAGAATTGTGGATGACTTCCTAGAGGACCATATAGAAGGATGTAAGATCCTTCCAGAAAATATGGCATGAAGAAAGCAGCATGACATGAAGCAAGGCCAGATGAAGACTGATGGATCACTTTCTGATAAAAGGAATGATAACATGACTAACTCATGGATGAAAGTGATGGATGGTCTGTGCCCTATGAAGAAGTCCCAAAAGATGAAGACTCCATAACAAAGAAGAAATTCATGACATCGAATGAAGGAGTTCTTCAAGCAGTTGGTTATCGCATTATCTCCACCTGAGGAGCTGTTGTAAGGTCCTTAATTAAGAGGGAGCTTGAAAGCAAATTTCTTACTTGGAAGAAACTTGGAAATTCCTAAGCTAAGAGGGAGATTAGGTACTTTCCCTCTGTAGGAATTGTGAACATTCCTAGATATGACAATCTTTGGAATCTTTCTGCAACTAATTGTATTTACTTCTCATATTATGTAAATTACATTACAGAATTAATTCATATTTCTTCATGAATTATTGCAGTAAATTACTAAAGCAGCCTACACTTCATACTTTATGATTATGAAGCAAGGAAACTGAGCAAGAAGTAAATCACACATAGGACACCTTTATTTTGGACTAACTCCCCAGAAAAAAACAATGCGGGAAAACCGGTGCAGCAGATCTGAGGGTTTGTATTATTAAGCAGTAGCAATTTTCGTTGAATACCTCAAGGGTTATTTCGTTAGAGAGAGAGAAAATTTGGCAGAAAAAATGTGAGTTTTACCTCAATCACTAGAAAATCCAGCTAATACAGACATTGGAAGAGTTGCCTCTCGAGGTCTCTGCGCAGTCACTGTGTAGGCCCTGCGTCATCTCCTCTAGGCACTGTGTCACCCCAGCAATGGATCGATCTGACTCCCAGAATCACAGATCTCACACCTCGGCTCTCGACTTCTGGAACTGATCCAACAGTAAAATCTCAGAGACCCTCTCAGCCACTGCACAACCTCTATGTAGCCCTATGTGGCATTGCATTGGCTCTGTGTCAGCCTCTCTGGCTCTGTGTTGGCTATGCTGGACATCTCTCTGTCTCTCTCTGTTGATGATTCTCCGGCTAAGAAAATATTTCTCTCTGTAATATCCCCAAATGGGAAAATGACAATAATACAAGAAAAATAGACTAAAAATTACAGCAACAAGGAAAACACCATTAAAACACAGAATTTGGAGCCAAAATCATTGTCGAGCCATTTTATTAATATGTCAGGAAAGAGTACAAATCAGGTGCTGAAAAGATTGCACCTAGGCCTGCTCAAGACAAGCTGAAGGACAGCTCAAACCCAAACAAAACTCCTGCTAGAAACTGCTCTGTGTGGCTCCATGACTGCCCTGCCTAGCCCAGAAAATGTTGTTGTTCGTCCCAATGAAATGTTGTTAGGGCCTGCTACGCTACTCGGAAAATTCTTGGATTTTAACCACGGACTCTGCTCAAGAAACCCACAATAACCCGTGAAGGAATTGGCCTAATACTGACTTCATAATTTTAGCCCAATTTTCCCTTAGCTCCTCTAGTTGTTGGCTGAGTTAGGATCTTTGTTTGACACCTCAAACCTGCCCAAAAAATTCTGCAAAATTAATCTTGGCTTCTCCTCAATAAACCTAGAAAAAACCCAAAAAGGGTTCGTCCTAGTTTTGACCTCGGAAAGTGGCCCTCTTGGGCTTGGCTCACCCAACTACTGGGAAATTCGACTCCTGGCTGGAACTGCTGGTAGAAGTCTCCAAAATGCTGCCAAAATCTCTAGTAGGAGGTGGCTAGCCTCCCCTCAAAATCTTTCGGTTGAACTCCTCTTCTCTCCCACACTCTCGGCACTTCCTCTGAACTGCACATCGCAATCACTGCGCAGTCCATGTTGCCTCTACGCAATCCTGAAGGGACTACGCACTCCTGTTGTTGTTGTTATGTCAAATCCTCACCAAAATCGCAGAACTACTCTCCTAAGCAGGCACTCGGAGTCCCCCGAGGTAGAGGTTGAGATCCCCGCCTAAAGATCTCGTGTGCTAAAGAGCACAGCAGACTTGGAACCCAACACATGTGAAAATTTCTGAATGTTATTTATGTAGAAATCTATTGTTAGATCTGGTTAAGCTCCTCCTACTTAATTAAGTTATTAAGCTGAAAATTCAGATTAATATCGAAGCAAAACACATAACAGACTTTCACAAATTCAGATCTAGAAAATGTACATGCACACATAGACAAAGTGACACAGTGATTTTCTGGACAATAGTCCTCGGAAAAACCCAATGCGGGAAAACTAGTCTTTGGCTGCTGGAGGGTTTTATTATTAAGAGTATTTCTGAATTCAACAAATCTGGGTTCCAAAGACAGAGAAAATATAGATCTACAACTCACCGCTTGTTCTAAAGCCAAAATATTCACTGATCCACACCCCCAAATGGGATTTACAGGACTCGACCAAATCTAGGCCTTAGAAACCCCAGCGCTGCCTGTGAAGCCCCTGCGTTAGCCTCTGCAGCCTCTTCGTCCCTCAGCGCCGGCCTGGAAAGGGTTGTGTAACCCCAGACTAGGTGACGCACTACCTACGCTGCCCCTGAGGGTCTCTGCGTAACCTCTGAGGGTTTCCAGCTGCCTAACGCTACCCTGGGAGTGACTACGTAGCTGAAGTTGCCTCTACGTTGTGCAGTTGTTGCCCTCTCTACTGATGTTGCTCCTGCTTCTCTGCGCTCTCTCTGGAATTTGCTCTCTGTCTCTTGTTGATTCTAGACATTGGGATCAAACCATCCCCTTTGTCTAAACTCCCCTCTCTGTAGCTGAAACACTTCTGAGAATTCTTAGCAAGCCCTGCCCTAGAATCTCAACTTAGCTTCAGTGCTCTGCCTCTGTGTGTGTTTAAAAATGACCCCAAGCCTTTCCTTTATACTTTTCTCGTTGGGAAACCAATGGCCATGATCAGATCTTGAATCAATGGCTAAGATTAAAAGAAAGCTTGATATGTGTGACTCATGACAATTTCATCACATGTTTAATTTAATTAACTTTATTTATTTCATTTTCCTAAGTTTATACTTAGGAAATACATTAAAATAATTAATTAATTAGATATCTCTCAAACCAGATGAAATTTCCCAAGTCCCTTTCTAGGTCTTATAGATCATATGTACTCTAGTCCCTCCACAAATTTTGGGAGCTAGAGCACATTCGATGCTACCCCAACTACACAAAATCTCAATACTCCCTCTTAGCACGGAGTGTGCTCTAGCAATACATCACACCATGTATCACAAGATTTTGGGCACTGGTTTCTGTGTTGTTGATGCTTGGCCTACTGCCACTCAACTCTACACTATTGCTGCCATTCTATACTGTTGCCCATGATGTTGTCACCGCCACTGCCACATCTGTACTGCAGCTCCCTCTATATCTGCTGCATCTATGCTGCCTAAATCACTGCAACTTCAGTTGCTGAGAAAAACAACTGAATCTCCTGCCCAATCTTTGACAGACAAGTCAGTTGGGCTACAACCTCATCACTGAAGCTCCATCGGCTATTGATCTGTGTTGTCATCTAGAGAATGATGCACAGCTACAGCTTTGCATTACGTAAGCAGACTCCCTCTGCACTGTTGAAGTCACATCAGCCCCTTGTGTTGAAATCTCTCACGTTGTTATTGCACTGCGCGGTCCTCCTGAAGCCTCCACGATGTTGCAGCTCTGCTCTGCGTAGCGATGTTGAAGTCACATCAGCCCCTACATTGTTGCTACATATGCACTGCGCTGCTCCTTTCAGCCTCCAAATCTACCTTTGCTTCATCTGTGATCTATGCACCCACTGCTCCACTTGTCCCACTATTGTCTTAAGGCTCTCGTAGCTCGGATATGATCAAAGAGATGAGTTGCTCAAGGATCCCGCCTCCATTCTGTAGCTGCTCTATAGATCCATCTTGCCCCACTTTCGTGGTTCATGAGCACTCATGGTTTCATCTTCTGACCCATCATCTGCCACAGCAGCCTTGGAAGAAGAAGCTTCCTTGTCCTTTTTCTTCCGAGGACAATTGCTGGAAAAATGTCCTAGTTCACCACACTTGAAGCACTTGATCTTTGATAAATCCTTCTTCTTCTTTCCCTGCTGCCTCTTTGATGCCAAGGTTGCATCTTCTTCATCTTCCTTCTTCCCCTTACTTGATCCTATGTTGTACTGCTTCTTGGTGATTCTGCGGAGTTCTTGACGCATGATTGCCCACAAGCTGTCCCAGTTTGGGAGGTCTGCTCTGCCCAAGATACTTTGGACAATAGTTTCCCACTCATCTATAACTGCATTGAGAGCAGTCCTGACCATCACATCATCCTCCACCTTTGCACCTGTGGCAGTCAACTGGTCTCTGATCGACTATAATCTTAAGAGAAAATGTTCCATGTCTTCCCCCTTGGTCATCATGAATGACCGCATCCGAGTCTCCATAAGCATCTTCTTCTGAACGGATTTTCCCCATATAGGGACGTTAAGGCCTTCCACATCTCATTAGTTGTTTTCTTCTCAACTATATGTGGGACAATATGGTCCCTAATTCCATCCATTATCAGTCACTTGACATGTCCCGCAGCTTCATTATGCTTCCTCAAAATATCTGCACCGGTTGGCGTGGCTAAAACTTGTTCTGCATGGTCTTTTAGATGAAATGCCTCTAGGACTATCAGGATTCGAGCCTTCCAAATTTAAAAGTTGGATAGGCCATCTAGTCTGTCCTGATCACGGAGTCCGTGAGGAGCCATCTGCTCAGAAATTTGTCGAAGCTCCTCTTCTCTCTGCTAGAGATCTAGATCTAAGGTCCTTGGCGAAACAGACACCTTCTACTCCTTCTGACAATTGATTTCCCTTCTTGGAAATCTGCCAAATCAAACAATGATTCAGCTCTCTTCAATCCTCTTATTGATCTGCAAGTTTCTTTGCCTAGAAACGCGCTGAGAATCTGATCTGCTCCCGCTCTTTGTCACTAGTGCTTAGGCTAAAAATCTGAAAACTTCAGAAATTTAACCCCACCAGCTCCTTCTAAAGTTCTGCAACTCTGCTTCAGGCACTTCTAGATCTAACAGCTTCAGATCTGCGTCACCCTGGCTGGCTTCAAACAATCCCAGCGCTGCCTCTGCGCACTAAGTGCATGGGCCTGCTGGGCGACAGCGTAAGACTGCATCACCCTGCCCTCTGCGTGAGTCTACTTCCTCTAAAATTGGGTTGTCCCTTTAGATCTACCCTTCTGCTGTTGTTGCTGCACTTCCTGCTGCTTTCTGTAGCAAGATCCTTCAGTCTTCCGCTGGTGACCCTCCCAGATCTGCAATTGCTCTGGTACCATGTGAAAATTTCTGAATGTTACTTATGCAGAAATCTACTGTTAGATTTGGTTAAGCTCCTCCTACTTAATGAAGTTATTAATCTGAAAATTCAGATTAATATCAAAGAAAAACACATAAGAGACTTTCACCAACTTAGATCTAGAAAAAGTACATGCACACATAGATAAAGGACAATGGTTTTCTAGACAATAGTCCCCGGAAAAACCCAATGCGGGAAAATGGGTCTCTAGCTGTTGTAGGGTTTTATTATTAAGAGTATTCCTGAATCCAGCAAATTTAGGTTCTAGATCTTGAAAACCCAACAGAGAAAATATAGATCTGCAGCTCATCGGCTGTTCTGAAGCCAAAATATTGACTGATCCACACCCTCAAACAGGATTTACAGGACTCAGCCAAATCTAGGCCTTAGAAACCGCAGTGTTGCCCCTGAAGCCCCTGCGTCAGCCTCTGCAACCTCTACATCCCTCAGCATTGGCCTGGAAAGGGCTGGGTAACCCCAGACTGGGTGACGCAATCCCTACGCTGCCCCTGAGGTTCTCTGCTTAACCTCTGAGGTTTTCAAGCTGCCTAACACTGCCCTAGGAGTGACTGCACAGCACCTACATAGCTGAAGTTTCCTCTGCGCTGCGCAACTGTTGCCCTCTCTGCTGTTGCTTCTCTGCGTTGCTCTTTGTCTCTTGTTGATTCTAGACACAAGGATCAGACCATCCCCTTTGTCTAAACTCCCCTCTCTGCAACTGAAACTCTTCTGAGAATTCTTAGCAAACCCTACCCTAAAATGAGTTCCCTTCACTTCCTTTTATCAATTGAGCCACCAACGTTCCCTTGGGCCCACCATGGACAGTGCAGTCCCCTCATCCAACCACTCACTATGCTACCCCCATAGAGCCTCTCCCACGCTGCCACCTAGGGAGATGCCTCCAAATCGAATGCTGGCCACATGGACCCCACTAAGGCCGCAATTTTTCCTTGTGAACTATAGGAGTAGGCTATAGTTTTTCAATTAATTATAAATTAAGGGTCCCGACCAACCATATTTCTGCTTGACGTTAGAAACATCAAAATTTATCAAAAATTAATATTCCAATTAGCAGAATTGCTAATTGGGGATGTTACAGTCCTCCCCGCCAAAAATTGCTTGTCCTCAAGCAATGCCTGAACGAGCATCCTCTCTAGCTTACGCTCCCTACTGTCACTGCAAAAATCTGCCAGGGTCCCAGAAGCGTCACTTAATCATCCCCGGTCTCTGCATCTCCATGATTTGAAGGGATCCCTCAATACCTTGGGCCCACCATGGACTGTGCAGCCCCCTCATCCAGCGACTCACTGTGCTACCCCCATAGAGCCTCTCCCACGCTGCCACCTGGGGAGCTACCTCCAAATCTAATGCTGGCCACATGGACCCTACTAAGACCGCAATTTTTCCTTGTGAACTATAAGAGTAGGCTGTAGTTTTTCCCTTAATTATAAATTAAGGGTCCCGACCAACCATATTTCTGCTTGACATTAGAAACATCAAAATTTATCAAAAATTAATATTCCAATTAGCAGAATTGCTAATTGGGGATATTACAGTCCTCCTCGCCAATAATTGCTTGTCCTCAAGCAATGCCTGAACAACCATCCTCTCTAGCTTACGCTCCCTACTATCACTGCAAAAATCTGCCAAGGTCCCAGATGCGCCACTTAATCATCCCCGATCTCTGCATCTCCATGATCCCTCAATACCCGAGTCCCAAGCCATCTTGTCCAACATGAAGCTCCCCCTACTCCACTCACCATCCTGCCAAGAACAAGTAGCAGAAGCCCTCCGAACACCATCAGTGAGTAGGAAATCATGATAATATGGCACTATGCCCAACTCCTCATGAAGTTTCCCTACCAAGTAGTCCATCCCATGCACTCCAAGAGTAAACCCTCGAAGATACCACCTAATCCCTGCAAAGTTAGGGTCTCGCTCACATCAGCCCCTCCCGTTATCATCCCAATGACCAACCTGCCATGCTAATGAAATCCCCCACTCCATCAGTGACTCGCTAAAGCCCAATGGAAGATCTACATGATCTCCCCGTGTAGTATACAGCTCATCCTTAAAGGTTATGAAGTTGTGTAGAGTTGCAATGCCCGGGTCCCCTACTAATCTCGGAGAGGTGCCACCATGCTGACGCTACGCCACTCTGACCATGAGATACTCCCCATCGGGCGCAGACTGTATCCCTTTCTCCTAGGGCCTTGTGCCGAAAAATCTGTGGAGGCTAAGCTCATCCTGCCCAGGCATCTCCATGATGTTGATATCTACCCCTCCATTGCCAATCATGACCTTGAGCAACAACACGATAAGCCTGCCTAAACATGCAAGGGATGTCTCAATGCTCCTCGATTTTTCAAGCCCAAGGTGGACTAGATCTGCCTGCCCAACAGATCCTTGGATCCCCCAACCATACTAGGATCTCACAACTTCCACTCCTCACGGGATGTCGCTACGTAGCTCTGCTACCTGCTAGAACCCATCTGGCCCTCATCTCTGACCCCTGTATGTATCCCCTAGGTGGACCCTAAGTATCAGGTGTCTGTCCCACGCATGCGTACATGCCCTGCTCCTGCCAGACCACGTAGTGAAATACACTATCCCAACTCCTGATGATACACACAGACACTGCTCGGAGCCTAGTTATCCTCCTATAGCCGAGTCTACCATCCACCGTCCCTCAAATGTGAGCCCAAGGGTGGAACATATGCTACCTTGGCAATCAACCACACCATCCCTAAGCCTGTACCCGTCAACTCATGCACCTACCAAGTGTCTCAACTCGAGAGTCTACTCCTGGCTCATGACACATGGTATCTCATCCAACTCCCTAGGGTGAGTCTCGCATGCCCTTCTGCCTGAATGGAGAGTGTCAAGGAGCACCAACCAAACACTCCACGACCGTAAGGAACATTGGAGGATGATGGGTGGGTATCTCCAAAGGTTATGATCAAGAGTCTACCTAAATGCTCAAGAGTAATCCTCCAGACGACACTCTCTCTGCCTCGAATTATCTGATAACACCCTCGTAGCCCTGTCTCCGCTAAACATGGTGTCTCCAGATGCTCAACAAGATCCTCATTGATCCTAGATGAGTTGCATGCCATGGTACTCCTAATGCCCCTGTCCATAAGTCCCCTTGGAGGCAACGTTCCAAGAGCCTGTTGCCCCATATCATGTGTCACTGCATACCACCAAGTGTCTCTGCACTCCTCGACATGCCACTGTATGTTGCAACCTCTCCCTGTACACCACCGAATACCCCCCGCTACGGCTATACCATCATGTATCGTCATGTATCCCTCCTATGCCATTGCACCTGTACTCCCCACATGTACCCAATGCGATGTGAGGCACTCCTACTCCCCAACGCGGTCTGACATACTACAACACACCCCCATGCATCTCCATGATATAGGCAACATCTCCCCATCTGCTCTGAAGGACCGGAGCGGCCCGACTCCTCACATGCCAAAGAAAATGACACCACTGTGTCTATCCTCCATAGCTCAAGTGTCCATATATCGATGAGAGAGCATCGTCTCTATGTAATGTCCTGTCTGGTGGCCTGTCGAAGCCACCTCCTCCTACCAGCTCCTGCCAAAGTAGGCTAATCACCCTTTGACTCCACGCACAATCAATATGTTGAGATAACTCATGAAAAGTATAATCCCCCCCTGTCAAACCAACCTGTCACTAGGGTTGTCTGGGGCTCTGATATAGATCTGGAAATGTGTATGCACCCAAACATGAGGTCAATCATGCAAATACTACCACCACCTACTGACTCTATGATGTGATGGGAAATCCCACCTGGATCCCAGCAACAATCTGGCCCTCGTGTCCCTCTGGTAATCCAGGGACTTTGCTGAAATGTGGCCATGGATGTATCCAACTGCCTAACCTACTCCATGGGGTATCAGCTCAATACCTCTTGCCATCCAATCCCAAAGGAGGGATCGAATGTGCAATCCTCTGTGGAAGGAACAAGCCCTCCAAGCTAGTGTGGTGCCATGCTCAGCTCATGTTGCTCAATCCTGCTAACCTGGCCATCCCCTCGGGTACATCTAGACAACTCTGCCTCCCTCAATTCAATGTGTAAGAGTGGGCTAATAATGTTGTAGTCCCTGCCAGTGTGCCTTTGGGGGGAACAGTGCTAGAAACCCAATGCATGGCCTCTCGGATGCCCCTCAGCAATGGCTACACCAATGGATGGTTGCACATCCTCCTCCACCATGGACTCAACATGAGCCTCCCACTGCTCCGACAAATCAACATGCAAGACGTGATCATCAGTCAACTGTAGTTGGTTGTCGTTCTGAAGCTCCATCATAGACCGATATTCCACATCAATGGTTGTGTGCTCCACTACCTCCTCCAATATCTCCATTGGGGCTACCAAAGGGAACTCCATCAGAGGTGACTCCTGCGTCACACTAGGTGTATCTACGAGCTCTCCATAATCCTGTGTGCCCTCATCCTCCAAGTGTGAGGTAGCCATTTTGATGGCTTGCCCCTCTGTTATTCGGTTAAGCAGGAAAAAGGTATCCAACTTTTCCACCCGATCCCGAGCCGTGCACTCGATGGATCCATCATACGTGGGAAAGGGTATCCGCCCAAAGATATGCTGCAACTCTAAGCTCTGCGTGCTAGACCCCCCACTATTCCTGTGTTTTTCATCCAAATGGGAAAATGACAGTAATACAAGAAAAATAGACTAAAAATTACAACGACAAGGAAAACACCATTAAAATACAGAATTTGGAGCCAAAATCATTACTGAGCCATTTTATTAATATGTTGGGAAAGAGTACAAATGAGGTGCTGAAAAGATTGCACCTGGGCCTGCTCAAGGTAGGCTGAAGGGCAACTAAAACCCAAACAAAACTCCTGCTGGAAATTGCTCTGCTTGGCTCCATGGCTACGCTTCCTAACCCAAAAAATGTTGTTGCTACTCCCAATGAAATGCTACTACAGCCTGCTATGCTGCTCGGAAAATTAGGGGATTTTAACCACAGACTCTGTTCAAGAAACCCACAATAACCCGCAAAGGAATTGGCCTGATATTGACTTCAAAATTTTAGCCCAATTTTCCCCTAGCTCCTGTAGTTGATGGTTGAGTTATGATCTCCGTTTGACACCTCAAACTTGCCTAGAAAATTATGCCAAATTAATCTTGGCTTCTCCTCAATAAACCCAGAAAAACTCAAAAAGTGTTCGTCCTAGTTTTGACCTTGGAAATTTGCCCTCTTGGGCTTGGCTCACCCAACTACTGGGAAATTCAACTCTTGGCTGGAACTATTGGTAGATGTGTCCAAAATGCTGCCAAAATCCCTGTTAGGAGGTGGCTAGCCTCCCCTCCAAATCTTTCGGCTGAAATCCTCTTCTCTCCCACACTCCCAGCACTTCCTCTAGACTGCACAGTGCAATCACTGCGCAGTCTCTACTGCCTCTACGCACACCTGTTGTTGCTGCTATGTCAAATCCTAACCAGGCATTCAAATTCCCCCGAGGTAGAGGTTGAGATCTCTGCCTGAAGATCTCGTGTGCTAAACAGCACGGCTGACTTGGCACCCGGCACAAGCGTGCTATGTCAATATGACAATCAAAATAAAAGATGAATGAAAGAGGAAATGAGTTGCCTTCATTTTCTTTTATCAATTGAGCCCCCAACATTCCCTTGGGCCCACCATGGACTGTGAAGTCCCCTCATCCAGCCACTCACTGCCATAGTATTAAAAACTGGTCGGATTGAACCAAAAACCGGTCAAACAAGCTAGTCAAGAACCTAGCTGCTCAAAAAAGCCAGTTACCTAGCCCATTTCGTAGATTTTCCCGGTCAAACCGGTGTTGACTGGCCCGTTAAGGACGGAACTGACCGATTTAGGGATAAACTGGTCGGTTTCGTCCTTAACCAGCCGATCAACTAACACCCACGCAAAGGGACCCACGCACAGACTTTTGGGCGGTTTAGGGTTGTTTTGGAGGGAAGAGGAGGGTTGCTTCCCTCCAAAAACACCCTCCCCATTCCTTTATAAGCAGGGGCGACCTCTCTTTTGTCTCACACCATCTCATTTGGAGCTTTTGTGAGTTTGATTGAGAGCTTGGAGAGTGTTGAGTTTTTGTTGGAGCAGTGATCTTGAAGGATTGGAGTTGGAGTTGGAGCTACTTTGGAGATAGTTTGGAGCTGTCAGTAGAGTCGACATGTTCAAGAGGAGGCTAAGGAAGCTAGTTTGCATTTCCAAGTAAGGATTTTCACTTGAAAAATCCCTCATTTCACTATTGTCCATGTATTAAATTTTTTATGTGTTTAGTTATGTTATTGCTATCAAATCTATAGTCCTATGCTATCAAATTTTGTATGTTTCAATGTGCATTTTGTTTCCTAAATTTAGCCTTGGTTTTCCATTTATCTTAGCTGCAATTTTTTTTTAAATGGCCAATTTATTTTGAAATTTTAATTATTTCAAATCAAGATGGCTCCAAAAGCCAAGGACAATGCATGGGCGCATTGTGATGTGGTTGATGGAAAGATGATATGCAAATTTTGTGAAAAACCTATTGGAGGTGGGGGTATTCTTAGATTGAAACAATACTTGGTTGGGATAAGAGGCCAAGTAGAGCCATGTGATGCACCTAAGGCTAGAGAGAAGGCCATCCAAGATTAAATTGCAAGGAAGAGGGAATTAATAGAATCCATGAAAGAGAGTGGGTATGATGATTATGAGATTCAAGACTCCACTTTTATCCCTTCCACCAATGACCCCTTTCACTATGTTCCTCCTCTTGGCCAAAAATCAAAACCAACAAAGAGACCCAACATCCAGAGTTATTTCTCATCCACTGCTAATCCCACAGCCACTTCTTCCCATCCAAGTCGTCAACCCACTTTGGATCAACATTGGAAAAAACAATGCAAAGAAACTTCTTATCAGTACTTGCTAGATGGTGGTATGATGCAGATATCTCATTTAATGATGCTCGTTCACCTTATTACCAAGCTATGTTGGACTTTGTTTTAGTTGCAGGAAAGAGATTCAAAGGCCCTAATGTGCATGACTTGAGGGGATCTCTTTTGCAAAAAGAGATTTGTTCCATTGATGAGCATTTGGCTAACTATAGAGAGTCATGGCTCAAAACAGCTTGTTCCATCATGTCAGATGGATGGACTGATGGAAAGAACCGCATTATCATTAACTTCCTTGTTTCTTGCCCTCAAGGAACAATGTTTTTGAGATCAGTGGATGCATCTAATAAGCTGAAGGATGCAACCCTTCTATTTGAGCTTTTGGATGAGATTATTCAGGAAGTGGGAGAGTAGAATGTTGTGCAGGTCATCACAGATAATGCTTCAAACTATGTTCTTACTAGAAAGATTCTTGAATCCAAATATAGGACCATATTTTGGACTCCATGTGCTGCACATTGCATAGACCTCATGCTTGAGGACATAGGCAAAGTGGAGTGGGTAAAAAAACACTATAGAGCATGGCAAGTGCATTACAAAATACAATTACAACCACTCATGGGTATTGAGCCTAATGAGGAAAAACATTGGGGAAAAGAGTTTGTTAGACCTGCAATTACGAGATTTGCAACTCACTTCCTCACGTTGAAATGTCTCAATTCTCAACAGAAAAACCTGCAGAAAATGTTTTCTTCTGATGATTGGACTGAATCGCTGTGAATCTCGGTGGACTCGTAGACAAGATGGAAAAGACACCAAAAAGAAAGTCTTTGACAATTATTTTTGGAGAAGGTCTTCAAAGCTTGTAAAAATCACTGAGCCCCTTGTTAAGGTGCTAAGGATGGTGGATGGGGAAAAGATGGCAATGGGATACATTTATGAGTCTATGGATCAGGCAAAGGAGGAGATACGAGCAGTTTACAGGGACATGTTAGCTAAATATGGTCGTATATGGGAGATCATTGATAACAGATGGAACAATCAACTCCATCGTCCTATACATGCAACTGGGTATTTTTTGAACCCAAAGTATCATTATAAAGCTCGTCTAGGAGATTTGCAGGATGGGGAGGTCAGAGCTGGATTGATTGATTATTAGAACGCATGGTCCCTATTCTTGCAGACCTGTTGGAAACACATAAACAACTTACTCTTTCTCAGTATGGCAGCTGGTACCTCTGGAAATAACTTGGCAAAAATGGCAAGAGATGTGGATCAACCATGTAAGCAACTATGTTACTAATGAAATGAAATGAACTATGTTACTAATCAATGTCTTTTTAGTTGCGGCACATTGGTGGGAGTCATTTGGTGGCCAATGTCCTCAATTGCAAAAGTTTGCAATTAGAGTCCTCAGCCAAACTTGCAGTGCTTCAGGTTGTGAGCGCAATTGGTTGTTTTTGAGCGCATACACAAAAAGAAGAGAAATTGTTTGGAATAGAAACGGTTAAATGATCTTGTGTTCATGCAATACAACCTTCGCTTGAGACGGAACCAAATGATAAACAAAACACCTGATCTAGATCCCATTGTGTTGGATGAAATTGATCCAACATCAGAAAGGGTGGAAGAGACTGAAGATCCAGTGTTTGAGGCTGATTTTGATATTGATGCAGCATTAGCAAGGGATGAAGCAGATTTGGTGGCGCCATCAGACAGAGACCCAGGATTGGTAGTTGCATCAAGGAAAGGCAAACAACCAATGGAAGGCACTAGTCATGCAGCTCGAGTAACTCGTGCTTCCATTAGGTCCACTTCTATTGTTATTGGTGGCAGTGGTATTGAGGTTGCAGATGAGGCTGAGGCATCCTCAGACTCTAATCCATATGATATCTATGCAGCTCCTGATGTTGATCCTGTGTCTAGTAGTGGTGATGAATTTGGTGATTGATCATGTGTACACTGTAGAGTCTAGACTCTAGACTTGTAGTCTTGTACTAGGCCAATGGCCTCATAGCTTGAAGCATTGTTTTTGGAATTTATGGGCCATTTGGTCCCTCGTTGCTTATGTATTTTTCGATGATATGTATTGCACTCAGTGCCATTTTGATATATTCACCTTTACATGGAATATAAAAGAGAAAACTTTGGATATTTTGTCTCTATTAGCTTGGAATCATGGTTGCAAATCTTAAAAATATTTTTTTTATTAAAAATTAATTATTTAAGGTATCTTTTTAAAAACCGGTTCGTTTAGACCTTACCAGTACCGGTTTGACCAGTTCCGGTCAGAAACCGAGTTCATTAGGAACCTTGGTCCAATCACCGGTTCCGGTTTTTAATACACTCACTACATTGCCCCCAGATAGCCTCTCCCACACTTCCACCTGGAGAGTTGCCTCCAAATCGAACGTTGGCCACATGGAACCCACTAAGGCCGCAATTTTTCCTTGTGAACTATAAGAGTAGGTTGTAGTATTTCCCTTAATTATTAATTGTGGGTCCCGACCCACCTTATTTCTGATTGACATTAGAAACATCAAAATTTATCAAAAAATAATATTCCAATTAACAGAATTGGGGATATTACACTCTATAGAAGCTACTCTGCCCCTCTCTACGTTGGAATCACTTAGATCTCATCTTCTTACGAGCACTTGCTTTGTCAGAAGAATTCGATCACTTGATTCACTCAACGTGTCTTTCCAAATGACCCTCAAGCCTTCCTTTATAGTCTTCTCGTTGAGAATTCAACGATCGAGATTAGATCTCTAATCAACGGCTAAGATTATAACATGACTTGATCTTCGCTTTCTAGATCATTCTCACTCGGTTTTATTAATATCCTTTAATTATTTAATTTCCTTAAGTTTAGACTTAGGGTCCCCACTAAAAATAATTAATTTTTACAATAAAACATAATCCGAGTGGAATTTTCACAAACGGTTCCTGGGTTCTTTGGAATACCAGTGCCTAAGTCTCTCCACAAAATTTGAGACTTACAGCACTTCCGATGCTACCAAAAATCAACAAGCATGAGTACATTCCTTCAAAGGAATAGATATGTCCTCCCTAATTAAGAGGGAGAAATAGACACATCATTTTAGTCTTCACTTGGGAAGACAGAATGGAGGATTGGATAATCATTTGGCATCCGATGCTCTTTGAGGATGAGATAGGGCATCCAATATAATAGTTGTAGAGGACCAATATTCTTTGAGGACTGGGAATCCAAAATAAGAATAGTCCTGATGGAACACACCCTGAGAACCCAAGTAGGGTATGTTCCAGGAGAGACAATAATTAGGGTGTCTATAAATCATTGGTCTCGCCAGCATTGAGCTCAGATCTTGTGGAGAGATAGAGTTGTTAGTCAAGGCCTCGTTATGTAACAATGTTGGTTGATATGATGCTATACAGATGGGTTACCAATCTGATTCCTCTTATGAGAAATTCTTTAGGTTGAGAATGACCAAGTACCATTATGAAAACCTCCCTAGTTAAGAGGGAGTGTTGAAAAGTGTAACTAGGTTCTGTCTTCATAATGACATGGAATTGTGACTTTTGTAAATGATATAATGAAGAAAATAAAATTATTATTGTAAACCTTGCTTCATGGGTTTCATGAGCAAGAGATTTTATTTAGATGGCTCCCTTTGAGAGCCTTAGGATTTGTCATTAAAGTCAAAAGAATTAATGTCATGTATGAAGTAGCACTTCTTGGGCATTTGTCAAAAGTATATATGCTTAGAAAGCTCTCCAAACAACAAGCACTAGCTCTCTTCCTCATGTCAGCTTCAAGATGAAGTAAAGAGCATGTCGGCCTTACCTTATGGAGTCACAACGATTCACATGGCTCATGTCGGCTCATTTATGAAGGCCAACCACTATATATACAAGGTAAAGGCACTTAGCATAAACAAAGTTCAGTAACTCGGATTCTTCTATAGTTTTCTGTGGACAATCACAGTGAGGAATTCGAATGTCATATCACATGAAACAGTTCAGACCAAAGAGAAGAGACGGCAAAAATTTGTCTAGGATACAGTTCGGTCTCCAGTAAAGGAAGCTCGGATATGTCTCTATGTAATCTCAGGTAGACAGTGACTGTATGAAGTTCGGATCTCTGGGTAAAAAGTCTCAATGCTACAGCAGAAAGATAGAGTTCGGATGAGGGTATCTATACCACAGCTAAATGATGTATAGAAGCCATGGTTTGGTGATGTGAAGGAGCTGCCATTAAGAGAAGTATTACAGTGTCTTACTAATGCTGCAGTAAGGACAGTTTGGTGACAAAACAAGTGATATGGTACAGTGCCATCTCAAGTGTGTCAACAGTTCATTGCTATCATATTATGCTCAGAAAGGAGATCATCTCAATGCGTAAGAGGAACTGAAAGGAGGAAGGAGAAGACAGCCAAGAGAGTTAGTGTCTTGGTCTTAGAAGCAGCTAATAGGTCAATGGTCTTGGTCTTGGTATTCGTCAATTGGAATCTCTAAAGAGTGAGAGGTTTTGTCCATGGCTCATAGCCTACATGCTGTGTCTCTTGTCTATTTATGTTCATGCATTGGTTACTGTTTGATAAAGAACACTAATAATCTAAAAGAAAATCCTAATCTAAAGAAGTAAGAAGCATTCACAAGCAATCACTAATAGAAGAGAAATCACCTAAAGCTAATGCCCTACATTTCTCAACATGAGGGTATGTGATTGGCATTTAATGAAGAGCACGAAGCCCTATATGTACCCTAGTGTTGGTCATATTAATTGTTGAACTCCTTTTCATGCCCTTGGCAAAAATTACCTTTCAATCAAGTCAAAATCATCGATCATGGGTGTTAAACTTTTTCTACCATATTTTAAGGCTTGGATTAAGTAGTTTGATGAAAATTGGGGAATGTTGACTAATATCCCTAGACAATCGAGGTAGAGGAAAAGGCTAGACAAGAGAAGAAGAAGCTCGATTCTAGATGGTTGATGCTCGAATAATTAATCATTAATGTACAATGGATGCCATGTTTATCTTGATTTATGTACAAATATGCATGTTTCAATATCTTCTACAACTAATTTGGTATTTTGGATGATTTTTTAATATAAATGCAAAAAATATAAAATATATATATAAAGATATATTGTAGATGCTTTGCTTCCTAGATTTTTGGAAAATGACACTTTTGCGGATCCACTTCCAAGCTTCGTCCCCACTTCGTGCAACATTGCTCAGAGCCTTCATTAATGCTCAATGCTGGAGATTAATATTCGGCCAAGTGTGCGATTCTGCAGGAGTATTTACAGGTTCTAAATCTGAAGCATTGGCATGTAAATTTTGTAACTAATAGAAATAAAGACTTGGATGAGTTAATATTTGCTCCTCACTTGGATTTTCATTGTGCATTTATTATATGAGGGTTTACTACTTAATTCGCACATAACATGTTTGACAAATGTCCCCATGAAAAAAAAGGTTTCTATTGATTGCCCTTTTTTAAAGTATTTGAATGCTAAGCGAGATTTTTTGAATTTTTCACACATCAAAAAAAGGGACATTTCATCATACTTATCCAATACTTGAAATTCCAATATATTGACAAAGAAGACATTTCCATATACTGAAAGTAAAGTGAATGCCAGTTAAAGGCAAAAACAGAAAATTGAATGCCAGGCAATTGCCATTAAATTTCTAGATCAATGCCCATACTTATAAATATAAAAAAACAGTTTCTCGTTGAATTTGCCCACAGGAGGCAATGAAAAAGTAAAAATCCTTCAACCAAGATAATTCACAAAACTTCAATCATATTATTGTCATAGAGGCTTGTCACTAAAGGTTGAAAGGAAATGGAATGAACCTCATACTGATAGTCTAATGCTGCTTCAGTCTCTCTAAATGCATTTCTCAAAACATCTGCTGCATCACAATTATAGAGCACTTCCTCTCTTTTTTCTGCGACCAACAGAATATCAGCCAGCTTTTGTGGCATGATCCTGAAGATGTTCAGTAGAATTAATATCAAAATTCACAAATCTAGCAACGTTCTTAGTCATCTCCTACATACTAGGAAATAAAATGGAATCATCAGAATGCAAACAAAACAGACCGTACTATAAAATAACCACTTGCAACATGTGTGTCATTAGAAATAGGGTTCTGCAGTTCATTCAAGTGAATGTTTGTTCAGTGGTTGTAGTTTCCCAATTGCTATATAGTGCATAAATTTAATGTTGAATTAAAATTTATCACAAAAGTTAGAGTCACATTGCCAATATTTCTCAACCAATGTTGTCCACTGTGCAATTACCATCTAATGACACCAAAGTGAAAGAGAGGTTTTGGAATTCAAGATACACTTAGATTTTATAATAGAAGGAAGCCAACAATGTTAGTCCTCATAATCTAATGAAAAAGGGAGTGGCCCCTTGATTAAAAATCAAAATAACTTTACATTTTTCCATATAGATATATGCATGCCCACTTTTAGTCTGTTATATGAGTAAGCCAAACATTTGAATTAATAAAGGGGGTGACCGCTTGCCAACATATATATGCCAACAAAAAGTGTAAAGCTTTTACACCATGATCTTATAGCAGATCCTGCCACAGACCAAAGGTGTTAATTGGAGACAAGTAAGTCCACCATCATGAACCAAGATCACACCGAAACAATTCAACTTAGCATTATTATGGAGCTATGTTCCATCTCTTAAATTAAGAGCTCCTTATTTTTCAAGTGTAGCTATAACATACAAGGGAACAAGCAATTACCAAGAGGTATCAGTTAAGTAATAGGACAAGGCCTAAGGATCTATCTCTGTATCTGTAAGGCCCTCGTGTTGAGCACGCATGTTAGGTCCCTATGTTCCTAGTGTATTCCCTTATTGTTGTAGTGTAGCCCCCTTATTGTTATTGTTGTACCCTTGTAGTCCCCATATTCCTATTATTGTGCCCCATAAAACCCCACTATTGTTATTGTTGTCCCTTAGATTATTATTGTTAAGTCGGCTAGGATTATATTGTGACCCCATGGACTCCTATATATAGAAAGGAGGTTTTGTCATTTGAATCATCCAAGAATTGTTCATTCATGTAATGTAAAGGAGGTTTCCCCCTCAAAGTGGCCAAATTCTAAGACATTGATCTCTCTTTTCTTCTATTTTTGGAGTTGGTTCCATAACATTTCGTATCAGAACTTTGGATTCTAGGGTTTCGCTGCTTCAAACAGGTCATCGTGGCATTTTCGCTATAAAGTCTTTTCTATGAAGGTTCAGAAGCTAAAAAAAACTGATTTGCGAAAAAATCCTAATGAACGTCGAGTAAAAATTTCAGATCTTGGTTCGCAATATTTTCGGGGATATGATCTGTGGAAGTTAGGGTATTTGCTGGCTCCTGAATTTCATCTCAAAGGGGTGACCTTGGAAAAATCATCATAACTCTCTCTATGAGCATCGGATTGGAATTCTGTAAAAAGTGGCCGAAAGTACACGGACTGTAGTTTTCTGTGTATCAATTTCAGAGCCGAAGGAGGAAACAGTGACACGTGGCACGCCGTACAAGTTTGCTCCACTGAACCAGTCCATAATTAGGTCATTGTGGGAGATTGGGAATAACTTTGTCTTGAAGAATCCAAATCAGGTCAGAGTTGTGGCATTGGAAAGAAGACTCAGAGGGCTATTACAGGACCAAAGCTTAAATCTCGGGGATCTGAAATTATGGAGATACATTAGTCTCAATACCGAGCTCCTCAAAAGCAAGAAAAAGGTGTGTATTTTTTTTTCAAATTGCATGAGTCTTGTTTGAAAAATCAGTTTGAAGTGAATCCAAGGGCATATTGAAGCATAGATATCAGTATTGGGTTCTAAAATGCCCCCCTAAAATAATTCAACACCCATTAAGCCCTCAAAAGGCTCTACTATGACTCATGAAGAGGAAGAAGTGCAACATGATATATCAAAATTACAAGACCAAGTGCACCAAATTTCGCTCTCGGAAAGAGCAACAAAAAATGAAATGGAAGTTTTGAAGAAAGGTGTGGAAGTCAATATGGATGGTTTGAAGAAAGGTGTGGAAGCTAATATGGGTGGTTTGAAGAAAAGCGTGGAACTAAGATGGATGGCATGGAAGCTAACATAGAAAACATGAAGAATGATAAAAAAGCAGACATGGAAGGTTTGACAAAGTTGATACAAGAAATGATTCCTAATGGCGAAAAAGTAGTACAAGAAACTCATGATGAGAACAAAATAAATGTTAATCGTGATTTCATAAACTCTAATGTTGGATTGAAGACCCAACATATTCCAAAGATGGATATGAGGAAGTTTGATGGCAAGGATCCCGTAACATGGATACTACAGATGGAGCAATATTTTGATCTCCATAATGTGCAAAACACACAAAAGGTACGCATTACAACTTTACATTTAGAAAAAAATGCATTTGTATGGTATCGATGGTTTTGCTCTCGTAAAAAAATTGTCACTTGGTCAATTTTTACAGAGGAAATGATAGCACATTATGAGGATACAAAGAGCAACACCTTCTTTAGCCAATTAATAAATCTCAAACAAAAGGGTTCAATGGTGGAGCACATTGAGGACTTCCAAAAATTGAATATAAGGGTAACCGATATTCCAGAGGAACACAGGATTGATGTCTTCACAAGGAATTTAAAGGATAACATCCAACATGAGGTTCGCCTTTGGGAACTCGATTCGTTGGAGAAGGCATTCACGTTGGCAAGAAAAATTGAAAGTAAATTTATGGCGTCAAGGAAGCCTTCCACTAACATCTATAAAGATGGAAGTATTGCTACTCCTAGACTTCCACAACCTACAAGGTTGACACCACAACAACTGGAAGAAAAAAGAGCAAAAGGGCTTTGCTACAGTTGTGATAGTAAATACACTAAAGTTCATAAGTGTGCTGAGAAGAAATCATTTAACATAGATTGTGAAGAGGAGGAAGAAAATGAACAAGAAACTTCAAAAGAAGAGGATATACACCAGGAACCAACCCTAGAGAAAGAAGAAATGAGTTCGACCATATTCCATAATGCATTGGCAGGAATTACCACTCCTCAAACTCTCAAGATAGAAGGACATATCAAGAAGAAAAAGGTAATAGTCTTGATTGATTCAGGTAGTACCCATAATTTTATTCATTGTAAGGTAGCCAAGGAATTGAATTGCTTCCTATACCCAACACCAGAGTGTCAAGTGATGGTTGCAAATGGAGGGACTATAAATTGCTCTGGAAAATGCCATAATATCAAGCTAACCATGCGGGAATATGTATTGAATAGTCCAATGCTTTCCATTCCAATGGGAGGTGTTGATGTTGTAATAGGAGTACAATGGTTACAATCTTTGGGGACGGTAGCTTTTAATTTTCAAGAACTTTTCTTGAAATTTTTTTTGGAGGGAAAGGAAGTTGAATAACGAGGTATCATAGGGAAGTCGAGAAAGATAATAAGCTCTAATGTCATGAGAAAGCTTCTGAAGAAAGAACAACGAGGCGTAATTGCACAATTATGCTCACTAGAAGTTTCAACATCAAAATCATCTATTTCTCCAGATCTCCAAAAAGTCTTGGACAATCATTCCAAGGTGTTTGAAACTCCCAAAGGACTCCCACCTATTCGTGATCATGATCATGCTATTTATTTGATTCCAGAAAGTGTTCCTCAGAACATCACGGCTTACGAATATCCTTATGTCCAAAAGAGCGAAATTGAACGTATGATTGCAGAAATGTAAGAGCCTGGTATAATTCAACCTAGTCAAAATTCTTTCTCTGCTCCAGTAGTATTGGTGCACAAGAAGCATGGATCATGGTGCATGTGTCCAGATTATAGGGAGCTCAATAAGCTCACTATTAAAGATAAATTTCTCATTCCTGTGATTGATGAATTATTGGATGAATTACATGGAGCAATTTATTTTACCAAGTTGGATTTTCGTTCAGGATATCATCAAACTAGAAAGAAGACTGAAGATATTCCGAAAATAGCATTCGAACTCATGAGGGTCATTATGAATTTTTGGTCATACCTTTTCGCCTTACCAATGCACCTTCTATATTTCAAGGGTTGATGAATTCCATTTTTAAAAACTTCCTTAGAAAATTTATGTTAGTATTTTTTGATGATATACTAATCTGCAGCAGGTCTTGGAAGGACCATGTTCAACATGTTGACAAGGTGCTCAAACTATTGGAGGAGAAACAACTATATGCAAAAACCTCCAAATGTTTCTTTGGAGTACAAGAGGTGGAATATTTGGGTCATATTGTATCTCAGGAGGGTGTCATATTGTATCTCAGGAGGGTGTTAAGGTAGACCCTAACAAAATTAAAGTCATTAAGGAATGGAAAGTCCCCACAACCATAAAGCAGTTGCGAGGATTTCTCGGGTTAACAAAGTATTATCACAAGTTTGTTAAGAATTATGGGAGAATAGCAGCACCTCTAACAACATTATTGAAGAAAGATGCAGTTTCATGGACTCCTAAAGCAACTAACGCCTTTGAACATCTTAAAGAGGCAATGTGCCTAATGTCGGTCTTAGCTACGTCAGACTTCACAGAAACCTTTATTGTGGAATGTGATGCCTCAGGAAATGGAATTGGTGTTGTTTTAATGCAAGAAGGAAGACCCATTTCTTTTAAAAGTCGTCTAATCAAAGAAAACTATTTACAAAAAGCTATTTATGAGAAGGAAATGTTGGCAATACTACATGCACTAAAGAAATGGCAACCTTGCCTAATGGAAAGACACTGATCATGATAGTCTTAAATAATTTTTGGAACAAAGACTATTTTTTGGAACAAATGTTGGATTCCTCTTTCAAATCGGTGCAAGATTGATCTAAAGATCATCTTGTGATGCAGGAGCATCATGGTTCCGAAAATTTGTACATTTAGTAGAATCTAGGGGGTCCTCTATTTTTCAGAAGAGTTGGTTTCCTAAGTATTTAATTAAATATAATTTTCAATATTTTGAGTGATTTTGGTGAGACATTTAGAATAGGATTTAATTAAATATTGAGAGGCACATTTGTAAATGTTCTCGAATGTAGGAGAACGTGAGTGATTGATGAGTCATTGGTGTGGATTGAGATATTCTGAAATATTGTAAATTTTAGATTAGAAAGTAGTTCATAATTTATGGAGGATCCTTAGGATTTAGTTGAATGTTGAGATACTCAAGGGATAAAGAAGAGATTTTAGGAACTAATTGAGGACTTAGAGGATTTTTAGGATTTTGTTGAGTAACCTATGGATCTGAACCAAAATTGGTTATAGAACCTTTTGTATATAAATGAGATAGATTCTTAGAGAGGAAGCTTAATTGTAAGCCTATGGGCACACAGAGAGAGGAAGAGAAAAGGGCCATGTAAAGGCGTATCAGGCAAAGCTAGATTGTAAAACAAGTTTTTATTTGTATTTGTACATTTGTTTAATGAATGAATAAATTGAATTCATTATGACTATGTGTGTCATTCCTTTTATGTGTTGAGTGATCCATAACTGTGAATTTATGGTTTTTGTGTGATAAACCATGATGAATGAGTTCAAATTGAATGTATAAGTCTTTCTGAGTGATAAAGGACTTAACGGCTGGGTAGAATCCGTGTGATTCCAATCTAGAACTAATAAAAGTGTGTACAGGTCAAGTAAGAAACAAATCAAGAATCAAACAAAAGGAAGCTCAGGGGAGATTCGCATTGAAGAATTCCGAACGAGCAAAGGAGGAGTAGTGGGAAGAAAACAGAGCAGCAGAGTGTGGAAAAGAGTGAGATAAGTGTGAAATAGGTGTGCAAGAGGAGAGAGCAGAGAGAGCATAAACAATTGTAATAACTAGTCGATCAAGGGCTTGGCTCTGTAAGTTCATTTATTATTAATTTCCAAGTGTTTTGTAATTGATTGGGCTCTCTGTTCGAAACTATTGGTTTAAAACTCTATTGAATCGCATATATATTAGTTATACAGTCGGAAGATAATCAGATAGCAGGCGCGACGAGGGCCGTAGATCTGAACCCGATCAACGGGAGAGATCTCATCGCAGTTGAGAAACATCGCACATCACACAGAACAAAGTTTACCGTTAAGAGTCTCGCAAGTTAAATTGTTTAACCTGCGATGCGAAGTGAGGAGGTGGAGAGATAACGAGGATCGTCAGATCAAGAACCAAACCAATGGTGGAGATCGTAGCACACAGGAAGCAACTTTGCAATTCACAAGATTTAGAAGTTAAGAATTAAGGCGTCGCAAAGTAAACTAATTTGTTTGTGATGCGAAGAAACAGGGGAGGACACATGTTGGCTCAGCGCAACTTCGCCGTTCACAAGGAATAAGGTTTAAGTGTTAAAATTAAACTGCAAATTGTGCGACTTACGATCGCCGGTGATTGGTCAGGCTTATCGTGGGTCCCTCCGGTAAGAAATTCCATGTATATGTAAAGAGATTTGAGTTATACAAGTTCTGTTTAAAGTTTATGCGATGTTTGATCGCATAGGTATGTATGTTATATTTAACTATGAGGTTATAACCCGCTACATGTATAAAGGAATATGTGGGCCATAACCCATAGGTCTGAGGTAATTGTATAATGTTGAAGTCGTGCATGAAATAAGGGAATGAGAAGGGCCGGCAATGCATGAAGGTAAAGGTTATTATAAGGAGTTATCAACCATGGTTAACTTCCGCATGCGTTTGATTTAAATTGATCAAGTAGAAAGGTTAAGGTGGGTAAATGTGGGGTTAATTCCACTAACCCTGCATCTTTGGTTAATTGCGACCTTATGGTTGCATCATCTTGTTTGGATGAGTAGAAATTACATTTTGAATCTATTTTCAACACATGTGCAAATTGTCAAGGTCGGCCCGAATTGTAATGTAGGCTCACAAGCCCCAAAAAACGTGTCACACACCCTCAATGATGGATATAAATTGGAGAGACTTTATGCTCATTTGCTCATCAACTCATCTCACACATTCTCCCTCATCTGATTGGTTCGTACAGCCTTCAAGAGGCTTCTCTCTCTCTAAAGATCATCTTGTTTGGATGAGCAGAACTTATATTTTGAATTTATTTTCCACACATGTGCAAATTGTCAAGGTCGGCCAGAATTATAATGTAAGCTCACAAGACCCAAAAGATGTGCCACACACCCTTGTTGATGGATATAAATTGGAGAGACTCAATGCTCATTTGCTCATCAACTCATCTCACACATTCTCCCTCATCTGATTGATTCGTACAACCTTCAAGAGGCTTCTCTCTCTCTCCCACATGTGAATCTGAAGCTGCAATTTTCGGACAGTTTTAGGGCCTCTTTCGGGAGCGTTGACCAGTGTTGACTTTGGGTCAACCCTCATGATTTGACTGTGTTTTCTGCACTGGAAATCCGATTTTGGAAGGCTGCATTGGAGGGTACAGAAATCGAGGAAAACCGTTGACTTTGACTGCAGCACATTGACCACAGTGTTGACTGGTTTTGACCACAGGAAGTTTGACCTGGGTTGACTGTTTTGGAAGCTGATTTGTGGGGTGAGTGTGACACTGAATAAAGGCTGATCTTTGACCAAGTTTGACCGAACCTATTTTTGACCAGCAAAGTCTTTGCTAGCTAGGGCATCCTATTGACTGCTGTAACAAACATTTTTCTCTATCTTTGCTGAGTAAGAAGAACTACAAATTCTTGTATCTTATATTGGCTTGTTTTCTGTTGATCTATTTTATGTTCTATCAGCATTTACTTACAATGATTATGTGATTGCTTATCTGAAATTGAATCGGGCTAATAAGAAGAAGATTGAAGTAAACTGCATTAAGCATAGAACATACCATGGTTATCTAACAAAAATTCACTATGATGCAATCAATCTCTTGCATAATATGTGATTTGGTACAATTATGCTTTGTTTTATCTCTTTGAACCTAATGGATGTTGATTGAGCTGGTTTGCAATGTTATGGTAGTTTAAAGTGCATTTATTTTGAATCTTCTTCACCTAAGGTGCTCATGTACTTCACTCATATCCATTAAATTTGTTGTTACAACTTACAACTATCTCTAAGATCTGATGCAAACCACTAAAAGTTATTTATTGAAACTTACCCTTACTCTTGAATGTTTACGGACAGCCCAAAAAGGGAGTCCTTTGTGTACTGATTGTCTTGGAACTTGTGTAGATGACAGTATAGTATATACACCTTTTAGGGATATCCCCTAAGTTTGTTAAGGCACCAGTCCAAACGCAGAGGTGTCTAGAAGTGACAGGGCTAGATGGTCTATAGTTACTAGGCAGGTCTGCTGGTGTGGATTTGCATGATAACACTTCCCTATGGAGCTCAATTCAGAACTGAAGAGCCCAACAATCACCCTAAAAGTTGCAGCCCTTATACAAGAAAATTTTGAAGATATTATCATCTTCGGTAAAGGTTCTTGGAATTATGGAGTCAAAGAAGCTTTTTCGTTTCTCCAGTAACCAAACAAGGCATTTCATTAATGCCTATACTTGGAAAACAATCTGGTAAAAGGAATCCTTGCCAAAAAATATTTTTTCCTCCTGGTTACTACCTCATAACAAATTGTCAATTGCTAACTGCTTAAACCTTACAAAAAAGGAGCATCCAAGACCCCTCCTCAGTATTTTTTGCAAGGAAATCAAGAAACAAGCATGCAAAATGCTAATCCACATTCACTGGTTAATAATCTCACTCCCTGAAAAGTTAACTAGAACTGAACCGTGTAAAAATATGGATTATAGTATATGGTATGTCAAGTGTACCAGATGATAAAATTTTCATAAGTTCATCTGGCTGTGATCTAGTGGTAAGTCGTGGTACCACAACGATGAACCAGGCTCAAGTCCCAGTGGGCATGCCCCACACATTAAAGTAGTTTACTGTTACTGGAGTTTCAAAGTCCATCCATATAAACAAAGGGTGTTTCACCAGCAAAAATAATTAGAAATTAGAAATTAAATATTCTCAAATGATGGTTGATAGGTACTTGAGAAAGTTACAGATACAAGATTGAATAAACATGTCAAGAAATGCTAGTTAATAACATAAAAGGAGGAGCAGAAATCAACAAAGCAAACATCAGAAAATTTGGCTCTAGAAAACAGCAAACCTGAGTGCAGACAGTGATCAAAACATTGCTACATATGCTATGACAGTTATATGTAACTACAATCCTGGAAACTACAAACGTACAAGATAAGTAAAGCAGACTAACTTGCTTGCAGCCTCAGCTGCTGCAGCCCCACCGTGTCCATCAAATATACAAAATACTCCAAACTGCACAAATTAAAATGGGTTCAATAATCAAAATGGAAAGCAGATTGGATGAGATATAATGTTTCCTAGAAAGCAAGCAAACTGATTTTGTCAGCAAACTACATTAAGCACCTGTGGAATCCCACGAAGCGGCCATTCACAGTGGCATACATCTTCCATAGGAAGCTTCCTTCCTCCTTTGCGCATGGTCATTGGATCTGAAGCAAAACCTACCCCAAAAGGTATAGAAACACTTGAAATTTTTGGAACATCTCCATCAACTATTTGAACCTGGAATGAAGCATGCATAACCCTTGAGAAATGTATTCAACTCCCAATCAACTCTTGATAAAAGAAAAACAGAGAGACTAATCTTAACATGAATAAATTGAATATTAAAGCAGCATACTGAAGTAGAATCAATAAGCAGAATAAGCATTTAACCGTCACCCTTGACACAACCTTAAATGGGAATCTCGAACAGAATGTTAGCACTGCACGATTTCTATTAGGTTATCACGCATGTACTCTGTTACTAAAAATGTTATAGTTTATCTACACCAAAACATGATATTAATAGCCAAAGGAGGCTCTTACAAAAGGATTCTAATAGTACTTAAAGCTCATCTACCTAAAATGAACATTAGAGTACTTTATACGACAGTAAAGAATTTATGATTATAATAGAACAGAAACCTATTCAGCATGAAACGATCTTGTCAGTGATTCACATTGCACTTTTGTAGTAGAAGATTTGGCATGAAGCAAAGTTATCAGAATATGATTAAGAGGCCGTTGGTAGTCTTAACCAGCAACCGCCAGCTAAAGGGGACAATATTTGAGAGCCATTATTGTAGACAGCATAGCTTCTTCTGAGAATGGTCGGGCAAGAAAAAAACAAGAACTTCCAATAAAAAGGCACAATGTGAAGAGAGTGGGCAAATTTTCAATCTAGACTGAAAAGCATACCATCAATTTTATAATAAATAAATCAAGCAAGAGCGAAAGAAAGAAGAATGGAAGAAATTATATTAATGTACACAAATGGTCAAATTGGGCCCATGGGAATCTTTACAACAACAAAAAAATCTAAACTACCATTTACAGATAATGCGCAGAAGAAAGATTGGCCAAGAAAGAATGGATGTCATTGAATAGTTGGACTTGGAAAAAAGAATCCATCAAAATCTACGTAAGGACTAGAATACATGCTAATGCTATATTCTACTTCCTAAGCCAATCATTTCATATTTCAGATAAGTACTTGTAATTAAATGTAAAACTCATAGAAGTACAATAAAGTAAACAGTACTATTTATAAGTACAGTATAATTTGGTAATAATTGAAGCAAGATTGTGTTCTAATTTTGAGAGGTGACACTTGCAACCAGGGTTGCGAGGAAGAGCTCCAACCGCCCCCCCCCCACGAATCCGCTCACAAAGTGCGCTCCAATCGGAAGCGCTAAGGGAGCGACCCCGGGAGCATGCTTCCAATTCGCTCTTGTTTGGGGGCGAATTTCTAGAGTCTGCTCCCAGTAAAAAAATTCAGCTCCCTGGTTTTCACAGAGTGATAGAGGGATCGATCGAGGAGTGGTCGCTCAAAGAGGAACAATATGGGAGCGATCGCTCCCTCAAAAAAAAACACTCCCCGCCTATTAAGTGCGCGCGCGGCCAAGGGTAAGAAGGGAGGCATTTTGGAGGGAAATGGGAGGGGCCAAAAAGAATAAAAGGCCTCCTCCCCTCCCTCATAACTTCATTTTCATGTGTGTGAGAGAGATTGAGAGGATTTCATGTGTGAGAGAGAGATTGAGAGGGTTTGAGCTTGAGGAGCTTGAGAGATTGAAGGGAAATTGTTGGCGAGCCAAAGAGGTAGGGTCTAATCCCATTTTTTTTCTATGTAACATGTCTTTTTTATATGTTGAATGAATCTAGAATCTAGATGTTCTTCTTCTCTTCTCCTACTCTTTAGCATTCCTCCCTCATTTTATTGCAAGCACTAATCTCAAGCTACAAACATGATGAGTATATGGCTTAGCCTTATCTTGTTGGTTCCATTTTTTGCTATGATGATGGTTTTGGGAAGTAGAACAAGAATAAGTGATGAAGATGATGAAGAAATGGGTAGTGGTGGAGGATACCCTAGAGAAGAGGAGTACCAAGAGGTCGAGGATGGAAAGAAAACCAGTGTAGACCAAACACCGTTGTGGAAATATGTTACAAGGCTTGGAGGAGGGAAATGGGGTGGAACCACTAAATTTGTATGCCCCATTGCAACTCTACTTAAACAGGTTCATATACCCATGCCAGAAAGCATCTATGTGGGGAAATGGAATGGGATAGAAATTAGGAAATAGGAATCAAAACCTGCAAATGTGTCAACACAACAAAGAGCCAAATATATAAGGGAACAGGATGAAGCACAATCCCAATAAAAAATATCAAAGGGTGAACATGACACCACTAGCGCGCATAGAGAAACTGCAAGAACTCCATCAGCATCCACCCATGGTAGTGGATTTGCAGCCACAGGCACAGACATCCCTTTAAGGCGTAAAACAATATCAGAACTCCTTGACCAAGGTTGTAGGGATGACATGGATGCAAAAAAAAATATGGTTTCTCTATCAATCGAGGCTACACGATGAGTTGATTTTTGTGTGGTTGCTTGGATTTCCATTAAGGCATAATTGTTTATATTGCATTGCTTTGAAATTCTTTGTTTTAATAGGCCTTTGAAGGGGTGTTGTCACCCAGTAGGAATAGACTCTCAAAGTTGGTTATTTGATTAGTCTATTTGCTTTCTTGCATTTTTAAATTCTAGATTATATATGCTTATAAGTTGACTGACATATTTTCTAGATTTCAGGTGTAGGGAACACCTATCTATTAACAAGTTTTCCTGGCAAGGATTTGCGATGTTTTAGAGGCACCTTAAGTTGGAGAAGTGAATCACTTTGGTTAGATGCTCCACTTACTTCAACACATAAGAAGCAAATTCCCACCAAGGAACAAGTATCTCCAATTGCTTTGAAGACTGCATTCTCTCCTTCTCTTCTACAAATAAACTCTAAAAATTTCTCTCAAATCTCTTGGTTTGATTTTGTGGAATTTCATTGTTAAATTTAGCATTTTGAAGGCTTATTTTGCTGCTGTCATAACAGCAACAAATCAGCCACGAAAAGCTGATTAAACTTGGCTCTTCTTGGATATTTTAGAGTAGGAATTTCACTTAATTTGTTTAGCATTTCACTTTGAATTTTTTTTTGGCATTATCTGTTGATTTTTGTAGCATCCGGAAGTGTTCCAAGTCTCAAATTTTGCAGGGAGACTTGGACAACAGCATTCCAAAGAACCCAGAAACAGTTTGTGGAAATTCCACTCGGTTCATGACTTATTAAAATAATTAATTATTTTAATGAAGACCTAGGTCTAGACTCTAAACATAGGGAAATGAAATAATTAAAAGGTATTAATAAGTCAGAGTGTGAATCTTCTAGAAAACATGGACCAAGTCAAGTTTTAATCATAGCCATTGATTAATCTTCTAAGTTGGGCCGTTGGTTCTCCAACGAGAAGATTATAAAAGAAGGCTTGAGGGTCATTTGGAAAACAAATCGGGCATACACTCAGTACCCGAAGGAGATCTATTCTGAAATAAGAGAATTTGATTTCAGTGGGAGAGTTGTTGGGCAAGGAGTTTGCAGAAGCAGAAGGAGGAGGGAGTCATTAGTGATCAAGATCAGGGACAGAGGACAGCAGTGGGCTACAGGAGGCAGCTTGAGGCTGCAGCGTAGAGAACCCACGCAGTCTCTACGCAGACTTGTGCAATCTAGCATTGGGACTGCGCAGTGAATCACACAGACAGGCATAGGAGCCAGCAGGGGTTGATCAGGGTGTCAGAGAATTGTTTGAGGAAGCTAGAAATTCAGTCTCAGGTGTTTCAGATTTTTATCTGCCATTATATTTCCCTGTAAAGATATCATTTGCTGAAGAATTAATAAAACCCTCATCTATTGCACCGGTTTTCCCGCATTGGGTTTTTCCAGGGACAATTGTCCAAAAATAACTATGTACATGTGATTAATTCTTGTGCTTATGTCCTTTACTGTTTATTTCTCTGCATATGTATTTGTGAATGTTGCAGTAGTATTTATTTCGATATTTGCGAGAAGATTTCTGAAAAATAACTTATTGAAATAATAAGTAGGAGGAATAAATCTATCACTACAACTGTATAGTTTTCAGTTTGAAAATTTCACATGGTATCAGAGCCAGAGATGAATAACAAGAAGGGAGAATCAACTAGTGAACAGAAGTCTATTGTTGCAGTAGCAGCGCAGAAGGGTTCACGCAGTTCTCCAGGGAGGGAAAGAAGCGTGACAGAACAGATGGATCATGATGTCTTTGTATTGGCATCCAGACTTGAGGAAGATTTTGCTTGCGTATCAAGCACTACTTCTTCTAATGTTTGGTATATTGACAGTGGAGCCTCTATTCACATGACTGGAGTACGGGACTGTTTTTCCGACTACCACGAAGAGCAGATGAATTTCAAAATAACCATGGGTAATAAAGCAAAATGCACTCCCGTTGGTAGAGGTACTGTGGTTTTTCAGACCGAGGCTGGAAATAGAATCCGAGCCACTAATGTTATACATGTGCCGGGTTTGGGGATGAACTTGATCTCAGTGTCTTAGCTTCAAAATCGAGGTTATGACGTCTACTTTATTGTCAATAGAGTCTACGTCAAACACCCCAGTTGGAAGAAGAAGGCACAGATCAGGGTAAGCAGCAACAAATTGTACTAGTTGCAGCTTGAGTCTCCAATGGCACTGGTCAACAGCACAGAAGAAACAGACCTGAATGAGCTATAGCATAGAAGAATGTGGCATTTGCATCATGGGTCGTTGAGAACTCTCAGAAGACTGTCACAGGTGTTCTAGAGATGAGCACTAAATGAGATGATGTCTGCAAGGGGTGCGTATTGGGAAAATATGCCAAGGCAGCATATTAGAGAACCAACAATAGGGCCAAGGGTGTATTGGACCTGATACACTCAGATATCTGTAAATCGATGTCCACTAGAACTCTTAGAGGTGCCGAGTACTTCATCACCTTCATTGATGACCATTCCAGGAAAACCTGGATCTACTTCTTGAAGACCAAGGATGAAGTCTTCAGTCGATTCAAAGAGTTTAAGGCTCTAGTAGAAAATCTGACAGGGAAGCGGATCAAGGTATTGCGATCAAATAATTGTGGTGAATACATAGATAAAGAATTCACTAAATTCTGCGCAAGGGAAGGCGTCAAAAAACACTCCATACAATCTGGAGCTGAATGGTGTGGCAGAAAGGAAAAACCAGACTATTGTTGAAGCAACAAGAGCCATGCTATATGACCAAGACATGCCCATATTCCTGTGGAGTTAAGCATGCAATACAGTTGTCTACATTCAGAAAAGGTCTCCTCACACTGCACTGGGAAATATCACACCAGAAAGTGTCTTTGCTTGCTGTAAGCCTGAAGTGAATCACTTTAGGATCTTCGGCAGTACAGCTTACTGTCATGTGCCCAGTGAGAAGAGGAAGAATTTGAAGATGACTACCGAAAAAGGGTATCTGGTATGATATAGCAAGAATGCAAAGGCATATCGCATTTACATTCCTGAGAGTAGGAAAGTCGTGGTGCGAAGGGATGTGAAGTTCATGGAGGAGAAGGCCTTTAGAAGATCTCGCGAGTTGTCGTCTGCTACGCAGTCTGAGGAAGAGCCTCTGGTAAAAGCCCAACAACCAGCAGCAGAAAATTCAATTTCCTCTCCAAGACATAGGGATCCAAGGGACGTGTCTCCTAAGGATTTGCAAGAGTGAGAGCCGATACATCCACCCACTACCAGTGGGAGAACGAGTAGGGAACTTCAACAAATTCTAAAGGATGCAGGCGACTTTGTCGGAATCCCCCGAAATGAGAAGAGACAGTGTAAGCAACCTAAAAGGTATCAAGCCTTGGTTGTTCAAGTCGGAGAACCTTCCAATTTTCGGGAATCAGCTCAGCACCAAGTGTGGGTTCATCAATGGTGGAAGAGTACAGTTCCATCATGACGAATGATGCTTGGGAATTCGTCCTGAGACCTCAAGAGAGATTAGTTGTTGGATCCAAGTGGATCTACAAGATCAAGTATGCTGCAGATGGCAGCATCGAGAAATTTAAAGCCAGGTTTGTGGCTAAGGGGTATTCTCAGAAGGAAGGAATTGACTATAAAGAAACCTTCGCCCCAGTAGCCAGGTACACCTCTATCAGGTCGGTGATATCCCTTGTTGCGCAGATGGGATGGGAAAGTCACCAGATGGACGTCATGACGGCATTCTTGAACGAGGTGATAGAGGAAGAGGTGTATATAGAACGACCGGAGGGCTTTGAGACACATGATCAGAAGACTCATGTGTGCAAATTGAAGAAAGCGTTATATGGACTGAAGCAAGCTCCTAGAACCTGGTATGGTCGAATTGACAGCTACCTGCAAAAGATGGGATTCGTCAAGAGTGATGCAGATCCCAACCTCTACTATCCGAGAGTAGGGAGTGAGCCGTTGATACTGGTTTTGTATGTAGATGATCTATTCTTGACAGGATCATCAAGGCTCGTCACAGACTACAAGAAGAATTTGGCTAAAGAATTTGACATGAAGGATCTAGGACGGATGCACTATTTTCTGGGGTTGGAGGTTTGGCAGCAAAATGGGGAGATCTTCCTTGGTCAAGGAAGATACACTACAGAGATTATGAAGAGATTTCAAATGGAGGATTGTAGACCCATGACAACTCTGGTGATCACCAACTGGAAGAAAATCGACACGACCGAAGATGATGAGGTTGATCCTACGCTATATAGGCAGCTCATAGAGTCGTTGATGTATCTGGTAAATACAAGGCCAGACATCTCTCATGCTGTAAATACCCTCAGTCAGTTCATGGTGGAACCAAAGAGGGCACATTGGGCAACAACCAAGCATGTTCTCAGGTACCTTCAAGGAACAGTCGAGCTTGGATTGAAGTACGCCCATAGCAATGATGTTAGGTTGAGTGGTTTCACCGACGCAAATTGGGCTGGAAGTTCAGTGGGTCAGAAGAGTACCAGTGGGTAGTGTTTCAATCTAGGGTCAGGAATGACCTCCTGGTGCAGTAGGAAACAGAAGTTCATAGCACTAAGTTCAGCAGAAGCAAAGTATATGGCAGCCAGCACAGCTTCGTGCGAGGACATATGTCTTCGAAAACTGTTAGTGAACCTACTCAAGGAGAAAATGGAAGTGACCAGCATCTTATGCGATAATTAGAGTTGCATCAAGCTCTCTGAAAATCCTTTGTTTCATGATAGGTCGAAACATATTGACATCAAGTGTCACTTTATCAGGGACTGTGTACAATGTGGAGTTGTTCAGTTGCAGTACACTCCAACAGGAGAACAAGTGGCTGACATCCTCACGAAAGCTCTAGGAAAGACAATTTGTCTACTTCAGAGAGAAGATGGGGATGATGAAGAATCCCTTCCAGTAGCAGGAATGGATAGAATCAGTATTCAGAGGGAGTTGTGGTACAGATGCAACAATGACAGTGGCAGTGTCAAAGGCAGCAGTATAGAGGACAACAGCGCAGCAAATGAGGGGCAGCGTCTAGAGATCAACAACGCAGAGGGTGCTTCAAAAGCAGAGCAACATGCAACAGGCATATTGTTGGAACACCTTCCTCGCTAAGAGGGAGTGTAGATTTTTGTAGCATCCGGAAGTGTTCCAAGTCTCAAATTTTGCAGGGAGGCTTGGACAACAGTATTCCAAAGAACCCAGAAACAGTTTGTGGAAATTCAACTTGGTTCGTGACTTATTAAAATAATTAATTATTTTAATGAAGACCCTAAGTCTAAACTTAGGGAAATGAAATAATTAAAGGGTATTAATAAGTCGGAGTGTGAATCTTCTAGAAAACATGGATCAAGACAAGTTTTAATCTTAGCCATTGATTAATCTTCTAATCTGGGTCGTTGGTTCTCCAACAAGAAGATTATAAAAGAAGGCTTGAGTGTCATTTGGAAAACAAGTCAAGCATACACTCAGTACCCGAAGGAGATCTATTCTAAAGTAAGAGAATGAGCATTTAATCTCAGCCCTAGATCTAAAGCTATCTCAACCATTGGATTTAGGGATTCTCCAAAAATCACTTAGGGTTAGGTTAAAGGAGGAAAAGAGGGAAAAAATCATTCACTCTTTCATGAGCAAATTGAGAGAAAGAGAAGAAGAGAGCAAAGGAGATTTCTGAGCAGTGAGGAGAAGGAGAACATAACCTTGGCACGCATACCGAGGCAACATTTCAACAAATCCGTGCAGCAGGGTTGGCACACAGTTCAAGGAAGTTTTGGCATGTTTTTTAAGGCAGTTTCCGTACAGCAAAATAAAGGTACGCATTCCTAAGCAGCCGTACAGTTTCTGGCACAGATTTTGAGGGAGGAAAATTGTTTTGTGGCATGAATTCGAGGCAGGCCATACAGCCTGCTGCTGTTGCTGTGCATAGAAATCGAGGCAATTTCCGTACAGTAGCATTTATTACTATCTGCACACTTTCCAAATTGGTCATATAGCAGCATTTATTGTTGTCTGTACACAAAAAGAGGAGGTCGTACAACAACATTTATTGTTGTATTTATGGGCACAAAAAATGAGGGAGACTGTACAGCATTTATTGTTGTTCCTGTTTTGATGTTTGCGCATTTTCCGAGGCGGTGGTTAAGCACGGAAAACGAGATAAGTTGTATTTGTTTACTTGCTAGAATTTTCTAAGTATTTCTCTCACTATAAAAGTTATTTATCATAAATAAGAAGAGCTTTCGAACTGGTTTTCCCCAAGAGTTGTAGGGGTTTTTCCAGGGTCAAGTTGACCAGAAATCAACGTATCTATTTTCTGTGTGTGGCTAATTTATTTTTCTAAGTTAATTTCTGCATTTCAGCACTGTGAAATTTCCAAAATTTGTGTTTTCAGAAAATATTTATTTTTCCAGCTTGTTGAATGTATGGTTATGGGAATGGGCATTTAACTTTATGGGAGAAATAAGGAGAAACTAAAAACCGGGGTGGGAACAGAAATTTCTACATTATCTTGATTGCCCTAACACATTCTCAAAGAGTATCGAATGCCAGATGATTACCCAATCCTCCATTATGTCTTCCCAAGTGAAGACCAGAATGATGTGTCTATCTCGCCCTCTCAGCCAGGGAGGACCTATTCCACAAGGGAATGTACTCATTCTTGTATATGGAATGTACCTAAGCTCATTCTTAGGAATTACCCAGTTTCTTCCAAGTAAGAAACTGATCACCAGGCTCCCTCTCAATTAGGGACCTACAGCAACAATGGTGAGACACCCAACTGCTCATGAAGAATTCCTCCCCTCGATGTCATGGATTTTGATATTGAGGAATTTTCAACTTTAGCTCCATAGGGCACAGATCATCCATCACTTTCATTCATGAGTCATGCCATCAACCAAAATGTGATTCATCTGTCTTTCATATCTGGTCCACCTTTTATGCCATGCTGCTTTCTTTCGAATCATCTCCAAGAATCTTACATCCTTTCTCATGATTAGTAGCCCTGCACAAATTCATCCAAATAAATGTATACGTATGAACTTTTAAAACAAAAGTTACCTCAGTGATGATCTTTCACCATGACATCTTCTTGTAGGCATCAACATCCTTTATTCAGATTGACACATCTCCTAATGATATGTTTTGTCAAGGGTCTTCTTCTTTACGAGACTTCTATCGGAGTCTACGTATCCTCCTAGGAGATATTCTAGTCACATCTTCTTGGCTTCCGGATGATAACTGCCTCTTGACATGGTTGTACTTCATGATCTCTTTCTTTCTGCACATCTTCATTTCCAGGAACTTCCAATTTACAGTTCCTTGTTCATATTCCAACCACCTCATATTCCATATGACATGACTTCACAGCACCCAGTGTCAACATATAAATACAGATATATACCTCGTACCGTTTTTCCTTTGAGTCATCCTATAGCATTTTTTCTAGAATGAAGAGCTCCATTCCCTTGACCTGCTCCATCAATATGTCATCATATCCCAGAATTTTGTGTCATAGAATTCTTGATGAAACCATTTTGATTTCTTTCTAATCAGTGAATTCATAGAGAACTTCATTAGAAAATTTTTGCACTAGTTTCCATGATGACCCTTGATCTTGATGACTGCCTTCCATCATAATTGTTATTAGTGAGGTTTTCCAAGAGCTGTTTTACCAAGAGCTCATGCCATGATTTTATGATGATGCCATCAATATACATTGCTTCCTATCATACTATTTTACAACCAACAGAAATAACTTAAAGAGAAAGATGATCTCAATCATAATAGAGATCTTTCGCTTCTTCTTTCTTAGATTTCTTTGCATCAAGTTTTTCCCTCATATTTGAGACATAGGCTTCTTCCCTTTTTCTCTTGTCCTTTTAAGATTTAGGACAATCTCTTTTATAATGCCCAACTTCATTACATCCAAAGCATCATACTTTGTCCATATTTCTTCTTTTATTCCGAGGACCAAATTTACTATATCTTCCTTTCTTCCTGGAAATGGCTGCAAAGGCTTGATTCCATTCACTTGATCCTGTATCAGCTTTGGCTTTCAACTTGTTTCCTCTATTTTACATAGAGACCATAAATCGTGGAATGGTGTGGCTTCTTTCTTCCCGTATAAACTTGAAGTGAAGTTTCCCCATTCTTCTGGCAAAGCATTCAATACCACTGTAGTCATCTTAGTGTCAGACATTACTTCTCCCAGTTCCTGCAGTTGATCTCTTATTTCATAAATCCTCATAAAGTATGAAGTGATTCCTTCTTCCCTTGACAATTTCATTTTATATAGTTCTTGTCTCAGAGAGATTGCTTCTCCTGCAGTACTCACAGAGAATAGCTCGACCAGTTTCTCATATATTTCTTTAGCAGACTTTAGTTTTGATACATAGGGAATGAGTGAGTCCTTAATGGATTCTATGAGAATCCTCTGGGCTTTGATTTCTCCCTTCATGTACTTGGCATGAGCTGGAGCATCTTCTTTTGGTGGTTGAATTGTAGATCCTTCGATTAGTCCATAACTTCATCTTCAATTAAATTCAAATCTGTCCTCTTCTTCCATGTGCTAAAGTTTGATGACCCAACTAGCTTGTTGCTTTCTTTACAATAACTCATCTTGAAAAATTTAAGTAAGGTCATAGATACTTACCTGAGTAGAGTGGCTTGCAGCCTTCTTGATGATGATGAAGATGAAGTTAAGAGCTTCTTCTAAGATAGAAATCTTCAATGTAGGTGTTCTTGGATCCTTGACGATAAAGGATATTTTCAAAAGATGATGTCCTCTTCTAACAATGTCTTGAATGTAAATCTTTGATGGCAAAGATTATTTTCTTGAATGAGTTGATCCTTTGAATGAGATAAGAGATCCTCGTTGAAATAGCTTGAGAGTCTTCCTTGCAAACTGATTTCACTTTTCACCCAAACTTTGATTTTTGCTTCCTGGAGTGTCTCTTTGTCAAGTAGCCCTTGAGTTCAGCACCTTAGCTCTGATACCATGTTGAGAATTTAGAGGGCTGGTGATTAATTCAATTTCTCTACTTGATAATTACTTGAGTGCTTACTTGAGTAACTTAATGTCTTCTCTTCGTTAGCTTATTTAGTCTTTCATCAAGTCAATTACCAAAAATACAAAAGACACAAAGTTAGGCTCCTTGAGCCAGGGCAAAACCTCTCCCTCTTGGAGAGGAAAACCCGTAAGGAATTTTTCTTATATATCTTCAAATGACAAGTAACATGACCAAGACTCAGACCCTTAACCTATTAATGCATCCAAGACCTTGCCACTGCTTCTTTGTTGACCTTTAATGCTGACACTTCTTTTCTGCACCAACCTGCAGTGTGCTGCACTAATACTAGAACTCGATCTCTAGGTCTTATCTTCTAGAATGTATTTGTATCTTGCATAGCATTCTTCTTTCCACAGACTTCTCTTAGACAAGATTGCTTGAAACCATTTACTTTGGATACCACTGAAATTTCTTCAATTGAGGAGTAGTACTTCCTTTTAGGCACTATATAACAGGAAGGTAAACCAATGATTTACCTTCCTTACTTTCTCGAACGAAAGTCTCTTCCTTGCCGTGATAATACACTGTGATACACGAACCTTATTTTATACTTAAACCATAACTAACTTCTGTCCTGAAGTCCGCAATTGATCTTGTCCCTTTTCTGCACTTTATCTCAGAATAATTCACTGTTAAATATTTAGATAAGACCGCACCCTTTCCTGTCCTTTAACCCACACTTAGACCACACTTTATCATGCTATATAAACTTAGCTAATATCCGCAATTCTCTGTCCCTGAATCCACACTTAAATCTTTCCTAAAATCCGCAGATTGTTTGAGTGATCTGCAGTTTTCTGTGCTTCTGTTTTCTGCGCAGTAAAGTGGGGTATATATAGTTGTCTGAGCCTATAAATAAGCTGACCTGAATAATGAAAGGGTGTGACGGTTCATGTGCATTGTTTATAGGCCGACTAGGAGAGATATATGAGCCGACTTGTAGAGCGTATAATAGGCTGTCTTGAAGAGTATTTACATCAAGTATTTTGCCATTCTTGAGCCATATTGTTGAGCTACTTTGACACGGTCTTGGAGCATTTTCTCTAGACTAGATCCTTCATATGTATGACACTTAATTATATTTATACCTAGAAGACAAAACCCTAATAGACATCAAGATTTAGTCTATTAACCTATAATAAAATCTTGCTCATGAAACCCATGAAGCAGGTACAACAAAATACATTTTATTATCTTTGTCTTCTTCTTTTCATAAATACATAATTACATAGTCAATATGAAGACCGATCCTAGTTACACTTTTCAACAATTCTCACACTGTTTTATTAATGTCCTTTAATTATTTGATTTCCCTAAGTTTAGACTAAGGGTCTCCATTAAAATAATTAATTATTTTAATAAAACAATAACCGAGTTTCACAAACGGTTTCTGGGTTCTTTGGAATACCAATGTCTAAGCCTCTCCACAGAATTTGGGGCTTAGAGCACTTTCTGATGCTACAAAAATCAACAGTTTTCAGCAGGCCCGCAAAAATACAAGGGGAGGTGTTGCCCAATTGTTGACAGATTGGACCATTCAAGTATCCAAACGGAATCTATAAAATTCCCCTTTGTAAAAGAAGTATTATTATAATCATTATAACTTTGAAAACCGCCATTTCCCTTTATTCACAAGGGATACCCACCACCATATAATCATTGTAATCTTGAGGAAGCTAGGAGAGTCTCTTAGGCATCCCACTCCCCCTACCCAGCAAGGGCCTCTTGTGTTTGTAGTCTCATTTTCATGGTGTGCTTTTATTTTACTTAAAATTACCTTGCACCGCAAAACATTAGAGTAGATTTGTTTCATTTTAGTAAGATTAAACTTCTTTATGCTCTAGATTAGATTTCATTTTTGTAAAAGTAACGAACCATCTCCCCTCCAAGTCCTGTTATGCTCTCAGCCATTGTGTAATGTTCCAAATTGGAATTTTAATAGTGATATTTAAGCAAGAACACAATGCAACACAAAAAATTCAAACCACAATTAACACCCATAAAATTTACACCAGAACTACACCAAACTGAGCCATTTTATTATCAAGAGGAGAGTACAAGTATATGGAATATATGCACCTAGGCTTGCCAAAGCGAACTAAAAAAAAAACCAGGTGAGAAAATATGTTGCCCGGATGTTAGAAAATGTTTTCTCCTCAAGTTTTGCACTGGTCCAGAAATTCTGCAACTGCTGGTTGGGAAGAACACTTGTTTGAGCCCCATAGAATGCTCAAAAAATTCTGCCAAATTAATCTTAGGCTCTCCTCCGCAAACCCAGAAAAACCCTGAAAGGGTTTGGGAAAATTTTACCGAACATCGGGGACCCCAAATTTAATCTCACTCCTCCCAATTGGCAACCAAATAACTGTTTTTTTGGGACACCAAAACTCCTTCAAAAATTATGCAAAATTAGGAGCAGACTCCTTGATGCTAGTCCAACAAAACCCAGAAATGTTTTGGGCTAATTCTGATCTCCCAGAATTACCCAAATTTAGTGCTACGCCCTCCTCTACTGGATCTGCGTCCCCCTCAAGCTACTACTGCAAATTTGGCCCTATTTTCACCCTTGAATGGTTGTATAATTTTCTGCAAATTACTCCCGGAAGGTGAGAGGGAAATCCCTTCCTCAACCTTGCACAACTCAACTAGCAACAACTCCACAAAATTATGCCCAACAAAAGACTAAGCAGGCACTGGGAATGTTGACTTTGGTTCTCACCAAAGCAGCAATCTCCAGCGCTGAAACTCTCCACAAAATTTGGTCCAATATAAGGGGACTTTCTCCTAAATTTTCCAGCTGAATTTTCCCTTGAAGATCCCTCAACCAAGAAAATCGATTTCTACCATTGCGTCCTCTCGGAAGTTCGAACTGGTTGAAACAAGAGTTGATTTGACCCACAAACTCCAACAAGTCTCTTCCCACTAAGTTATGAAAATCTCTCCTAGGGTGGCACTCTAAGTCCACCGAAGAAAGAGTTGAGATTTCCACCCTTCCCACTAAGTTATGAAAATCTCTCCTAGGGTGGCACTCTAAGTCCACCGAAGAAAGCACTGAGATTTCCGCCCGAAAATCTCCTTGTGCTAAGAAGCACTGGTAGTCTTGACTAAGCAGCTCAAGAGTACTCTAATTCAAAAATTCAAATTGTCAAAAAAGCCCCGAAAATGGTGCCTCTTCCTTCTATTTATCTTTGGTGTCCCCTCTCTCTCCTTGTGGGCTCCACCAATTCGACCTTTCTCTTCCTTCATATCCCTAGCTCGATTTTCCTAAGGGGTTCGAATTCCCCTTTTGGGTGGCCCCCACATCCCCACTACCAATTTAATTTTCTTTTTCTCTAATGTTGGTGGCCTCAATTTCTCCAAAAATTAAGTGGTGACTCCCTCCACAAACTTTTTCTAAGTTTACATGCCAAAATATTTCCCAACACCCAAATTGCAAAAATGGGAATTCTTCTTAGCAAAATTAATTTAATTGGGGACATTACACATTACAAGCATAGCTTGATCCTTGCGCATGATCAGAGAGGACATTTTGGTTGGATTAGTTTAACTATGGAAAACCTCTTAATACTTATTATAATTTTGGGGGAAAAGAAACTATTGACTTGTGAAATCAGGAGAGTGAGTTGAGCCTCCTCTTGCTGGATCTCCTTGCAATTTTCGACTTGTAAAATCAAGGGAGTACTCATCGAAGCTAGGCTTCCTCCCATTGGATCTCCTTGTGACCTTCTCTACCCCATTCTAAGGATAAAGATGAAAGAGGAAACACAAATTAGATTAGTTTTATTTTCTTGCAACCACACGAGCCACATACCCACCTCTCCATTTTGCACTTGTTCTCAATAAAATTTACCAAGAGCACTCTCCAAAACATTTCTACAGCATAAAGCATTGAGCTACCATTTCAATTGTTGGATTTATTTTCAAGGAATAAGCATTTACTTTTCGCACTGACCTATTTTGTTATTTAATTTGTTATTTGATTATTGGCTTGTCTATCATTCATACTCGATGTTGATGGTTAATGTAATCTTGTGTAATCTAATTAACTCCTAGATTAATTTCTTGTCTACTATAACTTAATCAGCCTTGGTTGTTTTAGGGACCACCCCCCTTGGATTCTCTAGGAGTTGGCCTAGACAAAGGAGTCGAGATTGAGCCACATCAACTCAATTCGAGACTTGCCCCCAAGGCCACACTTAGTCGATTAAAGATTTCTTCCACGTGACCCAAAGGTGTGGATTAGGTGGTAACAACTCCCAAAATATGTCTCAACGTTCAATTAGCATAATTAATTTTTCACCTAATTTACCTTGTGTGAAAATTTCACTACTAAAATTTCTATTGCAGCAACTTGAATTAGTTCTTCTAACTGATAAATTAATTATTTAGTTTATTGCTATAGCAACAACGAATGAATCACGCTACAATCTTCGCAAATAAAAATATTGTAGAAGATAAACAGGAAACTGAGAAAATACTGACACACACACACAAAATATAACATCGTTGTTTTTGGACAATAGTCCCCAAAAAAACCAACTTGGGAAAACCAATGCAGCAGCTAAGGGTTTTTATTATTAAGCAGCAATGAGAAATTTTGAGTACAACTGGATGTCGAAACAGGCAATCCACTACAAGAAAACTGGCCACAAAAATTATTGAGACAAATTTTGTCTCACCTGACATGGATCCAACTCTAAAACTAGCAAATATTGGGCTCCATGAAACCCCTGTGTTAGCCTCTACGTCAAATTTGCGCAAGCACTAGTATGCTCTGCCTAGGAACTACAATTAATCAAGTCGTTTGCCCAATTCGACCTCTAAGAATGACTCGTTGGCCCTCTCTGAAAATTCTCCCGGTCTCCAGCAACTGAATTGACCCTCTGACTGAACAAATCGAGCTCTGCCTTTGAAGCTTCTGCGTTAGCACTACACAACCTCACTGAGGAAACTCGGCCCTCCTGTAGCTGACTCTTTAGAACTGGAAGACTTCCTCTGGACTCACTATCTCTACCCTTGTCTGTCTCTGTGTCCCCTCTCTAGCTCGAGCGTTTCCAGCAAACTGTTATTGCACTCAGGAAAATCAAACTGCCCAGGGAAATCAATCTCAAGTATGTTCCTCCATCTACCCATCAACTTCTTATAATCTCACTATGGGACTCCAACAGCTAAGATTAAATCTTAATCAATGGTTGAGATTATTTCCTAGTCGATCCGTGTGAGTTTCTAGAGAAATCTCACCTTCCTTAATTAATTCATGTTGATTAATCATTTTTCCTAAGTTAGACTTAGGAAAAATTTAATTACTGATTAATTAACTTAATTAAGGCATCTCTATGTGTATTTTCCTGAAACGTTTTCTGGGTTATGAAGTCCTAGTGTTTCTTAGCGTCTTTGATAACTATCGAGACTAGAACACCATCCGACGCTACAAAAACTAACACTCCCTCTTAGTGAGGAAGGTGTTCTAGTATTGAATTTCTTCCAACACCCTATCCCTGCATCACCCTCTATACATTATTGATGTCTGTCCACTGTGATTTCCTGCCACTGCCCACCAAATATTGCGTAGTTATGATGTTGCATCTGTGTTGCTTATGACACTGCTATATTGCTGCCAACTCTGCATATGCATTACAACTCCCTCTCATATATTGTTGTTGCTATTGCAACTACTGCAATTGAGAAGCATCTAAAATACTGAATCAACTGCCTTTCTGGTGCATTTGTCTCCTAAGCATCTAACTGCTACTAGCCACTGCACTATCCACTAAAAAAATTGTGTTGTCACTGACTCTACTATTGAGCCTCTTGCTTTGTTGTCAACACTGCTATATGCCCTCAACATCTGACTTCTACTAGTCTGCATCTATCACTTTGGAATCTGACTGCATCAACTGACACTAATCCATTCTGCTACTGAATACTGTGGACCCCTGTAGCAAAGTAATGATCCATGAGGAAGACACCCCAATGGACCCTACCTAATCTCTGCGCAACTCTGGGACTATAGCTCCATATCGCCCCACCTTACTCCTCGAGGTATAGCTGCGAAATCTTCCTCCAATATTGAGTACAATTTTTCTATCTCTCCAGATGTTGTCGCCTGGTCCTACTTGTCCTTCTTCCTTTGAGAAAATTGAGTATTGTAGTCGCCAAACTCGCCACACCTGAAGCACTTGACCTTAGATAGGTCGTCCTTTTTCTTTTGTTCCCCATGTCCCTCATTGGAACCCTTTGATGCAAGGGACACATTTTCTTCCTCCTCAACCTTCGAACCCTTACTGTTTCTTCTGTTGATGGAGGTCTTCATAAGTGCTCGCCTCATCTCCTCCTGTTGTAGGTCTGACCACATCTTGTTCCACCCTGATAATGTATCTCATCCCAAATGCCTTCGACGAAGATTTCCCATTCCTCGGAGACACTGTTCAGGGCCAAACGCACAAGCTCTGTAGGTTGAGGCACTTCCCAAACGGTTGCAAGTTGCTCTCGAAATTCCTTAATTCTGGCGAGAAAGGGATCAATGCCTTCACCCTTAGGCATCCTGAGGTTTCTCAGCTTCTCCTTCAAGAACATCTTCTGTTGTTCGGAAGGATTCTAATATAGTTGAGCAGGAGCAACCCACATCTCCTTGGCAGTGTTCTTGCAAGATATATGCGAGACCATATGGTCCCAGACTCCATCCAAGATCATCTGCTTCGCCTTTGCCATCTCTTTCATGTATTCTCAGAGCTAATCAGCATCGGTCGGTACTGTTACAACATTCTTTGTATAGGTCTTCAAGCCAAATTCATCTAGCAGGAAGGACATCCTAGCCTTCCAGATGACATAGTTGGAGGCTACCTCCAACCTATCCTGATCTCTAAGCCTAGTTGTGGTCATCTCTGAAACTGGAATGGAAAACTCCCTCTTTCACTTGCTCAGTTGCTGAATTTTCTATTCGCACTCCCTTCTGGAGTGAGAAAACCTACTTGCAGCAACAAGCAACTGCAACTGGAAATTCGGATTTCTAGCCTAAAAACCCTCTAAGAGAAATTTTCCCTCTATGTGCGCTCTTTCTCTTCCACCCAACGTTGATTCTGCACTAGCAACTGCTTCAAAACCACAAATAATTGCCCACTTCCCTTCTTTCCACACAATTGTGACTTGGATCTCTAGATAGCTTGAGTTCCGCCTAATAGGATTTGTTGAGGTCAAGATCAAGTAAGATCCTTTGTGTGGGCAGGAGGGAAGTTAGTCTTCTCTTAGTCAAGAGGACTCTCAGTCAGTCTTCGAGTGTCTAAAAATGAGGAAGAGTGTGGAGTTAGCCCATCCTCAATTGGTTTTTGTAAGTGTGTGTTTTCTTGTGTTTCCATTTCAAAAACCAACAACTTGAGGTCTATTATGTCTACATGAAGTTGTTTGTTTTCATTTTTAGGAAATTCCACCCTTGCAACAAATTCTAAACTTGGGAAGTCCAATTGGTTTCTCTAAGTGTTACTTTTCTTGTGTTTTCATTTCAGACACCAATATCGTGAGGTCTATTACTTTGGCATGAAGACGTTTGTTTTCATTTTTAAGAAATTCCACCCTCTACAACAAATTCTAAACTTGGAAAGTCCAATATCAAAAGTCCCGCTCCATGGCAATAGCAATGCAGCTATAAATTGGGAGTGGGGGTTCCTCCATTTCCTGCCCAACCCACCTCGAAACCAAAGATGTATGCCGAGAATGAGTTCTGCTACCAAGTTTTTCTAAGATAGTCGAACTCGCAGCAGCTCAAGGGTAGAGTTTGGCAAGCTTCCACAACATGCTCAAAGATGGCTACACCCATAACACACTTGACGGCGTCTCCATTATTCGCTCGACAACAGCTACACCCAGAACTCGCTTAACAACGACTACACTCTAGAACTCACTCCACGAAAACTACACCCAGAACTCCCCTACTCGACAGCAGCTACACCATGGGCTTGTGCCTATGCAACACTCCATTTTCATGACATAGTTGTGCAGGCTCATGGTTGCTTGAGATCCATTTTATGGACTGTTGTGGACTGATAGCATATTGGCATGGAAGAAACCCTAAACAAAACAAACACTTAGCCAGAATGGTCGCAGTGAAACCTTGCATGAAAATGGAACCAGCCGTAGTCTGTCAGGAAAATCACAGACTGTCATGAGCAAGTATCACCAATTGTCATCATCAAGAGCTCATCAGGGTGACAGAAACGAGGGGTCACAAACACTCAAGGAATGTCACAAAAGGTGGCTCGATGGGGGGTTGCCGACAAGAGCTCAAGTGATAGGAGGAGGGGTCGCAGGCAGGAGCACAGGAGCTCAAGCAGTTAGGAGCAGGATCGTGAATGGGAGCACGGGAGCTCAAGCAAGGGTCACCTTCATATGACCACCTACCATGTCAAACATTATCAAGATTAATATAAGAGTTTGGTCAATGACCAAACAACAATATTTTGAATAATTCATTTCACTTCAGCTGACCTATATGACAAACCTTGCCTAACTAGACTTCTTTCCCAACCTAAACCCTTACCAGCTCAACCACTGAAATCCTGATGAAATCTGAAATCCTGAACAGAACAGCCCTGGTGACTTTTTTTTAAAGAAAACTCTGGCAATCGATGCATAAGTTCAAGAGAAATACTGGATACTCACAACAATTTTTGAAGTTGAGCCAAGAGTTATGACATCTCCATTAGATAGCTGTACCGGACTACTCTTGCGTCTCAAACTTGAATCTGAAACAGAGACTGGTTGAGAATTCAAACGTGTCCCATTCAGGCTTCCCATATCAACTAGTTCCCATTTTGAATCCTGCCAATACATAAAACGTATTTTCGAAGGATATTCATACAGAAATTGGCGTGCTTATTTAGTAACCTTTCCTAAAGCACTTAACATGGAGAAATAAGTTTAATTGTTTCTTCCATGACAGTAAAGCTTACCTTTGAGTTCCAATTTACCAGTGCATGTTTCCCAGAAACCTCAGGATCGTTCACAGCTAAATCATTTTCAGGTACTCTCCCAATTCTCAAAGAAAAACCAGAAACGTTTGTTGATTGTTGTGAAACACGAACTCCCGAAGAAGGTCCAGATATAACTTCCAAAATCAAAGTGCTGCCTGCACTTCCAAGAAGAACTTAACTAGAATTAATGTTCAAAACTTGACTAAATATTCAATCAGTAATCATAACATATGAAGTCTTTTTGCATCTATGTGCTATTTACTAGATTATGTGTTAAAGCACTTCAAGAACAAAAATTAGATGATAAAATACATGAAAACAAGCAACGATGCAAAATAAGAGCACATGCATTGCATTGAAATCTCCTTGGATTTACAAAGCATGTGGTTCTCTGGATAATTACATATAATAGAGGAATCCAACTGATCTTCTCTTAGAACACCTGCGTCTCGATCAGTATGCTCCCTAGCCAATAGTGGACATCTTATTGTTTGGCCAACGGACAACTCCTCTGGGATAATGGATTCGGTGACATCATCATCAACCTGCTAAGGGTCAAAATTCCAAACTATGTAATTCATGCTGAGCAAGAAGAAAAAGGCATTGATAAGACTTCATACACTGGATAAGATGATGCAATGCATATATAAGTGACAGATGACATAATATATCTACAAGTTGATACCAGCACCATGCCATTCATAAAAATTTATTCAAGGTAATTTATGTTGCCAGTTGAAACAAATTATACACATGTTGCATGCTCTTGCATAACTAAGTCACATTTAAAACAACAGTGCTATTGGAAAACTCTGCATGGACTGATTCTAAACTATAATTTTTTTTCTTGAAGATGTGCCCACTGCCTATATTGCATGATTATTGATTCATTCCTTGAAATTTTTGTGCTCGGTACAACTAGAATCCAAATCAGAAGGTATGCTAAGCTCATCACTCTTCACCGTTTTTAATAACGCTCTTACCTCAAGCTACATAACCACATCCAAAGTCAGTGTTCACTCCTCAATTTGAATAAATTCTAACTGTGGTAGGTGAAGATTATTGTTGTTGATCACAACCAACAGCTATAAGAATTAAAGACAAAAGATAATGCAACCTTCCATATGTACTCTTACCTGGTTTGGATTATTTCTTTCCGGACACCTGCAAGCACAAGTTCTTCCAAGTACAACTAGGCTATTCCTATCAATACCATTACCCACAATTTTGGCTTAAGATGCTGGGTGGATAATGCAGACAACATAAAGACACTATAGCGGATCTAATATTGTACTTAAGACAGACTGCCATAGGTTTTAACATTTCCCCCACCACTAAGATGAAATTAAGCAACCACAACAATTTATTCGAGCAGGATAGCAATCTCACATATGTATTTGGGGATTTTCTAGAAACCCCACTACATTCTCACATATCTCTGAGTTTCAGTTGCAAAGAAAACAAGATGCTGGCAAATTATAAAGACTAATAAATATTGAATGGGCCGCGACAGGAATAAGCATCCATACAAATACCCCATCAACCTTGGTAGCATGAATTGTGACAAACCCTGTCCGGTAAAGCAAGCAGAAAAGTATGCCAACAAGAAAACACGATGCTTACCAGCCAGTATAATTATCCCCTAACAACTATACAACCAGATGCAAGAAGGATTTGTTGGATGGTGTTGTCATTGATGTCAACCCCAGGGGTTTGACTGGGTTTTACTTTGATTGAAACACCAGTCATTGATGTCAAATGAACAATGAACGCTTCTTAGAATTGTCTGGAATCTGGATTACATCAAGTTGAAGGCCACACTGTTGGATGGTTGAAAACCTAAGTCCTAGGGTTTGAGTCCCCTAGACTAAGGATGTACCCCGACTTTGTCAAGAGTTTTTGAAGGGTCAAATCATTGAGTTTGACTTGGAGATCCACGTCATTGGATTCTCCTTGTCAAGATCTTTCCAGTGGTATGTGGTACGTGTTGAAAAGTGTAACTAGGATCGGTCTTCATATTGACTATGTAATTATGTATTTATGTAAAGAAGAAGACAAAGATAATAGTATATATTTTTATATGCTTGCCTCATGGGTTTCATGAGGAAGGTTTTAGGTCAAAGGACGACTTCTTGATGTCCTCTAGGGATTTGTCTTCTGGTCATAAAAGGAGTCATGTATATGAAGTGTCTAGTCAATAAAGTATGCTCTAAACCTTGTCACATAAGCCTTGAAAGTCCAGCGTTAAACATCTCCTAAAGGACAGCATATATGCAGTGGATAGAGTCGGCCTTCTCTCAGATTGGAAGGTCAGCCTAAATTATAAGAGGATGCCACTATATATATATATATGATCTGTGGTCACTTGAACAACATACTTCGGATACATCTGTAATGAAGTGCGGTCTTCAGGACAGGTATAAGTGCAGGCTTAAGGACAGAGAGAGATGCGACATTTCAGAGTGATGAAGTCTGGAACAAATACGACGTCAATGCAGTGTTAAAGTGTAGTGAAGTGCGGGCCTTTTGGAGAAGTTCTGCAAACTGTTTTGAAGCAGAAAATTGCAGATACCTCTGAGATTTTACAGCATGACAAAGTTTGGTATAAATGCGAGTTAAAAGGCAGGAAGGTGCAGATCTGTTCTGAGTATTGTTTTGATGTAGTGATTGTGGATTAGTGAGATGAAGCTGCGGTCAAGAGTGCAGTCAAACCTGTCATGAATACAGCTGCAGTTCATGCAAAGTTGAGACTGTGATCTATGCATAGCAAACCTTGTGGATAATCCTAAGAAAGGAGCAGTCAGAAAGTGTGAGTAAGAGAGGTAGGTAAATCTGTGATTTACCTTCCTAATTACAGTTCATATATCTCCAGTAAATAAAGTTTCAAGTGAATGCAGAGTGAAGGATAAGTTCTCAAATGATCATGTCTCCAATAGTTGAATAAACAATAAGGAGTGATTGAAGATAAATTTAGAGACCGAGTTCTCTAGTGTTGGTGCAGCACAGTGCAGGTTGGTGCAGAAAAGAAGGATCAGCGTTGAAGGTCGACAAAGAAGCAGTGACAAGGTCTTGGAAGCATACATAGGTCAAGGGTCTAAGTCTTGGTCATGGTAGTTGTCATTTAAAAATCTATAAGAAGAATTTCTTGTGAGTCTTCCTCTCCAAGAGGGAGAGGTTTTACCCTGGCTCGAAGAGCATAACTTTGTGTCTCTTGTATTTTGGTAATTGACTTGATGAAAGACTAAATAAGCTAAGAAGAGAATAAATAAGTAAATCAAGTAAGCTCAGAAGTGATTATCAAGAAGAGAATTTGAATTAATCACTGCCCCTCCAAATTTTCAATAGTACGCCACATAAGTCCTCCTGGTTTGAGAGATATTCACATTTGAAGTCTGTGACCCCAGTTTATGGGCTAGAACCCCAAACGGTAGTGACATGGCACTCTATCATTTATTCACCTACGGTTTTCAATATATGACAACAATTCTCGCCACAATCTCAATGTGTATAAGTTGAATAACTTCAAGAACCGAAGACAATAACCCAATTATTGACCTCACAACCTTGGTACGACCATATGCACTAAGCCAATCATTTGAGTTCAAACTTTAAATAGGGTTTTTAAGGGTTAGTTACTATTATTTATTAATTATTAAAAGATTTTTATTGATTTTTGACATAACATTAATTTAGGAAGGGTAATTAGCATCACAAACCCCTTGCACAAGTCTAATTCCTTCACAAAAGGGTAAGTTTCCTTTGCTTAAGAATAAAGGTAATTAATTAAGTGTTTTATTGAATAAGATAAATAAAAATAAAGAAAGATATTTTAAATCCCTAATCTACTCCAACGTCTAATATAGAAGCCCCTAACTAGCTCCATATTACATTATTAAAGGCACCTCATCTAACTCTCATCACATCAAATCTCAATGAACTGTCCTTATGTGAATGCTCTGAAATATTTTCGGCCTCCTGAAATGAAGACAGCGAAGAATCTCTCTGAGGTTAGGACAGACCAACGAATTATGTCTTCACTTGGACTTTCATTAGGGCAGATCATCCCTCTTCTACACGGTCTACCAAGGTGAGTTTTTTGGTTAAGTTTAATTTTGCACTGTTTGGGCTTGATTCTTATTGTAAGATCTGCGGCAAAGACTAGTCTAACTCACACAGCTCTTTGGATCTTGTTAGAGACTGAGGCTAGGGCACAATCTTAGAAAGTTTGTAATCAACAATGGATAGATCTCTGCTTGCCAGTCTTTCAAGACTTTATTGAGGCATTCAATCATCCAAATTATTAACTCACGAATATGGAAAGTTTGTTTGTTAATTATTTCTCCAAACCTTGTTGGACATGCCTAAACTCTCCTATAAGCGTGGGTCTCCTGCAAGTAAGGCCGAGATAGTAGCATGATTGGCTTGTCATCTTGAGTAGACCTTAAAAATTCATCATACTGTAGAAAGTGCAGTAGGGTTTCATCAGTTGAAGGCCTCATGCTCAGTAATTGAGGGTTTCAGACCTTTTAGCAGCCTTACCACTGTCACTATCAAACAGTAAGGAATAAGAAGCATAGTGCTATCTACGGCAGCATCCCTTTCAGCATTCTTTTCATTCACTGTATGAAGGGAGTTACTGCAGGGCTCTCATTATTTCATTACAGCAGTTAGAGGTCCCTTGGACATTATCCTACAGGCAGTTGGTTAAGGATCTTGTCATTTACTAATGTTATCTACTACACTATCTGCAGTAGTGACATATTTTCATTGACAGTAACCTTACGATAGTAGCAGTACATGTACATTGTTTCACCTTCAGTTTGCAGCAGCTAGACAAGGACATTGACATGACAATATCTATGTATGACAGTGTATTGACATGATCCACTGACCTAACACATACAAGAGATAGTATCCTTGACTTGACAAGTTGTGAACAGTTCTTGTAACTGTCCTATCAGTGATATGACACCTGAAATATGACTTAAGATAACAGTGACTTATGTATAACTTGACTTTGACCTTACTATGAGATAAGTGACCCTTTAATGACAAGTGCCTTGATTATGATGTGAAACATTGATTGACATAGTGACCATTCTAAGATGAGATGTTTGACTTTGACTTTACTTGACAGTGACACTATATGACAGTGATATATTACTATTGACTTGACATGACGTTGACAATGAATTGACACCTTGACTTTGACTAAAACTTGTGACTGTGATAACCCAGGAATCCGTACTAGATGTTTTATATCAATGACCTAGAGGGTGCATAGTAGTAAATAACATAACCATGACCTTACAAGGCAACAGATCTTTGGGAACAACATCATCTTGTTGTACATTTTATTGACGTGAAAATGGATAGCAGTGTTTGAGAAGTGATCACAGTGAAAAGACATATGCTGGTAGCTCTCCGTGGGAAGAGTTTCAGAGCATTGGTAGCAGGTCATAGGGATGACTTGAGGCATCCTAGAGTATGCCATTATCAGACATTCGGGTTCAGCATTTGCAGCAGTACAAGGTGATTGGTTCAGCGATGTTTGGTAGCCAGTTTGTGAATAGTGTAGTTGAGTAGTGATAGTGATGCGCAGTTGTCAAAGATAGCAGTGACAGTGATGAGCAGTTCATGTGCCGTGATCAACTTGAGAAGGATTGCTCAGTGGTCCCAGGTACCAAGACTTGATAGGATACACAATATCTTCATTACAGTTTTCTTATATTGATTCAAAGCATAGGGGCTCCAGTCTAAAAATTGTGAAACGTGCTCCACCGGTTCGTCAGGGAGGCAGGGTGGTGCAAGGCAGCTGATTGGAGTCACCTTCAAGTTGTGGCCTGAGAACATTTCAAGGCGGCATGGTGGTGCTAGGGCAACTCATAACCTGCACAAGGCGTTGTGGCATCCTTTCAGTTGGAGCTGATAAACTAAAGGGCAACGAAGTATCCTTTCCAACAGCAACTGGTAACCAGAGTGTTGGGGCACTCGTTAGGTTGTGGCTTGACCTACAAGGTGTTGGGGCATCATTCCAGTTGCAACGGGATATTAGGGTTTAATAGCATCCTACAGGTTGTAGCCTGTGAATTAGGGGGTTGACACCTCCCTCAGTTTTAGCTGAAATCTTGATGTAATTACTTCTCTTTTAAAGAGGAGGACAAGACAATTACTAAAGAAGTGTTCGGTGATTTTTCACCCGGAGGGGGTTTTCCACCTAAAAATCTTAGTGTCCTCTATTTTATCTTCTTGCATTGTTGTATGGTGTTGTCTATTGTTGATTATTGTTTATGATTATTTGAAGAAGAACAACAATAATAACTGAAAATTAAATAATACTCTGAAAAGGATTAATAAAATGTTAATTGCTTAAAAAAACTGATTCACCCCCCCCCCCACCACTCAGTATGTCCAACAAGATCGATGCACCATGGCACCCACAGCCCCACCAAGATGTTGATTTTTTGTAAATATAATCGTTCTTCATAATGTATAATTGAGTCATTATGTATTTGTAAAGCAGATTTAAATGCTAAGGAGTCAAAAGAAAATTATTTTAAGTCAAAGTCCCATTGTGACTTTCAAAGAGACGAAATTTGAATTTTTGAAATTTAAGTTTTGGCTCAAAAAGTAAGGTTTGTCTACTCCTAGTCAAGCCGGCACTCTTGAATATTCTAGACAGCTCCATAAGATCAAGTCGGCTTCCTAAATGCACAAGTCAGCACCAGCAAGGGACACATCCATTCGGCCTAAGAAACAACAATATATAGGGCCTATTTTCCCTTCCAAAAGTCACACTCACAGCTCGCATCGTCTGAGGCAACTTCAGCCTATTCTAAGGCTTTATTGGCTTGCATATGTGGCTCACATCTGTGGTGTACATGGCTCGCATCTGCTCTAAGAAATAATTCGCATTTGTGAAAGGATAAGGCTCGCATTTTTCTGAGATATGGCTTTCATTTGTGTCTAGATACAGCTCACTTTTGTGGCAGCATATTGCTTACATCTATGGCATCTATAACTTTTGTGGCAGCCTATAATTCGTATCTATGGAAGGCCAAGATTCTGGAAGTGCGGGATCAACGTTACAGAAAGCAAGGACGTTTTTTTGGAATCGGATACGTGGAAGCGTCATTTCCCAAAAATCTAGGAAGCGAGGCATCTCAGAACCGTCTAATATATATATTTTGCATTTATATTAAAAAAAAATCCAAAATACCAAACTAGTTGTAGAAGATATGAAAACATGCATATTTGTATACAAATTAAGATATATATGGCATCCATTGTATATCAATGGTTAATTATTCGAGCATCAACCATCTAGAATCTAGATCCTTCTCCACTTGTCTCGCCTTTGCCTCTACCTCGATTGTCAAGGGATATTAGTCAACACTTCCCAATTTTAATCAAACTACCTAATCCAAACCTTAAAATATGGTGGAAAAAGCTTAACATGCTTGATCAATGATTTTGACTTGATTGAAAGGTAATCTTTTGCTAAGGGCATGACAAAGGAATTCAACAATTAACACCACCAATACTAGGGTACATGAGCACATAGAGGGCTTGGTGCTCTTGATGAGCACATAGAGGGTTTGGTGCTCTTGATTAAATGCCAATCACATACCCTCATACATGATATAATCTAATGAAAAGCCACAATCTCATTGATCCTGAATTCCTTAAAATTGTTAAGTCTGTTGAATTTTGAATAGGATATGAAATCCTATTTTCTCCATATGAAGCCCGATGGGGCTGGAACCACTCTCAAACATCTTGAGTCATTTAATGGTAATGTTAAAAAGTTATGTAAAAGGATGAAAATGAAAGATAAAGGAGAATTTCTCTTTTACTTTAAAAATTTAACATTACCATGACGGGGCATCTAGGAAGCATCTAAGGAGCATCAAGGGAGCAGCTTAGGAGTGTCCGGGAAGCCCCATCCCAACTTAAGTAAAAGAATTTTTTTTAAAACAATTTAGAACCCCGCGGAACCGCCCATCTCCCTCTGGATCCACTAGCGATCTGCGCGGATCCGTGCCCAAACCTCCATGGATCCCCAACAGATCCTTTTCTGGATTCACGGAACGCAAAACTAGAATCGTGGATCGGGCTTGTGTGGTTCCAGATTTCCAGGAACCGCCTCAAAACGGCGGAACAGCAAATCTGATTTTCGGATTTGCGATTCCATCGAAGGATTGCCCAAGGATCGGTACGGGACACGATTCCCACCTTGGATCCTTTGGGGGGGGGGGAAGGATCGTGCAACACTATGCGGGATCAAAAGCGAAGTGCAGGATCAGTTGACTTGACTAGGAGGATGAACAGTAGACTAGGATTGGCCTAATTAGACTAAGATGTGTCTCTATTGAATTAAAGAATTCTCTATTGAAAAATGTTGTTGGGTTTTTCCCTTCAAGGATTTTCCCCGGGTAAATCTCATGTGTTCTCGTGCATCTGTCTCTTTATGATCTCATTGTACTAATGTGTTATATGGTTGATGTATCTTTGTATAATTATTGAATGACGGAATACTAATAAGAATGTAAAAATATCAAAGATAATTATCAGGTTGAAAGACACTATAAAATCAACATGGTATCAGAGCGAAAGGTGAGAAATGCAGCCCTAGAAAGAAGAATGAACCTTTGTAGTTCAAGATCGAACCTTTGTGGCTTTAGTGTGTGAAATGGCAGCCTGGATTTTTTATATTGATCCAAATAGCATGATCCTGTAGCATGATCTGTGGTCCACTATTGTTGCAATTTAAGACTTTTGTGTGAGATTCCAGGAAGGTCGAAATTCTTAGGTTGATTCAAGATCGAAGCTTCTTCAAGAGTCTTTCATTCTTGCCTCAGTTAAGGGACTAAAAAATCAAAAGGGAGACAATTGATCTGAACTTCTCAGCAAGAAGGGACTCTGGGCCAAATCTATGAAGATCAAAGAAGCTACATAATGATTCCTGTGATAGACCAAAATATAATGGCATTTCTGAAGTCAAAATTAGATCTGTAATCAAGTTATAACCTATGGTCTTACTGAGTTGTGGTTTAGTCCATTACTCTAAGAAAGTCCAAGTCTCTCTCTTCTCCATGGTTCATGATCCAAGCATTTGAGGAAGGAAAAGAAGCCCGAGCTTCTGATGCACACAATCTGAGATGATGATCCAAGTCCAGATATGGTGTTGTTCTGAGCCTATGGTGACTTGTTGGTTATTTTGTCACTGATCTGACATCTTGTGATTGAGAACTCAATCTGATTTCTGCCCTTAAATGAAAGGAGATGAGACCTAATATGTAGTTGACCTAATATTTGTAAGAGATTAGAAGAGAACTGACCTAGTACGTAACCCTATAGATCTAATATGCACTATTGCTTTGAAAGAAATGATTAAGGTCAAATATGAGATAAAGCTTGAAGCTTGATGCTCTATGTATGTATTATTTTGTTCTTATGTCAGCAAATACCTAGTTTAGGTCTAGTCATAAGCCTGTTGATCTTAGTATGTTGCAAAGGTATGGTACTCCTTAGTTTAGAAGATTGAGTCAATTATTGACAAGTATATAATGTTGATAAATTCTAAGTGACCTTGTTGTACATGTAAATGATGATCAAACAAGTACAAGGACCAAGAAGCCAAAGATCCGAATTACAATATAGTCTGCACCATCAGGTCGCATTCAAAAAAATTTGTATTGAAGGCTGGAATGATAAATCTATTGTGACATATCTTATGAAGGAATTAAAGTATGAAAGGTATTAAGGTTTGTATAAGATTGCTGTAAAGAATAATGCTTGTTGTCCTTAAATGGCATCCAAAAGTCTATCTTGAATGTAGTTTTGTTCCTATCTATGACATAGATGTTTTTGCATTTGATGGTCATCTCACTCTAAAACCCTTGTTGATCAAGGTGTAATCTTCCTCTAGTATTGTTCAAGAATTGTTGAAGAATCTGTGAGCCAAGAAGGAAGGTAATTCTCTTAAGACTTGGTAAATGTGAAAGCATTTGTAGCTTTGAGCTTTTGATTAAAAGGTCTGCATATATCCATAATTCAGAACCTTAGCTAAACCCTAGTACGTTAAGGCATATAAATGAAACCTTAAGATTGAAGTGTTCATCGATTTGACACACTAAGCTTTGTATCGTCACTCAAATTCTCACTTGAGGTATTCTTGAAGGAACTGTGTCTTTTTTGATATAGACTCTATGTACAAAAGTACTGAAAGTATAAATCTGAGAAGTCATCGAACTCATTGGTAATGACAAGATCATTAGGCCAAATCCTTCCTCAAGGTTGAGGGTCTAAGTAATTCTCAGATCTAGTATTGTCATGGAAAAGAACCTATTGATTGGCAAAAGAATTTAATGACATATGTGTTGATGATATGAGGGCTTGATTCACCTATTTTATAAAAATCAGAGTTATTTGATAATGATGAGGTTCATCATTCTAAGGTTTTGGTATTTAATAAAAATAGACTAGGGTTTATGAACCCTAGTATACAAAGAGGGTTGAACAAGAAAGCTCTTGGGTATTGAACGTTTCTATCGAAAAGGAGAAAACCCTAGCCTCTACATGGAAGAAATGGCATCAGGATGGCAACGTGGATGAGGTGGAAGATGAATGCAAGACGTCTAAATATCAAGATAGAGTTGATATCCTTTCAAAAGATAAGTATTTATCTTTCATTATTACTCTTGTTAATTAGATAGTCTCTTGTCACTGAATCCTTTGCTTAACTATGATTGTTCTTCCATGGCCTCCTCGTGAGGAGTACAAGTACATATCGAAGGCTACCAAGGTTTTTGGCAGCAGATGGAAGAACAAAAACAGGTTGCGACGGGGAGACTCTCTATGATGAGAGATATTGTAATGGACGAGATCTAGACTCAGAGGGAGCAGAATGCCAAGACAAAGTATGACTGGATGGTATAAAGTACAAAGCTAAGGATCATCTCAATAGGAGGGAAAAGACTCTGAAGGAACGTCTTGTTAGGTACACTTTTGTTGAAAGTTTATTGTATTCATGATTTCTGATCTAATGGATGCAGAGATCGTCTTCTTTGATGAAAGAAAAAAAAATTGTAAATAAGAACTACCTCAAGATGGTGAGGTACATGAAGAAGTTCTACACTTGTAAGCAGAAAGAAGGCTTTGTACAGGCTCCTCTGAGTTGATGCACTCGGATTAGGTGATTGATCCTACATGACTTGTTGACAGAAGCAGAAAATCCCATATGTCAAGAGGGAGTTGCATTGACCAGAAGATTTGCTCTAGAGGAAGAGGTCTCTCCAGGGACCCTTGCTCAACTTCAGAAGGAGTTGACCTTAGATGAAGGATCTTGTCTAGGTAGTTGATCGTACCTCTGTTTCGGGATGAATACTCAGATAGGATGATGGATCAAGAAAAATGAAGTAGATATGTTTATGATTGAGCTACAGAACATCACTCTCCATGTGTTGAAGTACTAGGATGGTACGGTTGCTCATAGCACAGTTAGATTTGTACAGCTGCAAGAATACAAATTGGGCAAGGAGTGTTGAAAATAGAGGGAGTTCGTATATCGCTTTCGATTGGCTTCGATCTCGTGGATGAGCAAGAAGCAAGGCAGTTATTGTACTCAAAGGATGAGTATGTTGTAACTTGAAAGGCGAGCTATGAAGCTATATGATTGTAGCTTGCAGGATTGTTTGACCAGGTGCAGGTGACAGCGTAATGACGAGTCAAGGCACCTTGAGACCTAGTATCACTACATCAGTGATATGATGCAGAAGAGGGCGATAAGGCTTGAATATGTTGAGGAATTGGTAGGGCAGTGTTTAATTCAATTCTCTTACTTGATAACTGCTTAGGTTATGCTTTGCTATGCTTCTATTGTTGAGATCTTATTCTTCATTAGCTTATTATGTTCTTCATCAAGACAATTATCAAAAACACAAGAGACACATAATTTTGGCTCTTCAAGCCAGGGCTAAAACCTCTCCCTCTTGGAGAAGAAAACCCGTAAATAATTCTTCTTCTAAATCTTCAATTGACAAGTACCATGACCATAACACTGATCTTTGACATCAATATGATTCCAAGACCTTGTCTCTGCTCTTTCTTGACTCCTTATGCTAATCACCTTTTTTCCGCACCAAGCTGCATCATACTGCACCAGTACTAGGAACTGAATTCGACGTTTAGTGAATTTTCTCTTGATCTTCTTCTCTTTGATGCTTAAGACCCCAAACGTTTTTGCAATTCCTTCCAATACTTGATGATGTTGTTATATTCGGCCTTCCTCTGTTGGACAACCTTCTTAACTGAGGTAGATTCTTCCTCCTTTATGTACTATAAATCATGTGCTTATTATAGACATTAACCCAACAATATATCTTTCTACTTTACTGAGATGTTACCCTTCTTCGCACCAACTGTAGTCCTAAATTAACCTTTGTCTTACCTCAGAGATGCGAGGAAAATGGTCACCCAAAACAGTTTTATATTATCCTTCTTTCTTGCGTTGAATGGTCCCTTTTATCTTCGTTGGAAAGTCACCTTTGAACGCTTGTAATCACAAAACTAATCTGAATTTCTTCTTGATCGAAAGCTCAAAGATGTCTGAATTCGTTGATGATGAATGAGGCCGCAGACTTATCTTATATATAGGGACAGTCTTATCCTTTCTAGGCCGACTTGATAATCTGCTATAAGGCCGACTTGTCAAGGAGGTGTATCTTCCATATTTGAGTCGACTTACAAGGAGCATTTAGACAAGGTCTTGGAGCATATTATTTACATCAATAATTGAACTTTAAAAGTGTAACACTTCTTCTTATACATGACTATTTAATTTTATAGATATATATATATATATATATATATATATATATATATATGACAAGCTAAGTCACTTGATACGGGAATTCAGGATTTGATGGATACGGGGATTCGAGAATCGGATTCGGGATACGGTGACCCCTGGAAAAGCACACTTCCGAGATACGATACGTTATATATTATTTTATTAAAAAAAGAAATATGTTATATATATATTAAAAATTAGATATTTTTTACACAAATTTATTGATTCAAACATAGATTTAAGATCTTAGATACTAAACATGATACATTGAAATTTGATACATTAATACATCAGACAATTGTCAAATTTACTCAGAAAGACAATATAGTAAGACACTGTAGTTTTCTCATTAAGTCATCAGAATCAAAATGTGTTACATAAGTATATTGCCAATGGCAAATAGAAATAGAAAAGACAAAAAAACTACAGTCTAAAAGACTACAAGCCTAAAGCCTCAATGAATCATCAACCCTCATCATCATAATCAGCATCACTGTCCTCATCCTGATCATCATGCTCACCACTGCTCTCTTCTGTTGCATCCTCCTCTGTGATCTCTGCATCTGCTGGAGTGGAGAATGACGCCTCTACTGTATCGGCATAATTAAATGTGACAGGCTCTAACACTGCCGCATTGAGATCCAAGTTGGCCAATTCCAACTCAACACTATTGTCCAGACCCATATCATCAGGAAAGACATCCCACATCTTTGTCTTTCCTTTCAACCAATCCTCCCTCTACCTGTAGATGAGACGAAGGTTGGTGTGCACATACGCCATTGTCTCTGCCCTGGACGGCTCAAGCTTGCTCTTCTTCACACTATACAAATTCCCATATGTGCTCCAATTCCTCTCGCAACAAGAGGATGAAGTCACCTGAGAGAGAAGCCTCATGGCTAACTGCTGTAGAGGAGGGCTTGTTGCCCCATGACTTGCCCACCAAGAATAGGGCTTCTTAGCCCCCCTGTCTCGAATCACATCATAGCCTGCAAATCACCCAGTGCCAGTGGAAAACTTTGCAAAGGCATCCTCCACCTCATCAAGGGATGCCCTCTCCTGAAAAATCCTCCTCAATGCATCTTTCCTCCCCTAACCATCCATGTGAGGAGGGAATCTGCGGGAAGGTCCACCATTTAGCCACTCATGGCTGTAGTATTTTGGGTTCAAGGAGTGAGCCAAACAATGTAAAGGTGTGCAATTCTTGTCCCATCTGCTGACAAGAATATCCTGTATGCCGGTGAAGAAGGCCTCAGGTGATGTCTCATACTCTGGGCACTGACTCTGTAAACCAATGGTCCTCATAGACTCAGTCATGGAATCTCGTCCCTCATAAACCTCTCCTAGGATGGGTTGGTTTGTATCTGTAAATCGGAGCAAGGAAATGATAGGCTCCATGATATGAATAACTAGATCTACCTTCTCCCACCATATATCATCGAACACTGTGTCCTTCACTTTCTTTGAGGCTGCTTGATCCGTCTTTCTCCAAAAAGACCAAAACTCTGAAATAACCATGGACCCAAGAGCGGTCTTGACCTCCCTCAACCTCTTCAACATGATGAATGAAGAGGCAAACCGTGTATCTGCAATCTTCAACAATGATAGATTGTTGTACTCTTTGTAGATAGTGAGGGCATTTGTATGGTTTTGTACAAAATTGCGGATATGTCGTGCATCCTCAATAATGGCTCCAATCCAAAGCACATCAGAGGCAATAGATTTCGGTGCCAAGTTCAATGAATGGGCAATGCAAGGTGTCCAAAAAATTTGTGGATATTTTGCTTCCACAATCATGCCAGCAGCCTTGCAAACAGGTGCATTATCTGTAATGATTTGCACACAAGAATCGACACCTACATCTTCAATAATTTTAATAAATAACTCACCCATATATTGTGCATCCTTGTACTGTCCCAGTGGATCCATTGCTTTCAATAAAACTGGACCATTCAAGGATGACACCATGAAGTTGATGAGTGGGTGGCGTGCTAGATCTGTTCATCCATCAAAAACAATGCTAACCCCAAATGTTGGCCATGCTGATTTAATAGGCTCAAGCATTTTGTCCACCTCTTTCTTTGCATTTGTCAACAATGTGGTTCTGAGCTTCTCTAACCCAGGAGGCACATACCCTGATGGAGCCCCATGACTAAGAGCTCGACACATCTCAATAAATAGAGGTGACCGTGCAACATTAAAGGATATGAAGTTCTGATAGAAAAAAAAATGCAATGGTGAGATCAAGCTCTTCCCTCTTCTCTTTTTGAAAAATCTTGTCCATTGGACCAACTGCAGTTGCCTTTCTCTTTGCTGATTGTCCCCTACTAAAACTCTCGAAAGGGAACTTGTCGTTGCTTTTCCTTGAGAATGAAAGGTGATCATCATTCTTGTTTTGTTTTGATTTTGATGCCACAGTTGTCGCACCAACAAATTGCTCTTTCTCCAATTCCTTCCTCTATGGCAATTCAATTGTTGTACAACATTTAATGCCACAACCTGGCAAACCCAACAAATGAGCTTTCACACGGAAATATGTGTAAGTGAAATGGTCGTCGCATATATTGCATTTCCATGAACAATTTCCTCCTCCCTTTCCCTTTTTGCCTGCCCCTGCCTCTCTTGTCACATATTTCCACAATGGGTATTTGGGGTCATGAGTTTGTTTTCCCTACACATTTGATGTTGTTGTTGCAGCTCCACTTCCAATAGATGGAATACTTACAGACCCTGATGAAACAGGCACAGGAGGAGCATCTCCAATGGGGACATTCTTCCCCTTTCTTTGCCCCTATTTTGCTGCCTTTGATTGAGCCATGAATACTGTAAAAAATAAACAAAAATGACCAAATATATAAAACATATGCACATGCAAACACTAACAACAAACTAAATGCAAAATATAGAGGGACAGTGCACTTATCGGATGCTCGAATCTCTTTGAAAAAACTCCCTTCCTCCTTGCTAACCCTTGCTCCTTGCTCACTTCAAAAACAAAAATCAGTGAGAAAGAACGAGAGAAATCCGATTTTTATAATTGAAATTCGCAGTTTTTGGCCGCGCGAATCCGGCTGTATGGGATTCAGCCGTCTCCGTACAGGGTACAGTCGGGATTCGACGTACCCTGTACAGATACGGCTGAATCCGAAGAATCGGGTACAAATCCCTCCGTATCGTATCGGATACGGAGGATTCGGGATTCTCGGCCCCTCCCCAACAAATCCGATTTCAAAGATGACAAGATGACAAACCCCTAAAGACAACAAGAAGAAGTCTTGGACCTATAATAAAACTTCTTGCTCATTAAACCCATGAAGCAAGTATTTACAAAATTCATTTTATTATCTTTGTCTTTTTCATTTCATAAATTCACATTTACTAGTCATTATGAAGACCGAACCTAGTTACACTTTTCAACACTCCCTCTTAACTAGGGAGGTATTCCTAATGGTACATGGTCACTTTCAATCTAAAGAATCTCATAAGAAGAATTTGATTGATAATCCCTTTGTTATAGCATCATATTATCTAGCATTGTCACAGTGCAAGGCCTTGACTAACAACTCCATCTCTCCACGAGATCAAGAGCTACAATGTTGGTGGGACCAATGATTGTAGACACCTTTATCACTGTCTCCAAGGTACATACTCCACCCAGGTGTTCACTGAGTATGACCTTAAAGGACTATTCTTATCGGGATAGCTAATCCTCAAAGAATATACATCCTTTCACGACTACTCTTATCCGAACGTCTTATCACATTCTCAAAGAGTATCGGATGCCAAATGATTACCCAATCCCGCATTTTGCCTTCCAGGTGAAGACAAAAATGATGTGTCTATTTCTCCCTTTTAACTAGGGAGAACATATTCCACAGAGGAAAATAAAGAATGCACCTAAGCTTTCTTCTTGGGTTAGGAATCATAGAGTTTCTTCCAAGTAAGAAAATTATTATCAGGCGCTCTCTTAATCAGGGAACTGGAGCAGCAATGATGAAAACATCCAGCTGCTCATGAAGGACTCCTTCCGTTGATGTCATGAATTGAGGAGCCTTCAACTTTGGGATCTCTTCTTAGAGCACAGATCATCCATCACTTTCATCCAAGAGCCAAGTCTTCTATCAGAAAGTGATCCATGAGTCTTCTCATCTGGTCTAGCTTCATGTTATGTTGCTTTCTTTCGAACCATATATCTTCCAAGGACCTTTCATCCTTCTATATGGTTATCAACTTGTGGAAAACATCTACTTCCATTTGGCAGCCCTGCATAAGCTCATTAGATGTTGTTCAATTATAAATATGAATACTTAAATCAAAAGTTACCTCAGTGATGATGTTTCACCATGACATCTTGTTGTAGGCATCAGCATCCTTTGTTTACAGATTGACACATCTCCTAAAGATATGTATTGTCAAGGGTCTCCATCTTTTCCAGACTTCTACCAGAGTCTACATATCTTTCCATGAGATTTTCTAGTCAAGTCTTCTTGGCTTCCTTGGATGTTGACTGCCTCTTTTTATGATTGCACCTTTTCGCGATCTCTTTCTTTTTCTCTCTTTCTCCACACAATTTTATTTCATTCCGGGGAACTTCCAATGTGCAGCTCCTTGATCGCATATAATCACCTCATATTCCATATGAGGACATATTATGTTGTTTTTATCTGGTGTGGAACATGTCAATTGACAACTTGTGCATCGGAAGAGTTTATGCTTTCTTTGCTCATACTTCTTCTACCTACAACCATATGACCTATTTATCCAGTATCAACATAAATATATATGTACCTCATTTCCTTTCTTTGTCATTCTATAGTAGATTTCCTAGGAGTGAAGAGTTCATTCCCTTGACTTGCTTCATCAAATTGTCATCATTTCCAATCCCAGAATTTTGCAAGTTTAGAATTCTCAAGGAAACCTATTGCTTTCTTTCTAGTGAGTCCAAAGAGGACTCCTTTAAAAATAAATGTCAGCATTTGTTTCCACATTGATTATTAAATGATGACCCTTGATCATGATGACTACCTTTCATTAATGTTGCTTTAGTGAGATTCCCAAGACCCACTTCTTTCATGGCATAGTTGTTGCATGTGTAATGCAGACATCCTCCTATGACAAGTGCTCCTTCTTCAATTCTTCTATCATGATGCCAATCCTGGAGTGATGCATTTATACAATGCTTCTTAACATACTATTTACAACCGACGGAAACCTCCTAAAGAGGAAGATGATCTTAGAGATCTTTCACTTCTTCTTTCTTAGATTTATTTGCATCGGATTCTTTCTTTTCTCTAGCAACATGGGCTTCTTCCCTCTTTCTCTTGTTTTTGTTATATGAGGGACAATTATTTTTATAGTGCCCAAATTCATTACATCCATAGCATCTTACCTTATACATATTTCTTTTCTTCTTCTAAGGAACAAACTTTCCAAATCTTTCTCTTCTTCATTCATTAATATTGGCTTGATTTGATTTAGTTTCTTTTGTCTTACATAAAGACCATATATCCATAAATGTCATTGCTTCTTCCAGATGTGTTTGAAGTGAAGCTTCCCCATTCCTTAGGTAGAGCATCTAGTACCATAGTGAGTATTTCTCTATCAGACACCACTTCTCCTAATTTCTGCAGTTGATCTCGAATTGTGGAAATCTTAATAAAATATGAAGTTACTCCTTCCTCTCTTGACATTTTCAAGTTGAGTAATTAATGTCTTAGAGTCAATATTTCTCCTGCGGGACTTACCGAGAATAGCTCTACTAATTTATCATGTATCTCTTTTGATGATTCTAGATTTGACACATAGGGAATGAGAGAGTCCTTTATGGATTCTATAAGAATTCTTCGGGCTCTTATATCTCTCTTATGTAATTGGTATGGGCTTGAATATTTTTTTTTGATGGTTCAACATAGGATCCTTTGACATAGTCCATTACTTCACTTTCAATAAAGTTTAGATTTGTCCTTATCTTCCATGCACGAGAGTTTTCAGTTTCGGACAATTTGTCACTTTCCTTGCAAAAAGTCATTTTAACAGATTAGGATACTTACTTGAGAATATGCATTCTACTTTCTTGGAGGAGCTCCCTTCTTTGATTGGCTTTTTCAAGAGAGCTTAGTTACCTTGAATCCTTGATGATGTTTTGAAAGTAACTCCAACAATGTTGATTTGATTTCAACACTAAATAGTTGTTGAAGGTGATGGCTTCTATATGGAGTCCTTGATCTTCTTGAGATGGCTTTCCAATTTACAAACTGCTTCTTTAGAATCTGAAGATTGACTCTTCAATGTAGATTTCTGACTTTTGCCTTCTAGAGACTGATCCTTGATCTTCTTGGTACTTGAGTGCCTTCATGTCAAATATCCCTTTCTAGCACCTTAGCTCTGAAACCATGTTGAGAATTTGGTAGAGCATTGTTTAATTCAATTCTCTTACTTGATAATTGCTTGTGTTATGCTTTGCTATGCTTCTATTGCTAAGATATTATTCTTCATTAGCTTATTATGTTCTTCATTAAGACAACTATCAAAAACACAAGAGACATAGAATTTTCGCTCTTCAAGCCAGGGCCAAATCCGCTCCCTCTTGGAGAGGATAACCTGGAAGTTATTCTTCCTCTAAATCTTCAATTGACAAGTACCATGACCATAACACTGATCTTTGACATCAATATGCTTCCAAGACCTTGTCTCTGCTCTTTCTTGACTCCTTATACTAACACCTTTTTCCGCACCAAGTTTCACCGTACTGCACTAGTACTAGGAACTGAACTCGACCTTTAGTGAATGTTCTCTTAGTCTTCTTCTCTTTCATGCTCAAGACCCCAAAAATTTTCGCACTTCCTTCCAGTACTTGATGATGTTGTTATCTTCGGCCTTCCTTTGTTGGACAACCTTCTTAACTGAGGTAGATTCTTCCTCCTTTATGTACTGTAAATCATGTGCTTATTACAGACTTTAACCCAACAATATTGTTGGAAACACTGAGAGGGGGGTGAATCAATATTTCTTTTCAATTGTTATTTTTACCAGTTAGATCACTTATATTTAGAACACAAAATGAACAGAAGAATAAATGCTTTTATTAATTTCTTCTTTACAATAAATCAAGTACAATATATGTAGGGCTCCAACCCTAGATGAAGACACCAATCTTCAATCTCCCAGGCTCCAACCTGTATTTGCCAAGCACCGACTTGGACTTCCAAGGCTCCAACCTTGTCAATTCTGAGGCACCAACCTCAAGGGCTCCAACCCTATATCTGGTACAGGCTCCAACCTAGTCTCTTGAGGACTCCTATCCTCTAGAGCTCCAACCCTATCTTCCAAGGCACCAACCTTGTCTCTATGAGGCTCCAATCTCTTGGGCTCCAACCCACAACTTCACTTCGTTCAAAATATCTTTGGTTATTCTTTCAACGAGCCCTGACAATCCTCACTTAGTCTTCATTGTAGTCTCCACATTACGTCATCAATGACAACCTTTTCTTCGTAGAAGGTGTCACCGCTACTCTTCATCGTACCCAAACAATTTCTCCTAGTTACCTCATGATGGCCTCATCATGGGTCTTCAAAAATGTATCCAATAGGATTCAATAGATCTGCATACAATGTCCTTCAACAGGCTGATTTACCAAGACTTCAACGATCCTTCAATAATGCTTTGGTGATATGTCAAGCAAAGCATAAATTGTCTTCAATAAGTTGCTCCAAGTTCTACACCAAATGATTCTTTCAACAAACCACCATTAATTTTCAAGTACAGGTCTCAAGCTATAAGTCTTCAAGGAATGCAGGCTCCCACGAGTCCTTCCTCCACAAATCAAGCTTACTATGTGATTGTTTCACTTATTCTGAGCCTTCCACAAATTCAAACCTTCTTATACTAATTTGAGGTCAAGTCCTCAACAGGTCTGTCCTTCAAGTTCGAGGGTGACGCAGTCAGTAATTGAGCTGCCTTTACACACAGGTCTAAGGCACAATACAACACTGCTTCCAAATCCAAGCCAATTTAGGTTTAATTGTTCATGTGTTAGTTCACCACAGATTAGAGGTGTAAATGCTAAGTTTGTCCAAGTGATTGTACACAAGATTTTCCAACGTAATGGTAAGCTTCTAAGCAACACTGCTCCACAGATCTTAGATGTTTAGTGCCACGGGTAGCACATCAAGATGCCACAAATCCAAACTGAGTTTATTGTTCTCTGTCCTGAAGTTTGCACCAAGTACGAGTCTTTTTCTAAACCGAGATACCATAGGACAACCATAGGTCCGAGCCTTAACTGTTGATTGTTCTGATGTTTGTAGCTTCTACACATGTGAAACCGAGGTGAGGTCTATCTCCCTTGTGCAGTTGTCCGAGTCTTGATGTTCTTGCAATGCTAAGCTACAGGTTTGAAGTGTTTTAAGGTGATCTGAACTTTACAAATGTCACTGCCCAAGCCTTTAAGCTATCACAAGTCTGAGCCTTATCCTCCACTGTTGACACTCATATATACTGAGTTTTGTTTAGGTAATTGTCCAAGCTTCTAACAATTCCACAACTAGCTTAACACAGCTCTGAGCTCCTATAGACTGGCCCGACACTGTAATTCTTCCACAGGACTGCAATCCAAGCTTTAAATGAACTCCACAGGTGGCTATCACAGATCCGTCCTCCTTCAGGTGACTGTTCACAAGGTATATCATTGTTTTGTTCTTCTGTCCTCAAGTCCGAGCTTGAAAAGAATAATTTATCACAGAAGCTTCCCAAACTGTTCTTCTCAGCCTTCTTAGTACTTTTGTGCTTCTTCTACGAATTGATCACCGAATTGGATGCTAGAAAATGAGTTTTCACACTTGTATTTATACAGATTTCGACCTCCAACGAAGGGACACTTCTCATGGTGGTCAGGCCGACTTAGACAGGTAGGCTTAGGTCGGCTAGCCTTTAAAAATATTATATTGAAACTTGAAAATCAATTTTCTCACAAACTGGAAGGAGTTAGAGGGCGAGTGATAGCTCGTTAGAAAGGGAAAATTGCCCTCTTCAAGCCTATGGCAGTCCCAACCTTAAGTAAGGTCATTTTACCATCAAGAAACTTAAATTTGTGAGGCTGTCATTCCAATTTTATTCATGGCAGCTCTTAATATTTTATGTTTAGGGCTCCTTCATATGCTTAGGGTTCCATACACTTAGGCTTTCATTCATGTATATTAAGGGCATCATTAGTATTATCAATGTGTTAGGGCTAAGGCATCTTCTAGAGTATTATGGGCATTTAGATCATGCAAGAATATTTGCCATCCCGGTCACTGTCATCATCAATGACAACCTAGATTAACAATATCTTTCTACTTTGTTGAGATGTTACCCTTCTTCACACCAATTTTAGTCTTGAATTAACCTTCGTCTTACTTTAGAGATGCGAGGCAAATGGTCACCCAAAACAATTTTATATTATCCTTCTTTCTTGCATTGAATGGTCCCTTTTATCTTCGCTAGAAAGCAACCATTGAATGCTTGTAATCACAGAACTAATCTGAATTTATTCTTGACCGAAATCTCAGAGATGTCTGAATTCGTTGATGATGAATGAGGCCGCAAGCTTGTCTTATATATAGGGACAACCTTATCCTTTCTAGGCCGACTTGATCATCTGCTATAAGGCCGACTTGTCAAGGAGGTGTATCTTCCATATTTGAGCCAACTTGCAAGGAGCATTTAGACAAGGTCTTGGTGCATATTATATATATGACAAGATGACAAACCCCTAAAAACATCAAGAAGAAGTCTTGGACCTACAATAAAACTTCTTGCCCATGAAACCCATGAAGCAAGTATTTACAAAATTCATTTTATTATCTTTGTATTTTTCATTTCATAAATTCATAATTACTAGTCATTATGAAGACCGAAACTAGTTACACTTTTCAACAGAGTACATATCCATCGATGAGCAAGCAGCTGATTTCCTAACAAAGTCAGTGCCCAAGGACAAGTTTGAGCACTTCAGAGACAAGTTGGAGCTCGTAGAGATTACCCTTCTCGTTAAGAGGGAGTGTTGATATGTCTGCAGTAGGGATCGACATTCTCCCGATAGGGAGAATGAGTCCAAGAGGCCAAGAGTGCTCAACAGGAAGGGTTGAGTGAGTTGCTTGAAATCACACACCAGAAATAGTGGAGTGAGGTTTTGGACCCTGATCACATGCCGAGTAGGGTGGAGTGAGGTCCTTCAGCGTCTGGACCCTGATCACACACTGGAAGGGTGGAATGAGGTCTTGGACCCTGATCACACACTAGGTAGGGTGGAGTGAGGTCCTTTCAGCATCTACACCCGATCACCAACCAGAAAGGGGTTTAGTGAGGTCTTGGCCCAAAGTGCTCACTAGGCATGGTGAGTGAGTGCTTCCTAGTTGAGGGTCTCAGCATTTTGGCCTAGGAAGAGGCCATGGGATTCGAGGATCAATCACCTTAGAGAAGTGAGTCCTGATATGATGATGACATTGCCATGGATTTGGTACCAACTAGTTGATGATGACAGTGAGTTAGAGATTTCAACTAGTGGTTGATGACGAGATGATGTTGATAATGTCAGAAATGCTGACAAGGCTGATGATGATTTGTTATTGTTAGTTTTTGTAGCATCGGATGTGTTCTAGCCACGAAATTTCGTGGAGAGGCTTGAATACATGAGATCTCCAGAACCCATAAATAGTTTATGGAAACTCCGCCTAGAAGTGACTTAATTAGATTATTAACCAATTTTTTTATGTTTCCTAAGTATAAACTTAGGAAAGCATGTTAATTAATCAATACTAATTAAGTCAAGGTGAGAATAGTCTAGAAACTCACACGGATCGATCTAGAGATGATCCTAGCCATCGATTATGTTTTAAACTTGGCCGCTAGTGCTCCAACAGAAGATTATAAGAGGAGGTCGATGTGGTGATGGAAAAAAAAAACTCAGCAGTTCGATTTCTTGGCAGATCGATTTCCAGAGTAGCAGCAGTCAATTGTCAGAGAGAGAGTCGGAGATCGAAGCAGTGAGAGAGGGGCAGAGACAGTGAAACCAAAGGAATATTTCCAGATCCGGTGAGTGCATTGCAGAGGAAGGTCGAGATTTCTCTAGGGAGTTGCACAGAGGCAGCGCAGAAGCTTTAGTGAGCAATTCGATTTTGCTGGGGTGAAGCTGGTTTTCAATTCCAGAGGTCGAAAAGTATTTCCAGAGTGTCGAAGGGTCAATTTCTCAATCAGCAGAAGGCAGGACGCCTTGATCTTCAGTTGTTTTGAGTTGAATGTGTAGCAAACTGCGCAGAGGTGACGCAGTAGCTACGCAAAGCTAGGAGGACGGCTTGATTTTCAGTAAGTTGTCTAGTGTCGGGATTGCTCGAAGTGAGGATAATTTCCCTCGAGATAATTTTGCCAGTGTTCTCTCTGTAGGATTGCCAGTATTAGGCATCCAGATTGTACTAAGATTATTTCACTGCTGCATAATAATAAAAACCCCCAGTTGCTGCACTAGTTTTCCCGCATTGGGTTTTTTCGGGAACTTTTGTCCAAAAATAATTGTGTCAAATTTATGTGTGTGCTAGCATTTCTTCCAGCGTTTTATTCTCCCACAGTTTTATTTGTGTAGATTGCAGTGTGATTTATTCAGTATTTGTCATAGCAAACAAAAAATAAATTGTTAAATAAAATTAGCAATTAGGAGAATAATTTCTAATTGCTGCAATAGGATTTCGGTTTGGAATTTTCAAATGGTATTAGAGAGCAATTAATCAGTCGGAGAGCTTAGAGGCGAAAAAAAGGAATTTCGTTGTTCAGTGTGGGCAGCAGATCAAAATTCCCAAGGGCAGCGCAGTCATTATGCCAGGAGGTTGAGTTACTTGTGGAGGTTCGATTTTTTCCGAGGGGCAAAAAAAATCGATCTTTCCAGATCAAGTGATTCCAGAGGCAGAGGGAGCAGCTCAGAATCTTTGTTGAGCAGATCTCTAGCTGGACGCGAAGGGTTTTTGCAGCAGATTTCTAGTGCAGAATTTGCGTCGGGAGGAAGAGAGAAGAGCACATATAGAGTGAAAATTTCTCTCAGGGAACTTCTAGTCTCAGAAGTTCGAATTTCCAGTTGCAGATTGGCAGTAGCAACTAGCAGAGCCACGCATTTCAGGAGGGAGTGAGAACAGGCAAAGCGGCAGTCGAGCACAGGGAAAAAGGGAGTTTTCGACTTGATCAAAGATGGCCACTACAGAGCTTCATGATCAAGACAAGTTGGATGGAGCTTCCAACTACGCCATTTGGAAGGCAAGGATTTCCTTCCTTCTAGATGAATATGGTCTGAAATCCTACATCGATAATGTAGTGGCAATTCCCACGGATGAAGATCCGCTGAAAGAGTACAGAAAGGAAATGGTGAAGGCGAAGCAGTTGATATTTGATGGAGTCTGAGATCATATAGTCTCACATATAGCATCCAAGGGAACGGCCAAAGAGATGTGGGATGCTCTCGCCACGCTATATCAGGATACTTCCGAGCAACAGAATATGTACCTCAAGGAGAAGTTCAGGCTCATCCGAATGCAGAAAGGGGAAGGCATAGACCCCTACCTTACCAGGATTCAAGAAGTCCGAGACCAGCTAGCAGTTGTTGGGGCAACGCCTCAACCTTCAAAGCTAGTGCGATTAGATCTCAACAGTGTCTCAGAGGAATGGCAGGTATTTGTCCAAAGTATCTTGGGCAAAGATACCTTGCAAATGTGGGATAGGTGTGGGTTTATTTGCAGCAACAGGAATTGAGACGAGTTCTTTTGAAGAGCTGCATCAGTGGCAGCAACAGCAAATCAAAAGCGGTAAGGAGGAGGAGAATGTGGTCCTTGCATCTAAGGGTCCCAGTCAGGGGCAGGGGGAGCTGAGGAAGAAGAAGAAGGACTTGTCGAAGGTCAAGTGCTTCAAGTGTGGCGAGTTTGGCCACTACAATACCCAGTGTCCTCTCACAATAAGAAGGACAATGAGGAGAAGCAGGACCAGCAGGCAGCTTCTGCAAAGATCGATAGGCTTTCCTCCAGGTTGGAGGAAAGCTTTGCTATGCTCGCCAATATACCTCCAGGAGTGAGGTGGGGTGACTTAGTGTTGTAGCCCCAGAGCTCTATAGATGGGCAAGATCCTTGAGGAATCCACCTCTTGGATAAGTACCTAGCTATGGGGGCCCATAGTATTTAGTAGCAAGATGGATCAATGACAGTTGGTGCAGTCAGATACCAGGGTGACAATTACAGAGACAAGTTGCAGCGAGATGTTGGGCAGCATAGTGCAAAGTCAGCAGTAGCGTAGAGTCTTTAGTGGACAGTGCAGAGGCTCGTAGCAGTGAGAGACCCAGGTGACAGATGCATTATATTGATCACAGTTGATTCAGTATTTTGGATGTTTTTCAGTTGCAGATGTTGCAGTAGCAGCAACAACAGAGTTGCAATGCAGATGCAGCGTTGGCAGCAGTTCAGCAAGGTCAATAGCATCACAGATGCACCGCATATCAGAGTTATGCAGTATTTGGTGGGCAGCAGCAGCCAGACATCAGTAGCGTGACAGAAGTTTGTGCAGAAACAAGGTGTTGCTACCATATGTGCAACAGTATTAGAACACATTCCTCCCTAAGAGGGAGTGTTAGCTTTTGTAGCATCGTATGTGTTCTAGCCACGAAACTTTGTGGAGAGGCTAGAATACATGAGATCTCCAGAACCCATAAATCGTTTCTGGAAATTCCACCTAGAAGTGACTTAATTAGATTATTAACCAAATTTTTTAATGTTTCCTAAGTCTAAACTTAGAAAAGCAGGTTAATTAATCAGTATGAATTAAGTCAAGGCAAGAATAGTCTAGAAACTCACACGGATCGATCCAAAGATGATTCTAGCCATCGATTATATTTTAATCTTGGTCGTTGGTGCTCCAACAGAGGATTATAAGAGGAGGTCGATGTGGTGATGGAAAAAAAAACCTCGACAGTTCGATTTCTTGGCAGAACGATTTACAGAGTAGCAACAGTTAGTTACCGGAGAGAGAGTCAGAGATCAAAGGAGTGAGAGAAGGGTAGAGACAGTGAAGTCAAAGGAAGATTTCCAAATCCGGTGAGTGCATTGCAGAGAAAGGTCGAGATTTCTCCAGGGAATTGTGCAAAGGTAGCGTAGAGGCTTCAGTGAGCAATTCGAATTTGCTCGAGTGAAGTTGGTTTTCAATTCCAGAGGATAGAAAGTATTTCCAGAGTGTCGGAGGGTCAATTTCCCAGTTAGCAGAAGATTGGATGGCTTGATATTTAGTTGTTCCGAGCTGAGCGTGTAGCAGACTGCGCAGAGCTAGGAGGACGGCTTGATTTTCAAAAAGTTGTCAAGTGTCGAGATTGCTCGAAGTGAGGGTAATTTCCCTCAAGATATTTTTGCCAGTATTTTCTCTGCAGGATTGCCAGTATTCGGCATCCAAATCGTACTCAAATTATTTCACTGCGGCATAATAATAAAAACCCTCAACTAATGCATCGATTTTCCCGCATTGGGTTTTTCTAGGGACTTTTGTCCAAAAATAATTGTGTCAAATTTATGTGTGCTAGCATTTCTTCCAGCGTTTTATTCTTCCGTATTTTTATTTGTGTAGATTGCAGTGTGATTTATTCAGTATTTGCAGTAGCAAACAGCAAATAAATTGTTAAATAAAATTAACCGTTAGGAGAATAATTTCTAGTTGCTGCAATGGGATTCCTGTTTGGAATTTTCACAGTTATAACCTTTCTCATAGAGAAATTTTTTCAACACGAGAACATTTGGATAGTCATTATGAATACCTCCCTAGTTAAGAGGGAATGTTGATTTTGTAAATATGGTCAGTCTTTTTGTAAAGCATATTTAAATGCTAAGCAGTCAAAGGCAAATCATTTTGAGTCAAAGTCCCATTGTGACTTTCAAAAAGAAGAAATATGAACTTTTGAAATTTAAGTTTTGGCTCCAAAAAGTAAGGTTTGTCTCCTCCTAGTCAAGTCGGCACTCTTGAATGTTCTAGACGGCTCCATAAGATCAAGTTAGCTTCCTAAATGCATAGGTCAACTCCAGCAAGGGACATGTCCATTCAATCTAAGAAACAACTATATATAGGGCCTATTTGCCCCTCCAAAAGTCACATTCACAGCTCACATCATCTGAGGCAACTTCGTCCTATTTTGAGGCTTCATTGGCTCACATTTGTGGCTCGCATTTATAGTGTATATGGCTTGCATCTGATTTGATAAATTACTGGCATTTGTGGCTCGCATTTGTGGTGTATATTGCTTGCATCTACTTTGAGAAATGACTTGCATCTGTGGAAGGATAAGGCTTGCATTTTTCGAAGATATGGCTTGCATCTGTGTCTAGATACAGCTTGCTTATGTGGCATCATATGGCTCACATATATGGCATCTATAACTTATGTGGCAACCTATAATTCATATTTGTGGAAGGTTGAGATTCTGGAAGTGCAGGATCAAGAAAGTAGTGCGGGATCAAGAGCGAAGTGCAGGTTCAGGTGACTTGACTAGCATGATGAACAGCAGACTAGGTTTGACCTAGTTAGACTAAGATTTGTCTTTGTTGAACTAAAGAATTTTCTATTGAAAAAGGATGTTGGGTTCTTCCCTTCAAGGATTTTCCCAGGGTAAATCTCTTGTGTTCTTGTGCATTTGTCTCTTTATGATCTCACTATACTAATGTGTTATATGGTTGATGTCTTTCTGTATAATTATTGAATGATGGAATATTAATAAGAATGTAAAAAGATTGCCCACAAGGCTTTGGTTCAATGGTGAAGGGTGCACTGTTAAGGAACTCCATGCAATAGGTCACCGGTTCCAATCCCCCCGTGGGTGTTGACAAAAAAAAAAAAAAAATGTAAAAATATCAAAGACAATTATCAGGTTGAAAGACACTATAAAATCAACGCAAGGATGACATCTATTAAAGGAAGTCTTGGCCAAAAGTGAAAGCAAAAGAACAAATGGGTTGATAAAGAAGGTGATTAAGCTCCCACTGATGAAGGCTTTGAGCATAACAAATGTTATAATTCCGAGGACGAATAAATGTCAAAGATTAGTAATTATTTCTCGAGAATAACACAAGATCATTGAAGAGTGGAAACAGAAACACAACTAAGGGAACAATTGTTGAGAAATCTATAGGGGCAACAACATAGGATGATTTCTCTTGCTTTGATAATTGTTTGTGGTGTAATTTTACTTCACTTAATTAGCTTCTACTTTCACTTGTTATTATTAATGTTTTCTTCATCAAATAGCTACCAAACCATAAAGAACAATAAGGCAAAGGGCACAAGATATATGCGATCAGCCATGGCCAAAACCTCTCCAATCTGAGAGGAAAACCCACAAGAATTCTTCTTATAGAATCTTCAATTGATGAATTCCAAGACCTAGACCCTTGAGCAAAAACCCCTCCAAGACCAAGTCAACTTTGCTTCTTTTTCCAAGTCAAATTAGTTGCTTCTTTCTTGTCTTCAACTTTGGCCCTACACCACCTTGACTGGAACTTCGACCTTTCCTTTTGCAATTTCAATTTACCTACAACTTCTGCAATTTTAGGCCCCTATTTCATAAACCCTCTAGCCACACATGTGAGGTGATGAAGGCAAATTTAAGTGGTTTCTCTCCTTCACTTATCTTGGACACTCCTTGTCAATTCGGCTAGCAAAAATACTCCTTTCTTGGGCTATATCTTGACTCCTTCAAGGTCTTCAATACCTTACTACAAAAACCCTAGTGACAGTCACACGCGTGAGATGAATGACCCAAAAACTACGCTAGAATACTTCGATCTTCTTCTTCCTTCTCTTCGTTGCTCAAGAGGTTCTCTTTATTTCCTATTCACACTTCTCTCCTTGACGTGGATGCTCGATAGATGATCTCTTGAATGAGGTCGAGTCCTCCTATATATAGGCTCCTCTCCCATGTTAGTAGGTCGACTTGAAATCATTCCTAGGCCGACATGTCCTCTTGATAAGCCGACTTGGTTCTTTTGGAGGTTGATTTGATTGTAGCACATCGACAAGGTCTTCGAGGGTCTTTTTGACTCTATCTTCGTCTCAAATAATTTTTCTTACAATATGTAACATGCCCCAAATGGGTCCTTCATACATGATAATGACTTGTAGACTCAATGACAAGCCCTAGGAACTCACAATGGGAGCTTGACCTAAAACTAAATTTCCTTGAGCATGAAACCCAAGCCTCAAGAAAAACAATAATAAATTTATTTTTCTCATTACATCAAATACATAAAAATCATGATTACATATGTCATTATGAAGATCGAACCTGGTTACATATTTCAACAATAGTCATAGAAGCAACAACATCAATTGTTGTCAACATAATGGCCACAGTCACAATGGGGCCATCATTTACGAAGTAACAATACTTGATAAGTCTGCTGCAGTTAAAGTTTCTAGCAGCAGCAAAACCATGCATAGACACAAGAGTAATAAAAATTTAGCTAGCAATAGAAAAGTAAGGATGACAAACGGATATATTAGATGAGCTTTGAAGTAACCATTATCTCATAACTCATTAACAACAATAGCATAAATACAACAAATTATTCATCGGCACATAACAACAACCATTTAGAAATTCATTATATAACAAAATATATAAGTGGGGTGCAACATTACTATCCATATCAATGTAGCACGACTCTTATAAGACCCGCGAGTCTTGACGAGTTTTATAGTGAGACGGGTCACCCGCATAGAACCTACAGTTTCTACCAGTACTCGCCAAAACCCGCATAAAACTCGGCTACCCAAATTGAACCCATGAAGAACCACATATGACTCGCATAGGACCCGAATGAGACCTGTGGAGACCCTCAAAATTTGATATATATTTTTTTTGAGATCTTGTGGAGGGAAAGGGAAAATGGAGCCAAGTCTTATACAAGTCTTATACGGGTCATTCCCAAGTCTTATACGGGTCACCAAGTCAATAGGCAATTGAGTCTTATATGAGTACAGGTCATGGAACATCGATCCATACTAGTAACTTATAATTCATCCATTTCTCATTAACCTTCGTCAATCATCACAACTCAATCAGTATCTTTTGTCCTAAAATTAGTAGCCTTAACAAATAGTATACATTTGTTTTAATACAAAAAGCAAAAATATCCATGGAGGTGACCCAACTATATGACAATCAACCTCAATAATTGCATTCCATTATCTCTGTTTTGCTCTCCAAGATACATCTATTGCATCTTTATCCAATTTCATGCTCAACATTCATTTAAACATTATTTCAATCATTACATGCAAGGCATCAAGTTAACCAAGCTCAAATGGGTGTTCACATACAAAGCATCAAGCTAACCAAGCTCAAGCAAGTGCTCGCATAGAAAGCATAAAGTTAACCAAGCTTAAAAGGGTGTTCACATGGGTCAGAGGTTCCCTGACCCATATAAGAAGAACAACATTAGTAGTAGAATGATTAACAGCAAGAGACTCACCAGCCTAAGGGCCCACAGGAATTTGTATCCACGTCAAGGCAAAGCACAAAAAGGGTGTTCACATCAGTGACAGATTCCCTTACAAGGGAAAACCCCACGTAACAACAATAGTAGTAGAATGATCAACACGAGGAGCCTCACCACCCTAAGTACCCACAAGCATTTGGATCCACATCAAGGCAAAGCAAGTGATCTGGCTCTAGAGGAAGAAGTTGCCATGACACCAGCTCCATGGGGCAAGCCACCCAATAACAAGTCTTCTTAACAAAAATTATGTAGCATGTTGTTGGCAATGTTGGAATTGATGTCAAACGGGCATGATTACATGTTTGATGTTTGATGTTGCAAAGTGTTATGTTGAAAATTCAAGGATGACTTAAAGAACTCAAAGGCCGATTAAAGTGATGTGATGTGCAAAGGTTGATCATTGTTGAATGAAAATTGTTAATTATTATGTTGATTATCTTGATGTTTGGCTTACAATCAAAATGAACATATGGCACATGATATTTTGGGAGATAAGTTGAAGAATGGATGCTTGCATTGAATGAAATCATTCATACAGCAGTATGGTATATCACAAGCCATGAAACCTGTTATCACTTGCCACCTACACCTACCTATAGTTAGTGACAAAAGCCTTTAACCCCACAAGGTGTGGTTGGTGTAGGTGGCAAGTGATAACATTTTTGGTGTCGTCGTCGGGGACAAGCTTTCTTGTACCTGGGAAATCGACTAACTTTTGGTTTTAGCATATCAAACTTTAGAGTTAGATTCTTGCTCAAGTGGCGACTCCACTAAATCCAAATTTTGCAAGAGTTTCTACTAGGAGAAATTCAAGTGGTCTAGTTAGCCCCTCTCCTAATCCTCAAAACATTTTTAGAGAGAAGTTAAATAGACTTTCTCATAGTAGAACTCTTGCTAGTCCTGGGCAAGAGGCTATTTCTAATATTCATTTGCTTTTTCAAGAACAAGTAGAGCCTAGCATCATGAATGATCTTTTTGCACCTTGTGATTTTACTAACATAAATGGCTATCCTCACAATATCCCTGACAAGGCTATTGAAAGGTTGCCTTCTTTTCAAGGTAACAATGCCATTAGTGTTGCATCACATGTGAAAAACTTTAATGTTTGCTTTTTTAAGTGGTGTAGCATTGCTCACTATGAGGATATAAAGATGAGAATTTTTGTTCTCTCTTTAGAAGAAGATGCTCTTAATTGGTTCACTGAGCAACTTACTGACTCTTATGACTCTCTACAAGCCATCATGGGAAAGTTTGGAGAGATGAGAGAAAATAGTCACTTGATCTGTACCATTAGCAACATGAAGAAAAATGAGAATGAAACCATGGAGGAGTTTAACAAGAGATTCAACGAATTGGTTAAAAGCATGCTTACTATTGTTAAACCTCTTGATGAATTTCTCTTATGCTCATATCTAGATGCTTTTGGTGTTGATATTGTTTATGAGTTGAGGAGGAAGGAGCCTGCAACTTTGGGTGTAGCTCAAACTGAGGCCTTGAAGATGGAAAGGGCTAGAAAGCAATAAGGAAAATCTGAAATTCATGGTTTCACTAGAGGGCCATCAAAATCGAATGATTCCAAAGGCAAGGCCGAGGAAGAGACTACCCATGATCCTATCAAGGAGTTAAACCAACTCATTAAGACTATGGAAGCAAATCCCACTAATCAAATGAATGTTATCCAAAATCGATTGGTGGCCATGGAAAGGAATCAAGTTGGGAGATTCCAAAATCAAGGAAATGATAGATGGCAAAAGAGGGGACCTCCTAATGAGCATATGCCACAAAATCCACTTGAGTCTACTAACTTAGTTGATGATTCAATGCTTTATTGTATACCTTTGGATGACCTACATGATGAACCCACTTGTCCTTATGAAGAAGGATCTTCGATGGAGAAATGGTTGGAACAAGTGAACAAATCAATGTATTGGAAAGGAGCACCATTTGTCCTTGGAGAATTGGATGGGAGTTGTGGAGAATAGCCAAAAGATATGTAAGAAATCTCCATCCTCCCATAATGTGAATAATTTTGAAGAGTTGGATAGGATCACTAAATTGTATGGGGAGAAGCCTTCATCAAATCAGATTTTAGAGATAGTCAAGGATAAATAAAGGGCAAGAAGTAAGGGAAGAAATCAAAATGACCATAAAACTTTCACTCCACCCACATCTAAGTTGAATATTGATTTGGAAGGATGGATAAATAATGCAAAGATTTTGGTAATTGTGACTGAAATCGTGAAGATTCCCTCCCAAAGATATAAATTGTTAAAAAGGCACTGATGCACCCAATGGAAAAGAAATGTCAAATTTTTCTAAGGATAGATATGAAGATGGCCCTATCACTTTGCAAAGTAGTGCTATGTGTAGAGATGACAGAGACCATCAACCTTTTTTCATCACCATGTTGATCAATGGAATGCTTTTGCACAATTGTATGTTTGATTCTAGGGTATTATCTTGTGTCATGACTAAGAAGGTCATCAATATGTTGAACTTGAGGATTTCTAAACCTTACCACAACATTTGTGCTATGGATTCAAAAATTATTGAAGTTTGTTGTTTGATAAAGGATCTTCAAGTCCACTTGGCAGTACATCCTGATATTATGATCATCATGGATATCGTGGTGATTGATGTGCCAAATGCTTGGGGGATGTTGTTGTCTAGAAAGTGGGGAGCCAACATAGGGGGTAGTTTGCAAATGGATCTAAGTTATGCTACCATCGCTAATAGTGAGGGCATCATGGTTAGATTGGATAGGGAGTTGGAAAGAAAGCTTCATGTGGAAAATCCCAAGGCGCCTCATAATTAAATCGTGTATGACTCTGATGACTTGGGAAACTATGCTATCTTGGCTACTTCTATTGCTCCTTTGGAGAAGGACGTGGAAAGTAAGAAATATTGGGTTTGGCACGTGAATTTTGATGGTGCCCATTCAAGGTTTGGTAAGGGTGTTGGAAATGTTCTTACCTCCCCTCTTGGTCGTATATTCAAGTTTGCAGATTGCAATTTGATGCACCTAACAATGCAGTCGAATATGAAACTGTATTGTTAGGTCTAGAGTTGGCAAAGGACTTGAAAATTAAGATGCTTTGTATCAAGGGGGGTTCTTATTTAGTCATTCTTCAAACAAAGAATCAATTTGCATGCCAGAATGATAGACTAAAAAAGTATCGTAATGTTGTTTGGGATAACATGGAGGCATTATATCTTCAAACAATACGAAGAGAAAGAAATAAACAAGTTGATGAGCTGGTTGTTGTTGCATCTACCTTACAGCTTGGAGAGAACTTGATGGATGATAAGATCAAGATGGAAGTTAACTTTAGACTGTCAATTCTTGATAATATTGAGGATTGGCAAATCTTTAATGATGAAAGCCAAGTGATTCGGTTTTTAAATAATATGGAGGAATTTTTTTATTTTAGGGTTGTCTACAAAGAAGAGGGTTGTAACTATGAGTGTAATGTTGTGTCAAATCCCACTCCTAGGGATCGTGCAGCCATGGAGCAAATGTTTGATAGGCATGATGTTGTAAAGATAAAAGAAGATAAGAAAATTAACCCATGGGAATTCATTGAAGTAAACATTGGTACCCCTCATGATCCAAAGATTATCAAAATAGGGAAGGGCACCACTGAGGATGAAAGGAAAAAGTTCATAAATTTACTTCATGAATATAGGGATATTTTGGCCTTTTCATATCAGGAGTTAAAAGGTTATAAGGAGGATGTTATGGAACGTATTATCCCTCTTAAATATGAAAATGTCAAACCCTTTAGGCAAAAACTTAGGCAAATAAATCTTAAGTTAGCTCCCTTGGTGCAAAAGGAGTTGCAAAAGATGCTTCAAGCTGGAATTATAGCTCACACTAGGAATTCCACACGGTGTTCAAACTTGGTTATTGTAAGAAAGAAGAATGGATCAATTAGGCTATGTGTAGATTTTCAAATCTTAATTTAGCTTGTAAAAAGGATAATTACCCTTTACCTAATATGGAAACATTGTTACAAAGGGTAACATGATCTGGAATGATGTTTTTATTAGATGGATTTTCAGGATATAACCAAGTCATGGTGAAGAAGGAAGATAGACATAAGACAACATTCACCACATCATGGTGTTCTTTTGAGTATTTGAGAATGCCTTTTGGATTAACAAATGTTGGAGCAACTTTTCAAAGGGCTATGGACTAGTCTTTAAGGGTCTAATTGGGAAATTCATTGAGATTTATCAAGATGATTTTACTATTTTTTCTAAAGATGGAATTTCTCATGTAGGCCAACAAAGGAAAATTTTTGATAGGTGTAGAGAATATGGGATATCCTTAAATCCTACTAAATCTATTTTTGGAGTGACTAAAGGGAAGTTGCTTGGTCACATCATTTCAAATGATGGGATCGAGATTGACCCTGAAAGAGTTGAGGCAATTCAAAAGATTCCTTTGCCTCACAATATTAAAACCCTCCAATCCTTCCTAGGAAAGATCAATTTCCTTAGAAGGTTCATTCCAAATTGTGTTGAAATTGCTAAACCCATTCAAACTAAAGAAAGATGTTAAGTGTGTTTGGGCAAATGAAGGAAGAAAAGGTTTTCAGGAAATTAAGGATTATATTGGTAAAGCACCTATTCTTGTGAGCCATGATTATTCAAAGAAGTTTTTGATTTTCTCTTTTGCATCTGAAGAAACTACTGTTGGAGTGTTGCTTCAAAAGAACAATGAAGGGCATCAGCAACCTACTGCTTTTATGAGTAGATCCCTTCAAAGTTCCAAGTTGAAGTATAGCACCATGGAAAAGCAAGATTATGCCTTAGTCAAGTCTCTAAAGCAATTTAGAGTTTATGTGGGGTACTCAAGAATAATTGCATTTGTCCCCCACTCTGTCGTGAAGGACATTTTAACTCAGTTGATTTCTTAGGAACTAGAGCTAGGTGGGTCTCTAAGATTCAAGAGTATGATTTAGATATTAGACCTACCAAACTAGTAAAAGGCCGAGGATTGGCCAAGATCTTGACTAAGGGGAATGAGAAAGCGTTAGGAAAGATTTGTCAAACTGATTTGGAATTAACTTCATCATAACTTCAAAGGTTGAGCCAACTTGAATGATATAAAGACATTATTTATTACTTGCAAAATTTGTCATGTCGTAACCATTTAGTTGGCCATAAAAGAAGAGCATTAAGGCTTAGAGCAACCAAGTATTGCATCGTGAAGGATGGTCTAGGTTGGAGAAATCCAGAGGGGGTAATAATTAGATGTATTGATGAAGTTGAGGCCAAAAGCTCCTATATGAGTTTCATTTAGGATTTTGTGAAGGACATTACGCTGCTAAGACTACTACCCACAAAATCTTGAGAGATGGTTATTTTTGGCCTTCTATTTTTGTTGATGTGCACAAGTATGTCAGAGGTTGCCAAGCTTGTCAAATATTCACAGGGAAGCAAAAGTTAGCTTATTTGCCTCTTCAGCCTGTGATCATGGAAGTTGCCTTTAACATTGGAGGCTTGATTTTATAGGAAAATTAAGTGAATACTCTAGTAATGGCTACTCATTGATTTTAACTACCACTGACTATTTTACTAAATGGATAGAAGCCATCCCTACAAGGCACACCACCAACAAAGTATCGATGAGATACATCAATCATTAATGAGCATAATGATCATCAATATAATAACATGAAATGGAGTTTACACTAATGAATAATATTCCAAATACAAGAAAAATAAATTGATGCAAAAAATAAAGGGATCACTTTACATGCATCAAGTATTTGGGCAAATTCTACTTTACAAAGCAACATTTTATTTCAAGTCAAGCAAATATATTTCAAGTTGAAGTTGAATTTTATTTCTTTTGTTAATTTACTTTTAGAGATCTTACATGCCCCAAGAATCACTAAAACTTACCTCCAACTTAAGTTGATTGAATTGACTTTTAAGGACCCTCTACCTCTATTGACTCCACACTATGAGATCCAAATCTTTGGGCGAGGGTGAGGTCTGAGGACTAGAGCTGGATTGCAATCTTGCTTTAGAGTTTAACTATTAAAATAAACCAAGAGCATTTCACATCACATTTTATTTTACTTGCAATTTCCCATTTTTGTTATCTTGATGGATTAAAGTTTCACTTGCAAATATCATTTCTCATTTCAAGAAGCACTTTTGATGCAAGTATTGTGATCCCTTTGATTTTTGCAACAATTTAATTTTCTTGTACTTAGAATATTGTTCATTAGTGCAAATTCCATTTCATGTTGTTATGTTGATGATCATTATGCTCATGAATGATTGATGCATCTTCTTACTTGGGCACTCATTTTCAAGTACTACTTATTTTATGTTGCAATTGATGTTCGTGTTATTATCTTGGTCTAACACCTAAATTCTATATCATTTGTATTTTAATTTCATTTTAAGTAAGCTATTGTTTACTTGAAGGCACTAGTCTACATTTTGAATCTATATTTCAAGTTTGCTTATATGTTTGTTTAATGCTTGAAGGAAAGTTATTTTTGATAGACATTGACAAGGATTGTCTCATTTACATTTTTGCAGGTAGACTACTAATTGTTTCCTTTTTGGCAAGATATCTTTGCATGCTTTGATTTATCAATTGTACATACATCTTAAAGGCATCTTTATATCTTGTATTGATTATTTTCTTGTGCTAACAGTTTCTTGATACACTTTCAGGATTACTTGTGCTTTCCATTTGAAAGCATTTCATTTAATTTAAGCAAATATCTTTTCATTTTAAGGCAATACTTAGAAGGCACTAGTTGTTCTTATGCTTATGTTTATCTTATGTATTGATGGTTGTTAATGATTATTGCTCACATCACATTTGCTTATAATCTTTAAAAGTAATCCATCTCACTTTAACATTCTCCTAAAAACCTCACATCGTTAACTTAGTTTTTCTTTAGGGACCACCCTCCATAGCTAGCCTAGGAGATAGATTAAACAGAGAGAGTCGAGAATGGGTGACAGCCCCTTCTCTTAATTCCTTGCCACCAACCACACCTCGTGGGGTTAAAGGCTTTTCTCACTAACTGTAGATAGGTGTAGGCGGCAAGTGGTAACAAAACGCATGAATTATCAAATTGTTGACGTTGAAAACATTACAGAAAAATCCTTAAAGCCATTAAAATGTGGTTGGTACAAATCTGAAAAAGAATTAAAAATATAGCTAGTACAAATCTGAAAAACAAAAAAACAAAAAACTTAATAATAATAATAATAATAATATAATTCAAGCTTTGTCTTTTGCAATCATTGATGTTGGACCCCAAATTTTCAGTTTTCCAAGCAATTGGTGGAATATTTGTCTTGAGCTTAATTTCAGATTTGGAAATGAAGAGGCAGATTGTGAACAGTCCTAGAAGACCAAGTGATAACTCTTCAATTTGAATTCCTGCATGGAATGCAAATATTCAGAGAGCCTAGGTTATAAAAGAAGCCATTTTGAATGAAAAACGAGTTAGTGATTTGATTTCTGAAAGAAAGAGAGCTCATAAACAAGCCTAGCAAGAAGCATAAAAGAGAAGGAACAGAAGCCGAGCAAAACTAAGAAAGAGTAGCAGAGAAGAGAAGCAGCAAAATAGAGGACAGAATCAGAGTTCAGGGCAGAGAAAAGTAACTGGGTAACCAGAAATATTTATTTGTAATTTGAGTAGGAGATTGTAGTCTCCTTTCAAGTGGTGGCCTGAAAAAGAACAGGCTGGAGCCTGTAAGTGGAAGTAGGAGCTTCCAAGAAAGTTGTAGCTCGCAGAAGTAATTGAGGTAGCAGCCTCCTGTATGTTGTGGCTTACAGAAAATCTGATGTAATAAGGAAGTAGGAGCTTGTCTTCACATCACTTCAACCAAAATTCATGGCTTTTCCCTTTATGGGTTTTCACTTATATCTGGTGTCTTCATGTGTTGCATGTTGAATATCTCACTTGTGTGAATGCTTTTGAATTCATTATTATATGTTGAATACAAATGTCTATCTAGTAACAGCAAAAGAAACAATTAAGAGTTGAATTATAAGTCATTAGCTACAAAAGAAAATACTTGAAAGTGAAAAATTTACTGTATTGATTATTTCAAAAGACAATTACTAATTCACCCTCCTCTCAGTAATTGTCGAATATTCGCCAATTGGTATCAGAGCAAGTTCCTTTTGTAGCAGCCTTACAGTTGGAAGGAAAGATCTAGTCCATCAAAATGGCCAGTCAGGAAGGATGTTCAACAAATAAAGTACTTATGTTCAATGGAACAAACTATACCTTCTGGAAAATAAAAATGAAGACATATCTAATGTCTCTTGGTGTAAATGTCTGGGTTGCAGTGGAGAATGGCTATGAGGGTCCACCTTAATAGGAAAGTAGAAAGAAGAGGAAAATATTAAATTGAACTTTCACAAGGCTCTGAAGAGAAAGAATCAAACATTTCTTGGAAATAATCAAGCAATGAAAACAAAGAATAGGGAACCTCACCTCCACCAAAACCAACATCTAGCCAGCCTCAACAATCAGTTTAGAAACTGCCCTTTGTTCCATCCCAACCATTAGGGACTATTTTGTCATCTTTTTCTTGCAGTAAATAAAGGAAACAAAAATTATATGTTCCCCTAGAAAATTTACAAAATGATACAACTATTGGTGATCCTTCATGTTTAGAAAGAGGATCACAGGTGTGATTCTTGTATGCAATTTATAATCCATTTTCAAGCTATATCAATATCTAAATGATTAATTGTCAATTATCTATCAAAGGCCACATCATAGCTTGATTGATTTATAGAACTCAGTAAAACTATCATCCAACTCAAAATGCTACAAGTTGAAGATCACACTCCCCCATGTCTGCCCTTTTTCCCTTGCCTTTTCCTCATTTCAGTCCAACTAGCCACCTGATTGGGGATTGTGGAGTTTCTATCACCAACCATTGCTTTGCTGCATTCAATGGAGACACGGGTCTTGGGTCCATATCTTGATCCAAAGTTTAACCTTCCAAGAAGATTCTTCCTACAGTGAAACCTATATGAGGGTAGTTCACTTTGGAATCATGGCCTTATCAATATCTTTGTCACACCCCCTTGCAGATGGAACAGTAGCATATGTCAGCCAAGTATAGGTTTCTATGAGGTCTTGCTTGGTTCCGCCTAATGATCAACTGGCCATGACCAACTTGTTGCCCTTGTCATTGATAATTTGCTAGTAAGACGATGGTGATTCACTGGTTATAAAATTCTTAGAATAAATTGCCCCTATCATTGGTAATTCTTCCAATAATAGCTTTGCATTAGTTGAATAGAAATGTAGTCAAATTCTCGCATGCAAATTTAGATTATAGCAAGCTCTGAGAGCAAATGCATTTAGGAAAGGAAGAAGACAAAACACTGAGGCAACAAAATTTGTTGCAAGAGAATCAACTTCAATCGAAAAGCAAACCTTGCCTCAAAATAATGCAAAAGAAAGAGTCAGTCATATTCGTCGACAAGAATTAGTAGTCAATGACTTTGATTCATTCACTTTTGCTTTAATTCCAAATCCTAGGATAATCCCACAGTAGAATAGGCCCAAATGTTATAATATTGAGAAAATAGATGAAGACAAACACAACATCAAAACATCACTGATTACAAAACACATTTCAAAAAATATCAACATGGTAAAAAAATCAAAGGTAATGGTGAAGTAACCAAATTATATGCCCACTCAAGGGGGCCAATTTGGCAGGAATTGTTGCAATCTTATCTTACCAATTCTGGTAAATAAACCCAAATGATTGTACAAGTTTTATGCGCACCCTTTACCCTCCAAAACAAGTAAACATGCACTAGGGCTTTTCATATGCAAAAGAGAAATTGGTAGATCATTCCTAGACTATATGGACATTCACACTCTCTTTCAAAATGAAGGTATCAGCTTGATTGTTGCTTTACTAGGGTTTACCATTAAAGGAACAACTATCAAGAACAGGTTTCAGAGATGACACATGTCCACATTGTGGTTAGGTAAAGACAAATTGTCATTTTTTTGGAGTTGTATGTATGTTCAAGATTGTTGAAGATTTGTTTGGGACAATTGGTGTCATCTTTTCATTAACAAGAATTCATGGAAATCAGTGTTATTAAGTGATGTCAACTCCATTGGACCTCTTATCACTCTAAACTAATGTAATATTCCTAATTAGCCATTCTGCTAATTAGAAATATTAAAGTTTTGATAATGTTGTATTTCCTAATTTTAGCCAAAAATAATGTAGGTCAGGGACCCACAAATTAGATTAAGTCAAACCATAGTTTTTCCCTATAATAGAGAGGCAAATATTGCGGCTTTTGTGGGGGCTCGATGAGCCAATGAGAAAAGACTGCACCATCCATGAAGGCAGCATTGTGGTTGGTCGAAGGAGGCAGCGCAGGAGTGCTTAGAGGGGGGCCAGCACAGCTCTTGGTGGGACCCAAGAGAAATGTTGGGCCTTTGGGGACAAAAAGGAAGAGGCAACTCTTTTTGCTCATCCATCTATCATCTATTGAACTTGTCTTTTGATAGAGCACGCTTGAGCAAGTGCCAAGTCTGCCATTGTTGTTTAGCAGCCGAGTGTTTCTGAGCAGGAACCTCAACCTCTACTTCGAAGGACTTCGAGGGACTGCCCAAGGGAGGAGATCTTACCATTTCGATCTAGTGGGGAGTTGTGTGATCCATCCACAGCGTGACTATCTTCAGAGATAGCGCAGAGTAGTCCCAACAGCACAATCACTACATAGTAGTGAGAGGGAGATCATCCGAGTGCTAAGGAGTGCAGGGAACTTTGAGTTGGGAATTGGTGGGGAGGCTAAGAGCTTCCTAACAAAGTTATTGCACACAATTTTGGAGCGGTCTACAGCAAAATTTCCAAGAGCATAGATTTACCCAGCAGCACAGAGAGCCAAGCCCAAGAGGGCCAATTTTCGGGGTCAGACATTCCACAAATCCTTCGTGGGTTATTGTGGGTTTTGTGAGTAAACACTAGGGTTAAAAGCCCAAAATTTTTTGAGCATTATTCCTAGCCCAACCAGCTGGTCTAGTGGAGCAGCAGCAATATTTCTAGGCCAGAACTGCGTAGAGCCATAGTAGCGCAGTGGACTCTTTGAGGGTGAATTCAGCTTGTTTCAGAGGCCTCTTCAGCTTGCCTTGAGCAAGCCCAGGTGCCATCATTCCAGCACCCATATTGTACACCTTTACATCATATTAATAAAATGGCTCAAACTTGAATTTTATGGCTCAAGTTTGTGTTTTGATGGCATAATTGTTTTTTTTGTTGTTAATGTCTGTTGATGCATTGTTATTACTGTCAATTTCCTATTAGGAATATTATAGTGGTATCGGAGCTCATAGACTTGACTCAGCCTGTGGAGCAGTGTAGTCTATGACACCAAAGAACAAAAAAAACGTAATTTATCGAAGGCAAAGATACAGGAGCAAGGAAAGGGAGCTTGAAATCACTCCAGATCCAGTAGATAGTGTTCTGGAGGTCGTAGAGGAGAAGATGGGGGACAGAGAAGATGGAAGGAGAGAGGAGGAGGAATTTGCTCAACTTCTGCTAAAGTCAATACAAAACCTCTCCAAGAGGATTGAGGAGATGGGTCAGCGGATTAGCAATAACAACAAGAGGAAAGGAGTCAAAGGGGATTTCCAGATTGGAGAAGGGTTAGGCACTTTGCAGCACCACACACAACCATGTTGGTCGTACCATACACACCCCCACAGTCCACTATCCCAACATTCCTAGCTTCAGGGACAGGAGGGCAGCAGGATCCGAAAGAGGCTCACTACGGAGAGTATTTCATAGAATATCAGTCTTATGGCCTAGAGTTCGGGAGGGCCATCACATTCAAAGATTTCTTCCAGTTGAAGACCGACAACAAACTCAGAAGCCAGTCTAGAGGAGGCTACATGCATGGCAGTGATTTACAGTGTATTGTGGGAAGGTTGTTCCTCCCTATTGAGATTTTGAGGTAGCATCGAGTGTGCTCTAGCCCTAAAATTTTGTGGAGGGGCTAAGACACACAAGACCTCCGAAACCCAGAAAGCGTTTGGAGAAATTTCATCCAGTGTGTGAGATATTAAAATAATTAATTTTTTTAATGAGGACCCTAAGTCTAACTTAGGGAATTAGAAAAATTAAAGTGAAATAATTAAACACATGTGATGAAATGTTCTAAGTGACACGGATCAAGCAGTCTTGTAATCTCAGTCGTCGATAAGAGATTAAATCACGGTCATTGATATGTCAACGAGAAAAGTATAAAAGAAAGGCTTGGGGTCAGTTGGAGACACACACGAAGGCAGAGCACTGAGGCAGAGCTGGAATTCTAGGGCTGGTTTGCTAAGAATTTCCAGAAGAATTTCAGCTGCAGCGAGGGGTAGTATTGGCTAAGGGGATGATCTGATCCCGGAGCCAAGAGTCAGCAAGAGGCAGAGGAGCAGCAACCAGGAGCAGCACATAAGAAGTTGAGGATACGCATTAGCTGCACAGCGCAGAGGGTTTCAGCGCTACGCAGGCCCAGAAAGGGCAGCGCTGAGGCAGCAGGAGGCCATCCAGGGTAGCGTAAGGACTGCGTCACCCAGTCTGGGGTTATGTAGTCCTCTTTTGAGCAGTGCAAGGACACGCAGAGGCTAGCAGAGCTGACACAGGCAGCTTCAGAGCAGCGCTGGGGTTTCTAGAGGCAGAAAGGGGCCGAGTTCTATAAATCACGTTTGAGGATGTGAATCAGTCCAATTTTCAGTCTCCAGAACAGAGGTATTACTGCAGATTTTTGTATTTCTCTGTCGGATTAACTAGTTAGGTGCCCAGATTTGTTGTACTAAGATTCTACTTAATAATAATAAACCCTCATATTTGATGCACCGGTTTTCTCACATTGGAATTTTCCAGGGACATTTATCCAAAAAATCTGTGTCACTTTGTCGAATGAGCGTAATATTCAATAAATGATATGTATGTGTGTAGGCTGCTAATTGTGTTTACTTCGGTATTTTCTGAATATTTTTTGAAAATAACTTGTATCATTAAATCACAAGTAGGAGAATTAAATAAAGATACTGTAGTATGATTACTGTAATGTTGTATTCAAAAATTTTCACATGGCACCAGAGCGATTGCAGATCAAGTTGAATCTCCAGCAAATCAACTGAAGACATATTTGCTGCAGGGTAGCAGCGGAGATCCGGAGAGGGCAGCTCAGCAGCAGGAGGACGCGGTCCCCGCAAAGGCTACGCAGGTGCTGATGCAATCCCATCTAGGTGACGCAAACACAGCACAGTGCCTTCCAGAGGGACGCACGAGCAGCCTGCGTTGCGCAAAGGCTGCGTTGGGCCAGTCTGCTCACACAGAGGCCAGCCAAAGGGACGCAATCTAGTTTTCTTTTCTGATGCTGTGAAGTATTGTTGAGATCCGGAAGCAATGCTTCAGATCTTCAACGGTTGCTGGTGTGGTGGAGATTCTGCCGGTGCAGAATTATGCCTAGTTAAGTTGACAAAGAGCGGGAGGAAGACAGTCACTCAGCAGATCTGCGCCAAACAGATCTGAGATTCGATCAGGAGGGTGATCGTAGAGAACTGTTCAATTTTTTTTGGCTGAAGATTTCCAGGAGGGAAATCAGTTGTCGGAGGGAGCAATTACTATAGAGGGTTTCTAATCGCCAAGAAACCCATATCCAACATTTATGTTGAGTATTGTAGCAGAAAGGGGGAGAAGAGTATTTGTTCTGACAGATTTGAGCTAAATGGCTTCTCATGGGCTGAGAGATCAGGACAGGTTGGACGGTGTGTCCAACTTCGTCATCTGGAGAGCCAGGATACTGACAGTCCTAGATGAGTATGGCATCAAGAACCATGCAGAGAATGTCCTAATTGTGCCTATCGATCCAGATCCTCTGAAGAAATTCAATGAAAATCAAGCGCGGGCTAAGCATTTGATCATGGATGGAGTAAAAGATCATGTCATGCCACATATTGCCGGGAAGAAGACAACAAATGAGATGTGGACCGCCTTGGAGACGATGTACGAGGGAAGCTCTGATCAAAGAAAAATGATTCTAGAGAATCAGATGAGGTTGTTCTAGATGCAGAAGGTTGAGGAGATAGATCCCTTCCTTTTCTGACTTTAGACTATCCGAGATCAACTGATTTCCATGGGAGAGACTCTGGATGAAGGACTCTTGGTAAGGATTGCCCTGAATGCAGTCACCGAGGAGTGGGAAACGTTTGTCTAGAGCATATTAGGCAGGGGAGCGTTACCATCTTGGCCGGACATATGCTAAGACGTTGTAGAAGGAGTAGCGCAGTGCAGAGGCAGCAGCAGCGCAGAGGCAGGTGGGACTTCAGTAGCACAGAGAGGCAGTGCTCAAGCAGTGCAGAGTTGTAGCAGCGCAGTGGCTTCAAGAGGACAGCGCAGAGCAGCAGCCAAGGGAGCTTCAGTGATGAGATGCAGCCTAACTCGTCTGTCAACGATTGGGCAAGGGTCCTTCAATTGCTTACTTCTTAGCAACTGAGTTGTAATGCAACAGTTAGTAGTGGCGGTGCTATGCGCAACATGAAGCAGCAATTTGAGAGGGCGCTGCAGTACAGATGTGGCAGTGTCAGTGGTAGTGACATGGGCAACAGTATAGAAAGCAACAGCATAGTGGATGGAGGGCAACAGGCCAAGCATCAGCAGCGCAGAGACCGATGTCGATATTTTGTGATACATGGTGTGGATGTATTACTAGAGCACACTCTGTGCTAAGAGGGAGTGTTGAGATTTCGAGCTAGCATCGAGTGTGCTCTAGCCCTGAAATTTTGTGGAGAGGCCAAGACACACAAGACCTCCAAAACCCGGAAAGCGTTTGGAGAAATTTCATCCAGTGTGTGAGATATTAAAATAATTAAGTTTTTTAATGAGGACCGTAAGTCTAACTTAGGGAATTAGAAAATTTGAAGTGAATTAATTAAACACGTGATGAAATGTTCTAAGTGACGTGGATCAAGCAGTCTTTTAATCTCAGCCGTTGATATGTCAATGAGAAAAGTATAAAGGAAAGGTTTGGGGTCAGTTGGAGACACACACACGGAGACAGAGCACTGAGATTAAGTTGGAATTCTAGGGCAGGTTTGCTAAGAATTTCCAAAAGAATTTCAGCTGCAGCGAGGGGTAGTATTGGCTAAGGGGATGATCTAATCCCAGAGCCAAGAGTCAGCAAGAGGCAGAGGAGCAGCACAGAGGAAGCTGAGGCTACACAGCAGCTGCGCTGCGTAGCACGTTTCAGTCGCTACACAAGTGTTACGCAGGCCCAGAAAGGGCAGCACTGAGGCACCAGTTGGCCATCAGGTTTACGCAAAGGCCATCCAAGGCAACGTAATGACTGCGTCACCCAGTCTGGGGTTACGGAGTCCTCTTCTGAGCAGCGCAGGGGCATGCAGAGGCTAGCAGGGCTGACGCAAGCAGCTTCAGAGCAACGTTGGGGTTTCTAGAGGCAGAAAGGGGTTGAGTTTCGTAAATCTCGTTTGAGGGTGTGAATCAGTGTAGTTTTCAATCTCGAGAACAGAGGTATTACTACAAATTTTTGTATTTCTCTATCGAGTTAACCAGTAAGGTGCCCATATTTGTTGTACTCAAATTCTACTTAATAATAATAAACCCTCATATCTATTGCACCGATTTTCCTGCATTGGGTTTTTACGAGGACATTTGTCCGAAAAATCTGTGTCACTTTTTCGAATGAGCGTAATATTCAGTAAATGATCTATATGTATGTAGGCTGCTAGTTGTGTTTACTTCGGTACTTTCTTAATATTTTCTGAAAATAACTTGTATAATTAAATCACAAGTAGGAGAAGTAAATCAAGATACTACAGTAGGATTTCTGTAATGTTGTATTCAGAAATTTTCACACTCCCAACTTTTGATGCCTCTTCTAAGAGTTCAGTGAAAGCATGGGCGGAGAAATAGGCTGTCTATTTCCAGTTGAACCAAATGATCGAGACAGAGGCCATCAAGGTTGCCATGCTACATCTGGAGGGAGAAGCCCAAGATTGGTGGTTCTATGGGCTGATTACGTTGGGTCATGCAGGAGTGACAGCGTATGATGAGTTTACTCAGAGGGTGTTGGAGAGGTTTGACAGGAAGGACCCAGAAGAGTACTTTGGGGAGTTGACTAAGCTCAAGCAGACTGGAAGTCCAAAGGTATATATTTCAAAGTTCTTAAGATTGTCGGTGATGGTTCTGGATTCGTCAGAGTTTAGGAGGATTTATATGTTTATGGAGGGGCTAGCAAAGCCATTACAAGGCTTAGTGAGGTCAAATAGACCTGCTACACTACAGGACGCAGTGGGAAGGGCTAGAGATTTACAGGATGCCCTACCCAGGGCTAGAGCACCAATACCCAACAAACCGGGGTTCCAGCAGAAGGGGAGATACATGAGAGCTCCACCCCCAAGAGGCAATCAAGGTTGGGGGCAACTGGATGATGATACCAGGAGGGATCTTTGGAGGAAGAAGCTTTGTTTCACTTTCCAAGAGCCATGGGCACGAGGCCACATGTGTGCAGGAGGGAAGGCACACTATATAGAGGTCTTCTCAGACAGTGATGGAGATGAGGAGACATTCTTTGAGATGGGAGGAGAGGACAGCGCAGCACCCCAGGAGGGGGGACCTCCACTTCCACCCCAACCAGTAGTAGGAGGATCTGCATTTTCACCTTCAGGAGGGGTCCTCGCATCACTGAGTAGAGTACCCAAGTATTTGACTTTGATGATTCGAGGGACAGTATAGGGGCAGCGTGTCTCAGTGCTAGTGGATAGTGGGGCCACGCACAACTTCATTGATGCCCAGATGGTGTGAAGGAGGGACATTACTACAGAGGTGTTCAAGGGATTTTAAGTACTGGTGTCGGGGGACTGGACCATGCAGTGCACACGCTATGTCCCAGCACTGATTGTGACCATGGGAAACTACTTCATGACCGACCACTTCTTCGTGGTTGACATTCCGGACACCAACATAGTGTTGGGAGGCCAATGGCTCTACACACTTGGTAGAGTCACCACTGACTGGAAGAGATTGGAGATGGAGTTTTGGACAAGGATGGAAAACTAGTGTTGTTGAGAGGCATGCACTCGTACCCACCACAGACAGTTTCTGTGAACAAGATGGAGGCTAATTTGAGGCGTGGAGATATAGAGTGGGTTGTGGAGTTGAGGATCTCGGAGGCTGGGGGTGTGACCAAGCCACCACATCCTGATATTCAGGCTATTCTTGATAGGTACCCAATAGTATTTGGAGACATACCACCGGGCCAACCATCTAACCGTGGATTTGAGCATACAATTGAGCTGGAGCACGGGGTGCAAGCCGTGATCACTACTCCCTATAGGCATCCTAAGGCCTACAGGGATGAGATTGAGAGATCCATTTATGAACTCTTAGCATTAGGGCACATCAGGACCAGTTCTAGCCCTTTTGCTTCTTCAGTTGTCTTGGTGAAGAAGAAAGATGGGTCATTGAGGATGTGTATCGATTACAGGGCCCTGAACAAAAAGACCATGAAGAACCACTACCCCATCCCTAGGATCGACAAGTTGATGGATGAGCTGAGGGGAGTTAAGTTATTCTCCAAGATCGATCTGAGGTCTGGGTACCATCAGATCTGGGTGAGGGGCAAGGATGTCCCTAAGACAGCATTCAGATGTCACTATGGACACTTTGAGTTTTTGGTGATGCCCTTTGGGCTAACCAATGCTCTGTCCACATTTCAGTCCTGCATGAACCACATCTTTCGTGGCCAGTTGAGGAAGTTCGTGCTGGTATTTTTCGATGACATGTTGATCTACAACCGAACTTGGGAGGAGCACTTGCAGCATGCGGAGGCAGTACTGCATATCCTGGAGGAGCATCAGTTTTATGCAAAGTTGTCCAAGTGCGAGATTGGGTTGATTGAGTTGCTCTATTTGGGGCATATCATTGGTGTTGATGGAGTGAGGGTGCATGAGGAGAAGATCAAGGCCATCCGGGATTGGCCAAAGCCCAAGAACATGACAGAGCTCCAGGGGTTTGTGGGCATATGCACCTACTACCGGAAATTCGTGAAGGGTTTTTCACAGTTATCAATGCCCCTCATGGATTTGACCATGAAAGGAGCTTTTCTCTGGACCACAACAGCGCAGGAGGCTTTTGAGCGCCTGAAGCAGGTGATGAGCAGTTGTCCACTGCTCGCTCTTACTGATTTCACAAAGCCCTTTGTTCTGGAGTGCAATGCATCCGGGGAAGGAGTGGGGGCAGTTTTGATGCAGGGAGGGCATCCTATAGCTTTCGAGAGTCGGAAGTTATTGCCTCATGAGAGGTTGTACCCCATTTATGACAAGGAGATGCCAGCCATCATGCATGTGCTAGCTAAGTTCAAGCAGTACCTTGTGGGGAACAAGTTCAGGGTGAGGACATACCACAATAGCCTTATATTCTTTTTGGAGCAGAAGCAGTTGTAGGAGAGGCAGCAGAAGTGGGTGAGTAAGATCCAGGCCTATGATTTCGACATTGAGTATGTCAAGGGGAAGCACAACGTGGTAGTTGATGCGTTGTCCAGGAGATCAGCTTCTCTTTCAATGATAAGCATTGAGCCAGATTGGAAGGCTCATTTGTTGGTCGAGTACTCCAAGGATCGCTTTGCATGTAAGGTCCTAGAGGGACAGGTGACCGATGACCACTACCAGGTGATGGATGGAGTGATATATTATAGGGACCGAATCTATTTGGTGGCCAACTCCCAGTTGCGGGAGAAGATTGTTCAGGCAACCCATGACTCACCATTGGCAAGGCACCAGGGGTTCAACAAAACTTGCAGTGCCATCAAAGAGAGGTTTTCATAGAAGGGCCTCAAGATGATGTTTTGTGGCACATCTGGGAGTGTGAGGTGTGCCAGCAGAATTAGGGGGAGTTATCCCATCCAGCGAGGTTGCTGCAACCTCTTCCCATCCCTGAGGGGAAATGGGAGAGCATCTCGATGGATTTCATCACTGGGTTGTTGATCGCTTGACGAAGTTTGCTCACTTCTTTGTGATCTCAACCAAGTACATGGCCTCATAGGTGGTCAAATTGTTCTTTAGAGAGATATTCCAGTTGCATGGTCTTCCCAAGACCATTGTCAGTGACCAAGATAGTCGTTTTATTGGCGGTTTTTGGCAGGAGCTATTCCGATTGTTGGGTTCGGTACGGAGCTCACTCCTAGTACGAGCTACCATCCCCAAACAGATGGCCAGATAGAGATAGTTAACAAGTGATTGGAGGGCTACTTGCGTAACTACGTTACAGGGCAGCAAAAGGCATGGTTGCGGTGGCTACACATGGGGGAGTATTGCTACAACGCCACCTTCCACCTTTCTATAGGTATCTCCATTTCATGCCTTGTATGGTTATGATGCTCTGACATTTGTTGATTTCATGTTTGGAGACAGCAAGGCCCCACGGGCCAACGATTGGATCCAAGAGAGCCAAAACATTTTGAGGGCTCTTAAGGACAATATGAGGACAACACGGAACCAACAAAATATCTATGCAAACCGGGACAGCGTGGAGAGACAGCTTGAGATCAGGGACTTAGTGTACCTCCACCTTCAGCCATATAAGCAGTCCACGCTGAAGCAAAAGGAGGCCGAGAAGCTTAAGCCTGGTTTCTATGGACCATACAGAGTCACTCGAAGAGTAGGGGAGGTAGCATACGAGTTGGAGCTACCCCCGGAAAGCCAAGTGCATAACATCTTTCACGTATCATGCCTGAAAAAAACCTTGGGACAGCAGGTGACAGCAGCAACTGAGTTGCCTCCCATGGATGATGAGGGACACTTGGTACTTCAGCCAAAGGCCATTTTGGACACCAGGGAGAGGCATTTGAGGAGCAGGGTGATCAAGGAGTTTTTGATCATATGGAGGAATTTGTCAGATGAGGATGCCACCTGGCAAGGAGAACAGATCCTCCAGCACCCAACACTGCAGTTGCTTGAGGACAAGCAACATCATAGCGGAGAGGATTGTAATATTCCTAATTAGCCATTCTGCTAAATAGAAATATTAAAGTTTTGATAATGTTGTATTTCCTAATGTTAGCCAAAAATAATGTGGGTCGGGGACCCACAAATTAGATTAAGGAAAACCATAGTCTTTTCCTATAGTAGAGAGGCAAATATTGCGACTTTGGTGGGGGCTCGATGAGCCAATGAGAAAGGACTACGCCATCCATGAAGGCAACATTCTGGTTGGTCGAAGGGAGGCAGTGCATGAGTGGCTAGAGGAGAGGCAGCGCAGCTCTTCGTGGGACCGAAGAGGAACGTTGGGCCTTTGGGGACAAAAAGGAAGAGGCAACTCGTTTTGCTCATTCGTCTATCATCTATTGAACTTGTCTTTTGACAGAGCACACTTGAGCAAGTGCCAAGTCTGCCATTGTTGTTTAGCAACAGAATGTTTCCGAGCGAGAACCTCAACCTCTGCTTCGAGGGACTTCAAGTGCCTGCCCAAGGGAGGAGATATTACCATTTCGATCCAGTAGGGAGTTGTGTGATCCATCCACAGTGTAACTATCTTCAGAGATAACGCATAGCAATCCCAGCAGCACAGTCACTGCAAAGTAGTGAGAGGGAGATCATCTGGGTGCTGAGGAGTGCAAGGAATTTTGAGTTGGGAATAGGTGGGGAGGCTGAGAGCTTCTTAACAGGGTTATTGCATACAATTTGCGAGCGGTCTGCAGCAGAATTTCCAGGAGCATAGATTTACCTAGCAACGCAGAGAGCCAAGCCCAAGAGGGCCAATTTCTGATGTCAACCATTCCACAAATCCTCCGCGGGTTATTGTGGGTTTTGTGAGTAGAGACCAGGGTTAAAAGCCCGAAATTTTTTGAGCATTATTCCTGGCCCAACCAACAGATTTAGTGGAGCAATAGCAGTGTTTCTGGGCCAGAACTGCGTAGAGACAGAGCAGCGTAGTGTACTCTTTGAGGGTGGATTCAGCTTATTTCAGAGGCCTCTTCAGCTTGCCTTGAGCAAGCCCAGGTGCCATCATTCCAGCACCCATATTGTACACCTTTACATCAGATTAATAAAATGGCTCATACTTAAATTTTATGGCTCCAGTTCGTGTTTTGATGGCGTAATTGTTTTTGTTGTTGTTAATGTTTGTTGATGCATTGTTATTATTGTTAATTTCCTATTAGGAATATTACAACGTACTTCTCAAGAGTTTGTCTTGATTGATGTAGCATCAAGGATTCATTACTTCATTAAAGGATGGCTTAACATCAATAATTCATGAGAGTTTTATCCAGACTTTGCACATGCTTGCAAATATTCATTCTCAGAGTTAAAGATTGAATAGGTTTCTTCATTCAGCACAAGTTTCATCAAGGATCAATTCACACTCATACCAAAACAACGTTGATAGTTTTCTTGAGTTCAGTGAGTTTCCCATCCTTGCATGTGACATGCAATATTTGATGTATACAAAACAACGTTGATAGTTTTCTTGAGTTCAGTGAGTTTCCCATCCTTGGATGTGACATGCAATATTTGATGTATACTCAGGAGGGTGAGGGACTTCCAAATTTCCAAGATGTTTTTTCCTTGCATGGAAAATTAGGCTATCTACTTTTTCTACCAATAGCAAGTACCCCGGGTCACCCTTATAACAATGAAGATGGGTTTAAATTTTTCAAAAGATCTAAGCACTTTGATATTTTGTGATGCAATATTTTTTTAGCAATGGACATATGCACCCTAATCCTTTATGACATGTGATTCTTCATGGTGTTTTGCCCTCAATGAGGTGCACCCTACTCGTGGAAATAAATTGTTTGTTTGGAGCTCATGCAGTGTATCCCCATCCCTATTTGCAAAGATTCATGGAGGATGAGGTGGCTTATTGACATGTGTCATATTTTTGGCTAGTGTGCCCCAATTGTGAGGGTATATTCAACTTAACTTGAACTCTAAGCAAGTTTTTCATAAGTTGACTTGCACTTGTAGAAAGCATCTATTCTTGGAAGTTGTGATGACTTTTCTCTCAAAGAAAAAGCTTTCTATTTGGGAAAAAAGATGCCTTAGTTGGACTTCGCTTGCATGATTTTCTACTCTTAACCTATTCTTAGAATAATTTTCTCGTGTTTTACCCTTGTCTTATCTTCTCCATGTCGGCACATGGTTTAAGGAGGCTTCCTAGCTTCCAATTGTGAGTTATTATCTATCTTGAGCTATAGAAAGTGGTGTGCCCTCCCTAGGACTTCCATCTATGCTATTCTTCCAAAAAGACAGAGCCTTACTTGAGGTTTATTCCAAGCAATTTCCAATGCTTTTGTATAGGGTGACATGGCATGCTTTTCTCCTATTCTATCTTGTTCCATATTGGGTGCATGGATTGAGGAGGCTTATTCCTTCTATTTGCAAGACAAATTGACTACTCTAAGCTAGGAGTGTGCCCCTTAAAAGTGTTCAATTAAGCATGCATGTGAGTTATCATTACCAAGAGGAGGGTGCCTCGACTTGTGATATTCTATGTAGATCCCAATGCTCAGCAATTGCTTTTATAGTGCATAAGGAAGTCGCCTTACATTGCATGTTTTTATAATTTGCTTGCTTAGTTGATGTGCCCTAGTTGAATGAGCATGAAGCCTTAGGAAGGGTGCTCTCTTCCATTTTCAAAAAAAAATCCTTATTCAAACCTACTCTTGGCTAAAAACTAAATAGAAGTTAAGGATAAAACCATTAGTGTTTTCATCCTTCCATCATTTTTGTTCCCATTCTTTTCACATGAAATTTAGATGTTTGATCAAGCACTTGATGCAATCCTGGTCTCAAAAATAGCACAAGTGTAATCAAGTGACTCTCCAATTCATTATCCAATCAAGTGACTTGATAGCACAATGTATTTTCTATTAATGTGAAGGGTGCTCTCTTCCATTTTCAAAAAAAAATTCAAATCAAGGCTCACTGATATTTTTGATCTTCCTACTTATTCAAACCTACTCTTGGCTAAAAATTGAATAGAAATTAAGGATAAAACCATTCGTGTTTTCATCCTTCCATCATTTTTGTTCCCATTCTTTTCACATGAGATTTAGACATTTGATCAAGCCCTTGATGCAATCTTGGTCTCAAAAATAGCACAAGTGCAATCAAGTGACTCTCAAATTCATTATCCAATCAAGTGACTTGATATCACAATGTATTTTCTATTAATGTGCAATCAAATTTATGCAATCAAGCGACTTTGTCTCATTATCCAATCAAGTGACTTGATAGCACAATGTATTTTCTATTAATGTGCAATCAAATTTATGCAATCAAGTGACTTTGTCTTATTATCCAATCAAGTGACTTGATAGCACAATGTATTTTCTATTAATGTGCAGTCAAATTTATGCAATCAAGTGGCTCTCTGTTTCATTATCCAAAAGTGAGTCCATCTTCATATTCTCCTAGTTATTTACAATTTTAATTACAAGCTCAAAAAACATAAGGGATTATCTCCAACACTTCCCACTTAAGTCGAAGGGGTGTTTGTGAGCCCAAGCATCACTCTGAATTTTTCAAACTTGTCTCTTTTGAGTGTTTTGGTGAAGATGTTTGCAATTTGTTCATTTTTGGAGCCATGTCGCAAATGAATAGTCTTGGCCTCTACATGATATTGAATCAAATGGCCCCTTTTGTTGATGTGTTTGCTTGGCCAACTTGATTACAAAAACATTATGAACCAAAAGAGTAAAATTCACTTGTTTCTCCTGTAAATCTTTAAGTATTTTCGTAAGCCACACAATCTCCTTTGTTGCTTCTGCAGTTGCAACATGTTCTGCCTCTATTGTGGAATCTGTTGGAAGTGGCTAATTGATTGACCTCCAAGAGACAGTTGTTGATCCAAGACTCGTGAGATAGCTTGAAGTCGACACTCCATTTTCTTTGTCTCTAACAAAGTCTGAATCAGAATATCCAATCAAATTGAAATCATCTACCTGTCAATATTTGAGTCCAATGTCTTGAATTCTTTTCAATTACTTCATAACTCTTTTGCATAAATCTGGAAAGAATCCCAACAACAAATAAAATAGTTGGTCTGGTAGTGGTGAGGTAAATAAGACTTCTCACAAGCTGTCTATACTTGGTCGCATCCTCAAATTCATTCCCTTCTTTTGTTGTGAGCTTCAAATTTTATTCCATTGGAGTAGAAAGAGGATTACATTTAGCCATGCCAAACCTATTTAACCATTCTCCAATGTACTTCTTTTGGGAGATAAATAAGTACATTGGATGTTGAATCACTTCAATGCCCAAGTAGTAGTGAAGATGTCCCAAATATGTCATCTCAAATTCCTTCTTCAATTCTTTCCTTACGGATGCAATATAGCTTTCTTTATCCCCTATCATCAACAAATCATCTACATACACTACAAGATATACAATAGTTTTTTCCAACCTTTTAAACAAACAAAGTTGCATCATCAAGACTAAAATTTTTGAAATTCAATTCCAGAAGATGATCAGTTAACTTTTCATACCAAGCTCGCAGTGCTTGTTTTAGGCAGTATAAGGATTTGATGAGTTTACATACTTTTTGTTCGAGTCCCTTCACAACAAAACCTTCCAACTAAGACATGAAGACATTCACTTTCAAGCCTCCATTCAATAAAGCAATCTTCACATTCATTTGTTGAACTCTCCATCCATTATAAACTACCAAGGGAAAGAGAGTCTGAATGGTGGCCCATTTTGCTATGGGGGCAAAAGTCTCCTCATAATCAACACCTTCTTTCTATGCAAATCCTTTTCCCACGAGCCTTGCGTTGTGCTTGTCAAGTGAACCAACTGATTTGTCCTTGATATTGTAGACCCACATGTAGCAAATTGGTTTGGTTTTGAATGAAGGGTCCACCAACTTCCATGTTCCACTTTATGAGAGCATCATATTCCTACATTGCTTCTTTCCCATCACCATGGGAAGCATCTTTTTTGAAAGAAAGTGGTTCAAAGTTAGTAGATAAATTGAATTTACAATCATATGAAACATCCATATCATCTACATTAACTGAATAAAAATTATCTACATCACCTTCATCTTGTCTGGTGGAACCTTCGGTTCATATTTTCCAACCTCATTGAGATGAACACCTTCAAGTGTTTTGATGTGCCATTTTGAGGGACCTTTCTATGATGGTCCAAGTTGCTTCAATAATTGAGATGGAGTTGCATCAATGTTCATCCTTCCAATCCTCTCAATCACATCATTCAAAGGATCCTCCTTATATGATGAAGTGGCAAGAACTTCATGAGGGGGAGATAATGCTTCGAAAGTAGATTCAAAAGATTGAATCAAGATAGGGATCTTGTTGATTTTCTAAGTGCAATGTAGACTAGCACAATATTTTTGAAATATTGTTAATTACTTTTGATGTTGATCTTCTTTTGTTTTATTCCAATATATCATTCAACAATTATACTTTATAAATTCAACCATACAAGAACAGTGAATAACATAATGCACAAGAAGAAGACAAGATTTACGCTAGGAAAACCCACCAAGGGGAAAACACCAACAACCTTTTCACCTTTTCAATAGAGAAACTCTTCTATTCAACAAGAGACACACCTAGACCTATGGTCAAACTTGGTCAACCTCTCCAAGTCAAGACTCCAAATCTGATCCAAAATTTCGCTTTGCCTGATCTGACCTAGAATTTTGGCCCTCCTACAACTACCAATTACCCTAGAATTTCAACCCCTGCAACTACCCAGACTTTTGGCCCTAAGCAACATAATTGCCCAGAAATATGTGAACTAAAAAGAGAGAGACTATCGACACGTGCAAGCTAGAAGAGATATATAGAAGCGATGAATTCTTCCTCTTAGTTGTTCTAGTCCTTCACTTGCTTGAGAAAGAGATGTGAACTGGTGGTGGAGAAATGAGGTCGAGCTACCTTTATATAGTGATTTGTTGGGTCGAAGGGGTGTGTTTTTACCCTAGGCCGACTTTACTTGGAAGGAGGCCGACTTTACAACTTTTGGAGCCAAAAATTACAATTTAAAAATTCAAATTTCCCTCTTTTAAAATTCGCAATGGGAATTTGACTCAAAATAAATTTTCTTTTGACTCTAGCATTTAAAATATGCTTTACAATAATTAATACAAGTACATCAATTGGCCAAATATACATTATGAAGACCGACCATAGTTACAAATTCAATACTCCTTCTTAACTAAGGAGGTATTCATAATGATGACAAATTTCCCTAAGGAAAAGGTTATATCAAATCATCATCTATCATCATCATTTGCTAGTGGCCATAGGAAAAGTGGTTCCCTATGGGTTTGATCTTTGGCCTAGGGAAAAGTGTCCAAATGTATTTAACTTTTTCTCCTAAAGTGACTTTATAAGTGGTAAAGTCGAATCTAATTTAAAAGTGACTTTATAAGTGATAAAGTTACTAAGTCTAATTTTAAAGTGACTTTATTAAAGTCAATGTGAAATTAGAAAGTGAAAAGTGACTATAGAAATAAAAGGCTAAGTGGGTCTTTATTTAAGTGTGGTGAATTGAAAAATAGAAAGTGAGAATTAAATGCAAATTTAATCTCAACCCTAGATCTAAAGCTATCTCAGCCATTGGATTTAGGGATTCCCTGAAAGTCACTTAGGGTTAGGTTAAAGGAGAAAAAGAAGAGAAAAGGTTATTCAGTCTTTCATGAGCAGATTGAGAGAGAAGGAGGAAGAGAGTGCTAGAGAAATTTCTAGGCGTGAGAAAGTGAAGGAGAGAAACAGTTCAACAAAACCATACAGCAGCTAGAGGTTGCATGCTTTTCGAGGCAACAGTCCGTACAGCATTTATTGGCACAGTTTTCGAGACAAAAAATCCATATAGCAGCAGTGGGCATGGTTTTCAAGGTCTGCACAACGCAGATTTCGAGGGGGACAAACAACAGTGGACAGCACGCATTCTGAGGCTGAGTAGGCACAGTTTACGAGGCTGAAAGACGCTGTTGTCATTCTTGTACAGTCCGTACAGCAGTATGAAATTTCTGGCACGGATTTCGAGGAGGACGTATAGCATTAAATGTTGTTATCTCTTGCTGTAATAAATTTTTGTTGTTCCTGTTTTACTATTTGCACAATTTCTAAGGCGGTGGTTAAGCACGGAAAACGAGATAAGTTGTATTTGTTTGGTTGCTCGAATTTTCTTTGTATTTCTATTTCACAGAAAAAGCAAAATTATCAGAAATAAAGAAGAGCTCTCAAACTGGTTTTCCCCAAGAGTTGTAGGGGGTTTTTTCCAAGGTCATATTAACCAAAAATCAGCGTGTCATTTTCTGCGTGTGTGGCTGAAATATTTTCTGAGTTTTATTTCTGCATTTTCCACCACTGTGAATTTACAGAATTTGTGTTTTCAAAAATATTTATGATTTCCAGCTTGTTGAATGTATGTTTATGGGAATGGGAATTTAACTATATGGGAGTAATAAGGAGAAACTGTTAACCGCGGTTAGCTCAAAATTTCTACATGGTATCGGAGCTTGGGTGGCTGAAAAGTGCAGTTTGGGACAGCAAGTGAAAAATTACAGCAAGCTTCCACAAGTGCAGGTGGGGACAAAGGCAAAGGTAAAGGTAAGCAGTAGGTGAACAAGGAGAAAGACTTTTCCAAATTCAAGTGTCGGAATTGTCAGAAGTTGGGACACTATGCAGTTGTGTGTCCGAAGAAGAAGAAGGGTAAGGACAGGACCATGGTAGCATCAACAGAGATGAAGGACTTCTCGGAGAGCTTTGACTGGGAGTTTGGGTTCATTGCTTTTGAGTCCACTAGTGCAGGATCATCTGCCACACAGGTTGAGAGGGCGTGTGCACTTCCCTCCACTAGCGGAGCATCTTCAGGTATTTGGTATGTTGACAATGGGGCTTCCTGTCATGACAGGAGTCCATGAGTACTTCTCGGAGCTTTCAGAGAGTGGCACTGATATAGAGGTAGTACTCGGAGACGACAGCATTTTTAGAACAGTCGGTGTGGGGACGTCGACATTTGATAGGGAACCCAAACCTCCCTTGAAGGTGTCGGATGTTCTATATGTGCAAGGGATGAAGAAGAACCTTATATCTGTCTCAGCATTGTAGGACAGAGGGTATGAGGTATTGTTCAGGAGAGGACAGGTGCTTATATATCCCAAGGGCGCTCCACCTGATTCAGCTAGAGTGATTGGTGTACGCCATGCCAAGGTGTACAAGTTTTCATTTCAGCCCCTTATGGAATTGCGCAGTAGTACTGGCAGCAAAGCTAGCAGTTCAGAGTTGTGCGAGATTTGGCACCGCAGGATGGGGCACATGTATCATGGAGCCTTGAGGACATTGCGAGAGAACACTACAGGTGTGCCAGATTTCAGTTCTGATCACATAGATACATGCAGAGGATGTGCTATGGGGAAGTTTTCCAAATCCCCTATTCCCAGCAGTGACAGCAGATCGACAGGGATACTTGATTTGATTCATATCGATGTGAGCGGTCGAATGTCTCATGTTTCCTTGAGTGGATATGAGTACTATGTTTTATTCATTGATGATCACTCCAGGAAGACCTAGATTTATTTCTTGAAGACCAAGAGTGAGGTCTTCAAGCGGTTTCAGGAGTTCAGAGCTCTTGTGGAGACTGAGACAGGTCGGAAGACCAAGTCCCTCAGATCGAACAATGGAGGGCAGTACACTCTTGGTGAGTTTGTTAATTTTTGTGCGGAGGCAAGCATCAGGAGGGAGTTCACAATTCCTTACAAACCCCAGCAGAACGGGGTTGCGAAGAGGAAGAACAGATCCATCGTTGGGGCTGCCAAAGCCATGCTACATGATCAGGGGTTATCGTTGTTGTTGTGGGCAGAGGCCTGCAATATTGTTGTGTATTTGCAGAACAGGAGTCCACATCGTGCCTTGGGGCATGTGACTACAGAGGAGGCTTTTTCTAGGAAGAAACCTGATGTTGGTCATTTTCGTATCTTTGGGTGTATTGCATACTCCTATGTACCCAAGGAGAAGAGGACCAAGCTAGAGCCACTGTAGAGAAGGGCATCTTTGTGGGCTACAGTGAGACCTCAAAAGCCTTTCGGATTCATATTCCTACACGAAGGAGAGTTATTGTCAGGTGGGATGTGAAGTTTGAGGAGGATAGGGCTTTCAGGAGGTCACGTGAGTAGAGTATCTGGATTCACCAGACCCTCAGGAGCAGTTGAGTTAGTCACATGGATCTAGTGGGCAGGGATCGAGAGGTACATTGATTACGGTGTCAGGTCCATCAGTGAGCAGTGGCTCGCCGAGTCAGAGGGGTGGTGCTTCGAGAAGCATGCAGAGCAGTCTGCAGAGCAGTTCACTAAGGAGTCCACTGATGGACAGTTCACACGGTACTTCAGCATCTACAGGACACAGACATTCAGGAGTTCAGGCTTCTGATGAGGATGAGGATTCTCCCTCTCCAGTGGGAGAAGTATGCTAGGGGAAGAGGAAGCCCAAGTGGCTTCAAGACACCTTGATAGAGGCCACATCTGTTGCTAGGCCGAAGAGACGGGTTAGAGAGAGCAGACCACCTGAGTGGTTCTGTAGCTATATGTCAATGGTTGCCAGCATCGTTGACTCCGAGCCTTCTAGATATGAGGAGGGAGCTAGCCAGTAGGTCTGGAGAGAGGCCATTCAAGAGGAGTATTCTTCTATCATGAAGAACGATGTTTGGGAGGTGATGTCGAGGCCTGAAGGGAAATCTGTGGTTACTTCTAGATGGCTTTACAAGATAAAGCACGCTGCAGATGGCAGCATCAAGAAGTTTAAGGCTAGATTTGTGACTCAATATACTTCCATTCGCTCCATTATATCGATAGTAGCAGAGATGGGTTGGAAGATCCACCAGATGGATGTGAAGACCGCATTTCTCAATGGCTTCATACAGGAGGATGTGTACATTGAGCAGCCACAGGGCTTTGAGGTGCATGGGAAGGAGTCCCATGTATGCAGATTGAAGAACGCACTTTATGGCCTGAAGCAAGCTCCTAGAGCTTGGTACTCTAGGATTGATACGTACTTGCAGGAGATGGGTTTCACATAGAGTGACGCAAATCTGAACCTATACTTTATTGTGGTAGGTGAGGAGCCTCTCATTCTGGTGTTGTATGTGGATGACTTGGTCATTACGGGTGCAAAGAGACTCATAGAGGGCTGCAAGAGAGATCTTGCTTCAGAGTTCGAGATGAAGGACATTGGCTTAATGCATTACTTTTTGGGATTGGAGGTGTGGCAGGAGGAGGGGCATTTCTTCTCGGGACAGGGGAAATATATTGTGGACATTCTTAGCAGATTTCACATGGAGGATTGCAAACCCATGTCGACACCTATGATCACTAAGTGGAAGAAGCTTCATGCTTCAGATTCTGAGTTGGTGGATCCTATTTTGTATAGACTGCTGATTGGTTCCTTGATGTATTTGGTCAACACTAGACCAGACATATGTTTTGCAGTCAACACGATAAGCCAGTTCATGTGTGAGCCCAGGAGAATGCACTGGGTTGCTGCAAAACACATTTTGTGTTACTTGCAGGGAGCAGTGGATTATGGTCTGGATTATAGACAGGGAGATGGAGTGAGATTGGCAAGGTACACTGATTCTGATTGGGCAGGTTGGGCTTCTGATAGGAATAGCACTTCAAGGTGTTGTTTTGGGTTGGGTTCGACATTTGTGTCGTGGTTCAGCCGAAAGCAACAGTCAGTAGCATTGAGTTTAGCAGAAGCAGAGTACATGGCAACCAGTCTAGCTAGTTGTGAGGCCATATGGCTTCGCAAGATGTTGTTTGGCTTATTTGGTCAAGCGTTGAGACCTTCAATGATTTATTGAGATAATCAAAGTCGCATTAAACTCACGGAGAATCTAGTATTTCAAGACAACTCAAAGCATATCGGGATTAGATATCATTTCATCGGAGACTATGTTCAAAAGGGAGTTGTGAAGCTTGAGTATATTCCCACAGATGAGCAGGAAGCCGACATATTCACCAAAGCCTTACCACGAGGCAAGCATGTCTACTTCAGAGACAAGATTGGTGTGGTGAGGAACACTTTCCTCGGTAAGAGAGAGTGTTAAAATTTGGGTACCAGAGGACAAGTGGTTCCCTAAGGCTTTGATCTTTGGCCTAGGGAAAAGTGTCCAAATGTATTTAACTTTTTCTCCTAAAGTGACTTTATAAGTGGTAAAGTCAAATCTAATTTAAAAGTGACTTTATAAGTGATAAAGTTACTAAGTCTAATTTTAAAGTGACTTTATTAAAGTCATTGTGAAATTAGAAAGTGAAAAGTGACTATAGGAATAAAAGGCTAAGTGGGTCTTTATTTAAGTGGGGTGAATTGAAAAATAGAAAGCGAGAATTAAATGCACATTTAATCTCAGCCCTAGATCTAAAGCTATCTCAGCCATTGGATTTAAGGATTCCCCAAAGGTCACTAGGGTTAGGTTAAAGGAGAAAAAGAAGAGAAAAGGTTATTCAGTCTTTCATGAGCAGATTGAGAGAGAAGGAGGAAGAGAGAGCTAGAGAAATTTCTGGGCATGAGAAAGTGAAGGAGAGAAACAGTTCAGCAAATTCGTACAGCAGCTAGAGGCTGCACGCTTCTCAAGGCAGCAGTCCGTAGAGCATTTATTGGCACAGTTTGGAGACAGCAAATCCGTACAGCAGCAGTGGGCACAGTTTTCAAGGTATGTACAACACAGATTTCGAGGGGGACAAACAACAATGGGAAACACGCATTCCGAGGCTGAGTGGGCATGGTTTACGAGGCTGAAAGAGGCTGTTATCATTTCCGTAAAGTCCGTACAACAGTATGGAATTTCTGGCATGGATTTCAAGGAGGACGTACAGCATTAAATGTTGTTATCTCTTGCTGTAATAAATTTTTGTTGTTTCTATTTTATTGTTTGCACAATTTCCGAGGCAGTGGTTAAGCACGAAAAACGAGATAAGTCGTATTTGTTTGGTTGCTGGAATTTTCTGTGTATTTCTATTTCATTGTAAAAGCAAAATTATCATAAATAAAGAAGAGCTCTCGAACTGGTTTTCCCCAAGAGTTGTAGGGACTTTTTTCCAGGGTCATATTGACCAAAAATCAGCGTGTCATTTTCTATGTGTGTGGCTGAAATATTTTCTGAGTTTTATTTCTGCATTTTCCAGCATTGTGAAATTTCCAGAATTTGTGTTTTCAAAAATAGTTATTATTTCCAGCTTGTTGAATGTATGTTTATGGGAATGGGCATTTAACTATATGGGAGTAATAAGGAGAAACTGATAACCGGGGTTGGCTCAAAATTTCTACACCAGGGCGGTACCAAACCCATGGCAATGCCATCAACATATCAGGACTCACTCGTCCAGAGTGATTGGTCCTCAAATCACAAGGCCTCTTCCTAGACCACCATGTTGAGACCTCAACTAGCGAGCACTCACTCATCCTTCTTGATGAGCACTCTAGGCCAAAACCTCACTCAACCCTCCTTGGTTGGTGATCAGGTCTAGATACTTAAGGACCTCACTACACCCTATCTGGCATGTGATCAGATCCAAATGTTGAAGGACCTCACTACACCCTACCTGGTGTGTGATCGGGTCCAGTTATTGAAGGACCTCACTACACCCTTCCCTGGTGTGTGATCAGGTCCAAGACCACACTACACCATCCCCTGGTGTGTGATTGGGTATAAATACAGACAGACCTCACTACACAATTTCCTGGTGTGTGATCAGCTCTAGACCTTATTCAACCCCTCATGTTGAGTAATCGAGTCTTCTCTAAGAGGCACTCACTCAACCCTACTTAGTGAGTACTCTGAGCCTCTCGGACTTTCGGGAGAATTTCCATCCATGTTGGTGTCATATCAGCACTCCCTCTCAACGAGGGGTAATTTCCACAAGCCCCAGTTTGTCTCTGAAGTACACGAGCTTCTCTTTGGGCAATGGCTTCGTCAGAGCATCAGCTATCTGCTTACCGGTGGAGATGTACTTGAGCCTTATTGCTCTCCTCTGCACCATGTCACGGATGTAGTGGTACTTGATCTCAATATGCTTTGACCTGTCATGGAACATGGGATTCTTTGAAAGCTTCACACAACTTTGATTATCACAATGTATCATCGTCAGTTCCAACTCTTGATCGAACAGTCCCACAAACAACTTCCAAAGCCTCACTGCTTCAGTATATGCTTCATTGCTTGCAATATACTCTGCTTCTGCAGTGCTGAGTGCAACAAACCTTTGCTTCCTACTCATCCAAGATATCATAGCAAACCCTAAGCTGAAGCATATTCCTGAAGTCCTCTTCCTATCATCAGCACTTCCAGCCCAATCAGCATTTTTATATCCCTGAAGTTGTATATCCTTGTTTGCAACATATCTCAAACCATAGTTCACGGTACCACGTAGATATCTCAAAATGTGCTTTGCTGCAATCCAATGCTCATGTCTCGGTTCCACCTAGAACTAGCTCTCAAGGTGTTAACAACAAAGCAAATGTCCGACCTAGTATTAACCAAATACATCAACAAGCCAATCAATTGTCAGTACATCAATGCATCTACCAAACTAGATTTGGAGCCTCTTAGCTTCTTCAAAATTAGTCACCCTGGGAGTAGCCATGGATTTACAATCCATCATGCCAAACTTCTAAAGGATCTCAATCACATACTTTCCTTGACCAAGGAAGACTTCGCCAAGTTTCTGCCATACTTCCAGTCCCAACTAATAATGAATTAACCCATGATCCTTCATATGAAATTTAATAGCCAACTGCTTCTTACACTAAATAATAAGAGGCTCGGCACCTGTCAGAAACAAATCGTCAACATAAAGCAATAGCATCACAGGTGCATTCTGCACAACCTTAAATAAAGGTTCGGATCGGCAACGCTTTCGGTAAATCCCAATCTCGTCAAATAGTTGTCAATACGAGCATACCAAGCTCTTGGAGCCTGCTTGAGTCCATACAAGGCCTTCTTTAACCTGCAAACATGAGATTCTTTTCCATGCACCTCAAACCCTTGACGTTGCTCTATGTACACCTCTTCCTCAATCACACCACTAAGGAAAGCAGTCTTCACATCCATCTTATGTAAGTTCCATCCCATTGAAGCAGTAAGAGAAATAATGGATCTAATAGAGGTGTACCTGGCAACACGAGCAAAGGTTTCATCATAATCTTCTCCCTCTTTCTAGGAGAACCCTTGAGCCACGAATCACGCCTTGCACTTGTCAATACTTCCATATGTAGCATGCTTGTCTTGTATATCCACTTGGAAGTCACAACTGACTTCCCTTCCAGCCTTGGCACAATCTCCCACACATCATTTTTCATAATAGATTGATATTCTTCATTCATGGCCTCCTTCCACACTTGTTGGCTAGTTGCTTCTTCATAAGTGGAAAGCTTTGCATCAATAAAGTTAGTCATGAGAGCTACATAGCTGGAAAACCTCTTACGTTTCTTAATTTCTCTAGATGTGCCTTCAGGTGTTGCATGTCCTTCTACTTCTTCCAATGTAGATCAATCCATGCTGGTCTTTTTCTAATCTTTGGAACAGCAAACGGTTCCACTAGTTCACAAGGCCCTTCTGGCTCTGTGGAACCTTCTATAGAACTCAAATGCTCATCCTTATGCTTTACTTCAACATAGGAATCCATGGAAACTTCCTTGGACTTCCAATATGCCACTTTCTCATCAAAAGTGACATCCCAACTAACCTCAATCCTTCACCGCTCTGGAATGTAGACTGTATAAGCCTTTGAAGATTCACTGTAACCAACAAATATGCCTTTCTTTCCTAAGGGTTCAAGCTTGTTCCTCTTATTCTTGGGAACAAGGATGTAAACAGGACAACCAAATATTCTCATATGCCCAACCTTTGGCTTCCTTCTAGAGAACACTTCTTCAAGAGTCATATCTTCCAGAATTCGATGAGGACTTCGATTTTGAATATATACAGTTGTCAATGATGCTTTTCCCCATAAGAACAGCAGCAAATCCTAATCATGCATCATGGGCTTGACAGATTCTTCAATGGACCTATTCTTTCGTTCAGCTACACCATTTTGTTATGGATTATACGGGACAATCAACTCCCTCTTAATCCCAGCCTACTTACAGAAGGCAACAAGTTCCTACGAGGTGTATTCTCCTCCACTATTAGATCTTAGAATCTTGATCTTTTACATGTCAAGTTCTCCACTTCAGCTTTGAATTCCCGAAACCTTGTGAAGGCTTCATCCTTTGTCTTCATAAGATAAATCCATGTGTCGCTCCTCCAAGCGTTCTTACAGGCATCAAACCACAAACATCAGAGTGTATCAAATCTAAAACTTCTTTAGATCTATTGTCACTACTTGGAAATGGTTTCTTAATATTCTTTCCAAGAGCACAGCCTTTGCATACACCTTCATGTTTTAGCTACAATTCAGGAACATCTAAACCTATTTGATTTAATTCAAGTAATGCTCTATAATGAAGATGACCATACCTTCTATGCCATAACTCACTTGGATTGGTTTGATCATGTAGTAGGGCTTGAGTTGGTTGACTCACAAGTCTATACAATCTTTCGTCACGAATCCCAATGACCCTAGCATTGACTTTACTAGAGCCCTTGGACCATACAAGTACTTTGCCATCCACAAAAGCTACTCTATCTCCTTTATCTTCTAAACATGAAATAGAGACAATATTCTTTTTCAAACCTGGTACATATAGAACATTCTCAAGATGCACATTGTTACCAAATTCCAACTCTATGGATGCTTTCCCAACTCCTTTGACTGCATAGTTGTGGCTATCTCCAAGCTCCACCCTTTGGGACAACGACTTTTCCATCATACTAAAGAGATTGCCATGGTCTACAATCACATGTCTTGATGCACCACTATCTACCAACAACATATCATCATCATCTACAATAGAACCTGTTAGAGCAAAAAAGTAAAAGAAGTCTTCGTCACCTTTAGACTTCTTTGGATGTTCATCTTCAACATCGGCTGCAAAAGCATGTTGTTTTCCCTTTCTATTCTTGTTATTAGATATCTCTAGGCAATCTCTTTTAACGTGTCCAAATTTCTAACAACCATAACATTGAATCTTTGACGTGTCCTTCTTCCCTTGGGAAGGAGGAGGTCTTTTTGTTGACTTCTTATGTTGAGAACCAAACTTCTTATTTCCTTTGTTCTTGAGGCGAGCTACAAATGCTTGAGAGGCTTCTTCCTTCTTATCTCTTGACATAAGCCTTGATTCTTCTTGAGCACAAGAGGTCCATAATTGTTCAAATGAAGGAGCTTCCTTCCATTTGCTTATACCTATTGCAAATGCATCCCATGATCTAGGTAGACCATTGAGTGTTGTAATCACAAGCTCATTCTCAGAGATAGTTTCTCCAATTGCTTGAATTTGGTCTTTTATTTGAAAAATCCTTACGAAGTATGAAGCTATGGTGTCATCATTCATCATCGTCACATCACGAAATTCATTCTTCAATAGTTTCTCCAATTGCTTGAATTTGGTCTTTTATTTCAGAAATCCTTACAAAGTATGAAGCTATGGTGTCATCATTCCTCATCGTCACATTCATCATGATCACATCACGAAGTTCATTCTTTAAACTCGTGACTTGACCAACATTCTTGATAGTGAATAGATTGGTTAGGGCTTCGTACATCTTCTTGGAAGTATCAAGATTTGCAATGTAGGGAATGAGATGATCTCTGATGGAGTCCACAATAAGACTCATAGAAATAATGTCATCCTCCTTAAACTTCTCCCTTCCTATAATATCTACTGGTTTTACAACTTTCCCCTATCACAATATCCAAAACTTTTGTTCTTTGCAAGAAAAAGATCAATTCTAAGTTTCCAAACTCTGAAGTTTGAGGCTCCTTCCAACTTGTCCTCAGATTTCTTAGAGGAAGCAATGGGAATGAATCAACAAGAAGGACTTCAACAATAGAATCTCAAAGTAGGGTTTGTTCAAAGGTGATCTCAATGTTCCTTCCTTCACCAAAGCTCTGATACCATGTTGATTTTCTAAGGGCAATGTAGACTAACACAATATTTTTGAAATACTAATAATTAATTACTTTTGATGTTGATCTTCTTTTATTTTATTCCAATATATCATTCAGCAATTATACTTCAGAAATTCAACCATACAAGAACAGTAGAGATCAAATGCACAAGAAGATGACAAGATTTACCCTAGAAAAACCCACCAAGGGGAAAAACACAGCAACCTTTTCAACAAAAAAAAAATATTTTGTTCAACAAGAGACACACCTAGACCTATGGTCAAACCTGGTCAACCCCTCCAAGTCAAGCCTTCCAATCTAATCCAGAATTTTTCTCTGCCTAATCTGACCCAAAATTTTGACCCTCCTACAACTGCCAATTACCCCAAAATTTTGGCCTCTGCAACTATCCAGAATTTCAACCCCCAACAACAAAACTACCTAGAAATAGGCGAATTGCAAAGAGAAAGACCATCCACAAGTGCGAGGTAGAAGAGAGAGAAAGAAGAGATGAATCCATCCTTTTTTTTCGCCCTCTTAGTCCTTCTTGTCCTTCGTTCGCTTGCCCAAAAACTTGCTTGAGAAAGAGATGTGAATTAGTGGTGGAGAAATGAGGTCGAGTTGCCTTTATATAGTGATCCGCTGGGTCAAAGGGGTGTGTCTTTACCTTGGGCCGACTTGGCAACTTTTAAAGCCAAAAATTACAATTCAAAAATTAAATTTTCTTCTTTTAAAAGTCGCAACCGGACCTTCACTCAAAAAAAAAAAAATTTGACTAGCATTTAAAATATGCTTTACAATAATTAGTACAAGCACGTCAAGTGGCCAAATATACATTATGAAGACTGACGGTAGTTACAAATTCAATAGATCCCCCTTTCAAGATGTAGAATCTCATTATCAAATTCATGGTATGCCTTTACATGAGTGAATCTATCCAACCAATCAAGTTGGCGCACAATAGTATTGTCAAACTAGAAAGATTCAATAAAAATCACATCTTTCGAAAGAATAAACTTCTTGTTTACCTCATCGTAAAGATGATATGCCTTGGTGGTTTCTAAATACCCCAAGAAGATGCACTTCTGACTCCTTGCATCAAGCTTGTTTCTTTGCTCCTTAGCTTAATATAACAACAATGAATATAAGTGGAATGAAATTCTCACATTACATTATCTAGATGTCTGATACACCATTACAAGGCCTACATGTCTAGTTACAAGGGTATTCAACAAAATAAACATGTGAAATAATTGCATAGATAAAGCCTCACATAAGATAGATGAAATACCTCTAAGCTTCCATTAAGCTTGCAAAATGATGCGCAATGTAATCAAGGGGAGAGCTCAATGTTACATCATGTGGAAATAAGTCTCTCAAAGGCAATTCGACCTCATCCAAAAATAGTATAGTAAACACCAAATAATGTTCATGAAGGAAGCGCACCACCAAATATAGGCACCAAACCAAGTCAAATGCCAAGTATCTACATGGAATGCAACCTAGAAGAATGTGTATGCATGCAACCACTCCACATGTGAATTCCAAGGTAACCAATTCTATAGATGAATGTGCAAGATGCCAAGTGAACAGAGTGCTCCTCAAGAAAGAATGCAATCAAAAATCCAAAATAGAAAGTGGACCATCTCCACAAAGCAAAACCAAGGAGATAAGGGTGAGTTGGGTTTTTGACCATGCCAAAACTCCATTAAATAATAAAATATATATCTCCAAGAATAGCAAGAAATGTCACCACAATTGTTCCTTTCAAGACCATGCCAAAACTCCATGAAATAATAAAATATATATCTCCAAGAATAGAAAGAAATGTCACCACAATTGTGCCTTTCAATAATATCCACAAATAGCAACAAGAAACTTTCCATGGGCACCCTCCAAGAATAATCTCCAAAAATAAAAAAGAGACCAAGTACAAAACATGCCAAGTCACACGTGTGACCCCCCTCATGCCACACACCTCCTAATAAAAACCTCCATAACCACCCCAAATGAGATAATATCATAATATATACTTGCCAAGCCAAAGAGGTGAGGGCACTCTCCAATAAAGATGAGAGCAACCTAAAAGAGGTGTTCCCTAGAAACTATGCCATGTAACTATCTCAACCACCCAACAAAACATAAAATATTCTCCAAGTGAAGCAGGACCTAGGAGAATGTGCCAAAGTGGTTAGAACTCATCTATAGAATACTTCTATATATACCATGTTATAAAGGTGTCCAACCAACCTATAAGAGTGCACGCTAGAGAAGTGTGCCAACCACTCCATAAAATATTACGTGCCTTGAAAATTGTGGCCAAGAAGGGGGTGCACCATTAGAAAGCTTCAACTAAGTCCAATTAGTCACTCCAAGTGTGAAAAGGAAGCATATAAAATACGGTGTCCATGTTATTAACCTTAATTTGGATAAATAAAATTATTTTAACCTTTGGATAGTTAAATCAACCTCAACATGTGTGCACAAAAGTTAATGCTCAAATATAGCCATAGTCCTCCCTATTGCCAACAAATTAAATTTCCATGATCATGCGTGCCAACGACGAGTACACTATTAAAGTGGTGTACCATGTAAATAAAAGATGTTCTCCCTAGCAAAACCTCCCCATCGTAAAAACAAAACAAAAGGCCCAACCTAGAGAGCACCAAGAACAAGGGATTGTTAAATCAAAATCACCATCTAACATTAAGAAAAGGTTAGATCACATCAATTCATAATATAATTATTAATACCCCTTATCTAACTCAAACAAATTAAGAAATGGCATATCAATGAAGGTATTAACATCATCAAACACCTGCCCGTCGGGGTTTGGGCTCGTGGCCAGCGGACACTTGCTAAGGCGTTCGTGTCGTTGTGCAGGTCACGAGTTCGAGTCTCGTATAGCCCGAGGGCCGTTATGGCGGGCGTAGTGGTTCCTCCTAGGTTTATAGGAGTAGCCAACGGGATTTGACCCCGTGTTACACGAGTACAATACTGCTGGAGTTGCCGATTCTCCTAGTCATAATATAAATAATAATAATAACAATAATAATAATAATAATTAAGGAAAACAAAAACAAAAACATCATCAAACACCTCCCCTAGGTGATATCTAGCAAATGTGACATTATAAAGTTAAATCACCTAGGAAAATCTCACAAAGGCACCCTAAATCATCCCACCATAGCAACATGATAAGAGAAAGGGACATATTAGAAAGGCTAACCCATCCACCCTTAAAGTGTGTCCCCCATCGCACATCCAACATAAGGACCATGTAGAAAACCCTCCTAGTGAAACCAAATAATACCGCATTATTATGCAAAAGTTACCAGGAAACTTCAACAATCATGAAAGATATATCTCCTAGCCATCATCATCTAACCCCCTTTAGGGGCTAGAACCCTCATCCATATCCAAGATAAACATATATACCAAACCACCATTATGAGATAGTATGATCCACATCCATCAAAAATGCAACCAAGGGGTGATCAACAAAGCAAGCACGTGTAAGTAGACTACCAAGCAGCAAGCACAGATGTCATTCAACCAAGGAAAAGTGAGATTCCCCAACCAAAGATCTCCATCAAGTGATATGATTCAATGAAGAGAAGAGGTCTCATGAAGATGAATGCCCCCAACCCCCTGCCTGCAGCACCCCCCTGGCTGGGGCCAAGTCGGTCAAATGCTCCAATAGTAACAGCAACAAATCTGCATCAGTGTGATGGAAATCACAAGATGGGATCTCGTACAATATAAGTTGTGACAGGCTCAGTGTTTTTTTGTGTGTTTCGCATAAATTGGGGCATCCTTATTGCTTGAATCTAGGGGACTCTAATCCCGATTCCGTTGTAATTTTATCAATAGGTTGAATTTTTTTAGGAAATGGTATATCATATTGGAGCAGCACCTGATCCTTGGGTGGAGATTTTTTTTTTCCACTCCCTTTTCTCCTTGTTCTTCCACTGATGGTTGTTGTGGTGTAAGAATTGGTCTATGTTGATTTTTCTCTACCAATTGGACCGTCCAACCCGATCTTAGTTGAATTTTGGCACAACGACTGATATCAGTCTGCTCAAAACACTCATTAGGTTGTTAATCTCTCACATAATCATACACTTGACAAACAATCACCAATTCAAAGAGGAATGTAATCAAGTCTTCATGCATCTTCCTGTAGAATCGTTGTAGGGTATTTAGTGGGATTGTTTTCCCTTTGCCCAAAGAATCATCACTGGTGGACATGGCAACTGGAAAAATAATGGAATCATTGCTGCCACTATTTTTGTGTGTGCTCGCCATGTTTTTGGAGGGTCAAAGATTCAAATGTTACTGTTGTGCCAAAGATACATTCGTGTTCCTCAAATGGATGCACCATTTGTCTCTTTTTGTTCCGATATCTCCATTAGGGCACAAAATTTCCAACAAGGGTGTGAGGCATACATGTCCGGCAATGGCACCAAAAATGTCAAGCAATTTCAAGGCTTATAGGTTGGCAAATGAGTTCACAAAATCAATATCCCTACAATGTCAATCTGAAGCCATAAACTTACATCCAGAAATTAAAGGTCTGAAATTCATTTTTCCATTTTTACAGTATTTAGAATTTAAATGCCTGTAATAAACTTTAAGAAATTATAGCAGAACTTGGAAAATTATCTTTACCAACATTTGTTCATCCAAAAATCACTACAGTAAATAAGTAACCAAACTGAAAACACAGAAAATCATCATGAAACACAACTACATCAACACATGAGAAAAAGGGCAGCCGTTCTGTGTTGCAGGGGGACTCATCCAACCAACAAACCTCCAGATGCACTTGTTACAGGAAGACAGTGCATACAAAAGTGAAAATATAAATCTGAAAACCAACTTTAAAGTCTGCCTTCCTCAGTCTTCACAAGGACTACAACGTTTCATGATGTCTTTTGACTAAATTGACTTTTAATTACAAACAGCATTAATGATAACTTACTTTTATAACATACGTAACATAGAAAGCACATTAGATAGGCATAACAATTAGAAAAAAATTAGCCCAAAGGGTTGGCTCAACCAGCTGTCACCCATGTTGCTGGGCATTTGGCTTGTTCCATGGAACCCAATTCTAATCCCCCGGAGTGAGGCACACTAGTCCATGCCAATGGGTCTACTAGAGATGCCATCCAAAAATGTGGGGAAGCATCCGTGGGATTTCCCCACAAGGTTTTTCTTAGAAAAGATAATTAACAAAATTTTAGCAGCTACCATAAGTTATAACCAGTCCACTTGAGGGTGACCTGTAGGTGGAGGAATGAGAACTCTATTTTGAACCCAACTTGGATAAAATGTTGCAGATGTTGAGGTGAAAATTCTGATGCAGACAAAATTTCAAAATTCATCCTCCATATCTAAAAAAATGCTCTCAAATGTCTACCTTAGTGGCCAAAATGCATAACTGTGATGTCACATAATGGTACATGATGGTGATATGAGTAGAAAATAGTAATGTGAATACTCACACACAAGAGAGCAAGTATGCAAGTATGAGATGACAGGAAATTGTCATAATGTCCACATATGGTACACTCTGCTTTGTATTATGCATATATAGAAATACAAAACTGTTGGAGAGTGACCAAGCTTGACCAAGTTTGCTATCGTTACAACAAAGCATAAAAATGAGAATGGCGAAATAAAGAAAAAAGCGTAAATTAAAATAAATACATACTCTAAGTAAGTCCACTGGGAACTTCGGGAATTCCTTCCTGCTGAGTAAATCACCCCCAATGTTTGTCGATAGACTCTGCAGTCCAGCAAAGGACAGCATAGGCTGTAGGGTATATATGATGTCTGGAATGTCCCAGCAAAACACCGAAGGTGAACCTCTGCTGAAATGTGACATGGTGCAACCACCAATGTTTGGCAAGAAGAAATGCCCTCCCTGCTGAAGAGTCATGTTTACCTATGTCACATGGTTCGGGTTCGAGTTCGGGTTCGACAATGATTAGGTTCAGTCCATGTTCGAATTTTTTGATGGGATTCGCCATTAGGTTCGTCTACATACATTTTCTATATATATACATATACTAAGTTTAAAATGAAAAATAGGATAAAATAGTAAGATATCAACATCAATAAACATAAAAAATGCTATCACGATCATGGAAATTGCAAGGATACATTACAAGCTTGAGTTGTGACATGAGGTTATGAGTTTTGATCTATGCACTTGGTCAATGGCTATGAGGTTCGATGAGGTTCGCCGGACCTCAAAAAAAATTTTAAGGTTCACCAAAATTCGAACCTCAAGGTTGAAGTTCGCCGAACCTTGTGACATAGCTTACAACAGGCTGCTGAAGGGTAGGTGCAGAAGTTATAACTTGTAAATCCGTGTAGGGAGAGAAACCATGATCAGGGGATTCTAGAGAAAGATGCAATGCCATGATCTTCAAGGCTTAAATGCTTGCAAAAGGGGGTGAAGCAGGATGAGGAATGGGATGTGGAGCGATGTTTGGAGTGACACCTCCTACTGAAGTTAGAAAACCATGGGGAAGGCTGCAGCAGGGAGAGAGGGATGAGCATTGAAGTAATACATAGAGTTTTGCATTTCTAGAGATTTACCTGCTTAACAACTTGTTGCCCTTACTAATGGGAATACAATGTGATCTGGTAGAATTTACCATCCCTTGTGAAATCTGAATATAATGTTATTAAAACCCATCATGTTGTGCCCTTCAATCAAACTGGTAGGGCATGCCAAGAAGCATGTTAAAAAACACCAATAGCATAATATCAAAGTCAATTGTATAAATGAAAGGTCCAATGGAAAAACTGACACAATCCCTGCATGTGACAGATGCCGATAAATTTGCTTCCTTTACCCATCCAAGATGTTATGGTTGTGGATGTGGTGTGGCAGGGAATTTGAGTAAGTTAACCAACTACTGAGAAACCAGATCCTTTTGGCTGCCACTGTCTAAGATAAGTTGTCCATATTTTGCCCAATTTGGGAAGTGTGAGTGAAGAGAGCTTCTCACTCGAGATAAGTGTAAAGCTTAGCCAAGAGAACCAACAAAGGGTTAGAGGGACTAAGATTATGGAACTCATGCTCCTTTGGTCGTTCCTCAGGGGCAAGGTCTTCAATTACCTATAGGCTATTGCAAATCATTGGTTTTTTTGGCTTGCAAGGTGCAACATTCATCTCACAATGTCAGTAATGATAAGACCACTATTTGTGCCCCACTGTGCCAGCAACACTGGCTATCTCTAGACCAAACCAATGGTGGTTGACAGAGTGGGGGAAGTAGAGTCCTTTGTGTGCGAGTCTGTGTCAACTATTGGGCAAGTTGATTAGCCTTGGCTTTGATTTGGGAAGCTAAGTTACATGGCATAATCCAATGAGGAGATAGGCTATTGCAAATCATTGGTTTTTTTGGCTTGCAAGGTGCAACATTCATCTCACAATGTCAGTAATGATAAGACCACTATTTGTGCCTCCCTGTGCCAGCGACACTGGCTATCTCTAGACCAAACCAATGGTGCTTGACAGAGTGGGGGAAGTAGAGTCCTTTGTGTGCGAGGTCTGTGTCAACTATTGGGCAAGTTGATTAGCCTTAGCTTTGATTTGGGAAGCTAAGTTACACGGCATAATCCAATGAGGAGATAGGGAGAAGTACTAGTATTGTTAAAACTTAAGTGTGACAAAATGCACTCTAAATGAACTTGACTAGGAGGGTATCTACAAAATCCCTTACCTCGTGTTTGATGGATAGGCTATTGAAGTCCTCAATAAATGGTTGGACTAATTGTCTAGGTGAATGTCGGAGTTGCAGCAATTGTGCCAGCATTGCCTCCTTGTGCCCTTACAGGTAGAACCGCTTGTGGACAGCATGGGCAACCTCCTTGAAATCATCCCCAAGTATCAATTGGAAATTAGTAACAGGCTGCAAGTTGTTGGGTGTGTGTTTGCCACCATGTGAGGGATTGTTGCTCTATGTGTACCTCAACTACAAGGATCTCCTAAGAATTTGTCAAAATACCATGAGGATTGAAGTAGATTTCTAGACTATGAACCCAGGAGTTGAGCTTGTCCCCATTTATGGGCTCAGTCAAACTTAGGGACACAAAGCTTTGTATCCAACATGAACGAATGTTGCACAATGGGGATACTCACCGGAATAATGGTTGAGACTAAGACCGATGTTTCAAAGCTTTCTAGAGGGACCGTTACAGAGGGGCGAGGAGTTGTTTGGACCATGGTCAACACATCCTGAATCATTTTTCCCTGAAACTCCTGTTGTTATACCTATTATTGTCGTTGAGTAACAAGAGTTTCCAGCAACAGTCATTGTTGTTCCTGCATCATTTGTGACAACAAATTGGGCAATGCTAGAATCCCTGCAGACTTCAGAGTCACTGGAGGTTTCACAAGGATCCATAGGACACAGGAATGCTTGAATATGTCAGAATTAAAACTGGGAATAGTTATCCATAAGCTCCAAGTGCAGACTGGGGCAGTTCACAAAAAAATAGCCAGCGTAGGGCTGTTTCAGTGGTTTAATTGACAGATCTGCAGGTTTAAACTAGCAAATTAGAAATAATGTGGGTTTAGTAACCTATTTTCAGTTTAAACTTTAAACTAACAAGCTTGCAGGTTTATGTAGTGTATTTGTGGGTTTCAACTAGCAAACTAGCAAATCTGCAAGTTCAAGTACCGGATGTGCAGATTTAAGTAACAAATTAGAACACCTACACGTTTAAGTAGCGGATCTGCAAGTGCAAACTAGCAAATTAGTGGATCTGCATATTTAAACTAGCATAATAGTCTATATATCCAACCAGGTCCTGCAACTACAAAAAAAGGAGTGGAAAAGGGCTGCAGAAAAGCAAAAATGGTAAAGGCAGTATGAGAAAATATAGCTGACATACATGTGAATCGCCTAGAGCCAGGAATGGTCAATGTCGAAGCACCTACAAATTACTCAAACCACTTGGAGAGCTTGAAGGAGGAGTCTGAGTAATCCCAGAGGAGACCAGAATAGTGAAGTCCTTGAAAATCTCTAATCTTATGTATGTATAGAAGTACAGAATTGTTGAAGAGTGATTTGGTTCAACCAGGGCTCCTATGTTTACAATAAAATATACATATTTAGGTGGGTAGTCAAGTGTAATCAAGCACTGTATGAATAATGTAAAAATGAGATAGGATAAATTAAGTAAAAAGTGGAAATTACAATATTAACGCGTAGTCTAACTAAATCCATGAGGAACTCAAAGACTAAGTCTCATCAAACAGAACCTTTTCAGGGCCCATTATCAATAGACTTGGACTGACTAATCAATGAAGAAGGATTTGTCCTACCGAGAAAAGAAAACTAAGGTTCTTTTAATTTTAACGCATCAATCGTTCCCTTTTGAGAACTTCAATAGAATGTGCATTCTCAACATAGTTAAATACAATGAAACCATGAGTGTGGTCTCCAAGTCCAACAGTTTTCCAGCAATGTGGCACCCAACTTTCTTCAATCCAACTACAGTGATGACCTCGGTCCTCGAGAATGACCCAACCAAGGAATTTATCAGCCCCAGCATGATAATACAACTTTTCTATACCTCTAGATTAATCATTCTTAGAAATGCAATTATTAGGATTATTCATTAAATTTTATAGAAGTAAGTTCCATAGGGATCACCCAATGATAAACTTTGGATCGAATATCCTATCTTTCTTCAAAACCAGGTTGTCCTACTTGCCTGCAATAGTCAGTTGCAGGTCTTGGGATGCCATAATAGGCAAATAAAAGCAGCCCTAGCCAAAGAACTACTGCAAAGTAACTTCAAAGATGTGCATGAACTAAGGATTTACAAGTGGGAATCAAGGGACAATGGTGGAAGATAAATTCTAGAGCATATGGCTATTCAATTCCCTTCATTATCATTCCCGTGCCCAAATAGATATGTCTTCTTCATTGCAGAGTATTTTCTCTCAGCCCTCTAGTTCTCAATTCTACATTTTGGAGGCACATGCTCCAAACATATTTTGTAACTGACTACGAAATTAAGAAAATTTTGATTTTAGTCGTAAAAAGTATTAGCAAAGTTTGGACCGTTTAGAAACTGTATAATTCCCATGTGTCCCAACTTGCAAGCAGTGCTCTTCAATCTTGTTACAATTTTTAAAAAAGCAATGAAACTAAAGAATTTTCAATCTTGAAAATAAATAACATATGTTCTTAATTATTTGCTTCAGATGTCAACACAAACAAAGTTATGTTCATGGTCAGAGAGATGGATGGAATCAAGTGGGAGATTCAATATTGCCATCAAAATTCACTCCAGTAGATCTACCATCAAAATATAAAATGCAAGCACGTGGTTTGATCTGCCAACAGGCATTCCAAAGTCCAGTGGATCCCAGAAGACCAATATTCAGTGCGTCCTTCCCTTAGGAGCACATGTTCTGAAATATAAAATATGGCACGTTATTACCCAAGTTTCTCAGGTTTTGGATATAAATTGCTTATCTAACCACATTGTGGAAACAGGTACCTCGTCTAAACACATTGCAGAAACACTGCCCATTGACCTTTTACGGTTTTACCACGCTCCCATTTTATGAAGAGGCTTCAACCCCAAAAGGACTTAAAAGGTACGAGAATGCGAGATATATGTATATCACACATTTGAATTCAAAGTATATCAAGCTGGAGACCTTTTTCAAAAGAATCCACTCAATTTCGCTTTGGGGATTCTCCGGTAAAGCATACAGCAATGGCTGAGAATCAAACCTGAGCTAATTGTGGTCAACTCCCACTAGTCACGGCTACGCCAGAGCCCAACCTGCATATAAAGCTACGAACTTGATAGCTGGATGTGCTTGGCCACGGATGGCATAATCACGACAGTTCAGATCCATCGTAAACTTAATTTTGGAAGAATGTTAAAAACCCGCAAATGTTGATTGATTTACACACATTATCTGAGATTTAGGCAAAATATATACACATTCTCTTGGAAAGGATAAATTAAAACGCCTGGTAATGTTAGGAGTAGAATCGACACAGCCTTACACACAAAGGCGATTGTTTCTTTTAGTGACACTGAAACTGAATTTAAGACAAGAAAGCTATTTGAATCAGCCCTAGAAAAAAGAGAGACCAAAACAGAGGAGCCTCGTCTACAATCACTAACACCCCAAATGCAGAGTGAGCAGTCATCATACCCTGTTGTCAGTCTGAGAAGTCTTATTGAGGTGCTGCCAGATTTTGCAGAAGAGAAGAAAGAGGATGAGTAAAAGAATCAGGATCCCAAGTCCTACTAAACCATTCTCCACCATCATCTCTGAACTTTAGCGATGCCCAAATGTCGCCTCCAAACGTTAATATAAAAAGGGAGGCTGTTACCGCATCGAGTATAAGAATGATGATTCCACTGACATCCCTGACCCTCCCTCACACCCTCTCTCAGGTTTTGGTCATCACTGTTTGATAACAAGGCAACACAGCATGGATTTGTATGTATATATTAATATTACCAGAATATAAATATATGGAGAGCTGGAACACCTGCGTTATGAAAATGACAACCACGTTTCCCAACGAATATACAAATCGTTACCCTACTGGGTCAAAGGCCATTTATGCTGTTGGGTATCAATTTATTTTATTTTATTTTATTTTTCGCCATTGCTTTAATCAGGAAGATTCCAGGATGGAAAGGTTTGAAATCTGCACCAATTAAATATATATATTTTCAAACTGTATTAACTATATCTTTAAGTAATAAATTGAGATAATATGTTTTTAATTTGTCCCACCCTAACAAAATCCCTTATCCTTAGCCTTTTAAAATTTATTGGTATATTTTCAATGGATTAGGAGGTGTCTGTAAAATTATTTGACAACCTGTTAAGTAAAACAGACAAATTGCATAATTATTTAAGTGTTAATGATGATGGTCTTTTATCAATTATTTGTGTTGGGTTAATTAATATATTTATTTTTCAAATATAAATTATAGGTACAGTACGATATTTTTCTTTGGTTTAAAAAGTTTTAAAATAATAATAATAATTTAATTTTAAAATTATTTCAAGTGGTATTTATAATTTTGGTAGATTTAATATTTAATTTTAAGAGGAGTTTTGACTAACCAAAGAAAATTTATATTGAGGAATAATTTTTGTAATGTTAGTTTTTTAAAAATACTCTTAACTCGTTAAAAATATGTATTCTCATAGTTTGTGTTTAGATTTAGATTAGGATTATAGTAATTAGCTTGTGATTATTTTTCTAAATTTGCAAAGCTCTTTAGTATTTTTTTTGTTTTTAAATGTTAGAAAATATATACTATTCATTTTGGAAAGCTTTACCAGAAAGTAAATGTTAATTTCCTAATATTTTCTTTTACAAACTATCCTTAGTCATACAATATATATTGGTGTATTGTTGTGAGAGCTATATGTGCATTATAGTTGTTGCAACTCTATGATAGTCGTGTTTCTCGAAAGCCTACCACACATGACGCCACATGTCCATGGAGGGATCTTTAAACCCTTTGGCAACAAAGGAATTATATTTTCCTTTCTTATTCTCCTCCACCTTGGCCATCATTATTTTAATTTATTGAAATTTCAACATTTTTCTACCTGCTTCTTTTTCTTCTACATAAGGTCTTTGTTAAAATCATCTACAAAATGTATCTGTTGAAATCGTCTACACAAGAGGAACACTAATGGGAAGGCTCCACTTAGTAGAAAAGATATACACCAATCTAGCTATCTAAACTGAGGAAGCTCTCTCAAGGTCTAGTTATCAAGCTTAATCTTCACAAGCTCTGGTCTTAGTGACTTTGATTGTGTTTTTTAAATTGTTTAACAACACCAACAAAATAATTTCAATTAAGCCTCATGTGGACGACAATAACAAGGTTAACTATGTAGTAGTCTTTGATGCAAACTAGCAATGTTAAGTTTGAGTTTAAGAAAATTTAAACCCTTTGAAACTCACTAGGCTCACCAAAAACTTGTTTTGATGTCTTTATCAACATTTGAGCAAGTTGCTTCACCCCTTGGAATTTTTTACAAATAACTTATGCAAAAAATTGCTTTTTTTCATCTCACAAAACATTGCTCACTTGCATCATCATAACAAAAATGAGTTTACACATGATACATTACATTGCTAAAAAGTTTGCTTTCAGTGATATTTTGGGTCACTAAAGTTTACTTTATTGCAACATTTCATTGCCTCATGCAACATTTCAAATCACCATAAATATTACATTAAATTTTCTATCTTCATGATGTTTTGCATTGCTCAAAAGTTTCCATCTTCAAAGTACATCGCATCACTTCAAAGTTTATTTCCATGCGACATGACATATTACTACGAAGTCTCCTTTGTCATGACGTATCGCATTATTGAAAAAATTTCTTAGTTACGATGAAGGGAAACTTCTAAGTGAAACTATTTTCTTCTCTAAGGCCAACAAGTTTCCTTCATTCCACTCTTACAAACTTTCCTTCCTTCACCACGTCACATTAGAGGTTTTTTTAGTTGTGACACATTACATTGCATACAAATTTACTTTCATACAATACATCATAACTCTTAAACAATATTTTCATGCCATATGCATGTCTCACCAAACATTATTTTCCATGCTATACGCATATAAGTTTAATGAAAAGCACCAAAAAAAATGTTTTAAAGGGTGTCAAACAATGCACATAGGCTTTGAAAGGCTACAACATAGGTTGTGTCACATTCAAAACATTTAGTGTGATACACAAAGGTTTCTAAAATTCAAAGCATGTCACATGCATATTGTGTGTTTGCTCTAATCCAAGGGATTTTATAGATAAATTAAATTAACTTTACTATAGTTAATTCCTCTTATTTTGAATCTCCATGAAAGGGAGGGACTTTTTGTCTTTGCAACTCCCTTTTGTTCAAAATGAATACAATATTAAAGTGCAGATACAATATAAAAGGTTTCAATAATGATTAAGGATGAGATTTTCAATTTTTGAGAAAAATTGTATATCAGTGAAGGATTCTTGATAAAGATGCAAGAAAAACTCTTTTGAGCTATTTTTCAACATTAGCTACCATAGAACATTTCAAAATATGTTTTTGATGGTCTCTACTTCACCATGTTGGATGCAAATACCATATCAAAGGCTATAAGGATGACTAAGAATGAGTTTTGTAATCCTTGAGAAAAGTTGGATGTCAAAGGATGACTCTCTACAAGATTGAAGTAAACCTATTTTGAACTAATTTCCAACTTTAGCTACCATATGCTCCTGAAATATTTTTTTATCATATTTTATTTACCATGATGGATGCAAATGCAGTGTCAAAGGCCATAAGAATGACAAATGATTATATTTACAATCCTTGAGAAAACTTGCATGTTAATGGGTGGCTCGCAACAAAATTGAATAAAATATATTTTAAATTGCTTTCCAAAATTGGCCCCCATACATATTCCTCATGAAGGAGGCATTTCTCATATTATAAAACTAGTCTTGGTTGATATGGACTAGATGGCCACTTCTTTGTAAGTAGCAAGCCACGTGAACGCCCTATGTAATTTGTAGGTTATTTTATATGATCATACATTATTAGATTTGGTAACCAAGTAAAGATCATTATCTAGACAACTCAACCTCTTATTCAAAATGGGTGTCTACTAAGCACTCATGTGCATGAGCAAGTAGAATATTTTATTGTTATAATCAAAGATGATTTTACCATATGACCATCCCCAATTCCTCAAAATAGGACCATGAAGGGAACCATCCATCTGCATATATCCCCCATTGTAATTCCCTAATGATGATTATATTCGAAGTCAAAAATCCTCAAAAATGAGCTAGGTCTCGTCCATTCCTCCATAACCCTTTCTACAAGCCCCTAAGATCCTGCCAAATAAAAAGACCATCATTGGTCAATATTTAAGCTTGTGAGCATGACATATCATAAATGTAGCATCCTTGCACTTCCCATATCAAGATAAACCAAAAATAAAGATCTTGTCCACTGTTACTCCTTTAGAACCCTCACAAGTACTAACTCGACACACACTTTTAGGCCTAACTAATGCACTTAATTAGCACAAATGGTCCCTATGTCTTGAACCAATGGAGAGATAAAATGATGTCACACAGGGAAAATTTCCCTTGGACCTAATCAACATGCCTTCATTGAAGAAGTATGTAGATAACAATTATTTTCCACAGGGCATTTCCTTTAAGGCTCCTAACCACCCATTCAGTTGACAAATTTTTCTTTTAGTGAAAATTTTTATTAATTCAATGCAACCACGTGCTTGATAAGTTGCAAATGTTCTAAGGAACCATAAGTAGTCCCCTATCATCACCATATTTGGCCCACAAAAAAGACTTCAATATTTTAACCAATTGTCTAAAAATAATATGTAGAATAGAAAACATGTCCAACCTATAAGATTGTATACATAGTGATTATCTTACCAAAAAAATAAATACTCTTATATCACCATTTTTTAAATTTGGATTGAAATTTTTCCTGGGCACCAAAATAACCGAAGGAGGAGGCTTGTCTCTTCAGGGAATGCCTAAATAGTTCACCACTTTGCTTAACACTACACTACTCTAGATTTAGAAAATTTAAGGGAGTCTTCATCAACTCTAATTAGCAAAAGTTAGACATGTGATCATGAAAATTTCATCAAAGGCTACATAAAAAGTGCTCAAGTAAATAATAACACATTTATTTAAGCATGCTCCAAGCATACATGCAACATGGAATAATCAATAAAGTCATTATTGGGAAGCTCCTTATCTCTAGGCCATATGTAGATTGCTTAAATCCCCCCTTACATTCCCATTTATTCTATAATATATCCAAATGCATCAATAACCAAAATATAAAAATATGAATTCAAAGGGCACACATCTCATGGATATCTGGAGTTCAATGTTAGGATATTTTGTTAAAAGAAGTTGTCATTGATGTTGAAAACAAGCAAGGAATAAGCCTTCTTGATGTTATCTAAAGCATTTAAGAGAAGAACTTGGAAAACATCCTAATCAACCTTAGGAATATCCAAAGAATGAGCATAAGTCACCAAGTACTCGCACATGGGAGGCCTTGCAGTGAGAGATCAGAAAAATTACTATAGATGTTGATGAGGTCTTTGTAAATGTACAAGATACTTCTCTTTTTATTAAAGTAGAGATCTACAGGGAAGAAGAATTTTTGTTTTTCATTGACAAGCTTTATGGCTAGATAAAACCTGCAAAATCTACCTGGTGCATTGATGAAAATGAACTTGTAGTGAGTCTTAAGAAGAATGATGCAAATGTTAAATGGTCATACATTATGGAGGAATGGCACTCCTTATATATAGGAGTTTCATATACAACACACTTGGATTTTCTCTTTGGTGGAGAGGACAAAAAAGATATATCGTAGTCTACTTCCCAAACTCCCACACTCATTGCTTAAAAAAATTATAGCTTGTTTATGTAATTATTGAGAGACCAAAACCTCTTTCCTTTGGCACACATGAAAGTGGACATGAATTAGTAAAGGATATGAACTTTCCACAACATTTTATGTTTCAAAAGCTTGTAGCTTCTATGTTTAATCCAAAGCACCAATGTTAAAAAATATACTTTTGAAACCAATACAAGTCGGCCCCAAAATGGAATACAACTTCAATTACAAGTCGTGTCCAATTAAAACGATAGGTCGACTAAAAAAAAAGTGTATGGACTTGTATAAGTAGGAATTTGGACTTTTAATTTTGGAAATAACTTGATCACAAGTCTTATGATGAAGTTGTGAAGGATTATGAGGTAAAGTTGAAGGGTTTGGTGAGGTTTAGAAGGATTTTTTGCGAAGTTCTTAGTAAAACTCATGAACAAGCAAATAGGATACTCCAAACATGGCCTACCATTGTTTGATGGACAAAATTATGTCTTTTGTATCGTAATGATGAGATTTTTCTTATAAGAACAAAGAGTTGATGCTTGGCAAGGTTTTCTAAATCAATACAAGGTACCAACTTCTACTCCAACGGATTTGGTTGGAAAATTTACTTTTTGGAAGTAATTCAAAGGCTATGTATGCCATTCTAGGAGGGTTAACAGGATCAGAATTTGTTAAGGTTATGCATTGTGATTCAAAAAAAGAAATTTGGGACAAGTTCAATAATGTGTGTGAAGGAGATGAAAAATTCAAAGGGGTCAAGCTTCAAACTTATAGAGCACAATTTGAACACCTGAAGATGAAGGAAGATAAAGACATTGTAGATTACTTTCTTTGGGTTGATGAGATCATGAATACTACAAGAGGAATGGGAGAGAATATCATAGATATAGTCATTATTCAAAAGATACTAAGATCTCCCCCATTGAGATTGGATTCTAAATTTATCTTTAGAAGAAAGACAAGATCTAGATGCATTGAGCGTGGATGAGCTACATGGAATTCTTACAACATATGAAATAAGGGCATAACAAGAAAATCCATACATAAGGGAAACAACTTTCAATGCCTCCAATAAGACAAGGAAGAACAAGAAAATACATCCATAAGGGAAGAAAATTTCAAGGCCTCCAAGAAGACAAGGAAGAACAAGAAAATCCATCCATAAGTGAAGCAACTTTCAAGGCAACCAGGAAGAAGGCAACTTTGTTAGAAAGTTGAAAACAAGAACTGCAAATGTAAAGGTAATCTTCCTTAAAAATGTTTTGAATGCGGTAGAATTGGTCATTTTGCCTCTAAATTTCCTTTTGCAAAGGGTTCAGATAGTGATGAAGAAGAAAGTTGTAGGAAAGAAAATAAAAATATATATATATAAAAAGAAACAAAGTGAAGAATAAGGGAAAAATCTTCGAGAAGAAAAGTCTTTATTCAAGAAGATAATAACTCATCTAATGAAGATGATGATGATAGTGACAATGATTTTGATAGAGTGCTCTTCATGGCATTAGATACTCAGAATGAAACTCCTGAAAAAATATAAAGGCAATTGTGAAGAAGAAGAACGAGAAGTGGATCTTGAAGCATAATTGATTAGTGCCTTATGTGATATTAGAAGAGAGAGGAAGAAAAATATCATACTCAAGGAAGAGGTGGAGAAACTAAAATCATGTTGATGCAATTTTTTGGATATATGTTGTGTGTGGGTTTAATGGTGTCCTACGTTTCGAGTGGTCTCACCACCCATCCTCAGGGATTCGAGAAAAACATAATAGATCGGAAAAGAGTGGTGGGTTTATTATAAAGGAATTAATCAAGTAAACTTTAATATGAATGTTATCCAAGTTTTCAAGGAAAAGATATATATATATATATATATATATATATATATATATATATATATATATAGAGAGAGAGAGAGAGAGAGAGAGAGAGAGAGAGAGAGAGAGAGAGAGAGAGAGTATTATATTTTGTATTGATTCTGAAAAGTTGTGGCTAGAATGCCTTGATACAAAGTTGCAGAGAGAAAGGGAAGTTCTATCGTAAGAACTCCCTGTACATAATTCCTAATATCTAAAGAGAAGCCAATTATTCCTATTGCATTGATTGTGTAAATTCTTATAAACTAGTGAAGGGGAAGACTATATTTGCATTTCATTAGGCATTACAACAAAATTGGTGCTCTGGTGATGCTATTTGAAGATGGCTCTTTGCTCAACCTTTATATGCCTTGTTGATGGAGTGTTCCTCTGTCGAGGGTTAATTGAAGTTTCGATTGTCTTAACCTGAGTTCTCTGCAACTTTCCTTTTCAAGACCAAGATGTGTTGCTCTAGGCTTCCAATTCATCCACGATGTGCATCAATGACTTTGTGCGGTGTTGACTATATTAGCCCCTCCATTATAGTTTTTGGCCTGTTGTCCCATTTGAACCTGTTTAAAACCTCTGTCGTGGCCTAAGACCTCCATATCCTGCCTATCGCTACCATTCCCTCCCACGAAATACATCGGAAAAAAGGCTAAAATCTGCACTTTAAAATATATCGGGCCCAGCCCCTTCAGTCTTAGCCCCAGCACCTATTCCTCCCACACGACCTGGCCCGGAGACCAAGCGCCAAATCCGAAGGCGCTTGCCGTATACAACTATCGGGCGTGCTCTTAGCCATACGATCGCTCGTAGATCTGACGGTCTGCATCTCTCCCGCCTTGTGGCCCCCGCGCCCTAAAAACCACCATTTAAACAAGTTGTTTTCCCCGCACCACTTTTGAAGGGCTGGCGGTTTTCCGCAAATCGTAGCGATTCCATATGTTGCTTGCCACGCGTCCCAGGCCACTGTTCTAAAACCGCTCCATTTCGCGCGTTATCTTTCGGTCGAAGACGTGCAGCGAAATCAATGAGAGTCGTTCGATCTGTGTGGCATCATCCAACGGTCGCCGCGCTGCGAAGTTGTGCAAGTGTTTAGCCCTGTGTATAGTGTCTCGGGCCCCCACTTCAATGCTCTCCAACGCTTTTTGGACCGTTCATCTCGTCCTATGATCGTAGGGCCCAGAATCATTCACACGTCCCGCTGACTGACCAAGTCCGCCTCCACGTCATCCTTTCCGCTTAGCCTTTGTACGCCCACATGTCATTTGCATTTCTCCTCCTCCATTCATATATTTCGTCCATATGTCACATTGTAACGTTTTATAATAGAAACCTCTGTCCAGCCCATCCACCATTGTTACACTAAGTTTTCCACCGCCACCCTGTATCGTTCCGCCATTCCACTTGTCCACACAGCCATTACCATTAACCCCGCCACATCCATCATCTCTACGTCTGGTTTTCCTTAACATGTTTGTGGATTTTGCAGGTTTATAACGATGGAGAACTGTCATAATTCACGACCTAGATTTGTAGAAGCCATGTACGTGTCAGGAGACTGGTTTTCAAATGCGAAATTTATGGAGAGGATCTAGGTAGCTGCTAAGACACTACTGCCATTAAAAGAGGCGGGGGTAAAATCTATCAAACCCTCCAGGGTCATTCAAATACACAGGTTGAGCAGTTGGAGAATTAATGGCGCAGATAAAGAAAGTCAGTCAGAGAGCGAGAAATTCAACGTCTGGAGCCGAAGATTTTAAATAACAATTCAGCATTCAAAAGACCAAGAGTACAAGTGCACAAAAATCATATCCTCCAGGTTTAACTTCAATATATTTTTCTCTCAAGAAGGTACAGAATGTTACATATTTTATTCTTCCTGTCTTATCCCTGGAAAATTTTGCACTTACAACATTTACTTCATGGAGCAGCCACAGAGTACCTGCAGCATCCTAGAGCCGTCAAATAGTATGGGCGCGAAATGTTTCCGCCATTTTGTTTTAATGAAACAATTAATTGTCTTCACCTACTTCTTTTATTAGTTTCTCTTCTCCTTCCTCTATAAAAATAGGAAGAAAGACATTGTAGTGGTTCCAGACTTCTATCAGAAAATTGTGCAGTGAAAGGAATTTTTGTATACATCTTGTAAAGCTTCTGTGTGAAGGCTCAGAGCCCGTAGGGTCTCAGTGAGGAGGAGTTCTATCTGTAATGAGGATTCTGGTCTTTGGTATTTCACAGTATGTAACTTTCTCTTATGTGTTTAATATAACATTTCATTTCATCCACTTTCTTGTATCATGTTTTGGAATGCGAGTGGCTCACTGGTTTGGTAAGGATTCATCCTAGTTGATGCCCATACTTAAATCAGTCAAGAGCTTTAAATATGGCTCATGCATGATATATTGTTCCATATTCATCGCAACCATCTTTCTGCTATATTAGTTGCTTTGGGAGGGTGCTTTTAAAACGCCATTGTCATGTATGGATTCTTAGATTGATAAGCCCATATATGGTTCTGTTGTGTATTTGGGTATCAGCCCAATGTTGACTAGTATCTTCTTAACTTTTATTTCACCGGGTCTACTTTTTATATTGATTGTGGGTACATTTGGGAACTGCCCTTTCGCAAGAAATTGTCTCTGAATCATTTGATGCTTTAATATTAAGTGCTTGGCATTTGCAGAATCTAACTTGACTTCGTGATGTTTTCTCTGCTCTGCCCATTGAACTAATTTCTCAAGCTTACAAGAGATAGCAGGAGAGTTTTGGATTGACACCCAAGTTATATGATACACTTCTTGCTATGATAAGATGTCCTAGGGCGCTGTTGCCGGGGATCGAATTTAAGAAAATCATTATCCCTGGGCCTCAACAAATCATATTCACTCTCTAATCAGGTGAGCATAGAGAGTTGAAGAGTTGTATATCTCTCACCTTGGCGACTCCACTGTTTCTTGTTTGATAAATCTATTGGTAGTCCTGGCTCCTCGTAAGCCACATCTGAGGTCACATACATCACAGTCAAAGACACCTTCAGTATCTGACCCTGAGAAGATTATACATAGAAGAAGTTGGAAAGAAAAGAAATCAGTCTGTGCTGAGATCCCTTAATACTCTGTAGAAGATTATCCATCCTCTTCTTCTCAAGAAATCCAAGTAGAAAATCTCGACTCCACTGAGGAAAATCCTGAATATTACTCAAATAGCCCACCCCGGGGAAGTGCTAGAACTAAAGACAACTTTCATCCTACCCCTGAGGCTAAGGAAGTTAAAGAAGTTACAGAAGTAGCCCCTGTTAATCGTGAATTGTTTCCATCTACACCTCAGGCTTCTGTACAGTATATTCCCGTTGTTATTCATACTCCACTTTCACCTCCTCCTCTTCCTCCCTTTGTACATCAGATTGTTGCACAAGCCCCACCTCCTCCAATGGCTAATGTTCCAGCTTTTTTGTTAAACAAATATGCTTCCCTGGCATTACCTCAAGTGCTGAATGATATGCCACAAGATTATTTGAAGATCCTGCCCAAATTCACTGGGGAAAATGAAATTGATGCTCAGAAACATCTTGAGACCTTCTGCTCTTTTGCAGAGAACTTTAATGTAGAACATTTAGATGTGGTCTTAAGATTGTTTGTGCAGTATCTGGACGGTGAAGCCAGAAAATGGTTCAAAACATTAGGAAACCGTTCTGTAACCACTTGGGATGATATGGAAAATACCTTTCTCAGGAAATGGGGAGAAAAGAAATATCATGGACAGTGCCTTACCGAGTTCAATACACTTAAGAAAAAACATAATGAAGGGGTGTCAGAATTTATCAAGAGATTTAACAAGTTATATCTAAATCTTCCTGCTAATATGAAGCCTCATCAGAATGCTGCCAAAGTTGTTTTCATAGCAGCCTTTGACTCAGATTTTGGTTTCTCTCTCAGAGAAAGAAAGCCTGCCACCCTAGATGATGCTCAGTCAGATGCTCTTGAGTTGGAAGCAAATTTTGCGTCCACTGGAAAATTAAAAGTGAATGCTGAACAAGATACCAGAAGAAGGGGTAAAGAAGAATTATCCACTTCTAATCAGGATAAGGATTCAGATAGAATTGAAGAAATGAACAAAATGATTAAGAATCTTTCTAATAAACTGGTCAAGCTTGAATTGGAGACCAAGAATGCAGCTTCCAAGAATTTCCAGAATGCTCCAAACAGGGGTTACAATCCTCAGTATAGGAAGCCACCCCTGCAAATATTGCCAAGGGAAACAAAGGAGCAACAAGATCAAGTTCCACACCCATCATACCTGGAAGGTCCAGTAGATGGCTCCACTAAAGATGCTGCCTATGAACTGCAAGATGAAAATCTGGCCTTCTCAAACAATGATGAAGTTGAATGCCCATTGCATGAAGAAGGAGAAGAGCTTAGAGACATAGAAGATGCAGAAATTGATCATTATTGCAAACAGTTTAATGATTTCATGCAAGCACATTTTAACAGAAAATATGATCTCAGATCTTCAAGGAAGAGAACTCGGACTCAAGATCAAGAAGAGGAGCCACTTCAAAAGGAAGTATCAGCTCAAAAGGAGTCAATGATACAGAAAGCCACAGACAAAGGTAAGAGTCCTCTAAACAAACCTTTGCAATCTGATGATCAAATTCCTTCTTCTTCAAAAGTAGTCACTCCTCCTAATGCTCAGTCTGTATCAAAAGAAATTAAGCCTCCAGCAGAAAATAAAGAGTCAAAAGAAGTTGTAATAGAAAAGTCCCCTCCTGCTTTTAATTTGCAAAAGGAACTTGAGAAAGTCAAAATTCCAGTCCCTTTGACTGAGTTGTTGAAACAACCTGCATATCAATCTCAAGTTACTTCTTTGTTGTTTCCTCCTGAAGCACCAATAATTCCAGATAGTCTTAACCTCCAAGAAGAAAGACCCATGGTAGTCTTTGGCCCACATGTCAAGGAGATAGACCCCTCTACTCCTCCTTTCTATGTGTCTCTAGTTATTCATGACCTGTTGTTACACAATTGTATGTTAGATTCTGGAGCTTCCCATAATCTTATGCCTTTGTCAGTCATGGAGCAACTAGGTTTGCAAATCACACGCCCATACAAAGACCTATATTCATTCGATTCCAAAAGAGTTAAATGTCTGGGGATGATTAAAGATTTAGTGGTCAATCTGGCCCAAATTCCAGCAAAAAGTGTAGTAATGGACATTGTGGTGGCTGATATTCCAGCTCGCTTTGGCATGCTGTTGTCAAGGTCCTGGGGAACAAAAATCGGTGGGTCACTCAAATTAGACTTAACATACGCCACTATTCCAATTTTTGGTGGCCAAGAGAGGAGGTTGTACAGAGAAACCAGATTTGTCAAAATGGTGACCAAAGCTGACAGCTCAGAGAATTCACCAGTCTACAGCAAGGAAGGAGACTTCTCATGTTTGATGTTGGAAGAAGATCAAAATTATGCTCATGAACCTTCCTTTTTTCAAATCAAGACTGAGCAGCCTTCAGGGAACCACGAAGCAGGAATCTGGACTTTACATTTTGATGGAGCAAATTCAAGAGAAGGTAATGGGGCTGGAGTATTATTAATTTCTCCTACAGGCAAATGGATCCCACTGTCTTTCAAATTGGAATACGAAGCTACTAATAATGTAGCTGAATATGAAGCACTATTATTGGGATTACAAACAACCAAGAGCATGGGTATACAGTGTTTAAAGGTCCTGGGAGACTCTGAGCTGGTGGTCAGATAGGTCAGAAATCAATGTCAAACTAAACATCCACGGCTGAGGGCACATAGAAATGAAGTATGGGACATGGTGGAGAATTTCTTCTCAGCATTTAATATCCAGTTCATGCCCCGGGAGCAGAATAGAATGGCAGATTCCCTTGCTGTGGCTGCTAGTACATTCCGTCCTCCCTAGAACCCTCTCCTGAGGTATGAAGTTGAGGTACGCTACAGACCATCAATCCCAGATAATATTAAGCACTGGCAGGTATTTGAAGATGATGAACAGATGAAGAAATTCTTGGAAACAGTGGGAGAATTCTCCAATATGGAGATTGATGATGGTAAGGAAGATGAGACTGAGAATATTTCAGAAAATAAGTGGGAAGAGAAAGTGGCAGGAAGTAAAGTGTTGCAGCTGAAAGGAAATGTCATCCCTAGAGGGTTGGTGCCTCTAGAAAGAATATTTGATAAAAATGATGTCCCTTTCCAGCCTAGTAAAGTAATAGAAGAAGATCAGGTAAAAGATATGAATTTGGGCACTGATGCTGAGCCCAAAATTGTAAAATTGTCCAAGAAGATACCAGAGGAATATAAGAAAAAATACTTGAAATTATTTCAGTCATACAAGGATGTATTTGCATGGTCCTATCAGGACCTTAAAACTTTTGATATTAGTATAGTGCAGCATAAAATTCCTCTGAGGGAAGATGCAAAACCTTATAAGCAGAAGCTTAGACAGATAAATCCTCTGCTGCTTCCCTCCATTGAAAAAGAAATCAAGAATTTATTAAAGGCCAAAATAATTGTGCCATTAAGGTACTCAGAATGGGTTGTTAATTTGGTCCCTGTCCGAAAGAAAAATGGAGAAATAAGGTTATGTGTATATTTCAGAAATTTAAATAGAGCATCTTTGAAGGACAACTATCCACTACCAAAGATGGACCACATCCTGCAAAAAGTGGTTGGAGCTTCCAGAATGTCAATAACCAGGTGGCTGTACTTCCAGAAGATGAGAAGAAGACTGCTTTCATTACACCATGGGGTACATTTATGTATGCCAGGATGCCTTTTGGATTGATTAATGCAGGAGCCACCTTTCAGCGGGCGATGGATATTGCTTTTGTTGGGGAGCAAGATAAATTTCTGGTGGTATATCTTGATGATATTACAGTGTTTTCAAAAAATGATGCTGAACACATTGAGCATTTACGAAGAACTTTTGAAAAATGCAGAAGGTATGGCCTTTCTCTCAACCCACAAAAGTCTTTATTTGCATTAGAGGAAGGCAAACTTTTGGGGCATATTGTAACTAAAGATGGGGTAAGGATAGACCCCAAAAGAGTAGAATTCATAAATGGTATTCCTCTTCCCAGGAATAAAAAAGAAGTACAGGTATTTTTAGGATGGATAAATTTCCTGAGAAGATTCATCCCTAACTATGCTGAGATAGTTAGGCATATAACAAATATGCTAAAGAAGAATAATGAGGTGAAATGGTCTCAGGAATCCAGAGAGGCATTCACCAGGATAAAACAGGCATTTGCTGAAGCCCCTGTACTAGCTGGGCCAGATTATACCAAGCCATTTATGATCTTTTCATTTGCTTCACCTCATACAGTAGCAGGAGTGTTATTATAGAAAAATGAAGAAGGATATGAGCAACCTATTGCCTTCTTCAGTCAGGTTCTCCATGATGCAGAATTGAAATATAACATATTAGAGAAGCAGGCATATGCCCTGGTGAAATCCCTTAAAGCTTTTCGCATGTATGTTTTGCAGTCCCACATTACTGCATATGTCCCTACAGCAGTTGTTAAAGACATTCTCATTCAGGGAGACAGTGAAGGGAAAAGAGGAAGGTGGATTGCAAAAATACAGGAGTATGATTTGGACATCCGTCCAACTAAGCTAATTAAAGGATAGGGGCTAGCAAGGATCTTATCAGAATCAAACTACCAGGCTCTGGGCATAAATTTTTCTATGATAGCAAATGAAGAATTTGAGAGAGAGGAAGAGCAGCAAGGGCTGGAGATGGCTACTCAGAAAGCACATATCAAATATCTCACTAGTCCATGGTACAAATAAATAGTTGAATATCTTTTAACACTCAGCTGTCCTCCAAGTTGTGATAAAGAAAAATACAGGGCTTTAAGATTGAAATCACAAAATTATATAGTTGCTAATGGGAAACTATATTGGAGAGATCCTTATGGAATCCTACTCCTGTGCCTAACAGAGGAAGAAGTAGAGAGTATAATGATAGAATTTCATGAGAGAATCTGTGGAGGAAATTATAGTTGGAGGGCTACAGCTCATAAAATTCTGAAGGTTGGTTTTTACTGGCCAAAATTATTTGGAGATGTCTTTACTTGGGTCAGAGCATGTGATAAGTGTCAGAAATTTGCTAAGAGACAGAAGTTGGCAGCTCTGCCCCTGATTCCAGTTCATGTGAATGAACCATTTCAACAATGGGGAATAGATTTTGTTGGAGAAATAAATCCCCCATCAAGTGGACAACATAAATGGATATTAACAACAACAGATTATTTTACAAAATGGGTGGAAGCCATACCTGCAAGGAATGCTACTGACACTGTCATCATAAAATTTATGGAAGAAAACATCATATCCAGGTTTGCCTGTCCTGCTAGAATAGTGACTGATAATGCACAGGCCTTCAAGTCTGCAAAATTTGTAAATTTCTGCCAGCAGTATAATATTACCTTGAATCACTCCACAGCTTATTATCCACAGGGAAATGGCTTGGCAGAATCTTCTAATAAAACTTTAGTGAGGGCCTTGAAAAATACTATAAATGAAATTCAGAAGAATTGGGATTCTCAATTGGAATTTTCTCTATGGGATAATAGAATAACTAGCAAGAGAGCAACTGGGAAATCTCCCTATGAGTTGGTATATGGATGCGCAGCAGTGTTTCCGGTGCAGCTGGCTTTACCAGTGGCATGTTTCATGCAAGAAAGTCAGGAAGAACCGGATGATATGGTCAGAAGAATCAATCAATTGGTGGAATTAGAGGAAACACGAGACCAAGTGAATCAGAGACTAGCTGAATATCAAGAGAAAATGAAACATGTGTTTGATCAGCATGCAAAAGACAGGAAATTGCAGATTGGTGATCTGGTGCTCAGATGGGATGTCCGAAGAGCCGAAAAAGGAAAACATGGCAAGTTTGACCCACTCTGGTTCGGCCCATTAAAAATTGTGGGACAAGGAGGCAATAACACGTTCATATTGGAGAATTTACAGGGTGACTCGCTGGATGCCCCCGTGAACGGCCAATTTCTGAAACCCTACTTCCAGTTCTGATTCAGGTTGTGGTGGCTTGACTGTATCATATTGTATATTAAATTTTGTTTTATTATTGTCTGAATGATGTGAGTGTTATAATAAATCACGAAGACAAAGGCTTTTTGAAGGGCAGAGTTTGCACAAACAGATGATCCAGTGGTCTACGAAGTTCTCGACACGTTCGAAGATGAACGTGCCATCCCTAGATGGAGCTGATGTTGACTATATTAGCCCCTCCATTATAGTTTTTGGCCTGCTCTCCCGTTTGAACCTGTTTAAAACCTCTGTCGTGGCCTAAGACCTCCATATCCTGCCTATCGCTACCATTCCCGCCCACGAAATACATCGGAAAAAAGGCTAAAATCTCAACTTTAAAATATATCGAGCCCAACCCCTTCAGTCTTAGCCCCAGCACCTATTCCTCCCACACGACCTGGCCCGGAGGCCAAGCGCCAAATCCGAAGGCGCTTGCCGTATACAACTATCGGGCGTGCTCTCAGCCATACGATCGCTCGTAGATCTGACAGTCTGCATCTCTCCTGCCTTGTGGTCCCCGCGCCCTAAAAACCACCGTTTAAACACGCTGTTTTCCCCGCACCACTTTTGAAGGGCTGGCGGTTTTACACAAATCGCAGCGATTCCATACATTGCTTGCCACGCGTCCCAGGCCACTGTTCTAAAACCGCTCCATTTCGCGCGTTATCTTTCGGTCGAAGACGTGCAGCGAAATCAACGAGAGCCGTTCGATCTGTGTGGCATCATCCAACGGTCGCCGCGCTGCGAAGTTGTGCGAGTGTTTAGCCCTGTGTACAGTGTCTCGGGCCCGCCACTTCAGTGCTCTCCAACGCTTTTTGGACCGTTCATCTTGTCCTATGATCGTAGGGCCTAGAATCATATACATGTCCCGCTGACTGACCAAGTCTGCCTCCACGTCATCCTTCTGCTTAGCCTTTGTACGCCCACGTGTCATTTGCATTTCTCCTCCTCCATTCATATATTTCGTCCATATGTCACATTGTAACGTTTTATAATAGAAACCTCTGTCCAGCCCATCCACCGTTGTTACACTGAGTTTTCCACCGCCACCCTGTATCGTTCTGCCATTCCACTTGTCCACACAGCCATTACCATTAATCCCGCCACGTCCATCATCTCTGCGTCTGGTTTTCCTTAACATGTTTGTGGATTTTGCAGGTTTATAACGATGGAGAACTGTCATAATTCACGACCTAGATTTGTAGAAGCCATGTACGTGTCAGGAGACTGGTTTTCAAATGCGAAATTTATGGAGAGGATCTAGGTAGCTGCTAAGACACTACTGCCATTAAAAGAGGCGGGGGTAAAATCTATCAAACCCTCCAGGGTCATTCAAATACACAGGTTGAGCAGTTGGAGAATTAATGGCGCAGATAAAGAAAGTCAATCAGAGAGCGAGAAATTCAACGTTTGGAGCCGAAGATTTTAAATAACAATTCAGCATTCAGAAGACCAAGAGTACAAGTTCACAAAAATCATATCCTCCAGGTTTAACTTCAATAGATTTTTCTCTCAGGAAGGTACAAAATGTTACATATTTTATTCTTCCTGTCTTATCCCTGGAGAAATTTGCACTTACAGCATTTACTTCATGGAGCAGCCACAGAGTACCTGCAGCATCCTAGAGCCGTCAAATAGTATGGGCGCGAAATGTTTCCGCCATTTTTTTTTAATGAAACAATTAATTTTCTTCACCTACTTTTGCTGTTTTCTTTTCTCTCAGCAGTAAAAAGAGAAGAAAGACAATGAGGGTTCCGTACTTCCTCCTCTTTAATGTGAAACTAAAAGAAAGGTATGAAGGCATCTTGTAAAGCTTCTGTGTGAAGGCTTAGAGCCCGTAGGGTCTCAGTGAGGAGGAGTTCTATCTGTAATGAGGATTCTGGTCTTTGGTATTTCACAGTATGTAACTTTCTCTTATGTGTTTAATATAACATTCCATTTCATCCACTTTCTTGTATCATGTTTTGGAATGCGAGTGGCTCACTGGTTTGGTAAGGATTCATCCTAGTTGATGCCCATACTTAAATCAGTCAAGCGCTTTAAATAGGCTCATGCATGATATACTCTTTCATATTCATCTCAACCATCTTTCTACTATATTAGTTGCTTTGGGAGGGTGCTTTTAAAACGCCATTGTCATGTATGGATTCTTAGATTGATAAGCCCATATATGGTTCTGTTGTGTATCTGGGTATCAGCCCAATGTTGACTAGTATCTTCTTGACTTTTCTTTCACCGCATTCACTTTCTGATATTTGATTTCTGTGGCATATTACTTGAAGCGGCCCTCTTCGCAGTAAATTGTCTCTTAACTGTCTGATGCTTCAATATTGGAGCTTGGCATTGTGCCTCTGCAACATTACTTCCCCTGTGACAGTTTCTGTGATTTCTGGTTCCATTTAAATCAATTTCCTTGTTTTACAAGAGATAGCAGGAGAGTTTTGGATTGACACCCAAGTTATATGATACACTCCTTGCTATGATAAGATGTCCTAGGCACTGGTCTATGGCAACTCTAGGCTGTCTCTAGGAGTAACAAAAATTGTCTACAACATGCGGGACACGTAACACCTTCTCAATATGGAGACAACATTGATTTGTTTTGTTGATTGCCTCCCTTATTGAGGTTGTGTCAGCTTGCAAATATCCAACAATGGAAAATTTTAGGGGAAAAATTTCACCCTTGGGTGAAATTAATGGGTTTTAAATTTTTATTGGGCGATTTTTTTGTATCATAGTAATTAATAAAAATCACCCCAAATTTATTTTACAAAAAAATTAGGTATGGAGGTTAGCCTCACCTTATTTTAAGGGAGAAGGAAAAAAATAAATTTAGCCCTTGAAATTAGTAGTTACAACCTTCCATTTGCCCCAATTTGCAAGAATGGGTATTTATGATAGTTATTTTTCCCTCCCCATTTGGTGTAATATGAACTTCTTGCTTTCATTCACCCCTATTTCATGGTATTGGGTTTAATTTGGAGAAAATGACCCCCAATTTTTTGGAACAAATGGTCACAAAAGAATAATTCCTCTCTATTTAAAAATTCAAGAGTCTTATTATTGTCTCTATTTAAAGATTCAATAGTGTTCTTACCATCTTCGAAGTTTGCATCTGCTTAGTCAAAGTCATATCTAATGCACAAGGGTTGTTCACAAAGTTGTGGAATTTGAATGAAGAAGTCAAGACTTAACATACATTGGTACATGGTTGTTCAAAAAGTAGTGGAATTTGAATTAAGAAGTCAAGACTCAACACACAGTGGTACAAGTAACTCTATGTATTTGTTCTACATTCCGATTCCTCTTTCATGCTCTCCCTTTTCCTCTTATCTTTTTAATTCATTTTTGGGAACCATGACAATTTTTGTTTGGAAAAGTATTGGGTTTTGGTCTAAAGCTTTGAAATTGTAGTTTTGCTATTATATAGATTTCTACCTCCAATTATTATTATTTGTGTATCTAATGGTTGGAATATAATAGAGTTTCATTTTTAATTTGTAGAAGCCATGTAGTTGGGCTTGTCTTTATGTTCACTGAAGTAACCTTCCATGTTTTCTTTTGTTGAAGTCTAAACCCTTTTGCAACACCTTTTTCTTCTTTACTATTGGTTGGACTTCATTTATAATCTAGATTAATGAATCTTACTTCAATAGTAATACTTCTATGATACAACCAACCCATCCAAATATATTTTCATTTTAAATACTCCATCCACAAATAAGAGATGCATAACACAAAATATTTGTTGCTACCATATTTTATTGGTTTGGATTTTATTTAAGAACATTCTAAAGTAAGTTTGAAGCAATGTACAAAATTAAATAACTTTATTTACCTTAATATTTATGAGATTGGCTTAGCCTATATATAGAAGAGTTTCCAATTTTTACAAGAGCAAGAGCCACATCATTGTATTGATCAGCGTTTTGGTGCCATATTCGCTTGTTACAAATTATAGTTTGTCTTTTAGAGTTCATCTATGGATTTTATTATTTTAATGAGGTAGCCTTACAAATATGATCATAACAATAAATGTTTAGAAAATCATAAACTAAGTGGTGGTTGGGAGGATAGCTAGAATTGCTACAGTTGGGAAATATTGTTTTATGTTTGAAAAATCTACATAAACCAATCAAAATTTTGATGAGGGATGGACATGAGCTATATCTTAAGAACTAATCCTAGGTCCCATGAATATTGGTATTATGTGACATTTTATTATAATTATAATCAAGTCATTCCATTTTATGATAATTCATTAAAATTCATAGAACAATTTCTTAAAGCAATCCATATAATATTTATGCAATTTTATTGCAACTTTCAAACTTCCATGAGTTTTTTAAACTAATGGTGATAGGACTAACTAATCTCAAAAAAAAATATACAACTTAAATGTGAAACTTTTGAAACTATTATTATTGATCATTCAAATACAACAACCCAAATATGTATTATGTGCCACTTTGTTTGCTTTTGTTGTTGCTCCGGAGGCCTCTTGTTGTGTTTTCTATATGAAACGATTCAAGACACAAAACACTCAACAAGTTTTGTATCGCGTGAATTTAAAACTAAAAGAGTACCCTAAGATTGTCAACTTTTCTGAAACCCTTGTCCTTCAGAGAAGGAGGAATATGTCAAGCTTTTTAGGGAATTCAATAATGTTTTTCCTTGTCCATAGCAAGACAACCATCAGCAATTAAACCTCACCTTAAATCTAAAATGAGTAAGTTAAGTTGGTTATCTAGAAAAAACCTATCTAAGTGAGTGAGAGAGCCACCCAATGAAACTTCTTATCGTTAGCAAGCGAGCAAAGCAAGAAGTTATTCAATTCGTAGCTATGAGGACTCGTATATATCATGAACTATTGGGGATTTCCAATGATTAAATCGACTCATATGAGATCATGTACCCATCAATTCAGATTAGATTGTGTACCTTGCGATTATGCCTTTCAAAATAGAGATACCCATTAAGGTCATATTTCGTCTATTTCTTAAGTCAAATTGCTTAGTCTTTATTTTTTATCCAACTCAACACCAAGGCATGGGATTTTTTCGTTATCCAACAATTTTCAAAGTTCTAAGCCTTTCTCAACTTTAGATCCAAATTCATTTGGTGAAACCTTTAAAAAAATGATTATCTTGTAAAAAACTATCATGTGATTATGTTAGGTTAGAATGCAACTTTGGTGAAACCTCTAATCACTGAAAATATCCAGGTTTTTCATTGGTGAATTCCTTTAATTCTTAATTCCATCCAATGTTCGATGGTAATAAAGGTATAAATCTTGTAGTCTGCTGGTCAACAATTTGTCGCGGTGTGCATTTATTGGTCTTGGCATTCAATATGTGAAATATGTTGTTTTGTTGATTAGCTAATTGACAAAGAGAAATTTGTTGCGGTATGCGTTTCCTAGTTTTGGCATTCAATTTGTGAAATAATAAGCTAATTGATTGATTGTAACTTCAATTTTTATGCAATAAATGTACTTTATGCAATTTAGACTAGATTTGATAGAAATATTCTATTACAATCAAGATGGTGTTTTGGGATGCTTATTGATAATAGTATGTGACCTGTAATATTATCATATATAAATGATTTCACATAAATTATATATATCTAGAGATATATAACTTGAGTGTAAATTCATTATTACTAATTTAATCTTGATTTATTCAAGCCCATTATTAATATTAATGCGTCAATATTATTGGTAATTAAAATGATTACTAATAATATTATGAATAATATTAATATATGGTCCTCTCATTATTAATATCATTGACCTTGAATATTAAAAACATTCCTTTTCGCTCATTTTGGAATCATCTTTCAAAATAAAATATTATTAATAAACTTATTTCTTATTTCTTTTCTTGAGTTTTATTGGTCAGCTCCTCCCTTCTCACCTTTCGCTTTTTTCTCTCCATTTAGTATTTATAGCCTTGGCTCTCTTTTCTTCTTGTCAGGTTTTGTCGTGAAGACGAGTCTTGTTTTAGACTCAAAACGTAGACATAAAAATCAAAATTGTAGAGATTTCGAATCGCCTATCTCAAAACTCACACCACATAAACGTCCAAACTATCATTGATTGTAATTTATCGAACAATATTTTAGCTAAATTAAACAATAATAAAGTTATAAAGCATGCAGTCTACTGGTATTCTTTTCCATCACAACTTGTGAGAAAGCTAGCAAAGAATAATATGATGAAACCCTATTGAGGGTATGGTTGTTGCTTACCCAAAACCACCGCCAAGTAAGAAATATTTTGTTTTGCGCCTCTTAATAATGGTGCGAGTCCTTCAGAGGGCAAGGGTTATAATTTTTTATTTATAAATATTTATATTATAAAAAATATATTGATATTATTATTAATGGTAATAATACTTTAATAATATTATTATAATATACTATATTAAATATATTTTTAATAATGATATTACTATAATAATAATATATATGAGTGCCCACAAGGAGTAGAAGAGACGGTGATGGGGTGTACTATTAAGTCACTTCGTGATGTGAAGGTCACCGGTTCGAAACTCTGTGTGAAAAAATCCAGTCATGTTAAGGGTTGGTGTGGCCCAGGACGGGTGTGATCCCTAGGTGAATTTGATGTCTTAGATGCCCCTAGGTTGTGGTTTCTCAAGCCAAAGCTTAATCCTGTAGTCATCTCTAGAGGACACAAATAAATTGAAAAATAAAAATAATAACAATATATATGAGGAACTAGAAATAGAGAGTAATGGAAAATAAGTGGGAGGAAATGTTAGAAATTTGTTGTCATTGATGACAAGGGCAAAGAAGATGATGACAAAAGCATTTATGGGTGTAAGAATAATGCTAAAGTAACAAATAATTTGGATCCATTTTTGGTATACCATATCATCTTAGTAGCTCTTGGAAACTACTCAAATGGATAGAGCTCTGAAAGAGATTTCTAGTGGTATATAGAAGTTTACAAATGGCCTCATGGATTAGAAGTTATTACTAGTAAAAGCTCAAAGGCCAAAATCCCTAAATTAAAAGGTTACAACTAATGAGATGGTGATGGTCTTAATTGGAGCTAGATTTGGAATTTGTACAAGCATGGTAGAGTACTTAGCAGAGCAGCTGGCGGAATAGTTGGCAGAGAATGATGGTTAAACCCTGTGCAAGTTCGACATGGGATTTGAGTACACATCCCCATATACTATTCAGTGAAATAATGAGGGCCCTTTCCCACTGGAAAGTTAACTATAAGGGGACCCTTGAGTTGGGTGTTTTTATCCAAATAGTCGATCAGAGATTGAAAACCCAGAATAAAGAGGGACCCCCTCCCCATTTACCGCCAAATCAAAATAGGAGGTGTCATGTTAAACCATGGCGATTAAATGGTTTGGTGGTGCAACAACAAAGAAAATAGTGATTAGTGCATGTCAGAGTGCAGAGGTGTGATGTAATGGAGGTGTGGTAGGAAACGTGGCAACATAAATATTTGATTGACACACGAAGGTCTCATTGGATAGCTCACCCTGGAAGATTCAAAGGCATTGAAAAGTTTGAAAGTCTAGGATGAAAGGGCGTCGAGGTGAGTCGACAAGGACATGATGGACGAATGGGAATGAGACACATGGCATAATTTGATTAGCTTTCATAAATGATGTAATAAACATAGTGGCATGATGACATCAACAATGATGTGACACCTATGAGGGTGTGACACATGGCATGCAGATTCAACATTTTCAGGTACCCAAGTGGGCCAGAAAGGAGTGACACATAGCACCCTTGTAGAGGTTGAAGACAACTGGATTGATGTGTTGAAAGAAAAATCACCCTAAAGGTTATGTGATTGGTCTAGGTATGCGAAGAGTGGTCCCATACATACACGTCACCCCGGAGGCAGAGCCCCGAAAGATTTCAATGGTGCACATGTTAATTTTCTCTGAGCTGATGAGTCCCCGATATATGCTGGAACACATGTGACATATGGAGAATAAGTGTGGACCAATAATGAGAGCACACATGGAGAGGCGGTCCCACTAGGATACATAATCCCAGAGAAGCGACCCCGAAAGAAACCAGAAGGCACTCATGTTAGTTATCTTCGAGCTAACAAGGTTCCAGGAAAAAGTGGAGTACAGGTGGCATATACAGCTGGAGCGAAAGACAAATGAAAAGGGCACAAGTGGCAAGGTGGGTCCTCATGGGACACATCACCCTGGAAGAAACAGTTATTGGAAGAAACAATCTTAGGATTTATTGAGTGGTGCACAAGAAAAAAATTCCAAGGAATTAACTCTAAGAAGATGTGGCAGACAATAAATATTGACGAAAATATGATTGGTCCATGTGTCAGGAAAATGGTCCCCAGGGACACATCACCCTAGAAGAAATTATTCGGAAGTTACAAAAGAGTTTTTGTCAAGAAATAAAAGTCGGGGACTAGTGCTCAGCACTAGGACGTGGTTCTGTTCAACCGTAAAGACCAAGGGCGCAGAATTTTTGTTAATGGTAGTTAAGCCCTAGAGGATTAGAATGTAGAGGGGCCCAATGGAGGTTATATTTGACAATTCTATGTTAAAGTGCTTTAACATATGTTAAGGAATTTTCACATGAACAGGTCGACCACTTGGTAATTTTGGAATAATGCACCATATTTGATAAAATCAACCAAACCAACGAAGCACTAAAGTTTGGTAAATGAAGGAATGAATGAGTTGACAGCTTAGATGACAGAATGGACAGAATTGGAGGAAAATTTAACAAATTGGCTAAATTTGGGGTCAGCCAAATTTAGAAGAAACATTGCAAAAACCTATAAAATTTCTATAATTTCATAATTAAGCAATTTAAATCGGGTTTTCTTACAGAGACAAGTAATAAGTGTTGAATACTTATTGTGCACGTCAAGAGGAAATTTTAGAAGCATAAAAACAAGAACTTAATGAGATCAAAACCTATGATAAGTGAAATGTAACACAAGTTAACTAGAGCTCAAGAACTAAAAATATCAGTCCTAATTCTATATAAGCATAATCAAATTTTCAAGATCTTCGTGGAAAAAGAGAAAGGTTTATGGATCGATGTTGTTGGTGTGTATTTGTTGGAAAATCAGAAAGGCAGAAATATTTTCTTATGATGATAATTACTTGTGATATTCTTGTGTTGTTATTAACTTTCTTATGTTCTTTTTTTATCTTTGTTTCATCAAGAAATTTTCAAATACAAAACATGAATATCGGGGACACCAAATGTAAGCGGACAAACAGGGAAAAACCCCTATATAGGGTAAAACCCAGTCAACAACTCTTCCTTCAGTAGTTTCACAAGAGAAGACAAGATAATCCAAGACTCTTTGACCTAGACAAAAACTTCTTCCAATCACCAAGTCAACCATTCCTCTTCAAATGATAACCTTCCAGCAATAACTTCAACCTAGAACTTTGACCTTGCAGTTGTAGAACTTAGACCTAGTAGCAACAGCAAAACTTCGACCTATTAGCAGTAGTACTTCAACCTGGTAGAAACATCATAACTTCAACTTCTCCAACAACAGAACTTCGACCTCTCCAGCAGCAGAATTTCAACCTCTCCTGCAACAAAACTATGACCTCTCCAACAATAGAACTTGGACCCCAACAATAGCCCAGTAAATTTGCATGAGAGAGAGAGATAGCCCAAAAAATTTGATCTCTTCCTTCTCCTGCAATTCTCCTTCTTCTTTAGGAACTTTGTAGTTTTTTTGCTCCTCCTTCTTGTGTATCGAACTTGTCGAGTGAGTGAGCAAATGGATTTATATAGCCTTTTCTATGGATCAAATTACCCTAATGTAGGATGACTTCATTAGGTAAGGGCCGACTTGGTGTGGAGGTGACAAATGACTTATTTGACTCAAAAATAATTCTTTTTACATGATTCAAAAGCCCAAGTAGGGTCTCATAAAATGGACAATGACTCTAACGACTCGAGATAAAACTTCAGAATAAATAAATAATAAAGAGAATAATAACAATAATAATAAAAAATAAAATAGAAAATAATAAACTGAAGTTCTAAATAAAATAGTAAATAATAAAGTGGAGTTCTAAATAGTAAATAATAAAGTGGAGTTAACAAAAGTAAAAAGGAATACATTAAGAAAGAGTTAAACTAAGAAAACTATAAAAATAAGTAAAGTTAACAAAAAGTAAAAAAGAATCAAATAAGAAAGAGTTAAATTAAGAGAAACATTAAATTAAGTAAAAATTAAAATAAAGAAATAAAGTTGCATGTTGACACAGTGAATGTGTGCATGCGGTTCCCTTTCGATTGTTTGGTCTATTTAATAGACATTGAGGAAGATTCATTCATTCATTCATCATTCCTTCATCAATTCTCTTGGGAGAAAGGTATTGTGAGACAAAGGATTCCCTGACAGTAGTACGTTGATTGAGGGCTCGGAGTTGTGGAAAGATTATGTATAGCTGAGCCTATGGTTGGGTGGAGAGTCGTCCCCAAAACATTGTTGGGGTCAGCAAGATTCAAATATCGTTCCATTTCGGAGTCTCAAGTAAGGAATATCGTCGTTACAGGTAAGTCGCCTTTACTCACGTTTATGACATTTCTATGCTAGCTTGTTAATATTTTGTGTGTTGATTATTAATTACATATTTGATATAATTAGTTGCATGTTAAATTTTGGGGTTCTTACACTCAATGGGAACTTTGACCTAAAACATGATGACCTAAGCATGAAACCCATGCTTTAATAAGTCATAATAATAATAATAATAATACATTCTTTTTCTTTCTTTTGATAAATACATTTCATTATGACTCAAATACAATTATGAAGATCGAACCTAGTTACATTATTCAACAGTATGGTGGATTGATCAGTGATCAAATATTGTTGAAGGTTATTGTATGGTGTTTTCGATGAGTGATTGAGGTGAGAAAATTAGTTGTTTATGAAAGCAAGTGGCCTTAATGACTCAATTTTGAAAATTTTACGAAATATGAATCAAGGAGGTCAAGTAAGTATCAACTTGAAAATCAAGGGTTGTAACTCCTTCTAGTAGTGGTTGGTAAATAGTTATGAGTTGGAGCTCCTTTCAGTGGTAGTTGATAAAGTAGGGGTTGTATCTCCTTTCAGTTGTAGTTGATAAGTTAGGGAGTAGTAGATTTCTTTTGGTTGTATCCATAGAACTTTGTAACAAGTAGAGGCTTTCCTTTGTGAAGTAAATTGAAAAAACGTGTGAAGAACTTATGGGTTCTATTTGTGCTTATAATGATTGATTCTTGTCACACTGATATGAATTATTGTTGAAGTATTTATTGGTGTCCTAATAATCTTTACTAGTGAAAGAAAATATTAAAATTCCTACAATACTAATTCACCAACCACCACCCCCCCCCCTCTTAGTATTGTCTTGGTTTCTAACAACTGGTATAAGGTCCATCAAGCTACTTCAGGATCAGTTTAACTTTTGGAAGAAATATCAAGGACCATGGCAAACTAGGAAGGAGGATTCCAATAGGGCCCAAAAATTATCAATGGAACAAACTATGTGTTTTGTAAAGTCTAGATGAATACTTATATTCAATCACTTGGAGCTAATGTATAGGATGCAGTGGAAGAAGAACATAAAAAGCCTCGAGCATTGATTATTAGAGGTCATAAAATGGAATTTACATATGATGCTAAAGATATGAATGCCTTGCTTGCTTGCATACCCGAATCAAAACTAGCTAAGGTCATGAACTACTCTACTGCAAAAGCTATTTGGGACAAGATGAGTAGCTGCTATGAAGGTGAAAACAAGGTAAAGCAAGCCAACCTTCAAGGTTTTAGAAGGCAATTTGAGTCTTTGAGGATGCATGATGATGAAAATATTGCCAAATACTTTCTTAGAGTTGATGAGAATGTGAATAATATAAGAGGACTTGATGAAAAGTTAAAAGAGTCTGTACTAGTTCTAAATATGTTAAGATCTCTCATTGAGAGGTTTAATCCCAAGGTTTCAACCATTGAGGAGATTTCTGGCCTGAAGTCTCTCACTTTGGATCAATTACTTGGCTCACTTATTGTTTATGAGATGAGAATTTCTAATGGAAAGCCAACAACAAAGGAGTTAGCCTTCAAAGCAGATAAGAAGCCCAAGAAATAACACGATGACTCATGTCATGAATCATATGAAGAGGAAGCTAAGAATGTGATGAAGCTTAATAAAGACTTAAGCAGATACACAGGTAAGCTACCTTTTAAATGCTTTAACTTTGGTAAAGTTGGTAATTGTGCTTCCAAGTGTTCTAAAAAGAAGAAGAAAGAATATTATCTGAGAGAGAAGTTTAGAAAAGTGCAAAAGGATAGAAAAAAGGTTAAAAATAAAAGTTTCTACACCCAATATTTCAACTCCTCTAAAAGTGAAGGCAACCGTTCTTCAGATGAGGACAGAGACAGAGAAATTCCAAAGGAATCTATGCTCATGGAAATTGATAATCAAGAAGTAGAAGTTATTGATTTTGATGAAGAGGAGGCTGAAGTTGATTTACAAGGAGAGTTGGTTAGTCCTCTTGATGATATACAAAGGCTGAGAAAGAAAAATAAAACTCAAAGAATTGGTGATTAAAGACAAAAATGAATCTATAGAACCTTTGCTCCTCCAAATTGAATAAGGTAAGAATATTCAGGAAACTCTAAATCAATAGCTTAGTGAGAAAAGTCAAGCATGTGAAAGGCTTGAAGGAGAATTTGTTTTGCTAAGGAAGAAGCTAGAAAGGGCAAAAACCCAATAGATATTTAATGAAAAAATTGGAAAGGGGACTAAAAGTTTAAATGAGTTTCTTGAAGCATGGAGTGTCTCCAATAACAGAATTGGTCTTGGATTTGAGTTTGAGTCAATCTTAGCAACTTATTTAAAGGGAAAGAAGGTGATTACATTTGTGCAAGCAAAAAAAAATGGAGACAACACAACAACAAAAGGAGATCCATTGCAAAAACTGAGAGGAAAAGGGACCACACAGTCTAGTATACAACCAAAGGCAAATTAAGTGTTGCAAAACAATGAGAGGATTTCTATTAAGTAAAACCCAACCAATACAACCTAGTAAATCTTTAGAAATAGATTTTCTTCTAGGTATGAAGGAATTTTTTAGGCTACTATTTTACATGCACAAATTATGGGCATAAGGTAACAAATTACAGGGTGAATATGTCATTTAGAGAACTCAAGCCACGAAGAAGAAATTGTCAGCAAAATAATCAATCTATCAGGCAAAGGATGAGAATAATCAAGTACAACAATTCATTCAATCCTTTGAATGATTTGATTCAATTTTATGTCTGTTAGAATTTGGTCATAGAGCAGATGATTGCAGACTTATAAATAAAAGGCCAAATCCAATTATCAAGCAAACAAGTCAGGAACCTAAATTCTGAAAGGAAAAGGAAATTACATAGAAACATAATATTGTCTTATATGATCAGAATGAAAGAAGCGATTGGTATGTTGTTAGTGGATTTTCCAGGCACATGTCATGAGACAAAAGTAAGTTTATGTCATGGAAGCCACTTGAGAAAGGTAATGTGACATTTGAAAATAATACACTTGGTAAGATTGTTAGTAAAGGAGTTGTCAACGTAGAAAATGACAAAGGTAAATCCAAGAATGTGTTGTTTGTTGATGGGCTGAAGCATAATTTAATCAATGTGTCTCAAACGCGTGACTAAGGCTATGTTGTGTTGTTCAAAGATAAAAATTGTCAAATCAAGTCTGCAGACACTAGAGAAATAGTAGTTGAAGTTGTAAGAACAAACAATAATGTCTATGTCCTAAAAGAGAAGATAGAAAGGTGTTATTTGTCAAATATTGATGAGAGATGGTTGTGGCATAGAAGACTTGGACATCTGAATTTTGATCAAATTGTCAAATTGGGAAAGAAGAATGCGGTTAGAGATATTTCAAATCTTTCAAAGCCAGAAAGTTTGATCTACAAGTCTTGTCAGATTGGAAAACAAGTTCAAGTACCATTCAAGTCCATGAAGAACTCATTAACCATGCCATTGTAATTGATACATATGGACTTATGTGGTCCTTCAAGAACTCAGACATTCACAGGTAAATTGTATTTCATACTAATCATTGATGACTTCAATAGGATGATATAGGTGGCATTTTTAAGAGAAAAATTAGAGGCCTTTGAGAAGTATAAAGACTTTAAGGCCATGGATGAAAATGAGACAGAATGTAAAATCAAGTGCATAAGGTCTGATAATGGAGGCGAGTTTACTTCAAAATAATTTGATGAATTTTTCAAGCAACATGGCATCAAATGGAGTTTTGCCATAATAGAAACTCTGCAACATAATTGTGTAGCAGAGAGAGCCAATATATCAGTTCAATAGTCGGACAGGTCCATGATGGGAGAGGAAAATATTCAACAAATATTTTGGGTTGGAGCCATTCACACAACAATGGCGATTCTAAAAAAAACACTCTTCATACCAAAAAATAATAAAACTCCATATGAGCTTTGGTATGGCAGACTTGCTACAGTCAAGAATTTCAAAGTGTTTGGAAGCAAATGCTATATCAAAAGGAATGATGAAAAGCTTGGTAAATTTTATGCAAGAGTTGATGAAGGTATTTTTCTTGGGTAATCTCAAAATAACAAGGGTTATAGATGCTACAGTAAGAATATAAATAGGATAGTTGATTGCATTGATATTAAAGTTGATGAGCATATCAATTTTGAAGACAATCAACTAGTAAATAACAACTCTAATGACCCAGTCAATAATGATGAGAAAGTTGATGAGCCACTTTCAGATGAAGACAATGAAGAAAATCTTAGTCCTAAATCCAAGGATCCTGTAAGGTATGTGCAAAAACACCACCGAAATGACTAAATTGTTTGTGATTTAAATTCTGGTGTGCAAACAAGAAGAAGATTATTAAATCCCCCTACTCAAGTGCATGTAGCTTTGTTATCTATGATGAAACTAACATATTTTCCTCAGCCAACCAAGATGACAATTAGTTCAAATCCATACATGAATCATTTGGTCAGATTTTAAAAAAATGGACATGGGAGCTTGTTCCAAGACCAACAAACAAGAATGTGATTGGGACGAAGTGGGTCTTCAGGAAAAAATTGAATAAACATGGTGAAGTGGTAAGAAATAAAGCAAGGTTAGTTTGTAAAGGCTATGAACAAATTGAAGGGTTAGACTTTGTTGAAACATTTTCTCTTGTTGCTCGATTAGAGGCAATTCGAATGTTCTTGGCTTTTGTTGTCTTCAAGAAATTCAAGATATATAATATGGATGTCAAATCTACTTTCTTGAATGGGGAATTACAAAAAGAAGCCTACATTGAGCAACTAGATGGTTTTCAGCTATCAGATAAGCTTGATTATGTTTGCAAGTTGAAAAAAGCCTTGTATGTTCTCAAGAAATCCTTGAGGGCTTTGTATTCCAAGTTGGATAGTTATTTGCTCAAGTGTGGTTTTAAAAGAGGCGCAACTAATAATAATTTATATGTGAAATCTAATGATGGCAAATTATTAGTGGTGGTTGTCTATGTTGATGATATTAATTTTGCCAGTTTGTGTTGATTTGGGGTACCATCGTATATGCTCTAAGTCTAAAATTGTGTGGAGAGGCTTAGACACATGTATTCTAGATAACCCATAAATCGTTTGGTGAAATTCCACCTGGTTTGTATTCTATTAAAATAATTAATTATTTTTAAAGGGACCCTAAGTCTAAACTTAGGAAAATAAAATAATTAAGGCGAATTAATAGAATATGGGTGTGAATATTCTAGAAAAGGTGGATCAAGTCAAAAGTTAATCTTATCCAGTGATTAGAGATCTAATCTGGGCCATTGAAGTTTCAACAAGAAGAATATAAGAATGGCTTGAAGGGTCATTTAAAGAATACATTTGGCGGAGATCAGAGATCGATTTCTTTAGTGAGCAGCGCTTAGAGAAAAAAAATTATCATGAGATCTTTTGCAGAGAGGGGCAGTAATTCTGGTTGGAAGGATTCATGATCCAAAGAGTGCATAGCAACAAATATAGAGAGAGCCACAGTAGCAACGCAGAGCTAGTGACACAGTGCTTACGTAGTCACTGTGCAGAGGCTGAAAGGAAGTCATTTTCTTGCTGAGGAGACAGCGTCGGGCTAGTGCCAGATCCTGGAGAGATTTTTTGGAGGCCAGAAGGCTTCAATTTCTAGCCAACAGAGAGACATAAGGGAAACCATAGTTGTGAAGCAGAGACTGTGTGGGTGACACAGTCACTGCACAGAGGTAGCAGAGGGCAGTCCAATTTTGGTGCTGATTAGTGTCGGGTTCCCATGGAAGAGTGAGGTTTGTCTCACAAGATCTCTTCTGTCAGTTTATTTATATGATTTGACAGATATTTCAATCATATATTTGTACTCAGAAATATTTACTGCATAATATAGAAACCCTCGGTTGCTGCACCAATTTTCCTGCAATGGGTTTTTCCGGGGACATTGGTCCAAAAATAACTGTGTCACATGTGTGTGTGTGTGATCTATTCTTGTCCAGTTTTGTTTCTGCATTTTATTTGTGTAGGTTGTAGTGTGATGTATTTAGTGTTTTCCGTAGTAAACTGCAAATAAATTGTTAAGTGAAAATTAACAGTTAGGTGAATATCTTCCATTTGTTGCAATAGGATTCCAGAGGTTAATGAAAATTTCACATGGTATCATAACTTGTTTAAGCTGAGTACAGGAGAAGTAAAGAACAAATCCAACAGATTCAACATTGGTGAAGCTGGGATCAAAGAGTTGCGTAAGCAGTGGATCGGTCTCCCAGTTGATTGCGCAGTCCAAGCTAGGAGGGCTAGACCAGCAGGAAAATCTCTCTCTGAGTGAGCAGATAGAGAGGTAGGATTGTTCCATATTTTTGTTTGTCCGAGGCAGAGGGAGTAGTGCAACAGATCTACGTAGATCAACCACTGGAGGGACGCAGTTGACTGCGCAAGAGTGATTGCTAGTATAGAGCATCAAGAAGAGTAGATGAAACAGAGTTTTGGGGATTTATGACCTTAGATGGTTTCTTGCCCAAGAAAATCAAATTTGTTGTGCAGTAGCAGCAGATTTTTTGGCTTTCTCCACAAGGAGTGTGTAGAGCTAGCTACACAGAGGGTGAGAGGCAGCAGATCAATAACAATTGGGTGAGATGGCCACTAGCGGATTGTGTGACTAGGACCGGTTGGAGGGTGCCTCCAACTATGTAATTTGGAAGGCAATGCTCTCCTTCCTTCTATATGAGCATGACCTCAAGTACTTTATTGGCAATGCTCGAGTTGAACTGGTGGATGCAACACCATTGAGGGCCTTCAAGAAGAATATGGCAGAATCCAAGCGATTTATCCTCGATGGAATGAAGGATCATATTTTTTCACACATCTCAGCCAAAGGGGCATCCAGGGAGATGTGGGAAGCATTAGCTACGTGGTATGAGGGATCTTTCGAGCAGCGGAAGATGTTTATGGAGGAGAAAATGTGGACCACCAGGATGCAGAAGGGAGAGCGTATTGATCCTTTCCTGTCTAGACTTCAAGAAAATCGAGATCATCTAGCAGTCATAGGATCAACTCCTAAGGCCACAAAGATGGTCAGATTGGCCCTCAACTAAGTGTCCGAGGACTACTAAGTCTCTTTCTAGAGGTTCCCGTGCAGAGAGAACTTGCTGGACTGGGAGTCAATGTGGGCAGCTCTTAAGTAAGAAGATATGAGGACAGACTTACTCAAGTGTCAACTAGAGGGCGACATCAACAACGGTTCGAAGATCAAGGAGGAGGAGGATAATGTGACCCTTGCATCAAAGGGGTAGCTAGAGTGGCGCAAGAGGAAGAAGGATATGTCAAATATAAAATGCTTCCTGTGTGGAGAGATGGGACATTATTCCACACTGTGTCCTCCCAGAAAGAAGGACAAGGATGAGAAGCATGATCCTCAAGCTAGAGCAACAAAGATAGAGGAGGAGGAATTTTCCATAATTGCCCATATACCTCCAGGAGGGAGGTGGGCTGATTTGGAGTTGTAGACCCAGAGATCTACAAGATTGGGCAGGATCCTTGAGGAGTTCACCTCTCAGATCATCACCTTGCTATGGGAGCTAAAATAAGAAGTATCAGGATGGACGAGTGGCAGTTGGTGCAGAGGAGTGCAGTGGTTAGCAGTGCCAGAGTATGAGCAACACAAAGGAGAGATGGCAACAGTGCAGGAAGGCACAGTGCAGAAGCCAGTAGCAGTGCAACAACTTCAGAGGGACAACACAGAGGCTAGAAGCAGTAAGATCTTCATCACCATTATACTTATTTTGGATGTTTTTCAATTGCAGAAGCAATTGTGATGCAGTGCAGTAGTAGTTGGCAGTGGCAAATTCAACAACAACACAGATACAAAATTCAGAGGGTGTTGCAGTATGAATGTAATGTTCACAGTGGCAGTGTCAATGTCGGTAGCAGTACATATGTAGCATTTGCGCAAAGTTTAGAGCACATTCCTCGCTAAGAGGGAGTGTTGATTTGGGGTAGCATCAGATGTGCTCTAAGTCTAAAATTTTGTGGAGAGGCTTAGACACGTGTATTCCAGATAACCCAAAAATAGTTTGGTGAAATTCCACCCGGATTATATTTTATTAAAATAACTAATTGTTTTTAAAGGGACCCTAAGTCTAAACTTAGGAAAATAAAATAATTAAAGTGAATTAATAGAATATGGGTGTGAATATTCTAGAAAAGGCAGATCAAGTCAAAAGTTAATCTTAGCCATTGATTAGAGCTATAATCTAGGCCGTTGAAGTTTCAACAAGAAGACTATAAGAATAGCTTGAAGGTTCATTTGGAAAATACATTTGGCAGAGGTCAGAGATCGATTTATTTAGTGAGTAGTGCTCAAAGAGAAAATTTGATCGTGAGATCTTTTGCAGAGAGGGGCAGTAACTCCGATTTGAAGGATTCCTGAGCCAGAGAGTGCATTTTTGAAATTATACAACATGCATGTATATCTTGGATTCACTCGATCTAACAATGTGCTAAAGTTAAATACTGAATTTCTTCTACAAATCTTTTGCAGAATTAAAAACACAATCGCTAATCACATGAACATGAAGAAAGATCAATCACACACAACACAGATAATTTCCCGGGGAAATATTACAGCTAAAAACCCCACTATCTTCTATTGTATATTCAACATGGATCATGAAACAATTATATACAAAACTCTTCTCACAAGAGCCCTCCAGTACTTAGTTAATTGTCTCACACTTTCATATGCAAAACTGACCAACACATAGCCAATTCTCAGCCTCCAGACAGCCTGCCTTGCTTACGCAATCCTTGATGGTAAAAATCCCTAAAAGATAGGGATTATTGCCTGCATTGACTGCGCAAGTATCACGGGCACTCAAATGGGTGTTTGGTTGCATGTGTGCAACCCAATAATCCTACAACTGATAGTCAACTTCCCTTTCACCTAGAACTCAACTAGGTCTCCACTGGATCTGACATGCATGCAAATAATAATATTAAATCCTCAGTTGCATGTGAGATCACTAATTGTGAATTAATTAATATTTAATTAACTTGATCTCTCACTAGTGTATCTTTAGTTACAACTAGCACAACTAAGTTTAACTCACTTAAATGAGTTAAACTGTTTACAACTTGCATTAACTAATGCACCACTGCACTTTGAACTCTGTTACAACTAGAATTGCTCTGCATGCCTCACCAACTACCTCTAACTCGAAATCCACTAGCTAACTAAATTTATCACTTTCAGTTAATTGATTCAAGTCAACATTGAGTATAGATTATAGCTTAATGTCCATCTTAATTAAGGGATAAACAAAATAGACATGCACCCAAAAATAACGCTATGGGGCCCACCCTAGTCTTGGTGCTTAATGCACTAGGCGTGGGTGCTTAATTTTCTTGTTGAATCTCAACATGCATAACAACAAAGATAGAGAGAGCCATAGTAGCAACGCAGAGCCAGTGACACAATACTTATGCACTCATTGTGTAGAGGTTGAAGGGAAGTCGTTTTCTTGCCGAGGAGACAGTGTTAGGCTAGTGCAGATCTTTGAGAGGTTTTCCGGAGGCCAGAAGGCTTCAGTTTTCAGCCAGCAGAGAGACCAACACAGAGACAAAAGGGAAATTGTAGTTGTGACAAAAATACTATGTGGGTGACACAGTCACTGCGCAGAGGTAGTGCAGGGCAATCCAGTTTTGGTGTTGATCAATGCCAGGTTCCCGTGGAGGAGTGAGGCTTGTCTCACAAGATACCTTCTGTCAGTTTCTCTGTATGATTTGAAGAATGTGTCAATCATAGATTTGTACCCATAAATATTTACTGCATAATATACAAACCCTTAGCTGCTACACCAATTTTCCTGCATTGGGTTTTTCCGGGGACATTGGTCCAAAAATAACTGTGTCAAATGTGTGTGTGATCTATTCTTTTTCAGTTTTGTTTCTGTGCTTGTATTTCTACCACAGTTTATTTATGTAGGTTGTAGTGTGACGTATTCAATTTTTGTCGTAGTAAACTGTAAATAGATTGTTAAGTTAAAATTAATAGCTAGGTGAATATGTTCGAGTTGTTGCAATAGGATTCCAGATGTTAACTAAATTTTCATAGTTTCTAGAAAATATGAAGGCCGAATTTGAGATGTTTATGCTTGGATAAATTTCTTATTTCCCTTGTTTGCAGATTGCATAATATTCCAAATGAATTTTTATCTCACAAAGTAAGTATCTCAAGGAAGTTTTGAAGAAATTTGGCATGGACGAATGTTCTTTGGTAAGTAATCCAATGGTTGCTGGATGCAAGCTAAAAAATACTGATAAATCACCGAAGGTGGATTAGAATTTATACAGATCAATAATTGGAAGCCTCGTATATTTGATAGCTCAAGACCTAAAATCATGCTGGTAGGTTGTATTGTTGGAATATTTCAAACAACCCTCAGATAGAGTTATCTTCTAACAGCCAAGAGAATACTCTAATATTTAAGAGCCATAATGGACTACGAAATTTGGTACCCCAGAGATAAAGATTTTTGACTAATTGTTTTTACTGTTGATTGGGCAGGTGATGTAGATGATCGAAAGAGCACTAGTGGTGGTTCTTTCTTTCTTGGTGAATGTCTAGTTTCATGGTTGAGCAAGAGAAACCTTCAATTTCTCTCTCTATTGTTGAAGTAGAATACATAGCAACAATTTCTTATTGCACTCAAACCTTATGGATGAAGCATACTTTACAATACGTACAAGTATTATATGATCAAGCTATCCCTATCATCTGTGATAATACAAGTGCCATCAACATGTCCAAGGATCCCATTTTCCATTCAAAGACAAAGCATATCCACTCAAGTACCATTTCCTCTGAGAGAAAGTTGCAAATCAAAATTTCAAGTTGGAGCATGTCCCAACAAAAGAACAAGTAGCTTATGTTTTCACGAAACCTCTCCCAATAGATCAATTTCAGTAATTAAGGCAAAAATTGTGAGTAGTTCCTCTTGACTCCCTCCACTAGATTTTCCTCAAGAGGAAGAAAGGCAACTAGCAAGCACTTCGCATATCAAATGAAAACTACTAGGTCCACAAGATCAACAAGATAGGGGGAGATTGTTTGCAGGGGGGTCACATTAGTTTCTTTGCCATTAATGTCAAAGGGAGAGAGGTACACCATAGAAGGAGCAATATCCAAAGGAAAAGAAGTACACTAAAGCAAAATCACACCAAAGGAGAAGTGCATCATAGGGGGGAAACATCCGCAGGGGGAGAAGAAAGAGAAGTAAGAAGTATAAGAGGTACACTTTTCTTTTATGCTTGTGTTTTTTGTGTTTCCATCAATGTCAAAGGTGTAGAATGTTAGAAATATGTTGTCATTGATGGAAAAGGCAAAGAAGATGATGAGAAAAGCATTGATGGGTGCAAGAAGAATGCTAAATAAACAAAGACTTTGGATCCATTTATGGTATAACAGATCATCTCAATAGCTCTTGGAAACTACTTAGATGGATAGAACTCTGATTTTATTTTATTTTTAATTTTTAAATTTATTTATTTATTTTATTTTATTTTATTTATTTATTTAATTTTAATTTTGTTTATTTATTTATTATTATTATTATTATTATTTATTTTATTTTTATTTTTATTTTTTTTAAATTTTATTTACTTTTTTATTTATTATTTATTTATTTATTTTTCTTTTCCAGTGGTATATAGTAGTTTACAAATGGCCTCGTGGATCAAAATTCATTTCTAGTCAAAGCTAAGAGGCCAAAATCCCTAAAGTCAAAGGTTGCAGGTAATGAAATGGTGATGGTCTTAGTTGGAGCTAGTTTTGGCATTTGAAAAACATGGTGGAGTCCTTAGTGGAGCAGTTGACAGAATAGTTTGCGGAGAATGACAGCTAAACCCTACACAAATTTGACAACGAATTTGAAGCATACATTCCCATCTACTGTTCGTCGAAATTGCGTGTGCCTTTTCCCATTGGCGAGTTAACTATAGGGGGAGCCTCACGTTGGGTGGTATTAGTCAAACAAATGATCAAATTTCAACAACCCAGATTAAAGCAGGACCTCCTCCCCATTTACCAATAAACCACACTAGGGGTGTCACATTAAATCATAGAGGTTAAATGGTTTGGTGACGTAACAACAAAGAAAACAATGATTGGTGCATGTAAGAGTGCAAAGGTATGATGCAGCGAAGGCGTGGAAGGAAACATGCTAGCGAAAATAGTTGATTGGCTTATGGAGGTCCCATTGGACAACTCACCCCAAAAGGGAATCCCCGGGAGATACAAAGGCCACAACGTTTGAAAGTCTGGATGATAGTGTGTCGAGGTGAGTCGAAAAGGATATTATGGACGAATGAGGCACATGGCATGATTTTATTGGCTCATAGTGAGATGATGTAAGAGACATAGTGGTATTATTATGTCAACAATGACATGATACCTATGAGGGTGTGACACATGGCATGTAAATTATAAATTTTCAGGTACCCAAGTGGGCCAAAAATGAGTGACACATGGCACCACTCAGTGAGTGACATGTGGCACCCTTGTAGAGGTAGCAGAAAACTAACATTACGCGTAGAAAGACGACGCACCCTGGAGGTTATGTGATAGGTCCATGTATGCAAAGAGTGGTCCCATACATACACGTCACCCCAGAGGCAGAGCCAAAAAATATTTCAAAGGTGTGTATGTTAGTTTTCTCCATGTTGAGGAGACCCCGATATACACTGGAAAACATGTGGCATATGGAGTAGAAGTGTGCACCAATAATGAGAGCGCATGTGGAGAGGCGGTCCTAGCGGGACACGTAATCCAAAAGAAGAAATCCCAGAAGAAATCACAAGGCTTTCATGTTAGCTCTCTCTGGGATAACAAGGCAACGAGATAGAGTGGAGTACAAGTGGAATATATAGATGGAGTGGAAGACATATGAAAAGGGTACACATGGCAAGGTGGGTCCTCATGGGACACATCACCCCGAAAGAAAAAATTCTTGAAAGAAATTTTCCTTGGAGGAAATGGTCTCGAAAGATATTGAATTGTGCACATGTAGAAAAGTATAAGGAATTAAATACGATAAAAAGTGGTAGCCAATAAATTTCAGCGGAAACATGATTGGCACATGTGTTAGGCAGATGGTCCCTAGGGACACATCACCCTGAAAGAAACTCCTAAGAAGTTACATGAGAGTTTTTGCCGAGAAATAAAAGTCGAGGAGTAGTGCTAAGCACTAGGACGTGGTTTTGTGCAGCTTTAGAGACCGAGGGCATGAAATTTTTGTGAACAGTAGTTAAGCTCTTGGGGGTGAGAATGTGGAGGGTCCCAATGGAGGTTATATGTGTCAGTTCCATGTTAAAGCACTTTGGGCCTATGTTAAGGACTTTTCAAATGAACATGTCGGTAACTTGGTAAATTTACCATAGTGTGCCATATTTGATAAAATTAACCAAACCAACAGAGCACTAAAGTTTGGTAAATGAAGGCATGAATGAATTGGCAAATCAGATGGCAGACTGGACAAATTTGGAGGCAAATTTAACAAATTGACTAGAATTGGAATTAGCCAAATTTAGAAGAAACATTGATAAACTTGTAAAATTTCTAGAATTATAGAATTAAGTAATTTAACTCAGGTTTTCTTATAGAGACAGGTAATTATAGTTTGATGAGTTATTGTGAGCATTAAGAGGACATTTTAGAAGCAGAAAAACAAGAAGTTAATGAGATCAAAACCTTTTATAAGTGAAATGTAAGTGCAAGTTAAGTAGAGCTCAAGAGCTAAAAATATCAGTCCTCATTCTATATAAGCATATAATCGAATTTGCACGATGGTTGTTGAAAAAAAGAAGGTTCATGGATTGTTGTTGTTGGTGTGTATGGTGGATTTATCAATGATCAGAGATTGTTGAAGGTGATTTTGTGGTGTTTGTGACGAGTGATTGAGGTGAGAAAATTAGTTGTTTATGAAAGCAAGTGACCTTCATGATTTGAGTTTGAAAATTGTATGAAAGATGAATCAAGGAGGTCAAACAAGTAACATCCTGCAGATCAGGGGTTGTAACTTCTTCCAGTAGTGGCTAGTAAATAGTTAAGGGTTAGAGCTCCTTTCAGTGGTAGATGGTAAACTAGGGGTTGTATCTCCTTTCATTTGTAACTGATAAATTAGGGAGTAATAGATTCCTTCTGGTTGTAGCCATAGAAATTTGTAACAACAAGTAGAAGTTTTCCTTTGTGAAGTAAATGTTAGGCCTCAAATTATGCCCATTTTTTCATCATGCAATATCACCATTCATACCCTAAAACCCTAGGTTTTTAACCTGTTCCGTACCCTAATTCCCTAACTTGCCGTCAAATACACTCCATGGTTGGTTATCATTAATTTTCTTATATTTTCTATGGTTAGAGATGATTTATTCATGGTTTTCTAATGATGGTTTCACTAAGTTCAATTGTCGCAGGGTTCCATCGCCAAAATTCTTCACAAGTCAGTAGAGTATGGAAATGTCTAATTTGGGGCTTTGACACTTTCGACATGCTTCTGGTGAAATCGAGAGAGGTTATTGTAAAAAATAATGTTCTAGTACCTTCCCATAACTTGGATTGCACCCAGGTCACACATATGGGTCTCTAGAAGGAAATCGACAAATTTTCCCAAATCTGCAAAAAACTTCAAACTACCATCTTACTCCTCTATTTTCGTGTAGGTGAAGCAAATGAAGAAATTTTGGCACATGGGTTTTGGTCCTAGTATAGAAAATTTATAAACCTCAAACAATTTTCTAAAATTCATTACGGTTTGGGAGATACGGAGAGGTCTTTGAGGCCGATTTATATAAAAATCAAGAAAATCCATATTTGTAAAAATATCCCAAACAACCCTGTTTTGAGTTTTCGTACCTACCAGCCAAGTTCCAGAATAGTACTGAAGGTTTGGGAGGCTTATTAGACCTTTAGAGCTTCAAAGGGCTCAACGCAACTGCCATTGTTCTAGAATTGAGTTCGACGATCCTTAAGCTCGATGATCTCTGTGCAAGCATCTTCTAGATCAATCTCCAGATCAACATATTATTCACGCAGCCTAAGGATGGAACGTAGTTTGGAAGCAGTTAGTAATGAAAAAAAATATGTATTTGAGATCGGATTTGTAAAAGACTAAAATTAGTCCAGATCCTTTGATTTTCCATGTAATGAAATACTTTGCTATTTTATGTAAACAATATCGCCTACAAAGGACATCACAAGAATAAGTTAAAGAGGAGAATTATCAGTTGTTGAACACTAGGCTTCGAGCTGTTGTAGACCTTTTAATTTTAATCAAAGACCTCTTTTCAGTGATTTAACATGCTATGTGATTAACTTGGATCATTGCAAGTGTAGTCATATTGAGTTTCTAAATCGAATGCGTTAAGTTCCTTTTTACTGTAAGTTCCAAGGATTACCCAGGTGTGGCAAGGGCCCACCGCAACCTGGGATTGAGCTCTCTGTAAATTCATTGATATATTAGTTATATTTCTGTGTTTATTTTCATTTCATCAATGTGTGGATTGATTCATATTTTTAGAGTGATTAACATAGACTTTGAATTGATTACAATGCGTTTATAATTCTTTCTGATCTTGTATGGATTTGGTTTCGAAAATTACGTTCCAATCATTGCATTGTGTGCTTCAATATTCTCACAGAGCATTAATATGTGTCCTTAAGGCGCTATGTTATGCTGAAGTACTTACAGGCAGAATTATATTGAATGACTACGTGCATGTGTTAAAACAATGATTTAATAGTGTGAGTTCTCTGTGTGTTTCTGATTTCTAGCACTGGGTTTGACTATCATGTAAAGTGTGAATTTGAAGAGTTATACACCGAGTAGTGTGAGTGAGTCACTGTAGATTATGAGATATATATATATATATATATATATATATATATATATATATATAGCAAGTTTATTTCCACTCCAAAGTAACTTCCAAATCTGAATTTTATTCAAGGGAACCAAACATTATGTGTGTGTGTGTGTCTCTCTCTCTCTCTCTCTCTATATATATATATATATATATATACACACACACATAATGTTTGGTTCCCTTGAATAAAATTCAGATTTGGAAGTTACTTTGGTGTAGAAATTGCTTTTGAGTCCTTGATATCATTGAACAATGAATGTGTTTTTTAAAGTTAAATCAGAAAGTAGTGCAAGTATGTTTGAAGCCAAGTCATCGAGTATTGAAAGTGTGTTTGGAAGCCGGCCTTAGAGTCCCGAGTGTGAATTTGAAACAAACATTGGTAGTTGATTCTTAAAGCAGTATAGTTTCATTCCCAGAATAACAATATTTATATTTGGAATCGAATTACTTAGGTTTGAGTTACTGTTTCATATGACAAGCTCTATTATTGCTAGTATATTTTTATTGCCAGCAGTGCCAGTTTCATTCTTAGTGTGAGTTCGAGTATTAATTGCGTTGGGTGTTTAACTGTTCAGGTAGTGTAAATTTTTAGACTAAGCTACATTGATTAAAAGTGTGAGTTTGAATTTCACTAGGTAGTGCGAGTTTTGTAATAGGTTTCATTATTGGAATGAGAGTTTATGTTGGGAAAAATACTGAGAAGGGGGGGGGGGGTGAATCAGTATTTAGAGCATACTCAGAACTTTTCACTTTTTCTTTCTCTAAAACCCATATGCTAATTGACTGAACACAACTCGCGTATACACGCGGATAACCTTCATAAAACTCGCGTATATACAGAGATCTTATTAAGCATTTAGTTCTTTACTTAGATCTATGCATCATTCATTCATCAGATGTTTATTTATCAGTAAGCATGTGCAGTAATAACAGAATAAACCATCACACATAAGCAACACACATGAACACCAGGATTTAAGGTGGAAACCCAAGTCGGGAGAAAACCACCGCTGTTGTCGTCTCAGTCTTCAATATTTTATTATAAAGAAAACATCTTACAACCATGTACTGGCGCAGACTCATACCAGAACAAAGGCACCCACCTGCAGAAGGCTACAACCTTCTCTCGCTTAATACTGTGCCTCTCCGAAGGGAGCTACAACCCCTCGCCTGCTTTACCAAACTTCTCCTCGAAGGGAGCACAATTCCCCGCTTCTCATTTACCGCCTACCAATCGTGGAAGGGAGCTACAACCCTCACTGAAGGCTTCGACCCTCAGCACCACCATGGACCACGTTTCATTAATTTTCATACTGGATCCAACAGCTTCCATACAACACAACTTGTAGGCCACTTTTCATCATATTTTCAGACTGGACCCACTCCACACATTTAAGCTCAACATTAATCAAACTGAAACTTATAACCCCATCAATTCATTCATTGAATCATCAACCAATCAACCAACGACTTGATCTTCAATTAACATAATCAACAACATAGTCATCATTCATACAACCCAGTTCTGTATCAATACATCATTGACAGATAACAGTAAAACATCAAAACAGATCAGACATTTCATTCCACTTACTTCAGCAAACCCTAGATTCCATACGCGCTTTTACTTCACTGAACCTGCGTATGTACGCACTTTCATGCAGACCAACATGCGTATACTTTTGTGCATTCTTCAGAAAACCCTTTCTGCCCATACGCGCTTTTCTTTAAGCAGACCTGTTTATACACGCTCTTTTACTGAAGCGAACCTGCGTATACATCTGTAACTTTTCAGGACTGTGCAGCTCTTCAGATCAGATAAAAAACTCAGATTTCGTCCTTCACTTCAGAAATTATTTCGCCTCATCTCAGATCTAAACATTCCACAAACATATCTAGAAAATACATATACATTTCAGATCTAGAGATCCCTCTTCATCATTTTCTTCATAGGTGCATCATAGATTCAGATATATCAATCAAGAACAGAGTTCATCCATGCAGATATTCCTTAGAGAGATTTTCATCAACAACCCTTACACTTGCACACCTTACACTATTATTCTTTACTCCTTATATAGGTTTAGCCTTTATCAATACCATGAGCCAAAACCACACCACTTCTAGTGGTATTCATGGACGGGATCAAATAGATATTCAAGTGCTCAATACAATGGGTCAATACCATGGTAAGAACCCTTGGTTTTATAAATTTAGAGTGCAATTAGGCATACATGACTTGGCACGTACTTTTCCGCGTGCATACGCTACTTCACCTTAACAAACCCACGTATGCTTTGTAGCATAACTTATTTATCATTATTCTGGCACTTTCTGAATTACTTTCTTCTGCTACTTCTGAAATGATCTGTAGATACATCAGATCAACTCATCAAGTCAATTTCCATCACGAACAACTTCATTAAGCAGGTTCCATCAAAGTCAACACATTGTATCATATTGCCAACAATCTCCCCTTTAACTCATCAAGAAGGTTGTCATCAACTTTATCAAGTAGGTTGCCATCAAGGACAACACTATGCATCATATTGCCAACAATCTTATTTCATCAAGTAGGTTACCATCAACTTCATCAAGTAGGTTGCCATCAAGGACAACACATTGCATCATATTGCCAACAATCTCCCCCTTTGGACTTGATGGCAACCATGATGGTGTTTGATCACCACAACAGATAGATACATTGATTATAACCATTATGCAAACACCATGATGCTCCCCCCTTATTCAAACACCATGTTACTCTCCCCCGTTGACATCAAGGGCAAAGGGCGGATCAAAAACCAAAACAAGGTTTTTTTTTTTCTTTTTCTTCTCATGTAGAAAGAAAAGCTCTGTAGATCTGATGTGCACTGAAGTTACCATGCTCCCCCTGAGTTCATGCTGAATCTTCAAACATATTATTCAATGAAGTACATGAATCTATGATCTTTCCTATCACCAAGGACTCATACTTACATCAAAGATCCAACCAAGTGGATTTACATATATGACTCAAGTACCCAACCAAGTGGGTTTACACATTTTGACTCAACTACCCAACCAAGTGGGTTTACAAATTTGAACAAGTCCTTACATGACTGAATATTACAATTTACATCATAGGTCATAGCCTTTTCATTAAATTACACATATGACTTCTTATAACCAAAATAAAAAAGACCTCAAGAGAGATCATATTTCAGAATCATCATAATGCCAACAATGCATTACATTCAGCAAGGCTAATGCTCCCCCTGAAACTGTGCATCCAATGAATCCTTTCCAAATGACCAAGGCTCCCCCTTAGCTTGTGCATCCTGAACACTTTCAACAACAAATCATCAAGGCATCTTCACCCAATATCAGAGAATGAAACAGAAATATAAGAGCTGAAACATCATCAGAGATACCAAACAGCACTGCAGCTGTGCTGAAGAATGCTGACCCTAAGTAAAATTTGTCAGCAACTAATCATACGCGGTTTTATGTGTATGAACTCGCGTATATACGCGACTGTCCTTCAGGAAATCCGCGTATCCCATTTAATCTTCTGAAATCAAGTAGTTCTGATTTTCTGTATGGTAGAGACTACTCCCAGCTTCTGTCTGAGATATTCGAATGCTTCCCCGGAATATATGAGAGAAGATAGATAGGACAGCACATCAGTAACCAATCCTTCAGACTTTTGCAACATCAACATATTCTTCCCAAGAGGAATTATCATATCAGAACAACTTCTTCAATAGACAATATGTGTCAAGCAATCATCCATGTGATCTGTTATCACCAAGATCTTCAAGATTTATCATGATGTAACATATGTAGGAATTATGTCAAAAGTCATCAGCAACAAAATCTGCATGATCTATCCTTATTTCTTCATCATAAAACTTTCATCTCATCCATGTGTGAAAACAAAATATATTCTTCAGCAAAAAGCAAACAAGGCTCATCCATAATCTTATCATAAGAAACCATGCATCACTTCATCATCATTTGAGTATGAGAACTAAGGAATAAGCAGATACAATGCCAACAATGCAATAATTAGTAGTTAGACTGATGCTCCCCATGAACCTGTACTCCTGTTCTTGAGCCATCTCACTGTTTTCCTTAACAAAAAAGAATACGCGACTGTCTTCAGCGTAACTCGTGTATATACGCGGCTTTAGTTTAATAAACCCGTGTATGGAAAGTAAAACACTGAAAATTTCACAACTTCATCTCCCCCTGAATTTGTACCACCTGTACCTGTCTTCTTCACATCAGATGCACTGTCATAAATAAACATAACCAGAATTACCAAACCAATCATGGGAATTACCATACATTGCTCCCCCCTGTGATGATACATTACTAATCATCAGAATGTATCTCACATCATTCATGCAGTCATTATGAGAAATAAGCTTTAGAAGCGGATGACTGCAGTAGGGTCAATATTCCCTACGTTTCTGACCGGTACTCCTTCCTTTTCCAGCTTTGCTTTAATTTTCTTATTGTGTGCTGAAAATTATCCAATTTCTCAGATCTGTTCATCCTGCATTCTTTTTCTACATGTCCATACTTATTACAAGCATAACATCTTATGTGACCAGAAAAGTAAGCATAAGGATCATAGTATGTTTTTCTATTCTTTCTTCTATTGCAATCAGCTGCTTTATGACCACACTTGCTACATGAAAAACAATATCCCTTAAAGAAACCAGAGTACCTCTCTGTGTAGAATCTGTTTGTATGTGACTGAAATGATCTACTTCTGCAATTGGCTGCAACATGCCCATAATTATGACATTTAAAGCATTCAACATTATTGATGCTTCTATAGTTAGGAGGGAATGATTTCTTTTGAGAGGTCATGATTGTCGGTTGAATTTTTGTTTCTTCCAACACTTCAGGTTTTGCATTGATATCCTTTGAATCTTTAGCACTTCCTGGTGAACTAGATTCTCCTTTAACAGTTTCATGAAAACCAAGACCAAATTTAACAGAGGGAGACCTTTGAATACTAAGAATATTGTCCAGAATCTTAGTACTATCTTGAAACCTCAAGAGTTTATCCTTTTCTTCTAATTTACCTTTCAAAATATTTACCTCAACCTCCAATCTTTGGCATTGCTTCTTCATACTTTCTTCGACCTTTCTTCCTTCTTCTACTTGATCATTCAATTTTAAAATCTCTTCCTTCAACCCATTTTCTTGTGCTTCAAAAGTTTGTAAAAGTTCTTCACTCTCTTTATATGATGCTGCTTTCAGAGAGATGATTTCTTCTTTAAGTTCTTCATTCTTCTTATTTGATTTTTCCGGATCTTCTTTGAGGGAGACAATTTCAGCTTCAAGTCCTTTTTCTTCAAATGATTGTAAAAGTTCCTTATTCTTATTATTTGATGCTTTGAGATCTGCTTTCAGAGAGATGATTTATGCTTCAAGTCCTTTACTTCGATTGGTTACATTATCGTACAACCTTTTCAGTCTAGAGATCATATCTTTGTAGGTAGATTCTCTCTTATTAAATAATATTTGTTGATCTTTGATAACTGCTTCTAGATCCATAGCATTACTTTCACTATCTTCACCATTGCTTGCACAAAGGAGAAAATCACTAGAACAACAATCACTACCTGTTTCATCTTCTTCATTTTCTGTTGCACATGTTTTCTGAGATATCCCCTTTCCTTGAGTAGCCTTCTTCTTTTGCTTCTTTCCCATTGTGACGGATCTCCTTCAAGCGATCAAGCTCCTTCAGAAGGACCTGCTCTGATCCCAATTGTTGGGAAAAATACTGAGAGGGGGGGGGGGGGGGGGGGGGGGTGGGGGGGTGAATCACTGATGAGCATTAACGTAACTTTTTACTTTTTCTTTCTCTAAAACCCATACGCTACTTGACTGAACACAACTCGCGTATACACGTGGATAACCTTCATAAAACTCGCGTATACACGTGGATAACCTTCATAAAACTCGCGTATATACAGAGATCTTATTAAGAATTTAGTTCTTTACTTAGATCTATGCATCATTCATTCATCAGATGTTTAGTTAGCAGTAAGCATGTGGATTAATAATAGAATAAACCATCACACATAAGCAACACACATGAACACTAGGATTTAAGGTGGAAACCCAAGTCGGGAGAAAACCACCGCTGCCGTCGTCTCTATCTTCAATATTTTTATTATAAAGAAAACATCTTACAACCATGTACCGGCGCAGACTCATACCAGCACGTAGGCACCCACCTGCAGAAGGCTACAACCTTCTCTCGTTTACCATCCTCTCCCCAGTGGAGCCAACCGCTCTCGTTTTTACTGCCTTCTCCCCGGAAGGGAGCTACAACCCCCTGCTCTCGTTTACCAGCCTCACCTAGAAGGGAGCTACAACCCCCTGACTGAAGGCTACAACCCTCAGCACCTCTATGGACCACGTTTCATCAATTTTCACACTGGATCCAACAAATTCAATAGAGCAAAACTTGCAGACCACTTTTCATCATATTTTCAGACTGGACCCACTCCACACATTTAAGTTCAACATTCATCAAACTGAAACTTATAACCCCATCAATTCTTTCATTGAATCATCAACCAATCAACCAACTACTTGATCTTCAATTAACATAATCAGCAGCATATGCATCATTCATACAACTCAGTTCTGTATCAATACATCATTGACAGATAACAGTAAAACAGTAAAACAGATCAAACATTTCATTCCACTTACTTCAGCAAACCCTAGATTCCATACGTGCTTTTACTTCACTGAACCTGCATATGTACGCACTTTCATGCAGACCAACACGCGTATACTTTTGTGCATTCTTTAGAAAACCCTTTCTGCCCATACGCGCTTTTCTTTAAGCAGACCTGTGTATACACGCTCTTTTACTGAAGCGAACCTGCGTATAGATCTGTAACTTTTCAGGACTGTGCAGCTCTTCAGATCAGATAAACAACTCAGATTTCATCCTTCACTACAGAAAGTATTTCACCTCATCTCAGATCTAAACATTCCATAAACAAATCTAGAAAATACATATACATTTCAGATCTAGAGATCCCTCTTCATCATTTTCTTCATAGGTGCATCATAGATTCAGATCTATCAATCAAGAACAGAGTTCATCCATGCAGATATTCCTTAGATATATTTTCATCAACAACCCTTACACTTGCACACCTTGCACTATTATTCTTTACTCCTTATATAGGTTTAGCCTTTATCAATACCATGAGCCAAAACCACACCACTTCTAATGGTATTCCTGGATGGGATCAAATAGATATTCAAGCGCTCAATACAATGGGTCAATACCATGGTAAGAACCCCTGGTTTTATAAATTTAGAGCGCAATTAGGCATACGCGACTTGGCATGTACTTTTCCGCGTGCATACGCTACTTCACCTTAACAAACCCACGTATGCTTTGTAGCATAACTTATTTATCATTATTCTGGCACTTTCTAAATTCCTTTCTTCTGCTACTTCTGAACTGATCTGTAAATACATCAGATCAACTCATCAAGTCAATTTCCATCACGAACAACTTCATTAAGCAGGTTCCATCAAAGTCAACACATTGTATCATATTGCCAACAATCTCCCCTTTAACTCATCAAGAAGGTTGTCATCAACTTTATCAAGTAGGTTGCCATCAAGGACAACACTCTGCATCATATCGCCAACAATATTATTTCATCAAGTAGGTTACCATCAACTTCATCAAGTAGGTTGCCATCAAGGACAACACATTGCATCATATTGCCAACAGTTTAGTAGTGTGAATTCAATTTCTTAAAGGTGTGTGAGAATTGAATAACAGTGTGAACTTTTGAAGACATTTCAAAGTCATAGTGAGTTTCTTTACAAGTGAAGTTTTCTTAATTAACAAGGAGTCTCTAGAAAGTAGTAATAAATTTCATTTCTTAAAAAAAAAACTCTCTGTGTGAACCCAATTTTCATTTACAGCATTAGAATTACACAGTCTCGTACTTACTTTCCAATTAGACAGTGAAGTAGGATTTTATCATATAAGTGTGGTTCGAAGTGTGCCCAGATTTATAATTCAATTAGAATATTATTATTTCCATTAAAGGGTTTTGAATTGATAGAAGTCGAGCTGTGAAGTGAATTAGTTTTAAGCCCAACAATAGTTAGGATTTCCCCCCTGTTGGTTTGAATTTTGAATATATTAGTGTGTGTTTTCCTCAAGACAGAGTGTTCTAGTTAGTTTTAATTTCGAGTTCATGATTAAGAGAACTGTGTGTTCATTTAAAGTTTTTCTTATATGTTAACATAAGGAGATTGGTCAATAGATTATGGTTTCTAAGATATCGTAGAATAATTTTGGATTTCAAGTACAATATAGAACTCTAAAGTTGATTTCATAATAGTAATTTGATTTTGTTTATAAGCGCAAAGAGTGTTCATACCCTTAAGTTTGTTGTTTTGCATAATATTGAATAGTTTGAAGTGTGAATTTAATTTCATAGGAGAGGCATTAGTTAAATTTCATTTGGTTTTGTTTTCCTTTCATTATGAATTTCATGTTTCATCTAGATTAGGAGCCTTTAAATTGAAAGCTTTTTAGGAGCCGCAATGAGATTCTTTTACTTCCTTAGATGAGTGTTCTTTTCAACAAATGAGTGGTATATTAGATTTTCCTTCCAGAAAATGAATGGTGTGCTCTTTTACAATGAGTAACAATGTGTTCTTTCATAGAAACAACGATTCTGTACTTAGGAATTGAACTGATTTTATACCCTAGTTTAAGTTAGATGCTCTAATCCCGCATTAACTGCGCTTGTGCCTCAAAGCTTACGAGTCCCGGATTGATAATTTAATGTTGGAAATTATAGCAATATATTTCCCCAACATTTTTGGCGTCGTTATCGGGGAGGTGCTAAAGGGATTACAACCTAGTTTCTTTCACAAGTTTTTGTGTGATCTTAGTTGAAGGACAATCAAAGGTGGAGAGTGTACAATAAGACGTGAGTGAAGAGCCACACATCCAATATGGTGGGGTTGCTCCAAAGTTTGGTTGTCCGAGTAAGCAAGTTTGGTGAGTTTTACTACAATTAGCTTTAATTAATTTAGATTAAAAATTCAAGCTCTTTCAAGATAAATTTTTTTTGGGGTGTTGTAAGAACCCCTAGGTACTAATCCATGTTGCGAGATAGGGATCATCAACCAGCAGGAGAAATTCAAGAATGATTCAGAGCTTGAAGAATGTCCATCGAAGCACTTTCTCAAATCTTAGCAGTAGCTGGGGTATCTTCCTCTCAGGAAGAGTTCATTCTGTCCGCATTCAGGAAATTATCTATCTCTCCACAACCAGAAAAAGATTTGGAAGTCTCCCTTGATTCCTTCTTCATATCTACCAAGGAGATCGATGAATCGTGTACCAAACCTGATGGGAAGCATCCAGTTGAACCTGAGATCGAAGAACTTTCACTATGCCCAACAACAAGCCTTGTATGCATTCTAGAGACCAATTATCCAAGTTTGCCTGGCACGACTGAGGAGGACTTTCAGAGTGGTCCAAAAGAAGAAATGAGCCAATACCACCAGGATTACATCAAGCATTGGTTCCAGATCACAATCCAGTCAATGTACCGCTCTCATATTCAAAAAATATTTGTATCACATCTTTCAAAGCTGTTGATTGTTCATGCTCATATACAGTCTAAAGTTTATATGTTAAACCTGGGCACGAATATATCTTTGTACCTTATCCACACATGGCTTCATTGGAAGTTATTTTTCACTTGAAGGTGGGAATATTTTCTTCAATGTAGTAGGAAAGTTAGTATTGTAATACATAAATGAAATAATAAAGAGAAAAATAAGTCCTTTTGTGAAAACCAGCTTGTCTGGCGCAACTGGACAGGGACTTTGCTTGAAAATCAGGTAACTGGCGGGCAAGGTTCCCAATAAATTTTGTAAATCTGTACGAGTTCTTCAAATCTTGTATCTTTGAAGTAATTATGTTTGTACTCACGTTGGTTGATGTGGGATTCCTTAAGGCCCACCTGCCAACAAGCCTTGTCCCATCGACATCAACACATCACCTGGGACCAAGGTTAGGGTTAGATAAGGTACCTAGGAGCCTGCATGCCTTAATGGTAGGTATCCTCATCATCTACTAAGGAAATACATCAATTTTTCTCTGTGGATGAATTCTGCAGTCCATTCGACTTCGACAAATCCATTCATGGCTAGTAGAATGTACCTAGTGCCTTGATTCCCATTGACACCAAAGGTGGGATATCTCACATTGGTTAACGATCTCCTCAATGGTCGGTAATCCAATGATTCTTTCTTATGTTCGAAATCAACACAATTTATTCACATATGCAAGATTGCACATGGGTGTGTAGCGGTTGAAGACTATATGGTTTTGAGATCTCAACACAAGTTTGCAGCAGTTTGGTTCTTTGAACCAACATTTCCTTTTCTTGTAGCAGTCATTTTGTTTCAGTAAGGGTTGCCATATAACAGCTTGATCATCATTTGCATGGGGGATAAGGGTACCTTCAGTTCATTTTTCAGACCTTCAGTTCCTCCTTCATCTCTTCAGCTCATCCTTCATCCTTCTTCCACATATCAGATCAACAATCATATCAGCTCCCGCCATTCCATCCTCCACTTCATCTTGCAACGCTGGGCACATCAATGATAAAGGTAACCTGGGGTAAAATTGACTTAAAATTATTTAATTCATTAGAAATTGAAGAAAACTTTGATGATTGACCACCACATATTCCATTTTCCATATACCCTCCATTTGCAAATTCCTCATTCATAATAGAATGCATGCTACTCTAATAAGGTCATAGTCATAAAAAGAAAAGATATTGTTTCATATAAGAAAAACAGGAACTACAATGCCTTCCCCTCCTACATTTGCAAATATTGTCAAAGGATGAAGTCATTGCTGCCCTTCATAAAGGGACCATCCATAAGCATTGGCCTCACAAGAGTAGCGTATGCAACCACCTAATCTCATCTACTATCTCCATCACCACCTCATCTCATCCACCATTTCCATTGTCACCTATCATCTCATTCATCATCGCCTCCTACCATATATATTGCTTATTGTCAATTTGTATCACTCTCAAAATTAAATCTATGGAAATAAAATAAGAATGGTGTTGCTCCACAAGAACCAACACACTCAAATCTTCATGCAATGTTGCTCCACAAGAACCAACACACTCAAATATTCATGCAATGTTGCTCCACAAGAACCAACCCTGCCCAAAGCCATGATGCCATGAAAATATATATATATGAGCAAAGTATTTGTTTGCATGAGGACATGCAAAACCTCAGGCATGGGGGGATGTTGGGCCTCGAATTATGCCCGTGTTTTCATCATGCAATATCACCGTTCATACCCTAAAACCCTAGGTTTTTAACCTGTTCCGTACCCTGATTCCATAAATTGCCGTCAAATACACTCCATGGTTGGTTATAATTATTTTTCTTAGATTTTCTATAATTAGAGATGATTTATTCATGATTTTATAATGATGGTTTCACTAAGTTCAATTTTCATAGGGTTCCATCGCCGAAATTCTTCACAAGTTAGTAGAGTACGAAAATGTCTAATTTGGGGCTTTGACACTTTCGGTATGCTTCCGGAGAAACCGAGAGAGGCTATTGTCAAAAGTAATGTTATAATACGGTTCCCATAACTTGGATTGCACCCAGGTCACACATATGGGTCTCTAGAAGGAAATCGACAAATTTCCCCAAATCTGCAACAAATTTCAAACTGCCAACTTACTCCTTTATTTTCGTGCAGATGAAGGAAAATGAAGAAATTATGGCACATGGGTTTGGTCACAGTATAGAAAATTTATTAAACCACAAACAATTTCTAAAATTCATTACGGTTTTGGAGATACGCAAAGGTCTTTGAGGTCGATTTATATAAAAATCAGGAAAATCCAGATTTGTAAAAATATCCCAAACTACCCTGTTTTGAGTTTTCGTACCTAACAACCAAGTTCCAGAATAGTACTCAAAGTTTGGGAGGCCTATTAGACCTTCAGAGCTTCGAAGGGGTCAACTCAACTTCCATTGTTCCAGAATTGAGTTCGACGATCCCTAAGCTCGATGAACTCTATGAAGGCAACTTCTAGATCAACCTCCAGATCAACATATTATTCACGCGGCCTAAGGATGGAACAGAGTTTGGAAGCAGTTAGCAATGAAATAAATATGTATTTGAGATCGGATTTGTAAAAGACTAAGATTAGTCCAGATCCTTTGATTTTCCATGTAATGAAATACTTTGCTATTTTATGTATAACACTATCACCTATAAAGGGCATCACAAGAATAAGTTAAAGAGGAGAATTATTAGTTGTTGAACACCAAGTTTCGAGCTACTGTAGACCTTTTTATTTTAATCGAAGACCTCTGTTCAGTGATTTAACATGCTATGTGATTAACTTAGATCATTACAAGTGCAGTCATGCTGAGTCTCTAAATCGAATGCGTTAAGTTCCTTTTTACTGTAAGTTCCTAGGCTTAGCTAGGTGTGGCAAGGGCCCACCACATCCTGGGATTGAGCTCTCTGTAAATTCGTTGATAGATTATTTATATTTCTATGTTTATTTTCATTTCATCAACGTGTGGATTGATTCAGATTTTTAGAGTGATTAACATAGACTTTGAATTGATTACCGTACGTTTGTAATTCTTTCTGATCTTGTATGGATTTGGTTTTGAAAATTACGTACCAATAATTGCATTGTGTGCTTCAATATTCTCATAGAGCATTACTGTGTGTCCTTAAGGCGCTATGTTATGCTGAAGTACTTACAGGAAAAAATATATTGAATTACTATGTGCATGCGTTAAAACAATGATTTAATAGTGCGAGTTCTCTGTGTGTGTTTCTGATTTCTAGCACTGGGTTTGACTGTCATGTAAAGTGTGAATTCAAAGAGTTATACACTGAGTAGTGTGAGTGAGTCACTGTAGATTACGAGATGCATATATATGTATAGATTACGTATTATGTTATTCAAGGGAATCAAACATTATATATATATATATATATATATATACACATAATGTTTTATTCCCTGGAATAACATTTGGATTTGGAAGTTACTTTGGTGTGGAAATTGCTTTTGAGTCCTTGAGATTGTTGAACAGTGAATGTGTTTTTGAAATTTAAATCAACAAGTAGTGCAAGTATGTTTGAAGCCAAGTCATTGAGTATCACAAGTGTGTTTTGAAGTCGACCTTAGAGTCCTGAGTGTGAATTTGAAACAAACATTGGTAGTTTATTCTTAAAGCAGTCTAGTTGCATTCCCAGAATAGCAATATTTATATTTGGAATCGAATTACTTAGGTTTGAGTTACTGTGTCATAGGACAAGCTCTATTATTGGTAGTATAGTTTTATTGCCAGCACTTCTAGTTTCATTCTCAGTGTGAGTTCGAGTATTAATTGCGTTGGGTGTTTAACTGTTCAGGTATTGTAAAGTTTTAGAGTAATTTACATTGATTAAAAGTGTGCATTTGAATTTCACTAAGTAGTGCGAGTTTTGTAATAGGTTTCATTATTGGAATGAGATTTAGGTGGTGTGAATTCAATTGCTTAAAGGTGTGTGAGAATTGAATAGCCGTGTGATATTTTGAAGAAATTTCGAAGTCATAGTGAGTTTCTTTACAAGTGAATTATTCTTAATTAACAAGGAGTCTCTCGAAAATAGTAATAGATTTCATTTCTTCAAAAAAAAAAACTCTCTGTGTGAACCCAATTTTCATTTACAGCATTAGAATTACACAGTCCTATACTTACTTTCCAATTAGACAACGAAGTAGGATTTTATCATAGAAGTGTGGTTCGAAGTGTGTCCATATTTATAATTAGATTAGAATACTTTTATTTCCATTAAAGGGTTTTGAATTGATAGAAGTAGAGATGTGAACTGAATTGGTTTTAAGCCCAACAACAGTTAGGATTTTCCCCTGTTGGTTTGAATTTTGAATTTATTAGTGTGTGTTTTCCTCAAGACAGAGTGTTCTAGTTAGTTTGAATTTCGAGTTCATGATTAAGAGAATTGTGTGTTCACTTTAGAGTTTTTCTTATATGTTAACATAAGGATATTGGTCAATAGATTATGGTTTCTAAGATATCATAGAAGAATTTTGGATTTCAAGTACAATACAGAACTCTGAAGTTGATTTCATAGCAGTAATTTGATTTTATTTATAAGCGCAGAGAGTGTTCATACCTGGGGTTTAAGTTTGTTGTTTTGCATAATGTAGAATAGTTTGAAGTGTGAATTTAATTTCATAGTGGGGGCATTAGTTAAATTTCATTTGGTGTTGTTTTCCTTTCATTATGAATTTCATGTTTCATCTAGATTAGGAGCTTTTAAATTGAAAGCTTTTTAGGAGCCGCAATGAGATTCTTTTACTTAGATGAGTGTTATTTTCAGCAAATGAGTGGTAGATTAGAGTTTCCTTCTGGAAAATGAATGGTTTGTTCTTGTATAGCGAGTAACCAGCATGTTATTTCATAGAAACAATGATTCTGTACTTAGGAATTGAATTGATTTTATACCTTAGTTTAAGTTAGATGCTCTAATCCTGCATTACCTGCGCTTGTGGCTAAAATCTTACGAGTCCCGGATTGATAATTTAATGTTGGAAATTATAGAAATATATTTTCCCAACAGTAAATGAATGAAAAATTTGAAGAAGCTACATGTTCTATTTTTGTTTCTAACCATTGATTCTTGTCATGCTGATATGAATTGTTGTTGAAGTATTTATTGGTTTCCTAGTAATCTTTGCTAATGAAATAAAAACTTAAAATTCCTAAAATACTGATTCACCCCCCCTCGTAGTATTGTCCCGATTTCTAATAGGAAAATGGTGATATCTCTGATGAACGATAAAATTATGAAAAAACAAGTGAAGAAGTACAAGAGGCCTCAAATGAGAATTGGAGTCTTAACCTTATGCCCAATATTGATTATGGACGAGGAACTATTTTCCAAATGGTTTAAAAAAGTTTTTGTGTATAATGTTAATGATTTTATACTTATTATGATGAACAATAGGACGTTGTGTGCACAAAGTTTCAAGATTGAAGAGGAAATTTATTGTGAATCCAACTGCACAACTTGATATCTTAGTGACTAACAAGTTAACAAAGTTGAGTACCCAAAGTATGAGTACAATTCTCAATTTTGGCATGGTGATAAGAGTTATAAATGAGATGCTTCGTTGGTGTTGTTAAATAATGTTTATTCTAATAGAAAACTCGAGACATATGATTTTTTATTGTACATACTATTTAATTTAATTATTACAAATTATATTATGAGCATGCGATAGCTTAGGTGATTTTGCTATGAGCTACTCCATTTGAGAGTTTAAAAAGTTTTGCATGCTTGGCAATTAAAAATAATAATAAAATAATAGCCTTACACGTACAAGAATCCCAACCCTTTAGTTTAGGGTTTTCGATTAGGTCATTCTACAACGAGAATAGCTTTGGATGGTTTTGGCATAACGCATATTCGAGATGCCTCTAAGGAGCTTAACAAGTTAAAGGAAAATGTTTTAGTAGGCTTGGTCATAGCTTCTACTTTTGCCATGGTGATCCCATAAAATGGAAGGGGATGGGCATGGATGGAGGCACAGATGGGGTGTCAAATCCACTTACAAAATCCATGTTATTGCTAGATAAGATTTTAAGGTCTAGCCAAATTAACAAAGAAAACATAATTCATTCATAGGGGTTCATTTACTTACTAAACCCTTACTATAGAGGAGAGCTGATATCACAAACTACCTAATAATTTGGCCTAACACATAATTTTATTTCACGTGTCATATCCCCTTGCACTCCTAATTGGACGATTCATCCAAATTTGTTTCCTTAGTAGTAAGGTAATATATTAAAATAAACTAATATATAATATAGAGATTTATTGTAATATTATAAAAAATATATTGATATGATTATTCACAATAGTATTATTTTAACATTACTTTAATAATATTGTTAAATTTGTTCCCCGGATGCGAGTGTTTGAAAAAATGTGGGAGGTGGCAGGCCCATCGCGTGCCTCATGGCCTAGCCACATGGCCACGCATGGGGCTTATCTGGTAGCCTTAAATTACTCAAGCTGCTCGCCTCATACCACCTTAATTATCTCTGCTCTTAGTCTTAATGCTGGTCCGGAACGCCGCCCTAAGCTCTTCATAATGGCTCTGTGTCCTCCATCGCTGCCATTCTCCTCTTTCCACATCTGCCTTTTTGTTGTCTCGGCTCCGAGCTCTCGCTCGCCCACAGAGACACATTGTGACCTTCATTTCAGGCTTGCTCTGACACCCATTTGCTCCTGTTGTCATTCCTTCTCGCAACTCCAGCTCGTCGACGCCATCGCTCACTTAGCCTCCTTGCCTCTGCTCATTAGCCTCTCTCACGCTTCTTCCAGCTCCAACATGTCGTAGAGGCATCGGATGCGGTGCAGCTGTGGTAGAGGAAGGGGTCAAGTCTCATGACCGCCCTTATTCATCCATTCTGAAAATTGCTCCCCGCCTCCTGATTTGTTTTTGCCCAGTTCCACTATGAATATTCCTTGGATAGACCCTTTCTTATAGCCACAATCACGGTCATCTTCCAAGAAGTGCCTTCAAGCTCTGCGGGAATAGGCTCCAGAAAGTGACCACGGAAATCCACAATTGCTCTAGTGCCTCGACAGCTCTCACGAAAATCCGAAGCTTTGCCGGTCAAACCTGAAACTCACTCCACCAACAACAAAGGCAGTGGTAGTGGAAGTCCTGAATGGTCGGGTGGTGATAGGAGAAAGGTTAGCGCCAACACTGCTACCACGCCAGAACCCGCTGCCCAGCCTTCGAATAAAGCTGATGACTCTTCAATGAATACAGGTGTCATATCGTTGAGGAGCCACCGCCACCGCCGCATGACACCTAGCATGATACTCAACCACAGAAATGAGAGGTTTCTTCTCTTAGTTTTGTTTAATTCCCTTGTTATTATGTATTTCATGAACAATCTGTCAAACTTTTGGTTGTTTCTAGACAATGTTGGTTTCCCCACCGAGGGTAGCGATTTTCAGATCGGTTTCCCCATCTGGGGCGGTCAATTTTTTGTTTTTTGGACTCCTACTACCTCCGGAATTGGCTAGCATAGCAATTTCGGAGGCAAGTTTCGACCTGTACACTATGCTTTATTAATAGAATTAGTCCAATTTAGAAAAAAAAATATTGTTAAAGTTGTTATTTCTAATAATATTATTACAATAATAATAATAATATATGTGTATCAAATCTTTCGGTAAAAATCACATTGGAGAAATTTGTTTCGACACGTTTCGAACCAGCCAGTGTGGTTCATCATCAGGACAAGATACGAAATCTGATCTAGGACTCAGCTTAAAAAGATACAGAAGCTCCAAATAGCCGTTGTACAATAATGGCTAGTTTGACCATTAAAAAAAAAAAAAGAAAAAAAAAAGAAAAAAAAAAGAAAAAAAAAAAAAAAAGAAATAAAGAAATAAATCAATAAAAATAAACAATAAAATAATTTTTTTTTTAAATTAAGAATAAAATATAGAAATAAAAAATAATAAAAAATCAATAAATACATAGATATAAATATGAACATTAAAGTAAATATAAATGTAAAAAAAAAATAAAAAAAAATAAAAAAAAAAATAAACAAAAAATAAAAATAACAAAATAAATAAATATACAATACTTGAACACAATTCAATATATTATTTGAAACTAAATTAATTTCTTAATTTATTTATTTTTTAATTTTTAATTTTAAAAAGGTAATTGATTAATTGATTAAATATACAAAAATAAGAACTAGATTAAAAAAAAATAATAAACATAACCATGCTAAATAAATAATACATAACAAAGAACAACAAAAAGGAGAAAAGTAAAACAGGACGAGAGGTGAGTCAATGACGAACCTCTGACACATAGAAGGGCAAAAACCCAAAAAACTAAGAATGAAGGGCAGGGATCCAACACCTGCTCACACTCCACCCATCATCTCTGTTAAGGTTAACAGGCCTCTTTTCAATCTCAAGGGCCTCCCTAAACTTTCGGTGGTGAAAATGGTCCACCTTCGCAATGACCTCAGCATCTTCAATGCAAATGTGATGCTTTGTCTTTTTAGCATGCTCTGCTAAGGCAGAGGAGCGAGATCTATTATGCTTAAGGTCAGCGGCATGTTCATGAATTCTTTGACTGATAGATCAACCAGTTTCACCAATATAAGGGGTCCCACAAGAGCATGGAATCAAGTAAACACCCTTACCCTCCTTAGGGCAAATTGGGTCCTTAACCGATCTGAGCGAATTCCGAATCGTGCGGAGGGTCTTGAAGGTTGAAGGAACACTATGTTTCCTTAGTATCCTAGCGATCTTATCAGTCGTTCCCTAGATAAAAGGGAGGTGAACACTAGCAGAACTGTCATAATTATCACTTTTAACCATAGGACCTTTTTCCGCTTTTTGGAAAGCTCTACAACATTGAATCTTGCTATAACCATTTTTAAGGAAAACATTAAAAAGATGAGATTTCTCATCTTCAAGGTGGTGTTCATCAACGATTCGCAAGGCACGAGTGGCTAAGGTGCTGAGAACCCCTAATTTCTGAGCAGGGAAATGATGAGAGTCCGCATGTAAATAATGCTCAGTATGCGTCTTCTTTCTAAAGACTTGATGAAAGAAAGAACCTTCTTCATTCCTATTAATAAGGACATCAAGAAAGGGAAGACTACCATCCACTTCCAATTCCATGGTAAACTTAATGGAGTCAGACTGATCATTAAGATGCTGAAAGAAAAGGTCCAATTTTTCTTTTCCATGCGGCCACACCACACAGGTGTCATCCACAAACCGTTTCCAAAGCTTAGGTTGAAAAAGAGAGGAGGAGAGGGCTCTAGATTCAAAGTCTTCCATGAAAATATTAGCCACAACCGGGGACAAGGGGGAACCCATGGCCACGCCACAAGTTTGTTCAAAGAATTCACCCTCAAAACTGAAGAAAGTCGAGGTAAGACATATGTCAACTAGATGAGCAGTATCATGATCCATGACCCGAGATACGACATCAATAGCCTCCCTAATGGGGATGCAAGTGTATAACGAGACAACATCAAAACTGACAAACCTCTCATTTGGGCCCAAAGTGATGCCGTTCAACTCATTGATAAAAGAGGATGAGTCTTTAAAAAAAGAGTCAGTGCGCCCTACAAGCGGTTTAAGCTTACTCACTAAAAATTTAGCGAGCTTATAAGTCGGACCACCTATAGTATCGACAATAGGTCGAAGGGGGGCCCCATCCTTATGAATCTTAGGAAGACCATAAATTCTAGGGGCGCGGGGGTTACTTTCAATGTGCTTTTTACTAAGGGAACCCAAAGTGCTACTAGATTTTATAGCCAAAGCAATTGCTTTAGAGACTTTTTTAATGGGATTCTTTTCCAACTTCTAGTAGCTATCACTATTAAGAAGATGATCCAACATCTTATTACGGTAATCATCCCTGTTTAAAATAACAGTAGCACCTCCCTTATCCGCCTTAAGGACAACAATGTCTTTGTTATTGTTTAAAGATTTTAAAGCCTCAAACTCCAATTTGCTAAGGTTGCTGAGTCCTAGATCAGATTTCGTATCTTGTCTTGATGATGAACCACACTCGCTGGTTCGAAATGCGTCGACACAAATTTCTCTAATGTGATTTTTACCGAAAGATTTGATACATAATTTATGGATCACAAAAGTCAAATTCCTAACAATAATATATGTACTACTTGTAACTTTGGTGAAATCAGCATGGTGGATATTTATAGATGAAGGAAATCATTTGAAATCTCTCTTTTAGAAAGATGTAGATGGAAAAACTATTTTTTATTGAAAAAATTAGCATTAACACATTAACATTGTCTTTATTAGTCATGAAAATAGTGGTGGATTGTATACTCTCCATTCTATTAAATTTATGAAATGTGTAATTTTTTTAAAGAAATTATAGGCTCAAATTCAAAATATTTCGAATTACTTCTTCCAAGTATCCACATTATAAAAGTAGAGATGACTATATCTAAATAGATCAAATTGCGTTATATGCCAACTTCAACTATACATAACATGCATAATTTGATATCTCCATTGTAACTCATCTAAAAGTCACATGCATAATTTGATATTTCCACTGTAACTAATCCAAAAATTAAGATGTATGTGTGTATAGTGAAAAATTACAATTTTCTATTTATTTTTTTTGTTTTTAGAAAAAAAATGTACACCTCACCTCATAAATATCCATCACGTTGAGTGTAATATACATATTACACATATCCAAATGATATTTTTTAATAGAGTTTTATTTCTATAGAAAATGGTCAATGAAAAATATTAACCATCATAAATATTTATGATAAATAGAATATTAAGTCCTTCAAAAAGACTAATTAGCTTGGACTCGGTAATGGGTAGGTGAAGGCTTGATTGAGTGGGGATAGCTAAAACTTCAAGTGGGAAGGTGTAGCACTTGGCTGGGTGGAAGTTCTATTCTTCATATATAATATTTGGGAAGGTGTAACACTTGAGTGGATGTAATCTTTATTCTTCATATATAATATGTAGTTTATTTTTGCTTTTTACTTATTTTTGTGGATTTATCTTGGTCTATTTATATTTATATATTTATGTGTCATTGTTGAGACATTATGAAATGATTAAAAGACTACTATAAAAAAAAACTACTCATCATCTTTTCACATGCACCTTAGTCTTTCACAATAGAATAAAGCCTATTTCATAGTGCTATCATATTTTTCAAATAAACCCTAAATTTATGCATATATTTAAAATTAGTAAGAAATTACAATTTGATTAAAATTATCTTATTTTCATAATTGTTAAGTTCTTTAATTAATATGAAATTCATAAATAGATAATCCAAAATAAGATTTTTAAAACTCAAGTTTTAATCCATGTTTTTCATAAATTCAAAACTAATTTTAATTGTTTAAATAAATAAATTTCATAAATTAAATAAAAATTTAATCGTTTTTAATAAATATATTGCTTCTTGAAATTTTAAATTATAATACATCTATAATTATATTCATAAATACAATAAAAATTCATTAGGATGATTGCCAAATATCATAGATTGTTTCTCATTCAAATGATCTATTTCGTTGTTTGCCCACATGGTAAGGATGTGAAGTATCATATATTGACTAGAGATTAGAAATAACTGCATTTTATGAAGGTATATCCTCTTTTCATATCAACTTTATTGTATTAAATTGATTTAGTCTTAAAAATAATATTGTTAATATCCTTAATCATAAATATAATAAAAATTCATTATGTTGATTTTCAAATATCATAGGTGTTGTTTTCTCACATGGTAAGGTTGTGAAGGATGTGAAGTATGATATATTGACCAAAAATCAGTAATTACACATTTTTATGAAAGTATATATTTTTTTCATATTAACTTTATTATATTAAATTAATTTACTCTTAAAATAATATTATTAATATGCTCAACACAACTTTTTAACTCACAAACTATATAAACAATACATCTTTTTTATGGATTAATGTGTATTTTTAGCTCCTTGAAATCAAGAGTTTATTAAATTAGCTTGGATCATAAAATGAAATTAAGATATAAATAAAGCATAAATTTAATAATTTATATTTATATTTTTAGTAATTAAAATAAATATTAAAATTACAAAAAATATTTATACTAAAACTTTATGTAGTAACAAAGTTTTTATCTAATTTAGTAATAGTATTTTAATTTTTTTTTTTATTAGTCTTTACATCTTTCTTATATATATAAAGGTATTTATTTATTTTTTTCTTTATAATATTAAGTAATATATTAATATATTTTAATAATTTTATAAAAGTATTTTCAATTATATATTTTTATTACTACTTGTTCACTGGGTCTTGGATAGAAAGTGATTGGGTGCTGTGTTAAGACACTCCTTGATGTGAAGTCATTGGTTCAATTCCCTACCTTGATGGGGGTGATATGTATTGGACTCAATTCCCTACCTTGATTGGAATAATATGTATTAGATATGATGATGAAGATGTAATTTTACCCAACTTACAAAAAAGAAATATTTTATTACTACTACTTAAATAATCTTATTATAATATATTATTATTTTAATAATAATAATATAAAATATATTAATAATATTATTATATTAGTATTTTCAATAATATTGTATTATTACTATTAAATAATCTTATATAATACATTTAATTTTTCTTTGACTCTGTATTAGTTTGCCTTTGACCAAAAATATATGTTATTTATCCAAAGTTTAACATTGAGATTTTTTTTTTTGTTATTTATTATTATTATTATTTAAATATATTTATTTGTACTATGATTGGTTGAGGTCTTATTATCCATTTTTCAATAACTTCTATTTCTACTAGTTACTAATTTTTTTATTTTTAGTTTATTTCATTTTTATTTAATTTTTTGTTTTTTCTTTTAATTTTTCTAATATTTCTATTTTCATGACTTTAAGTATTTTTTTTTCCATATTTTCAATTTAAAATCACTTATTATCATATTAATTTTTTTTTTAATAAATTTCAAATATATATATATATTATATATATATATATATAATTTTAATTTTTGATGATGACATTTAACAATACAATATTTTATTAGTTGTTTTATTTTTTTTATGGATTTATTTATTTATTTATTTTTTAAATGAATTTAATATTTTATATTAATAATAACAAAATTTTACATAGATAACTTTTTGTCTTTATGTCTTATTGTTTTTTAATTTACTTAAGCTATATTTAAACTAAACTTTATAATATTTTATTGTTTTAATAATAATAATATAAAATGTATTGATATTATTATTATATTAATATTTTTACTACACTTTGTAATAAATATTTATATAATAATAATAGTATTATTACCATAAAATAACTTGAATATTGTGATAATATTATTAATATATTTTACTATAATATTATTATCTACTCTAACTTATTATTATTATGCAATATATTATAGTTATATAAATATTATAAAAGATATATTAATATTATTATTAACCATACTATTAATACTTTAATATTATTATAATACTATATTACATATTAGTAATACTTTAATATTATTATAATACTATATTACATTATCAATAGTGTTATTAGAATTATTATCTTAATAATAAGTATATTGGTATTAATATATTACGTTATAAATATTTATATAATAATAGTAGTATTATCATAAAAAATAACTAAAATATTCTAATAATATTACTAGTATATTTTATTATAATATTATATATTATGCTATTATAAAAGTATTATTTTAATATTACTTTAATATTGTTATTATAATGATGATGATGTTAGACGTACATAATATATTACATTAACCATTGTTATTAGAATTATTATTTTAATAAAATAATATATATTATATTGATATTAGTATTGTATTAATATTATGTTAGTATTGTATTAATATTACATAAGTATTAAGCTTGGAATATGTTTAAAAATATTTTTGTAAGACATCTATGAAAGCTTGTCTTTTTAGGGATTACTATTTTCATGACTTTTAATGTTTTTCTCCATATTTTCAATAAAGAAGGCTAATAACGGTATATTATGAATATAAAACGAATCAAGAATTGTAATCTCAATTCTATTTGGAACCGATCTGTATTTTGTCAATGGGACAAAGATATTTGGATCATATATATATATATATATATATATATATATATATATTGTATATTTATTAATATAAACAATTTTATTTTTTGGTGATGACATATAACAATAAAATATTTTATTAGTTGTTTTTTTTTTTTGATGATTTTTTTTTTTTTTTTTTAATGAATGTAATATTTTATATTAATAATAACAAAATTTTATTTAGATGACTCTTTGCTTTTTGTCTTATTAAATTTTAATTTAATTAAACTATATTTAAACTAAGCCGTATTATCTACTCTAACTTATAATTATTATATAATATATTATAGTTATATAAATATTATAAAAAATACATTGATATTATTATTAACAATAGTATTAATACTTTAATATTATTATAATACTATATTACATTATCAATATTGTTATTAGAATTATTATCTTAATAATAAGTATATTGGTATTATTATAATTTGTTATAAATTTTTATATAATAATGATAATATTATAAAAAAAATAACTGAAATATTCTAATAATATTATTAGTTTTATTATAATATTATAATATTATGTTATTATAAAAGTATTATTTTAATATTACTTTAATATTGTTATTATAATATATTATATTAATTGTTGTTGTTAAAATTATTATTTTAATAATAATAATATATATTGTATTGATATTAGTATTGTATTAATATTATATAAGTATGAAGTTTAGAGTATGTTTTAAAAATATTTATGAAAGTTTGTTTCTTTAGAGATTACTAATCAATAGTAATAGTTCTAGGTGGAATGGTTTTCCTTGAATAATGGTGATGAGTGAGCCTACATTCTCAGAGAACAACCAATAATAGTAATAATAATTGTTTTTATTGTTGATTTGAAAATTATAAATTTTTGTACCCTGTGAAAAAATACTATATAAGTATTTTATTATAACTTATTATAAATATTTATATAGTAATGCTATTATTATAAAAGATAACAATATTAATACACAAATATTATTAATGTATCTTATTATAATATTATTAATATATCTTATTATAATAATATTATTATTATATTAATTTATTACAATATTACATATATGTAATATTATCTTAGCATAATAATCCATTGAGTGTGAAGTCATCGATTCAAATGCCTGCTCCAATCGGTTTGATATATTGGAGATGATGAAGATGTTGTCGTGCCAAGCTTACAAAAAAATATATCGTCTTAACATAATATATATTTATTAAAATTATTATATTACCTTAAATATTATTAGAATATATTATATTAATAGTAATTTAATAATATTACTGTATATATATATATATATATATTACACAAATAAGAAGGATTTTTCTATTAACTTTGTGTCTCATAGTAAAAATGTACTTGGGGAATTTACATTTTTGTTCAGAGATACAAAAACCTCTAGAAGGATGGGAAGAATTAGGTCAAATTGTTTTGATAGATTTTTGCTACATTCCTTCTTAAAACCAAAACCTAACCATATGGTATTATATAATCCACAATATTGACCGTTTAACAAAATGCATTTACAAGGAGCTATCATATCTTACTGAATAGGGTTTATGGACATGTTGTCCGTGGGGCTGTCATGGTACTACTAGCTGTACTTCTATTGTCCTCTTGTTTCTCTGGGCAAAGCTTATTTCCTAGTCTATAGAGCCATAAATACGCGGGGGCAGTATATGCCCACTACTGGATGGTGTACCTGCTTTAATCCTACAGTAGGCATATACTGCCCCGTGTATTTATGGCTCTATAGCCTCAGAAATAAGCTTTCTCGTTTCTCTGAGTCTAAAGATCTACAAATTGGCAGCACACCTAGTACATCTCGTCCTCCAATTGTCTAATTTTGGCTTGCTGACTTTGCACTTTCTCTATTAAAGATTGAATTTGTTGACGGAGGTCATTGACTTCCTTGTACCAATCCAATGGAGGGTGCGGGCATAGGCAAGGATGGAATTTGACGGGCAATTTTCCGGTCATGGGGTGATTTGGCCATCAAATACAACCAGAAAATTTGCAAAACCGTCAACATTCTTTGTGAAAATCATCAAAACTTGTAGTGAAGTTACAGAAACTGTCAAATTTGACAGGTGTTTCAGATTTGAAATTCCTACCCTGGGCATAGGTGACATCGGTGATCCATTGTTGACCTGTAGTCGAGAGTGAGCTGAGACTCCTCGTCGAGGTTCTCTGAGCACCTAGACACGTAGAAGCACAAATGTCGACAAAAAAGCTAGAGAGCATATTATAGTTCCATAGGGAACTAGACACATTTGGAGAATTAATAAAATGGCAAGTCAACTTTGTCTTAAGCCTTGCTTGTTCTTTGAAACAATTCCCCTAAGCACGCACGGACATTGAGAGTGTGAGTAGTCCGAAATTTAGCAATTTCAAGAATTTCTACTGACGTAGTGGGAAGAGTCCATCAAATGAATATCACATCAAGCCTGCTTCGGAGGAGTGGGAAGAGTCCATTCGCCTCTATCCATATAATTTAGAACTTGTTTTATTCCAAGAGGTATGAGAAATTCCTCTCTATATATGTTGAACCCAGCCTTTTTTCCAATCCATTTTTCTATTAAAAGAGGGGGGACTAGGAATCTGATTTAACTTGTTCATGCAAAAACATTCATCTGAGGGAGCCATTGACCTCATATTTCCCTTCTTCGAGCTGACATGTGATGTTGCCTTGTGTATCAAATTATTTGTTTTGAATGCAGGGGATATGATTATAAGTTTTATTTGAGAACAATTTAAGGATATTGTAGATTCTTCAAAGGAGGAGAGAGAAAAGATTGTTTCGAGGGAGGAAGTCTAATTAGAGGAGTTGAATTATGATTAGAGAATCCCGTGAATAACAATGGAAGAGATGTCTTTATATTTAGATGAGTGTGGGCTCAGGAAAATACCATACATCTTGGCTAGATTGTTTGTTATTTGAGCCAGTACCCACTTGAACTTTACTTAAGTTTCTCCTTCCTAATTTCTAGAAATCTCTCTTACCACCCCTTTCTTTATTATATTTTTATTTGCTACCCCTTTCTTTATTATATTTTTATTTATGATAACAATATATATTTTTTGTTTCAAATATGACTATTTTAAGTTTTTAAAAGTTTATTTTACTTTTACCTTATAATATACTATTACTATGCATTTAATAATATTTATAAATATTAATATTTAATAATACTTTAGTGATATTTATAAACATAAATATTTATTAATACTTTCGTAATATTATAATTGTAATGTAATATAATATACTATACTAGTATTATTAATATATTATTATTTAAAAAAGAATTGAAATATATCTTTTAGTATGGAGTTGATAATATTTATAAATATTAATATTTTCATAATATTACTAAAAACTTGTAATATTGTTAATAGAAGTTGTCTATCTAGCCAGAGGAATTGCCCGTACGGCTAAAATTGGCGTAATTTTTTTTTAAGAAATCTTGCAATAGGAGTGTTTGAATCAGGTTTTTGATGGTGGAAATGGATTCAACACCCTCGAAAACCTCTAGAGAACCCAAAATATTGAAATTTGATAGCTATAACCTAGATTTACAAAAATTACTGCGAGATTTTCTTAAAATCTTACCTGAATTTCAATGATTTTCAGGGCAAAAAAGCAGTCTAGTTAGACTACTGCTTGTTAATATATCTTATTATAATATTTTTGCTATATTATCATGTAATATAGACATACCAATACTATTTAATTTAATATTATTACATTACTTTAATAATGTTATTATAATATATTATATTAATCCTAGTTTAATAATAATAATATTATATTAATGCTATTTTAGTATGATTATATATATATAATATGTTTAAGTTAATTTTTATTTTTAATTAAATGTTAGTTTTATTTTCTTTTATTTAATTATTATTAAAATGGTCTTTAAGTGTGATTTTTTGGAAAGTTTTTTGATTTATTTTTCAATCTAATTTCTCTAGAATCTGACATGGATTTATTGAAATCACAAGTTTGATAGGTGAACTCTTCATAAGAAAAGTAATCAAAGGTTTTTGAGGTTGTTGAATCAATGTATGTAGTAAAAAAAACCATTTTAAACAACACAAATCAAGATTTGGCCACAAAGTTTTTCGCCAGATTCTGACTAGAAATCTGTCGAGAACTCCAAAAAGTCACACTTAACGACTACACCATTGATTATTTATCTATTTTTCTTTATCTCTATATTTTGTATTTATTGTTAAGCTATACCCTTTGCACACATGAATTTTTATGGTGAGGATGGTTTTTCCTAGTGATCCCAAACATATACATAATTACGCCGAAAGGTGTTTTCATTGTGAGATTGGGTGGGAAAACACTGTTCACCCCACCCAATCACAGAGCTATATTTTCACCCTTCTACCCAATTATATTTTGACAATTTTGAGCAAGTTTTACGGCGAGTTCTAGTGAAATTTTTTATGGTACTCCTCCTTGATATTTCGCCTCAACTTCTAGCATAGTTTGCAAACCGGTTACGATCGAGAACACCACGTCACCATAGACAGCCATAAGGAGAAGTAGGGAGTCTCGGATTTTCCCCAGGTTCGATTTTTGGATCTCCCCATATTGTATTGTTATCCGACGATGCAAGTCATGGGTTTAGAGATAGTCCATGAGTATTTGGTGAAGGTGAATGGGTAAGTGCGAGGACAGGAACAAGAAACGGGCGCTGGAAGTAGCAGGTAGTAATCGAATCGCTAACACAATGAGTATGCAATGGAAGATGTTTCCCTTGGGTGTGATTCCCATTGGGTTGTTGCGAGCGTGGGGAAAATGGACGTTGGGGTTAGAATCCCTCCCCCTCCCAATTCAGGTGATGATGTGCAACACTAGATTCAAAGGTTGGTCATCGTGATAGAGCTCTCTTTCAATGCCTAGGAGACAAAGGACTTGGGCTTCAGCCTTTGCGGAAATTATTTACCATCCACTGGAGGGGAATTTGGCTTCAAGGCCATGATTCCGTAGGAAAATATTGTTTCCGTGGAGGCCAAGGAAGAGGGGCAGAGGCTGAAGATTAAGATCAAGAGACGAGGCTTGAATCTAAGGGTGGGAAATGCTTCCTTGAAGAGGCTTCTTAACATAGTCATTTCGGGGATCGTTTCTAGAACTGCAGTTGCTCCTCTTAAGACTATAAGAACCCATTTGATGGCGGGAAGAAACGGGAAATCAATGACTGAGGTATTTAATCATGTCATGCAAAACGAGGGTTGACAAAGTTTGTTCATGGGAAATGATGTTAATGTCATCAGAGTTACCCCCAACAAAGCCATTGATATTTTTTGCATACGACACAGTGAAGAAGTTCTTGACCCCTAAACCAGGGGAACCACCTCGTATTCCTTTTTCCATCTCTCCTGTTGCTGGAGCAGCTGCAGGAGTGTGCTCTACATTATGTACATATCCTCTGGAGTTGTTAAAGACTCAAATGGCCATTCAAAGAGGCGTCTATGATAATCTTGTAGATGTGTTTCTTAAAATCATTCAGAAAGAAGGTCCCCAAGAACTTTTTAGGGGTCTCACACCAAGTTTGACAGGTGTTGTGCCTTATGTTGCGACAAACTATTTTGCCTATGAAACATTATGAAATATTTATAGGAATCTTACTAACAAACAACAAACATGGAATCTAGAAACCCCTTTTGTTGGATCTGCAGCAGGTGCCATCCCAAGTAGTGCTATCTTTCCTCTGGAAGTTGCAAGAAAAAAAAAATTAGTAGGTGCTCTTAGTGGAGGACATGTTATAATAATATATTCCATGCATTATCTAGTATACTTGAGACACAAGGCATGTCGGTCTATACAAGAGTTTAGGTCCAAGTTGCATGAGTTGGTCCGAGCTGCGGGTATATCCTTTATGTGCTATGAATTTTATAAGAGGTTACTTATTGAAGAATAGTTAAAACATTTCTTATAGTTGGATGTCAGCGTCCTATGTTGTTTGGCTCTAGCTACATATAATAAAATTGGAATTTTTCAAGGTGCAATGGCCAAGCAAAAGCAATTCATACCTTTTATACAAACAAAGCTACATTGTTGCTTGAGTTTACCAGGGGTTAATATTCCTCATTAGTAAAGGCTATATGCTTTGCTCAAGAGAACTCTTGTCATTTTTTATAAGCTTGTCCTACAGTGGAGAAGTTTTGGGAGATTTGTTTCTTGTCCTACAGTGGAGGATTTTAACGAGACGTCATGCACATATGTCTAACTTAGAGTTTCATTTAGAGAAATTGTGTTTGTATATCTAAATTTTATTGTTGTGAGAGAATAATGGTCTTAGTGTTGTCTTTGGGAAATCTATCTTTTTATTCTATATCTAAATTTCTTTATTTTATTTGTCAATTTAAAAGGATTCTTTTAAACCTTTGCAAGTATGAGGTTTTTGTGTAATGATGAAATGGATTGAGTTAAGAATAAAGGAAATTGAGTTGAGAATAAAGGAAAAAGAGATTTTGTTGTATATTTTTCTTTTGCTTTACATTTTTTTAAGGGCCTAGTTATAATATGCTGAAATTTATACCATTCAATTAAAATGATGTGTCTTCAGTTAGAGTTTGGAAATAAAGGAAACTAATGTCGGCCACCATTGCTTTTCATGTCAAGAAATGGATACGCCAGAAGAGTGATTATCATTGAGTGAGACAAAGAAACCCATGAAATATTTGTGATTTGGACGGGAAAGTACCAATCATGTAGTATAAAATTTTTATAATATGTTGTAATGGTTAAGGAATGAAAAACATTGAGTAGAGATGTTCTTCTCAATGTTATCAAATAGTTAAATAAAATCATATAGGAGACTACACTACAATAATTAATGATGAGTGAAATTCTTAATTAAATTTCACTAAATTGGACTAAACTCAAATAAATTGTGACCATGTTAAGGAATGAAAAACTTGGAACAGAAATGCTCTTCTCAATATTATCAAACAGTTAAATAGAATTACATAAAAGACATCAACAATAAATGAGTGGAATAAAAACTCACAACTAAACTAAACTAAACTAGACTAAATTATGACACTTGGATCAACACCTACTAAGTGATTAGAATTAAATTCTCTAACAAAAAAAATTATTCCGTTCAATTAAAAATGACGCTCTAATCAAACAACATAGTACTTCGAGGCACTCTAACAATTCATTTGGTTATGTTATTTCCCAAAATTATCCTACTCAAGGACATCCATGTGATCATTGCAAACTAAGGTTCCAAAGATTGAAAGGGAGCGTGCATTAAGTTTCAAATATAACTTGTCGTTGGGTGGCTTTGGACACGAGCATGTTGAGAGAGGCTAGCATGCAATTCCACTTTCATGAAAATTTGGTAAATGATGTCGTGCTAGACACCCTTCCATATTGAATTTTCCATCCTTACGTTGAATTTTCTTCAGGTATATTCTAATATGCAGGTTAACTCTATATAGTTGTGTAATGAATATGTTGGATGGTTTAGAGTTCATCAATGGTGTTGCTATGTCCAAGGCACTTCGCTAAGGTAATATGATTAAAAAAGGAAGGTATTAGTTTTATTCATTAAATTATGCACTCATGAATAGCAAGTTATAAAGCAAGCTTGGGGACTATCAATGCTTGGGGACATATTTTTTCTTCCTTGCTTGCTCTCAACAGGAGGAAGGACTAGACCATCCTGCCCTAGTTCCTTCTTCTTATCCTAAACGATTATCGATTCAAAGCTCCATTAATATCTCAGTTTTCAGGTGGCCATGAAGAAAATCCATTAAATATGGGATTTCCTTGAGGTTAGATTTTTCTCCTCATGCTAAGTTTTCTCCTCCTCTCACCAATTGCGACTAGATTTGCGTGCCTTAGATAGATGGTTTTTCCCACGTCCTATTATGGTCCTTGTTGAAAATGCAGCAAGATGATGGAGCTTAGTGAAATGAAGTCGCCTTCACTAAGTGGGCCCGCAGGCAAATTCTGGCGCAAAGTCTATTTTTAGACATATGGAGCATGGTCCATGGGTTGCAGTATGTTATTCTTGGAGTATTGGTCATGTTGGTAAAAATAGATGGACCTCTATTTTTTTGACCTATAGGTCGAAGTCTATTTTTAGACTGCCTATCCTAAAAATAGGGAAGTCAAATATTATTTACCCTTAATAATATTTGGACTCTAAACTTCAGTTTACTCTCTTGGAGCACTTCGGTTTGACCCCCGGAGGTGGGGCATGCAGCTGCCAGAAGGAAATACGCTTTTCCTATGGGTTAGTTGAGCTAATGCATGGTTGAATTCAGTTAGAGCTCAAGTGGTGGAGTTCGGTGGAGTTGATGCGACAGTTAATGGAGGTGGTGTTCTGGTTAACTAGTTGAACTAGTTGTATTTAGTTTAACTGGCTAATACACTAGAGATGAGTTGGGTGAATTAAATATTATTTAATTCACTAATTATTAACTCATTATTCAACTAAAGAACACATCGGTTTAACTCAGTGCATGGACAGTTCAGTGGCGACAAGTGAAAGAGGTAGATGAAAGGGTTGAGTTAGCTATCAGTTGCGACATTAGTTGTGCATGAGATTTGCACCACACTTGGAGGAAATTACCAATGACAATTGCGCAATTGGAGCCAGTGAGATTCGAACTTGGATCTCTATTTAGACCAGCCTTGATTGCGCAATAGAGGCAGAGAAGTAGTGGGTGTGTTTTGAACCTGTGACTTGTTCAAAACCAAGCTAGTTTTTGTGTAGCTTTGGGAGATAGTATTGAGTACTTGTGAGGAGTTTGTACTATGTATTTTCTGCATGTTCTCTCCATATAATATACAGAATAGCTGAGGGGTTTTCAGCTATAAGCTTTCCCCATACATACTGTGTTAATGTGTATGATGATTTGATGTGCTATCGCTTCTATTCTTTCTGCATGTGACAATTAATTGTAGAAGAGATTATGTGTTATGCATGCAATTTGAAATTGATGTGTGATCAGGTTAATCTCCATTGAATAAGTGATTTATTCAGAAAATTTCTACAGTCCTCATATTTTTTTGTTTTTTTTGGTCATTATATCATTACCTTTGTCTTAGGCCTAGCTATCCTTTTGGTGAAGTTTTCCTCTTGTCTATCTCAAGTCTCAATTCTCGGTTCATCTTCATTCTTTGAGCTTCACCTAGCCTTTCGTCATTTTCTACCACTGTAGTGTTTCCCTCACCATCTCACACAACTAGCCATATCTTGCTTCTCATTTGTATTGTGAGCACCTTTGTCCTTTTTCTATGCCCCTCCTGTGCACATGCTCTAGGAGGAGAGCTAGCAACTGTAACGCTCTCAACAACACCCAAGTTCATTCTAGAGGCCATGATGTTACAAAAAAAAATATCACCAACACACTTCATTCAACATTCAATAGGAAATTAAATAAATTGAATATGAGGCCATTGAAGAACATGAAAAAATATATGATTAAGGGGTCATGGCTTCAGTCTCAAAATAGGTACCTGATATAGGTAATGCTTGAGGTTGTCAAAATCGATACCTTCACACCATCGATATCTATTGGCACATCAAGAATATCTTGGGAAAGGTTCTATTTAAGTGAAATGAAAACAAAGGGAAGCTTCTCCTCCACGTGGAGGATTAGCACTTGATCTATTGGCCTATGGACTAGCATATGGAATGCATGGAGGTAACTATTCTTCACACCAGAGTGCCACCATCCCCAGGAGACCCTAAGCACTCTGCACCTACCAACCTGCCTTAATGTCTTTAACATATATGTTGCATTTAGTAGCCATGTTTTATGTTTCCTAGCTATCTAGTTTTATGGGTTTCCATGGTTTAGTTGTTATGTCTATGGTTGTCAAACCAATTTTTTGTATTAGGGAAATCTGTCACACTAAAAATGCCATGCTATTTTTGAAGACTTTGAGTTTAATTCTCAACTATTGTTTTTAATCGGATTTTCAATTTATATATTAAAATACATTTTTAAATTTGATTCAAAAGAAGAAAAAAAAGGTAGAAAGGGTTAAGTTTTAAGACCTAATATATCCAAGAAAATATTTGATGGATTTATGGAAAGTTTTATGCATTAGATATGTTTATGAAAAATATTGATGAAATTGTGATATTTTAAATGGTAGAAAGTTAAAAATATATCATATAAGCTTTCATGTTATGTATTTATGATCAATGTGTTTAGTGTGTAAGGTTTGTACTACAATACATTCAAAATATTGCAATTAAACACATGCATTAATATGTGTGACTCTAGATGTGAGGTCTATGAGAAGTTCGATGATTTACCCTTCATTTGATTTGGTGAAAATTGTTAGTACAATTCTATGCTTAGTCATGAGTGTGTTTTAAATCATTTTACTTTTAGGATAAAAAAATTGTAAATTTCAAAAATTTTTAGAACGTTGCGGGAAGTTCCGGTAGCGTCTGTTTTAACCGTGTCGAACAGTCTGTTTTAACTCTATTTTATGCCTATTTTTCCTTTAACCAATGCTACCAGAAGTTCTGGTAACTTCCCCTATTTAAAAAATAAATAAAAAGTGCACCCACTTTTGAGTTAGCCATGTGTTACCGATATCAACTAAGGTTAAATATTTTTAATCATGAGCCATGTCACGTGATAGGAAAGATTATACATTTGAATGATGTCGAGTTAGTAGTGGTCATACATGGAAGAGTTAGGTGTCAATGTGCAGTCATGAAGACCAACCGTTGTTTGTTCTATCTGTCAGCCCAAGTCGTTGTGCTCACATGTCAAAGGTACATATTTATTATCAAAATTAATCATGGATCTACGATTTAATGTGGTGACCAATTAGTTAATCATGAATGAGCGTTGTTGGAACTTTAGGCCTACCATATAAAATGCGAAGGAGGTGACTGCCAGCTCAAACACCGTTCAACTCCAACCACCCGTTGCAGAGAATCTGAAACAAAGTAGGAAACCAAAAGAAAATTATGAATATCACGAGGTGTGGTATATGGTTCTGGATACTTCCCATTATGGAAAGATCTTGTACATGGAAAAATGAACCAACATATCACTTAAAATCACCGAAAGAAAAGGATAGAAATCAATTTTCAAATTCGACTGTTGGTGAATAAGCAGTTCCAGTGAGCAGCTTGAAGAAGAGATTGAGTTTTCAGACAGTTTACATCGAGGTTTCAACAACACCTGTTAAGTAAGTTTTTCTAATCTTGACACCTTTCCGATCTAGCAGACAACCTGCATTATTTCTCAGATGACTAAAGAAGGAAAACTTAAGCCTATTGAACCTCAAGGGGCTGATTTAATAGATTCCAAACCGAATGTGAGGAGGTTTTTTGTCTAGCCTGGGTGGTACCCATTTTTTTCAAGGTTAGGAAGCTCTCATCTAGGAGTAGCCAAAGAATTTTCCCTCTCATTCGATGGAAAATAAGAAAATTTTTATGGCCTCAAACTCCAGGTATCAACATAATCCACTGCTGAAGCTTTCCACCTCCCATAGGAAGGAGAGAAATGGTTAAAAAACATGTTATTACTGGAGGAGACCTGAACAAATTCATCAAGGATGAATACAAAGACCTTAAATAGGCTAAAGGGATTCCTAGTAGTTATCTCAAGGATGAATGGGCTGAAACTGTCTAGCTCATTAAGATTGATCTTACTTTTGAGAGGAGGTATATTATTGTATTTTTGTATCACATGAGGTTTTTGTTTCACCTTGCAGGTATGAAGACTCTCAACCTACCTTTCTTCCTATTGCAAATATTGAATAAGATGTTAGCTAGAATACAAACCCATGTAACAGCTTCAAATTATAACATTTACCATCAAGCTCTTATCAAGGTGTTGATTGTTGAAGAACTCAAAATAAGAAACTAATCTTGGGAGCATTTCCTAATTTATAGGGAAGGCCAACATGTACCTACACAAAACATTCCTGCTTAGAAACCTCCATGCTCAGAGCAACATTCTCAACCTGCTGAGCAGAAGGAAGAAAGTAAAAAACAAACTACTTCATCAGTTGGTAAAATGATTAAAAAAAAAGCAAATAAGGTAAATATATACAAGAAGGCTAAGGACAAAAAGGAAAAGGAAAAGACTCCCCCAACCAAAGTTGAAGAGAAGTTGGAAAAAGGAGAGGTTTCATATATTAGAAAGCCCAAAAAAATGAATATGGTGCCTCTTGTTTCTCCTTTTCCCAAGGTATATGCTGGAGGGAAGAAAGGAAAGACTGCAGCTGCTGAAAAATCAAAAGAACAGGTGCTGCCAGAAGTTCCAGTAGCAAACATTCAGCCTATGGTTCAGGAGGATTATCAACTCACTAAATCAGATGAGGATCTCCTGAAGGATGCATGATATGTCGTTAGCAGCAGGATGGATGCAGGATATGTTGTTAGTAGCAGGAAAAGTCAAATAATAGCTAGCAACAAATTTAGGTTGAGATCCAGAGCCCTACATAACCCAAGCTTGAAGATATAAGTTATAGATGTGGAGAGGAAATCTAAAGGGTTACATACTGTAACTCCTTCAATTGCAGAATATAGTGGGTTCAAGAACAAAGAAAAGGGTAAAGCTCCTTCAGGCCAACAAACATGAACCTCCAAGAGAAGAAAAACCCAGAAGAGCTCAGAAGAGAAAAAGGCCATTGTAAAAGAGACAACCACTAGGACTATAAGGTCACAATCAACAATTGACAGTAAAACAGGTTTAGATAATATTGCAGAAATTGCAGCTCATATAGAGGAGAGGTAAGAGGATGTCCCAATGAAGTATCATTTTTCCTATTAGTTATATTTTGGAACAACTCAATTTTCAGAATGTTTTAATCTGCACATAAAATTTCAAATATCTTGCTGTGCATTTTTGAAAGGGAAACTGAGCAGTACTAGAACTTTCAGTAACATTACAGTTTTTTGCGCAGTTACATGTTTTTACCGGAAGTTCCGATAGTGTCTGTTTTTAATGATTTTTGACAGCTGTTAGCAAGATTTTCGAGCTAGTCCAAGGATGATAAGGGCTCCTAATGATATGGACATGTCAAGTAATGGTTTATAAGTGGTTTTGAGGTTGTTAAATGACACATTTAATGAAGATACACAGGTTTTAAAAAACTAAGATCATGGAGAGACAGATCAACAGAAAAGTAGGCAGGTTGCCAGCACACTCAACAACACAATTTGAATAGCCTTTTTCTTCCTATCTACATCTGTCCTGTTAGTTGTAGTTTGATAGGATATGTCTTTAATATGCTATAACTCCTATGTAATGAGAGGAAGAGTGGATCCTTCTTTTTAGGTGAGATAGCGTTGGTGCCTCTCTCTATAAATATCATTTGTAAATACCATTTCAGGGTTGGCTTTTGGTCGACCTGAAGAATTTTTCATAATAAAGAAAACTCCTTTTTGTACTTCATGCTGGAGGACTTTGTGTTTCAAGGACTATCTAATGGATGGTGTGTTTCTCTTGATGTTTTATTCATCTAATTTATGAGTTGCAACAACTAGCAAGTAGGAGTAAGAGCACTATTAGAGGATCTAATAGTTAATTATCTACCGTTCAGTCTACTGCAAATCATTTATATGTTGTGTAGAGCATGCTAGTGAAGGTTTGATGAAGGATTTATGAGATTCTTTATGCATGTATTTTGATTTCTAAATGTTGTTTCCTTTACATAAAACAAAGTTTATGTAAAAGGCCACTCTTATAGCTATGTGAATGATTTAGGATATGGCTATTTCTTAGACTGAGTACCAGTTATCTATCACCTTTCATCTGTCACAATCTTCTCCCCTATACTACAAACTTGTCCATAGAATTTATACTTGCCACAACTTTCCAAATGCATGAAGGTCTAAAAGAGTTTAAATAATTTCAAACTCTTTAAGAAGCCATCCCACCATCCAAAATATTTTGATTTTAAATGAACTATGATGTGTAAGGCTTACTCCTTTGCAGTCAAGGAGTGACTCCTTGCGCTAACAAAAACTATGAGCATGTGAATCACAAAAATTTATTTAATGACTCCTTAAGAAGATGAGGCACTATTCAAAATCAAACAATTCAAAAGGCTTGTGGTTTTCAAAATTTTTTGAAACAAGGGAGTGAAAGGGTTTATGTTTAGTCTTTTATGGTTGTAAAGTTTTGCGTTTAAATGGTTTTTAGATTTCTAACTTGTTTGAAACATGGGAGTTTAAAGTTTCCTGTGAGGAAAGTAATTTATTTATTTATTTATTTTTAACTATAACATTTTATATTTATTAGCAAAAATAGGTTAATGATGAAATGGATTGAGTTAAGAATAAAGGAAATTGAGTTGAGAATAAAGGAAAAAGAGAGTTAGTTGTATATTTTTCTTTTGCTTTAGATTTCTTTAAGGGTCTAGTTGACAATGGTGAATTTAAATCAAAGTAAGCCATATATAAAATACTTTAATTCCACTTTAATTTCCACTCTAATCATTAAATCTATATATTTTACTTGATTATTACCTTCCACATTCCCCATTCCTCCTTTCAACGTTCCTTTGTGACCTCTTGGTGCAATTGCTAGTTTTAGTATGGCTAACGTGGTTCGTTAGAATTGTTTTAATATATTAAAATATATTTTTTGAAATATATACATATACATATACATACATACATACATACATACATACATACACATATATATATACATATACATATATATACATATATATATATATATGTATATATATATATATGTATATATAGATATGTATATGTATATATATATATACATATACATATATATATATATATATACATATATATATATATGTATATATATGTATATGTATATATGTATATATATATATATATTATTATTATTATTATTAATATTATTATTATATATATATATATATATATATATATATATATATATATATATATATATATATATATATATATATGTATATATATATGTATATGTATATGTATGTATATGTATATGTATATGTATATGTATATGTATATATATATATATATATATATATATATATATATATATATATATATATATATATATATATATATATATATATATATATATATATATATATATGTATGTATATTTTTTTTCGGGCAAACTATTATTATCTGGCATACGTGCTTGAAAGGGTTCAGAACTCAGCTAATTTCGTTAAAACAGATTCAGGCCTTCAGGAAATCCAAAAGGATTGGTCCAATTTGAAATTCAGCAGCAGAATGTTCGATTGGGATGCATTGAAAGGCACATCAAGTGCCCACCTCAGTCAGAAATCCCGGGATCCAATGCTAAGGACCCAACTCCAGTAGAGTCCTCAAAGGACTAGTTTCGATGCTTATTTTTATTTTGGTCAATTTTTATAATGTATATGTCGATAAGTAGAATGAGTGTGAATAGTTTAAAAGTTCAGGTTCTTGAGGTTTCAAACATTCAAGCCTAGGCTAAGTTAGACAGACTCATAGTCTTTAGATTTTGGATGGCATATAACACCTTTCAATGGCCAAAAAACTTGGTTTCCCAGCTAGGTAGGTTGAGGCTACGAAATGCTTATTTTGGTTGTAACTTGTTTTATATAAATGAATGAAATGAAGGCCCTACTAAGCTTAAAAAAAAAAAAACTATTATTATTATTATTTTTATAATATGATTTAACAAACACACATATATATTATTATTTTTTTTTTCAGACAACAACTTATACGTAAGAAAAATTCAATAAAAGACAATATAAATGAATTTTTAATACTTTTGGACTAACCCCTTAGGTTTAGGACCTTTCATTTGACCTGAATGTGAGAGGCAAGGCTCCCTAGTTGATATTGGGTGGTTTGCATAGTATTTTCCCCTCCATTGTCGCCTATGGGACCGAACATTTCCTTTAAGAAGAGTTTAAGCAACAAAATGTAGCTTAATGGATGTTTTTAATTGTTTGTAATTGATTTTCCTTCTTTAATTCATTTGTTATCAACCCATCATTTTAATGATTTTTGTTGATGCAAAATTATTTTTTTGTCTTTTATTTTTCGATGTATGTTTTCTCATAGAATTTGATTTCATGAAAAATATAATAAATATAAATAGATATAGATATTTTATACTAGGTAAGAATTGTACTAATTTTATATTATTTTTCTCATGCAAGTTTTATTTTGGTTTCTAAATACATTGTGGAATATTCAGTGAGATGTCAAATATCAATTGTGTGAAGAAAATATTACAACAAAAATATGTATTATCATACTTTCAAAGGTGTCAATCCAAAGATACATGTTCTCTTCATTTTTCAAAGTAATCTGAACAACCTCACTTAAGGAGATGTCAAATCTTGTGAGAATGTGTCTAATGTCCAAATAGGAGATAAGAGTATATGTTCCCATAGTGATCAAAGTGATATAAATGCATTTTCACTAGAAATTCACAATGAAGACGTTGAAGGTTTTTCCTTGGCTAAGGATAAAACACATTAAAAAAAAAGGAAAAAAGACCAATGAGATATAGGGAGAAAATTCGAAGAAGGTTGGGTCTCAAGATTTGTATATATTGGAAAAGTACCTCCAAAAAATGAGAATGAGAGTTCACGAGAAGTTAGATGCAATGCATGTAGTTGGAAAATTGGAAAGGAAGTGGAATTTCAAAGTAAGTTGGATACAATAGAGAAGCATGTGGAAAAGGTGTATGAGAACAAAATTGTAAACAATAATGAGAAACATATTATTAGATGGAAATCTTCTAATGATCGCTGACATGTCAATTTTGAAGATGAATATAATAAATATTTAATAAGTAAGGGAAAGCTTGAGGCAACTAGAGGAACCATCAAATCTCTATTTGGAAAGACAATGGAAATAAATTTATTATCCAAGACGACAAAATAAAGCATTGTATTTCACATCTTATCTAAAGGTTGTCCAATGATAAACTATCCACATTACATGAAATACCTATATTTTCTTAAGGTATCAAATTTTACATCTTCATATTGGTCTATAATAAGCGGTTGGATTTGGGCAAGATATCTAGCTCAAGTAGAAAAGGATGATATAAAACAAAAGGTTCTGAATGCTAGGTTTTTGTCATTTCACTAGATGAGGTTACAACTATTGATAATACTTCATGGATTTTCATGAGTATCTATATGGTTAATGACCATATTAGTAATTCACATCTACTTGGGATTAATAAAATGAGGGATAATTCTACAATTGAAATTTTTTTGAACTTGTTATTAATAGTTTGAAGGAAATTGGTGGTATGGATAATTTAAGGATTGCAAAAAAATTGGTATGTGTTGTAGTAGATGGAGCATCGGTAATGCAAGGACAGAGAAATGGCCTTTATGTTAGACTACAACTATCAACTTCACCGTATATGCTAAGTATTCTAACTATAATCTCATAGGATGAATCTTGCATATAAAATAGTAAGTAAGTTTTCATTGATTTCAAAAGTTGAAGATCTTGTATGACAAGCTTATGCATACTTTTTCTGTAGTCCTAAATGATTTTCAGAGTTTCAAAAATTTGCAGATGGTTTTATGAATGGAAACAAGCTATTAAAATATCTTGATGCAATATGGATCTCATTGAATGGACTGACTTAAAGACTATGTAGTGAGTACCAATAACTGGTAGGGGTGATGAAAAAGGAATATTATGTGTGGTGGTGCGTGGATATATGGTTCCCTTTCATTATATTGATAAGATGGGACAATTCACCAAAGAGTGCCCTGTGGTAAGAGACATATTCAATAATGTTGTCATTTCAGTAAGACACAACTTGACAAAAAATGCACAATCACTAGCATCAAAGATAACAAAATGACTTCCTCAAGATGAATTGCTAGAGTCCATGCCTGTGGTGTATCCTCAATATTGGAATAATCAACAATGTCAAAACACTTTAAAAGATGACTTCGTGGCTAAATTTAAAACTTTGGTGCACCATTTTTTCCATAAGGTCCAAATACATGGAGAACATATTCAAGGTATTTTGGATTCATCAAAATTGTTTCAATAAGCTAGACGCTTTGTTGAAACAATGTGGAAACAATTTCATGTTTTGGAGAATCCTATAGAATATGGTGCGATAACAAGATTATGGACTATTTTAGGTTCTAAACAATACTTAGAAGAAAAATATATCAAAATATTTCAAATTAGCAGATTTGTGTCGAACCATGAATTTGGGTTCAGTGGAGGATGAGAGCATGTTTAGTGCACTATAATTTTTTAAGTCAAAGTTGAGGAAAAAGCTTGATAAACACATGGATATATGTTTAATATTATATGTAACAAAGTATGACATTAGCAATTTTCCATATAAAAGAACACTAGCTCTTTGGCGATGGGATTACGATAGAAGGGGTGAAAACAATATAACAAACTTCTCTAATGAACTTGATATGAAACATGATAGTTTGGAGGCTCAAAATGATAGTATATTTGGAAAATATTGTTCTCAAAATGATGAAAATGAGGACCAAATTGAGAACTGTGAAATTGATATACCACAAGATTTTATTTAGTCCAATATATATGAAGGCCCAAGGGAACTTATTTTTATATACATGTTCCATTGGTAGCGTAAGAAACATTGAATGGAATAGTACAAATGATGTGATTCCTGTTATTTGATTAAATTTGTTGTTCCTCTATTTTTTGTGTAGGTTCTAAATTATTTATCATAACAAAATTAATACATGCTAATTTGACGCATTTGAGGTAAGAACATGTTCTATACTTTGTATTTTTTTATTGTAACATTGAATCCGCATTTCCTTGATGCAAATTATTTTAAGATCGATATCTTGATAGTTAACTATTACTTTATCTCTTTCTTGTCGATGATAGAAAATGAAGCTAGAATTTGATGAGGTGAGGATATGTATTTTCACACAGGTATTGTCCTCGTATTAAAGGATAAATAAGTACTTTAACAAGACTTTTACTAAATAAGAATGGGATCATTGCAATTAAATGAAGTAGTTTTTTTTTTTGGTTTTTTTTGTTTTGTTTTTGTTTTTGTTTTTGTTTTGTTTTTTGGTTTTTTATGTCTGGCTCTAATATCTTGGTCACTCTTAAGGGTTTGTTTGTTTGTTGCATTTGGACCGTTTTTCTGAGTTTGAAAATTTTGAGTTCATTTTGGTTAAAAGTTATGATCTCTTAAATGCTTCTAGTTCTCATTTGATGTTTAATTGAACCATTTGTTAAGGCATGATTGGTTTCATCTTATTTTTATCAATTTAAGGTTTTTGATTAAAGTTAAATACCTTTTTTGAGTAAAAATGCCTTTTGTTTATTTTAGAATGATATGTTATTAAGATTAATATATGACTTCAATTATTATCTGGGAATTCAATATGTTTTCCATAATAATAATTATTTTCTTTATATATTTGATTATTCAATGAATTTTATTTTATTTCCTTTCACTTTGTGGTGTAACTAAAGAATCTTTACCTTTTAGAATCTACTATGTGTATTTAATATTTTCTTTGAAAATACTTATTGTTTATTAAGAAAGGAAAATGACCTCTTCTTAGTTAAGTAAAGAGAAAAATGGTCTATGCACTAGGATCCTAGGTGTTCATCGTAGGAGACTATTATCATGACATTGAAATTCCTTTAATGCAATTATACTTTGATATCAAGACCAAAAAAACATCACATGTAATTGGTCAAGAACAATATATTGTTTAGTGCACTACCATTCTTGAAGTGAAAAATCCCTTGATGATGATTGTTTTGTGACATATTTTTCCAAGTAATGAATATGCAAAGGCTATTGTTTATATTTGTGTTATATTTTTGACCTCACCAATTGGATCATTTTAATGAATTTGCATTATTACCTTTTTTCTTATCATGTAGGAAATTGAGTTTTAATGCAGATTTATCTTCCATTGATTCAAATTTTTAATTTTGTGTGATTTCAAAGAATTGTTTACCAATTCAAAATTATTAGAACTATGAACTGTAGAATAAAGTGCAACAACTACTACAATAGTTATGATCCAAAAAGGAGGGTAAAGACCTACATATGATAAGGAAACACCAAATTTTAAATTTGTTGGTTTATTTAAATCCGAGGAATTGGAGAAGTATCGGCCTTTTAGTAAAGTGATATATAAGAAAACAAAATAATTTGATGCAAATATTAATGATTTTGATATAGCTATTCATAGACCTTATTTTCATGTGAAGCCTCTAGAACATGAACTACATAGAATATGACTAAGTTAACTAGATGTGTCAAGATCAAGTTTGATAATAAAAAAATTCTTTAGTTCAACATCACACTCCTTTGGGGATGCCTCTCCAACTAGTTTCCCATTGGGTTGTAATAAGACATTTGTAGTAAAACATGATAAAATCATGCAAAAATATTTGCAATAATGTATAATAAAAACCTAGAGCAACATTACTTATGATTTTTCTTTTCCCAATCATGGAAAATTAGTGTACTATAGTTTAATTAAATATTTTTCTTATTATTATATATGTTTCTATATATTTTCAAGGAATCACCAATATTTTACAACGTTTTCTAATTTTTTAAAAGATTATCCAAGAATTTGCAGTAATTTATACCCTAGTGAAAAATTCGTAAAGATTTAAATTTTTTTATAATTTAGTGAAAGATTCACCAAAAAATTATATATGTATATTATATTATTGAAAAAACAACCTATACATTTGGGGGGGTTTCTTAAAAATTTCCCTTTATTCGATCTCAATTTGACACTATTCATTCCACTTCTTCTGCAACTCCTTGACTTGATCCATCTCAACTTTAATAGAGGCGCAGTGGTTGCAAGGGCCATTGTAAGCCATTTCAAATTGATTACAATTAGGAAGGATTAAAGGAGTGTAAGGGAGTAGAGGAGTAAGGAGAGGGCAAGAGTAGATGGTATGATGTATTTGAGATGCAATCACAAGGGGGTATTTAAAGGAAAACCATCACAAGGCAATGACAGAACCGAGAGATTGATATCTCTGTAGAGGATCATCAACGATGATGTGTTAGGGATTATCCTCTGAACGAATCATCCTCTAAGGTTGTTCAAATATGCACAAAAGAGGAAATTTGATGCTAAAGGATCCTTTTGTTATCAACAATATTGTGGTTTCCAACATTGATGTGAAATATCGTCTTGGATTCTGAGGTGGATGGGACTAAATTCACATGGAAGCTATGACTTGAGTGCATGATCAGGGAATGTGAATAAAAAAAAGATTATTTTTTATTCGTGCCTCATCTTGGGATTGGTGGTAGGTTTGGTTTGTTTGGTGATCCATTGCTGCATTATTATATCTTAAAACACGCTATAAAGATACCTCCCCCAAATGTGCTAGGTGGTGTCAAACACATGCTAGAATTTGGAAATTCCCTACATTTTTTGGATTGGAGGCCTTGACCAAATTATGGATGAGCAGAGCAGAAGCCCCTAGCACGATTGGATTTCAGATGTAAAGGTCTCAAATGATTATGACACTCAAGAGAAGACCATAAGCTTATAATCTATTGTTCAATTCATAACTGAGGCCCCATTCATAAGATGCATTTTTGTTCCCTTCAAAATCTATTATGACTCCCCATGCCCCTGCTCTTCCTGGATTATTTTTTTAGGTTCCATCAAAGAAGAGAGAAACCTGATTTTATTCTTTTAACCAACTCTTAAATGCACTGTCTTTTAATCTGATTTTCTAGTTAAGGAGAGTAGGAGTGCTTCTAGGAGGATTGTGGGTGATGCGAGGAAGTGTTTCCAGGACAATGAAACCACAATGTCTCTTCCCCCTGCAACCTTTGTTGATCAACTTTTTTGTTTCCTTTTCAAAGAATGGTTTTGATTGTGATACCCCACACTTTGGCCACAATATTTCTTTTCTCTGGCTTCTTGCAATGAAAAATGCTTTTATCTCTTGCTAACCAGAGTTTCCAGCAGAGGAATGTTGGAAAGCTTAGCCATACGTTCTTTAGAATTTTTTATTTTATTTTTGAGAGTATAGGGGTGGTTTGAGTTCCAATGTGTAAATAATGCCGTGATGTTTATTTAAAAATTTGGTTGAACAAAGAGGGGATGGAACAATGCCTTCTAACACTTTTAAGAGAAGGGACATGTGAGGAACATATAATGGATTTTTTCCTCAATGCTCATGCAGAGAGGGGCATCTTAAACTGCCCTATATGTTGCATTTTCTAAGATTGTCAACTATCAATATCTTCCCTTGGGGAGGGTCCAAATGAAGAGTTTGATCTTGGGCATATTTTCTGCTTTCCAAACGACCTTCTAGTAAGGCAAGAAGGGTTTTTGCTCTTGATCTACTTGAAGTGAATTGTAACCACTTTTAAATGAGTAGTCTTTCCCAATTAAATTCCATTTTATGTTTTCATGTTGCTTGAGATGAATAGGTGTTGTGCCTTTTAAATGTTTGAGGAGAAGGGTCCATGAAGGAAGGAGATCAATTGGAATGGGTGGGGATCTCCAATCCTTCCAAGATGAGTAATTTTGATCCCAAGCTAATATTTATGCAACTTGGTGATTCCATTTCTTTCTCACCAATTCTTAAGTTGTTGGATTTCTGAGATGGAGGATAATTTTTGTATGAGGAATATATTGTCTTCCCAGAGATTAATCTCTTGTCTGCCCCCAGGTATTTTGGATGTATGGTATTGAATAAGGGGGAGGATTTTTTTTCATAGTTTCCAAATTGGAGTACAAGGTCTAATTGGAATCTGAATTTGAAGAAGTTGTTTACAAGAAGTATTCAAATTTTTGTCCTTCAATGACATTCTTCCACCATGTAATCCCTTCAGTGATTAATCTCCATATGATTTTTTCTCATAGAGCTAAGTTCATCAGATCAGGTTGTTTTATGGATATCCCCCTCTTCATATGGGGCTATTACCTTTTTCCAAATGAGGAGATTGAACTTTTTGGAGTCTGTCATGCCTCCTTGCCACAAAAATTTCTTATGATGAGCTCTATTTGTTTTTGAATAATAGTAGGTGCTTTTAGAATAACATACTGATATATGGGGGTGGCTAATAATATGGATTTGATTAAGAGGATTGTGTCTACCAAATTTAACCACTGCATCACCCATTGTTGTAGTTTCCACTTCATTTTGTCTATGGTCTCTGACTAGACCTTAGCCTTCACATTTTGTTTAAAAATTAGCATTCCTAAATATTTGAAATGTGTCCACTTTGATTTATAAGGAACCTTTAAGGTTTGTGAGATGCGATTGGGGGTTATAAGAGAGGTATTATAGCCATATATACTACTCTTTATCTTGTTGAGTAGTCCTCCTGACCTTTATAGGAACAAATCCAGGTTGTTCTTGAACCTTCTTGCCACAATGGGAGATGATCCTCTTATTAATAATGTATCGTCAATGAAATGGGAATTATTTAAGCTTTTAAATCCTCTTCTGTAGTATATTCCAGTGTTCAACCCTATTTGTCTGCCATGCTCAAGTTTCCTACTACCATACTGATATAAAGGAAGGGTGATAGAGGGAAAATTTGCCTTATTCCCCTTGTGCTATGAAAGAATTGGCTTGGTCTTCCATTTACAAGTGATCCTATCCAAGGCTTGTGGATACAAGCTTTGATTAGATCAACAAAATTTTTAACGAAACCAATTTTTTCTAAGACAACATAAAGGAATGAGTGCCTCACTCTATCAAAAGCATTCACCATGTTGAGCTTGTGAATGAAACCTTTTTCATCTTGGGAGAGGATTGAATGGATAACTTCTCGTGTTAAGATAATATTATCAGATATTTGTTTTTTCTCGATAAAACCATCCTTTTTTTCAAAGATCAACCAAGGGAGAAAAGTTTTGAGTTGATTTTCTAGAATTTTGGTAATAATTTTGTATGATCAATTTCACAAAGAAATGGGCCGAAATCGATTGAAGGTGGTTGGCCTAGTTCCTTTGGGAATTAGAGGTAGGAAGGTTGAATTGTTATTACCCCCTATTTTTTGCTTCTGTTGAGCCCAATGAATCATCTTAAGGATATATTTTTTTATGAGATCCCAATAAGAGTGGTAGAAGGCTATAGTAAATCCATTTGGGCCTGGTGCCTTGTCTAGATGCAGGCTCCAGATTGCCCATTGCAATTCTTCTTCCTCCATTGGATTTATTAATGATGCATTAGGTTCTTAAGATCCCATTTTTTGAATTGTCATAAATATTTCTTCAAAATTGGTAGGCTCGAGATTTGCTATTAGTAGTGTTTTAAAGTGATGGTGTGCTTCTTCTTTGACTACTTCTGACCTTTTAATGAGGATGTTTCCTTCATAAATATCGAATCAACCCTATTTTATTCCTTTTGGATTTAGCTTGATTGTGGAAAAAATTTATTCCTATCACTTACTTGTATCCATAGGCTTCTATATTTGATTTGCCAACTCTCCTCTTCTTTCCTATTGGTTTGGTGTAATTTCCAATATAAGCCTTTTTCTTTGGCTTGCAATTCTATTGTTTCTTCCTCATTTTCCAATCTTTCCTACACATTTACCAATTATTTTTGAAGATCAATATTTTCCTGAGCTGACTCTCTGTAGCTCATTTTGTCCTATATTTCTAAGGCCTCTTTTATGAGTTTTATATTTGTATCCCAAACATAGATGAGGGAGCCATTGATTCTGGTGTGGCACGATAGTTGGGTAGATTGTTTAACATCCTCATTGGTGGACCAAAGGGGGTTATATCTAAATGCGAGGGGTACCAAGTTGATTCTTTCGCCCAGTATTAGAGTAACGAGCTTATGATCAGATGAAATTATTGAAAGAATTCTATATGATGTTGTTCCAACACCTATAATGAGACTCATGTGGATTAAGGATCGATCCAAAATTTCCTTGATATTTTCTAGTCCTGTGTGCATGTTTCGCCAAGTATACTTACCGTTCTTTGGCTTGATATCCATTAGACTATGCTCAATAATTGTACTCTAAAGCTTATCTCTACTTGTATCTTGAAGGAATAACCCACCTATTTTTTTCTCTAGAATTCATAAGAATATTGAGATCACCACTTAGTATGACATGCTGATTGTGTTCAGAGTCTAGATTGTTTGCTAATGAGCACCAACATTATTATTTGTCTCGGTAATGTGTAGGAGAATATATGTTATATATTGTAAGATCTTCACCACTTTATTTATTATGTAAATTAATATTAATCCAATGTTGATCTCTATAAATTATTTGTATATCCATGAGTGCTTGGTTCCATATAGTGAAAATTCCTTCTGGTGCCCCTCTTGCACTAATTGATGCTTCTTTGTAATTCCTAGTCATCTTTACTATATATGACATTTCATCCTCACTAAGCTTGGTCTCCTGGAGTAGTATAACTGCACGGTTTTATGATCTGATTATATCTTTTATTACATTTTTTTTGGTAGAATGCCCAAGGCCTCTGTAGTTCTAGGAGACCAGATTCATTATTTATCTTGTGAGGGGGAGGAGAGCGCTTGATTTTCCTTGTATGGGTCTATATTTCCTTCATTATTGGCCCTTTGTCTAGATATGAGTCCATTGGTTGTTGAACACCCATTTCCATGTCTTTTTACGTTGCTTCATCTCAAACTTTTTTTATTGGTGTTCCTTCTATTTTTCTTTAAAAGCATTTCTAGACGTGCTAAGATCTTTGTAGCTTTGGTTTTGGTTATAATCCAAACAAAGGAGGGAGAAAGAGAATTCAAGAGGGCACAAGGTGTTTCAGTTGGTAGGATTTATGAGATAAATATTAGATACAAGAGTATCGACTAATATAGGGGGGGAGGAGGTATTGATCTCAATCAAATCAACAAAATTAAGGTGAGGCTGAAACAAGTTAGGTGGATCTTCAAAAATTTTCTCCTCTTCATGCTTAGGGATGGTAACACGATGATAATCCAGATATGGATAAAAAAGAGGATTAGCTAAGGATCTGAAATATTTGGAGGAAGAGGGTTGAGAGTTCCCAGTTTGGGGAAAGGGGTTGACATTTGAGGATGAGAGAACAAAATAAGACTGTCCAGAATGAGGGTGTGAAAATTGTTTAGTGTATTTTTTGGGATTGTTGGAGTTTTTTCACCTAACAATTTCCCACTGTGCTTCTTGAGCCTCTTGTGATTCCTCTATTTATTTCTTTGGACATCTGTTAGCGAAATGGCCATATTCATGACATGCCTTGAATTTGAATGGAATTTTTCCGTAGTCGAGATGATGGATGTGCGTCCAACTATCTAATTTTATCTTCATTGCCTCTGGTATCCCTCTAGCCATATCTACTTCTACATAGATCCATGCACATGCATGCAGGTTCTTTTTTGGTTCACTTCGATCTATATATTTCCCAATTGTATTGCCTATTGCTCTTACAGATTCGTCTCCCCAACAGTGGAGAGGAATATGGGAGAGGCGAACCGAGATCGGGACTGCACTAGGTATGCCAAACTAAGGATCGAAGTCTAGAGTCCATCGATTTAAATAAAGGCCCCTTGAGTCCATGAAGAATGCTCCATTCCTAAATGTTAGATCGCGGTATTCCTTAGATTTGAAGTAAAAGGTGAAGTAACCTCTAACACAAAAACATATTGAGATTTTCCCTTAAATTTTCGGAGTCCATTTTTGTTCTAACCATGTTTGCACATTTTTTGGCGAGGCCCAGAGTCTAGTGAATTGTCTGACCAATCCATGCTCTACAAGAGAATGAGCTTCTTTGCAGAGAATGGTGGGAGGAAGACAAATCTTTGGTATTGAGTCTAGTCGCTTGACAAACTTAGATATTGAAGGGAAATCTCAAGGTGGTCCAAGTGAAGAGATGAGGTTCAAGAATGCGCAAGTTTCTATATCGGTAAGAGGCAGAGGAGGAGGGGATCGTCCCTTGAAGTGGTCTTGGGAGGGGCCATCATGACGATCTAAACTATAGGGCGAGGGTGAAGTCAACATTGTAGTCACCTAAGAGCCAAATTGTGCTCTAATAAAGGGAAGTAAATATTTATCATAAAAGATTAAAGAAAATAATAAAGACACACACACACACACACACATATTATAAAATAGATTTAAGAAATTAATAATATTCATAAAAATGTATTTAATATAATATTTTTTTCCCTAAAAAATTGAATAAATTAAAATAGAAGTTTTGAACAAAATTTAAGAAGGTAATAAAATATAAACGAAATAAATTTTTGACCTATGAAATGATTAATTAAATTAGATTAATTTGAATGAATTCAATATGAGGAGTTATTAATTCGATATAAAGATCAATTAATTAATCTATCTTATAAGTGGTTTCACCGCCCCCCTTTTCCTTTCTTTCCTCCCTTAAATATACCCCATTGTGTTTAAACATCTTATTATTTTATTTCTTATATGTTTTTGCATTTATTATTATTGTATCGATTCAAACACTTTTTTTAAAAAAATAAATAGAATTTTTATATTTATAATCAATTTTTTGTAATATTATAAGCAATAAAAAAACAAAATAAAATATTATTATTATTATTAACATTGTATTATACAAGAATTTATTTTCTACGAGTAAATTTGTCAAAAATATAACGACTCTGCAAGTCAATATTTTATAGGGTTTTCAGGGCTCCAGGTTATCATTCCAAGATCGGAATGCCAACAGGGGACCAATCCCCTTCGTCTTCTTCTCTAGATGATGAACCAGAGTGTTAGTATGATTTATTAACTTAAGTGTACGAAAAGATATCACTTTAGATGCACATGACAAACAACCCTAACAACAAAGATGGCTATCAAACTTCTTAGATCTGCAATAGACGATCGAAACAAATGCAAAATAAACCCAGATATATGAAAATAAAGTAGCTAAACAACAAAATAAAATAAGAGTTTCTCCAAAATATCCAATGGACAAGACAAGAAGTATAAATAATTTTTTGTATTATGTAACACCTGGGAAGAGAACTGATACATTCCTCCTCAATGGGATGGGTTCTTGGCTACCCTCAAACTCTTCATCTTTAGAGTTTCTCTCTCAATGGTGTAGAATACCCAAGACGTGTAGAACTCAAATGGAGCTCAATAAGCAAAAAAGAAAATAAAAATAATCAAAGATAGACAATGATAAGAGGATCAAAGTCTGACCATGATAAAAAGGATCAAAGGTAAGAAATGAATGGAAAACCCTCCTATTTATAACAAAATATTGAGTTATCCTTGATAATGGTGCATACTAAAATATTATCAACCAAGATATAGATCTAACTGCTTGGAATATTTTATTATATTTTGTTGGAGGGAAAATGAATTTAAATTGGTTAAATCCCTTTATTTAGAAACAATAAACAAATAAAATATTTATTTATTATTTCAAGGATGAGATCAAGGAATAATTTAACAAATAATGATTTATTTTATTATTCCTAAATGATTTAGTCAAATTTAATAAGGAATATTAATTAAATAATGATTTAATTAATTATTCCTAGAGAATAATAAGATAAATAATGATTTATCTAATTATTTCTCACTAATTGGGTTAAATATAACCAAGAATATTATTAAATAGAAGTTTAAATAGTTATTCCTAGAGGAAAATCAAATAAATAAGGATTTATTTAATTATTCCTCATGAGGTTTTCTATTTGGATCAGAAATAACTTAATAAACTATGTTTTATTATATTATTTCTTAGTGAAAGCAATTTTACTATGGTAAAATTGGTCTTACATGGTGTATTTCGATCCATCTAATTATACATGGTTAGATGACCAAATATTGGTGTAACAGATTCCCCCCCAATGTGTGAGCATTAGAAGCTAATCGTATGACCAAAGTAGGTTGTAAGAACACAATCACTAGACATCGAATGGAAGTCAGAGAGAGAGAGAGATACATAGGCGAAGCAGAGTGAGAGAGGATTATAACCCTGAGGGGGCGAGCTTGACAACCGTAAGTCTCCTTTAATGGTTGAGTACCTGTATACAATGAGGCGGGGGAGGCATACCTATGCCCGCCGTGATAAAAAAGTACAAAGAATAATGGTTCACTCAGAAAAATGAAATTGAGCTATAAAGTACATGATATGATGGCGTAAACATGGGCCAGACAAAAATATAATGGATCCCACATACATACTGCACCTGGGACAATAGCCAGGACTGACTACAATAATATCTAAGTACATGAGATATAATAACAACAAGAGAAGCCCTGATAAATAGGAAAGGGCTCTGAAAATATAAATGGATCATCTAAGTGATACATGCAAACTATAGGCCCTGCAAGTGGCTGGGGCCAAACCCATCAAATCTGCGGAGCTGCATCTGAGGCTGTAGAAGAGAATGAGGTCATCCGGGCATGTGGGGGGCTACATGAAGTGCCACCCCCTCATGAGGTTTGAAACATATCACAGACACCCTAGAATCACTGGATCACCGAACTATCAAGTATACGAATCTCGATTAAGTTGAAGTGGAGCAGATGAGAAACAATCAATTCAAAGGGAAATAAGGAGTCCCTTTGCCTGATCTAAGGCACTAAACAATGATGGAAGATGGAACCAAGATACACTGCCCTCTAAAACTATCTTCCGGAATGAATGTGCTAATGTCGACAAAAGGAGGTGCGCCATAGGTGAGGCAATGAGGGTCCTCAACTAAGGCATGAGGGAATATAGTATAGAAATTGATGGACTGACACCAGGGATGATGATGGAATGGGGGTATACTGAGTAGCAAGCAAACGAATTCCCTTGTCAGAGCATAAAAATAATGGATGACTTGGCAACGACTGACTCGACTCCTAAGGGGATGGGGGATAGTGGGACTGGAGGCCAAAAAGTGATACACGAGAGAGGGACAAAGCATGATTGGATGGAATATTGTGACAGGAGGAAAAAGGGACTCGGGACAGACTCCATGAATGCGATGATGACTTACCTCGGATGCTCTGAACAAGGGCGACTCGATGATGCTGCCACACAGAATAGGCTCGGTGGGGACCTTAAAAGCATGAGAAAAATATGGTTACTCATGAGGAAAATCGACACAAGAGTCAAAAAGTATGAAGGCTAAGTGGTGCCCCAGGTACAAATGGTGCAAGTGCAAAAATTTGATTTTGAGAGGTGGCGAAGTGACCTTTCGTGGAAAAAAGGCTTTCGGATGAAGTACCAAATCACCAAAAACAAAAGATGCAAGCTACCTAAATATATGACAAAAATAAAACAAAAATCTCAATGGGAGATGATATGGGTAAAATTTCTTAAGGTAGAGTGCATTTCGAGGGTTAGGAAGGGGGTGGACTTCGAAATCCTCTAGAAGGTATGCCCCTTTTCCCAAGTCCTTACTAATGATGTAAGGCCCTAGCCATAATGAGTCTAACTTCCCATGACCAAGGACACATCATGAGCCTCGTCATACACTAGATCAAGGTCGCTTTCATTAAAGGTACGAGGGTGGAATTTTGGGTCATATTGAGCTTTAGTGCACTTCTTGGCTGCTTCAATGGTTTGCAAGGAAACACAACGATCTTCGGACGCATGCTCAAGCAAGATAAGTCTTTTTTCTAAAGGTTGAGTGTCAGGGAGAAGTTCAACAACTAAGTGAAGGGACGGGTTTTCACAATTGATCGATAAGACTGCCTACTCGCCAAAAATAAGGTGGAAAGTAGTAAACCCAGTGGCGGTTTTAACAGAAGTTATATAGGCCCACAAAGCAGGGAAGAGCATAATGTGCCAGTTGGTTTTTTGGTTGTTTAGCATTCTTTGAAGGATTTTATTGACCGCTTCAAATTGACCATTACCTTGGGGTTAATAGGAAGATGAATATTGGTGCTCAAAGCCCAATAGAGAGGATAGTTCATGCCAAATTGCATCTTTGAAATGTCGGCCATGGTTAGAGACCAATTGTTTAGGAACCCCGAATCGAGCAATAACATGGTTAAAGAAAAAGAGAGGCGCGATAGTTGTCGTGTTATTGAACGTTGGCATGGCCTCATCCCATTTTGTGAAATAGTCAATCGCCACAATGATATACTTGTGGTTACCAGCAGATGGAGGTTGACACTCCATAAAGTTAATGGCCCACTTGCAGAATGGACTAGCGGAGATGACATGATGGAGAGGAGCAGGAGGAGCTCTCGCCTTTGGGGCGAAAGTTGGCAGTTGGAATAGTGTTTGATTGCTTCAATGTAATCACCGAAGAGAGAAGGCCAAAAATACCCTAGTGGCCAAACCAGAGAGGTGGCCACCACAAGCGCCACTATGGCAGACATTAAGGGCTTGTTAAGATTTAGTGTGTGTGAGACAATGACAAAGGACATAATCAACACCGCAAAGATAGATATCATCACCAATGAGAAGATAACGGCGGGCTTGGTGTCGTATACGTCGTCGAGCATCACAATCAATATGGGGGATGAACTTTTGGGTTTGCATATAGGCAAGGATGTCGCCATACAAGGGGTCATTTGAAGTAATGGAGAACAAATGTTCATCATGTAAATCATCATTAATTGGTGGATCTTGCGTCCCAGTAGGTAATTCATAAATGAGTTCAGCAAGGGCTAAACCTTTCTTACTCTTGGGTGTGAAAAGTTCGAGATCGAACTCCTAAAGGATAACGATCCAACGGGCGTACTTCCCGTTGATGATCCGTCTAATCAATAGGAATTCCATAGGGTTGGAATTGGTCACGACCTTGGTGGAACACGTAATGATATAATGACGAAGTTTTTGGACCGAGAAAACAATGGCCAGCGCCAAATTCTCTTCATGTGAGTAGGACACATGGGGAACTACAAGGTTCTTATTGACATAATAGATAACATGTTCATTTTCGGTGTCATCTTCCTGGATAAGGACTCCAACAACCGAGTGGGTGGAAGATGAGATGTACAGGACGGAATCCATTTCAAAGTTAGGAGGACTAATTAAGGGAGCGGAAGTGAGAGCATGTTTTAGGGCATCAAAATAATGTTGAGCATGGTCATCCTAAACGAATGGAATAGTAGAGCGAAGGAATCTTAGAAACCCATGTAGGGTGGTGGCATAGTCAGGGACGAACCGATGAAGAAATCTGGCTCTGCCTTGGAGGCTTTGTAACTGGCGCAAGGTATGAGGAAAGGGGAGTTCAAGAACGGCTTGAAATTTAAGAGGATCAATCGCAATACCATATTTGGACACGATGAAGCCCAAGAGACAGTCGGAAGGGACACAAAAGATACATTTCAACGGGTTGAGGTGGATATTATACTTGCGACATCGAAGGAAGATGGTACACAAATCATGGAGGTGTTGCGCCCTCTGCCTAGAATGAGCAGTGAGGTCGTCGAGGTAGGTAAGGATAATATGATCCAGGTCATGGAAACAATATGACATGGCCTCCTGAAAAGTGGCTTCGACATTCTTTAGGCCAAACGGCATGAATTTATAAGCGAAAGTTCCCCATAGATTATTGAATGTAGTTTTTAACTGATCAACACAATAGATAACTATTTGGTTGTACCTGGAGAAACCATCCATAAAGGATAGAACCTCGTGCCCCACACACTCATCTATGATTTGGTCAATGAAAGGTGTGGCGAAGTTGTCTTTGGGACAAGCTTTGTTCAGGTTGCGAAAGTCAGTGTAGACACAGATGGTGCCTTGTTTCTTGAGAATGAGAACCGAGTTAGAGACCCAAGTGGTGTATTCAATGGGATAGATAAAACAAACTTGCTTGAGCTTGTATATTTCGGCTTTGATAGCCTCACATCTGGAAGGATTAATGAATCTCAACTTTTGACAGATAGGATTGGCATCAGGCCATGTATCAGTATGGTGTTCAAAAATGGCAGGATCAAGTCTAAGCATCTCTGAAAAGGACCAGGCGAAAACATCACGAAATTCCTTGAATATATTAGTGTAAGCCTCAATTTCTTCCAGGGTGAAATATGCCCCTAAGGCAATGTTTTCTTCTATCCCTGGTTTATCAGAAATTTTGATTTTAATGGTAGGAGAGATATTGGCCATATTTCCTTCTTCGGAAGCATCGGGGTGTAGGTATGGGATTTCTTAACCAATCGACCTCATCTGAGATGAAGTCTTTAGACTGCACAACATACTGGTCAAGGGAATATTGCGGAAGGAAGTACACACGATGGTGAATATCATCCCAAGGAAAGTCAGGGGTGGTCATTGCTTCCATAATGTCTTCATCAAAGTGGAAGATGGGGGGACTGGTAGAAGAAATACCACATGATGCAGCAGGGCTACCAAACACATCATCATGAGAGATATGGTTCACATATGCATTGCTATGGAGGGTAGATGAAGAGCTAGTAGATGGAACATCTACCAATGTTGAGCCCAAGGTGATCGCTGAAGGAGGTTCAATCGAAATAGAAGGGAAATCCACGGAGGGGTGTTCCACCAAGGATCTCATGGATGATGACAGATAGAGGATGGTGGTCAAAGGTTCCGTCGTCTCAACATCGGGAGGAGGTATGAAAATGTCCTCCAGTTCTACCGAAGCAGAATACACAAGTAGAGGGGTACAAGATCCACTACGAGCGGCCTCTATTTCGTGAACAAATTCAAGGGTATTGCAAAAGTCGTCGAGACAGGGAAAAAGGTGAGAATAGTGGGCATAAAGATCACAAAAAGCACAAGGGTGATTTGTGTGCAACGATTTTATTTTCTTAACCAAATTTGGTAAGGTAACATGGTCCTCCAGGATATCGGATTCAGGAAACGACTCGTTGACCATAGGTTTGAGACGAGGAAGTTCATGACAGTTATGGGTGGCATGACCAACAACATCACATAAAGCGGATGAAGGTGAATTATTTGGAGGCTTAGGAGGAGCAGGAGTTGTTTGGGCAGCCTTATCCTCAGGTTTCTTCTTTCTGGCTTTCCCCCCCTGACCAAATGCTTTTGCAACAGGAGTGTATTCATGTTGAGGTGACCAAGGCACTTAAGAAAAGGTAGGAGTCGTGGCGACCAGTTGGACTGGGGTCAAAGCAGTATAAGGTTTGAGATGACCAGGTAGGGTTTCGGTTGGGGGATTAATGTACTAGACTGGGGTCCCTAGGGTAAAATTGGGAAGGATCAACGTAGCCATAATAGGCACCGAAAGGACTCCAAAAGGGGGAGCCATAAACAGTATATGACCAGAGGGGTAATGGCCTGAAGGAATGGCTCCCAACTAGTTAAGGCTAGGGGGAACCATTCCTGGTTGAAAAGGAGTGGAAGAGACACCAACATAAGGGGAGGGTCCTTAAAAGGAAGGCCTTGTAGGCTCTGTCGAGTGACCATCAACAGGTTGCGGAGGCTTAAGCTGCTGGGTGGTTGGACCAGATCGCTTATGGCTAGTCCAAGTCGATTGCATCATGCAAACATTCGACGAGATGGGATCTGCGACAAGAGGGGGGGGGACTAGCGAATGCACCAAATAAGGTGGAATATTTATAGACTCCAGGTGAAACACTAGTAAGAGGTGTGACTGATTTCTTATCGTCCACCGAAGAGATGATAGACTTGAGAGAGAGCTGAGACTTTGGTTCATAATATTTCAATTGATCAATGGTAATGATATTTCCATTGTGAGGGAAGAAAATATTACAGTGAATCACAGATGCGACAACAGACATCTCTTAGGTATAGATATGACCCAACATGATGTTTTAATCCAAGGGGGCATCAATGACTTCAATGTGAATGCAAACAGTCTTTCTCACAAGAGTGACATGACAATTGCGGAACATGTTAAGGGACTGAGAAGAGTGACTATCCCAAGCACACAAAGTGATGGTGGATGGGACTAAATCAGGTGATCCGAGTTTTTAAAAAATAGAGGCCGACATCACGCAGGTGAATGCGCCCTTGTCAATGATACAACGCGAAAGATGGGAATTCCAAATCTTGACTGGTATTTGGAAGGAAACGGATGAAGGTAAGGGGGGATGTTCTGATTTTTCAACATAAAAGGCGATCAAATGATCATATGAAGGATCCACAATGCTGAGAGCAGAAAATAGATCTTTAAGCTGGGAAGGGCATGACTGGAGGACTTCCAGCATTGAGATAGCAGCGGGAGATTGTGCTAAGTAATCTATTATGTTGTAATTATGGGCAGCTTTGGCAGAAGCAGCAATTCGACGTGATGGCCCTTTAGGGATCTTGGGAAGGACCTTTTATCGTGGATGAGGGATTTGTAAAGGGGCATCAGGCATCGAACTAGACTCTATGGAAACTTTGGTTTGAGACTCGGTGGCAGAGGAAGAAGATGGCTTGCCATATACGCATGACCAATTTTGAAGGTTGACATCAACAATATTAACCACTTCAGAATTCATCATGGGAATCTAGCAATCAAATACGGGACTGAGAGGTTTGAGGGGCAACCTGACTTTGAAGGGGTTGGGCAGCCACATATCCTTGCTGAGGGAAATGATTGGTAAAAAAAGTCGGTTGAACACGTGCAGTATTTGGAGGAGCCAAAACCATATCTTGTTGTCCTCTAGATGCTGCTTATGCTTCCCACAACTGACACATTTGGGGTAAAAGGGGAAAATCATGAGTATAATGGTCATGCACACCACAATAAGAACAAGGCTTGTTCATATGAAGAGGCCTGTCCTACTTGGGCTGAGTGCCCTGTTGCTGGTTGTTAGTGTTTGGTGGATTAGGTTGGCACCCTTGATTACCTTATGCTGGTTGATTTTGGTTTCCTTTCGTATTTTTCTTAGAGTTTGGAGGATCGATCACGCTTTGATAGGCATACACCTCACTCAAAGGGGGAGGTGGTTGCTGCGACAGAGGTTGAGAAGGAATATGAGTATGGGGTTCTAATAACGGAGGGGTTGGAGCACCAAGCTATTGATAAGGATAGAAATGAGGTTGAGTAACATTGGGATAAACAGGTTGAGCGACTGCAGGCCCTGGCATCAGTTGATGCAATGGGGAAAATGCGCTTTGTCCTAGATACATGTTGCTGGGAGGGGGATAAGTGCTGGAGGAGCTGGCCCCTCCTTGAGGGAAACCATAACCCATGGGAGGATGCGTATATGGATGTAAAAGAGCTCCAATGATACCGTCGGCGATGTGAGATGCCGCCGGTGCATTGGTACCACCAGGTCTAGGAAGATCCGGTAAGATGGTATACACATAACCAAACTGGGCATAGATGAGGTCATATTTCAATGCAATTTGGAGAGCTTCTTCCTCTTTTTGAGGAAAGTGAGATGCGGAAAAGGTGTCTTGAGAAACAAATCCATATAGACACGGTTGTCGAATGTGGGAGCTCGACATAAGCTCGTCTTTCTATGCCATTCTTGGACATGGTCATAAAGGTGGGTGGTAGAAGTTTGAAGTAATGTAGTCAACAACTCGGTACCGATATCATATCGAAGAGGTAACTGGAAGTAAGACATAAATTCTTTAGCAAGAGTCACAAAAGTGGAATGAGAGGTAGAGGCCTGGTTGACATACCACTTTGCAACGTCTCCAGTGAGCGTACGCTGGAATAACTGAAGACAGATAGAGTCATGAGTGAAGAATTGGGAGAACACCACATGTGGAAGGAGAGAAAGTGATTATTATGGTCCTTTCCAACATTTCCTTCCAACTTAGGGATGTGAGAAGGAATCTTAGTTTGCATAACAGGCCAACCTGGATCATGCTGTATAAGATCGTTGATTAACTGGCTAAAATTGGGGAGGCTCAAACTTACCATAAAAGGTAGCAAGGGAGTAGCCGGGATGGTTATGGTATTGGTTCCACTAGTATTAGCTCTAGAGTTAGGTCCTGGGCTACCACCAGCATCAGGACCAATACCTGCTTTAGCACCTTACATAGTGGGAGAATGAGTTAGAGGGGAACAGGGTTCGAAATCAGAGTGAGGGCTCGATGGACCAGAATCAGAGTCGGTATAGGGACTCGGTGGAGGAATGACTCGTTGGTGACGAGGTGGAGTTAGTATTCCTAATGGAAACTGAGGATGAAGGCCTAGGAGTCTCTGGGATAAATGCCTTGGGGGTGCAATGATCGCAAGACACAGATAACCAAATAAGATGGAAGAGAAATAAACAAAGGCACAGAGGGGAAGATAAATTAATTATGATGTTTATGTCTTGGATTGGTGGTGTAAACCAAGAGCTCTTCGCTTTAGGTGTGCACGTGTGCAATCTGTGTGTTAATTTTAACTAAGCCCAGACAATTGTGTATAAAGAAAAAAGAAAAAACGTTGTATAACTGTAAATAAAACTAAAGCGACAGTAAAATAAATAGCTAAAGATGCATAAATTATACCCAAAAAGAAGGGCTCCCAAGCAACTCTTCTAGGAGGTGGGCGAAATTGACTCAACACACAAAAAGGCCAAAATATCTAAGGGATAGGGATTAAATGACTTAGATCTACTGAAAAGAGGTGCATAAAAAAACAAGAAACCATAGAGAAAACTACTGCAAAATGAGAGGCGTCAGGTTAAAACCCTAAGGGAAACAAGAGGGACCCTCAGGGAGAGGTCAAAAAAGACTCAAGAAGGAGCTCTAGATGAGATAATAACTGATCTGAATGGATCTAAAAAAAAGAGGGATCAAACCCTAAAAAATGGCTGAAAGCGTTGCAAAATCTCAGAGTATCTACTCAGTTAAACCCTTCCTAAAAAGGTGGAAGCGTATTGAAGCCCTAAGAGGCTTGTTCCCACTTCAAAAATAAAAACTTGGCATATGTAGGCCTAGGATGGGTGGAGACAGAGGTCAATCAATCCTGAACAGTACTTGTGGCAAACCCTGAAAATTACTGAAAAAACCCAGCAAAAAACTGTAGCTCACAAGTACTAAACTACTGACTGGTGAATTCGCAGTTTTTGGCCCATCAACTGCTATCTGAGCCTTGAAATCATAGGTTTGGGGTTGAAAAGTGTGATTTTCACTTCCAGAAATCTTGACAGTAGGTTGCAGAAAAAAGTTTGCCGTCTGTGTCGTGATTGATACCTGTTACCTGCGGAAAACACCCAAAAACATGTAGAAGTTAGATTTTTTACTGTTTTAGGGCATAAAAGGTAAAAAAAAACATTAAGAAGATAAAAAATAGCTAAATAATAAAACCCTAGGTACTGAAGTAGATGGCCATGTAGGAAAATCTGAATAATCCCCAGTGGAGTCGTTAATTGTTAGTATGATTTCTTAATGCAAGTGTACGAAAAGAGATAAATTTAGCTGCACATGAAAAATAACCCTAACAACACAGATGGCTATTAAATTCCTTAGATTTTCAATAGACCGTAAAAAAAATGCAAAATAACCCAGATGTATGCAAATAAAGCAACTAAACAACAAAATAAAATAAGAGTTTCTCCAAAATATCCAATGGACAAAAGAAGAATTATAAATAATTTTTTGTATTATGTAACACCTGGGAAGAGAAATGATACATTCCCCCTCAATGGGATCGGTTCTTGGTTGTCCTCAAATGCTTCAGCTTCAGAGTTTCTCTCTCAATTGTGTAGAATATCCAAGAAGTGTAGAACTCAAAGGGAGCTCAATAACCAAAAAGAAAATAAAAATAATCAGAGATAGACAATGATAAGAGGATCAAAGTCTGACCATGATAAAAAGGATCAAAGGTACTGAATGTATGGAAAACCATCCTATTTATAACAAAATATTGAGTTATCCTTGATAATGGTGCATAGTAAAATATTATTAACCAAGATCAAGATCTAACTGCTTGGAATATTTTATTATATTTTGTTGGAGGGAAAAGGAATTTAAATTGGTCAAATCCATTTATTTAGAAACAATAAACAAAAATAATATTTATTTATTTTTTCAAGGATGGGGTCAAGGAATCATTTAACAAATAATGATTTATTTTATTATTCCTAAATGATTTAATCAAATTTAACAAGGAATATTAATTAAATAATGATTTAATTAATTTCCTAGAGAATAATAAGATAAATAATGATTTATCTAATTATTTCTCGCTAATTGAGTTAAATATGACTAGGAATATTATTAAACATAAGTTTAAATAATTATTCCTAGAAGAAAATCAAATAAATAAGGATTTATTTAATTATTCCTCACGGGGTTTTCTATTTGGACCAGAAATAACTTTATAAACTATGGTTTATTAAATTATTTCTTATTTAAAGCAATTTTACTATGGTAAAATTGGTCTTACATGGTGTATTTCGATCCATCTAATTATACATGGTTATATGAACAAAAAATGGTGTAACACAAAGTTTGCATCCATAATCAATTCACTGCCAAAAAAAATGAAAGCAAAAGTAGCAACATCGAGATTTGTGAAAAAGCTAGAGGAGCTGCCAAAAGTCCGACTATCGTCCTCTTATTTTCACAGGAAAACAAAGATATTCTATGAGAGGGCCTTGGTGGGTCGATTTACGGGAATGTGGCCCAGTCCAGCTTTGATCAAAGTTTGGATTAACAATACGTGGAGACTTCTGACTACTAGTAATATAACCTTTTTTGCGGTAGGAAAAGGGTTTATCATCTTTTTGTTTCAACTGGTGAAAGGTAAAGTTCTAATATTCAAGAGTGGGCCATATTTCTATGGACTGAGAGGTCTTTATCTGAATAGACAGACATTGGAATTTGATCTAGGGGACGATATACCAACATCCGTTCCAGTTTGGGTCAAACTACCTAGGTTGCCAATATCGTGTTGGGACAACGCTACTCTTTAGGAAATTGGGAATAAATTGGGAAAATACATAGATTAAGCGGAACCAAAAGGGAAAATGTTTGCATGCACCCGGATATGTGTAGAAGTAGATATAAAAAATGGTTTACCGACATAAATAATCTTGGAGAATGGTGGATGGTCATATGTTCAACAATTAGATTACGACCAACTACCTTTTAAATGTAAGTATTGCCATGAATACGGTCACTTTGTCAAAGATTTCCCAAAAACAACACATGAATGGTAATGGATCAACTAGAACATAATGAATTGGAACAATGGAAAACACAAGGGATGAAAAAGCAAAAAAAAGCAACATCTTCAACAAACAAATCATCAACGATGGGAGCTCCTTCATTAGGACAAAAGTCAAGCCCCAGAAAAGTCGTAAATGTGGGAAAAAAAAACAACGAGGGGAAAAATGGAGCACAAGATAGTAATATATTTACTACATTAGAAAATATTCCATAGGAAGGAGATAAGGAGTAGGAGAATGTGGAAAAAGTGAGCTCGATCTTTCCGCCTAGCCAAGATATGGAAGGAGTAGTGGAGGAAAAAGCCCTAGTTCTCCACTTGATGCAATCACAAGGATGATCTATCTTTTGAGAGGTGGTTAGAATTTGGGAAGGAATAAAAATACTGCGCAGAGATTCATCACCACTCGTGGAATCCCGAAAAACGATGGAAGGTGAGGGGACTAAAAGGAGGGGTAGAAGATTCGGAATAGGGAGACAAGGGATAATTTAATGGTAAAATATATTCAAATTGGATTTCAATCAAGGATAGATTCATACCAAGGGTATCATTAGCAAGATAAACCACAAAAACAATAGCCCAGAAAGGACCTCGGTAAGTCCTCTTTACACATTTGTCAATAGTGAATTTAGTCTCTTGGAACTGCAAGGGATTTGATAGTGACAAGAAACTGTATACGATGAAATATTTAGTGAAGGGTCTTCATTCCTCAACGCTCTGTATCTAAGAGACAAATCTAAGGGAAGGGGAATTAATAACTAGTGTAGGAAAATTTTGGACGAATGGAGTAACAATAGCAATAAGCTCTAGAGGAGCATCAGGAGGAATAAGCACAATTTGGAATCACAATGAGTTATTATTGCTGTATCAATTTAAGTTTCCCAATTTTATATTAATGTTATTAGAGCATAGGGCCACTATAAAGTTATTAAAGCTCTCTAATTTTTATGCTCTAGTAGCGTATTTTGAAAAAAAAACAATTTTGGCAACAATTGGTGGGTTTGAAAACATAGAAGTTTCACTCCCAAAGTATCGTAGTAGGAGATTTTAATAAAACTCTTTCCTCGATGGAGAAATGAGGTGGTTTTTCGGTAAGGGACCCTTTTCAAGAACAAATGTAGGACTTAATTTCAGAATGGGATCTGTTGGATATGAAACCTACTTCAAATTTTTTTACTTCGTCAAATAAAAGAGAGGGAGGACAACATATAGTAGCTAGGTTAGATTGATTTTTGATACAGAGTGAGTGGATGTTTCAAGGTTTGAGAATTAAGGCAGATGCAATAGGAAATCCAACCTCAAATCATCATATAATCATGTTAAATATTGAACCTGATAAGAATTTGGTTCCAATCCCCTTTTTTTATAATAAGTTATGGATTTATGAGGAAAGAGTTATCCAGAGTGTGACAGAGGTATGGGGGGCATTTATTTTGGGCTACCCTTCTTTCATTTGGGAAGAGAAATAAAGAAGGGTAAAAAAGACCTTAAAAATTTGCATGAAAGTGGAATACTAAATTTTGGGATCAATTATATGATTTAACCCTCCTGATGGAAAAAACCACAGGTAGACATTGCACAAATCAAACGTGAGAAGGAGCTAGTCAGGGAATTTTCAAGCAGCTTCGTTTGAAAGAAGAGGAATGGAGAGTCAAATCACATTATTTGTGGCTAAAGGTGGGAGATAGTAATACAATTTTTTTTCATAATCAAGCGAGGCGTAGAGAAAGAAGGCACCAAATTAAAAAAATCATTGTAGAATATGGGACAAGAATCACCGATTTTGAATAATTTAACTAGCTTGCCTATACCTACTTTAGAAATATGTACATAGAATAGGGGGTTGGGAAAATTTATGACTGGGAACAACTGTTATAAGAAATCCCAATGCTAATCAAGGAATAAGAAAACATGGATCTTCTTAAAAAAATCACAAAAGAGGAGGTGATATTGACAATTTGGTCCATGGAACCAGATAAAGCTCCAGGGATGTATGGGTTCACAATTCTTTTTTACCACAAATTATGGAATTTGATTAAGTATGATTTAATAAGGATGCTCAAAGGATTGAGGAGGAAGGAAAAGTTAGGAGGGAGTAAATATTCATCATTTTTGGCTCTTATTCCAAAAGAACATAATCCTGTAAACTTCTCAAGATTTAGGTGTTGAAGATTGTAACTAGGTTCAGTCTTCATAAATCGCACTTGAGTCAAAATATAATGTACTTGTGAAAAGAATAAATAAAATAATTTATATTATTATTAAATGACATATTAAAGCATTTATTTCATGCTTGGGTCATATTATTTTAGGTCAAAGTCCCCATTGTGGACTTCTAGGATTTATTCTGAGTTTATAGAGTATTGAGTCAAAAATGAATTATGGAACCTCCACACCAAGTCGGCCTTAATGTGATCAATTTGGCCTCAAATCAAGGAATTCAAGCTCACCTAAAGCCTATATATACAAGGATATCGAACTCATTTGGAGCACACTCTCTCACACACAAAAATTAGATATCTACTGCTACATTGGGAAAAGTGTGAATTCAAGGAAGGAGCCAAAAGTAGTGCGATTTTGGAAAAGCTAAAGGAGTGAAGGAAAATCGAAATTTTGGCATCTCTCTCTCTCTCTCTCTCTCTCTCTCTCTCCTGCACACACACACACACGTGCCTTAGATCAGAAAAATCGAAGTTCCTCATTGTTTTGTTGCTGCTAGGTGCTACATGTTGCAACTTCCAAGTGAAGAATAGTTTGAAGTTATTTTTGCTGGATGTTGGTGCCTTGAGAAGTTGTATTGGGTCAAAATCAAACTCCCTAAAGTAAGATCAAAGTATTTTCTCCAAGATTGAAGTCTTAGAAGCAAGGTTGAAGTTTCTAATTCGAAGGAAGTGCTGCATAGTGCTACTGCTTCTGTCAGGTCAAAAGTAGGATCAAGAAGAAGGTTGACTTGGTGTGGAGGAAGTGTGAGTCAAGGTATAGAGTCTCAAGAAAAATATTGAAGGAATATTTACTGATGGGGTTTTTCCCTAGCTATCCACCTATATCTGGTGTCCTTGATATATGTGCTATTGTTGTTATGAACCCAACTCAAAAAATAGAAGAAAAGATAGATCAACGACTTAGAAATCAACCTCTTCGAGGGGGAAACCTCATTTACATTACATAAATGAACAATTCTTGGATGATTGAAATGAAAAAACCTCTTTTCTATATATAGGAGTCCAAGGGGTCATAATAATCATAGCCGACATAACAAGAATAATGTAAGGGTACAACAATATCAATAATGGGCTTCTATGGGGAACAATAATAAAAATATGGGGACTACTTGGGCACAAAAATAAAAATAATGGGGCTACACTAATAATAATAAGGGGCTACACTAGTATTGTGGGGACCTAACATGCCCCTCTCCTTCAAACAAGTGTTTTCCTCAATGCTTGAGTAGTTTTAGATGCCTCTGTAGAAAATTCTCATCCTCCAATATTGAATCTTCAGTGGGTAAGTTCTTCCACTTGATGAGATATTCTGAAATTGATCGATTTCGTAGTTGTCAAGTTATTGCAATATTGTTTGAACTGGGAGCTTGTCACCTATAACCTTCTTTAAGCATGAAACATGGAAAACTGGGTGCACTCGGGAAGATGCAGGAAGCTCTAATTTGTATTCCATAGTATCAATATTTTGCAACACCTTGTAAGGACCATAATACTTTGGTGATAATTTATTATTCTTCTTAGCTTGCTTGAGGGACATTTGTTTGTATAGTTGTAGTCATAAAAATACCCAATCACCTACATCAAAAAATATTTTTCTGCGATGTTGATCTGTTTTTTGTTTCATTCGATTCTGCGCCAAAGTGAGGTTATTCTTTAAGAGTTGGAGAACTCGTTGTTGATGCTCGATGTGATATTCCACTGCCTGAACCTTAGAATTGTCTCTTAAAGATGATGTGATGGACGATGTATGATATCCATAAAGTGCCTTTAATGAGGTCATTTTTGCTGTAGTATGGAAGGAAGTGTTATACCACCATTCAACCAGAGGTAACCACTTGACCCATTGTGTTTGTTTATCATATACAAATCAACAAAGATATCCTTCCAAACATTTGTTCACTATCTCAGTTTTCCCATCATATTGAGGATGATATGATGAGCTATGAGCTAACTGAGTACCCAAACAAGAAAATAATTATGTCCGAAAATTTCCTGTAAAAATGGGATCTCTGTCACTTACAATAATCTTTGGGTTTCCATGTAGCTTTTGAATTTTTTCCATAAATGTAGTAGCAACTGTACTGGATTTAAATGGATGAGATAATGCACAAAAGTGTGCATACTTGGTAAGTATATCAACTACCACCATGATGACAGTCTTTCCTTTAGACTTGGGTAAACTTGTGATAAAATCCATTGAAACCTCCTCCCAACAATGAATTGGAATGGATAAAGGTTGTAACAGACCCGAGGTCTTAATTGTCTCAACTTTATTTTGTTGGAAAACTAAAAATTCTGCCACAAAATTTTGAATATCAGGTTTAAGGCCGTCCCAAAAAACTTTATTCTTGACCCTGTGGTAAGTTTTTAAAAATCCCGAGTGCCCTCCTAAAGGAAAAGTGCACAGTTCCAAAAGAATATTTTGTTTGAGTTTGGAATTCTTACAAAGATATAGGTGATATTTGTACCATAATGAATAATTTTTCCAACTAAATGTTTTAGATGTATTGTGATCTTACTATAAATTTTGAATGAGTGTCCACACCTCTTCAACATTCTTCCATTCATCGCTTACTTCGGTTATCCACTCAGGTTGGATAATATAAATGGCACAAAACAATGCTTCCACATCCTCCTTTCTTGAGAGTGCATCTGCAACAACATTTTGTTTCCCTTTTTTGTAGATGATTTCAAAGTCATAACTAAACATATTTATGAACCATTTTTGCTACTCTTCTAAAGATAATATTTTTTCCAAAAAAGTATTTAAAACTATCATGATCTATTTTTACATTAAAGTGTCTTCCCATTAGGTAAGGTTGCCATTGCTTTAGTGCATGTAGTATTGCCAACATTTCCTTCTCATAAATAGGTTTTTGTAAATACTTTCCTTTGATTGGATGACTATAAAAAGAAACAGGTCTTCCTTCTTGCATTAAAACCACACCAATTCCATTTCCTAAGGCATCATATTCCACAATAATTTTTTTTGTGAAGTCTAGCGTAGCTAAGACCGGTGCTTGGCACATTGCCTGTTTAAGATGTTCAAAGGCCTTAGTTTCTTCTCGAGTCCAAGAAAATGCATCTTTCTTCAATAATGATGTTAGAGGTACCCATATTCTCCTATAATTATTAACAAGCTTTTGATAATACCCTGTTAACCCTATAAATCCTTGAAGATGCTTTATGGTTGTGGGGATTTTCCATTCTTTAATGGATTTAATTTTGTTAGGGTCTACCTTAACACCCTCATGAGATACAATATTACCCAAATATTCCACCTCATGTACTCCAAAGAAACATTTGGAGGTTTTTGCATGTATTTGTTTCTCCTCCAATAGTTTGAGCACCCTATCAACATGTTGAACATGATCCTTCCAAGACTTGTTGTAGATTAGTATATCATCAAAAAATACTAACACAAGTTTTCTAAGGAAGGGTTTGAAAATGGAATTCATCAAACCTTGAAATGTGGAAGGTGCATTAGTAAGGCCAAAAGGCATGAACAAAAATTCATAATGACCCTCATGAGTTCTGATTTTTTTTTTTTTTCGAAATGTCTTCAGTCTTCATTCTAATTTGATGATATCGAGAACAAAGATCCAACTTGGTGAAGTAAATTGATCCATGTAATTCATCCAATAATTAATCAATGAAAGGGATGAAAAAATTATCTTTAATAGTTAGCTTGCTGATATCCCTATAATCTGGACACATACGCCATGATCCATCCTTCTTGTGCACCAATACTAATAGAGCAGAGAAAGAACTTTGACTAGGTTGAATTATACTAGCCTCTAGCATTTCCTCAACCATACGTTCAATCTCACTCTTTTGAGCATAAGGATATATGTAAGGCCTGATGTTTGGTGGAACACTTCTTGGAATCAAATGAATAACATGATCATAATCACGAATAGGTGGGAGTCCTTTGGGAGTCTCAAACACCTTGGAATGATTGTCCAAGTATTTTTGGAGATATGGAGAATTAGATGATTTTGATGTTTGAAACTCTAGTGAGCATAATTGTGAAATTACTCCTCATTTTTCTTTCTTCAGAAGATTTGTCATTACATTAGAGCTGATTATCTTTCTTAGATTCCCTACGATACCCCGTAATTCAACTTCCTTTCCTTCCAATTTTTATTCAAGAAAAGTTATTGAAAATTAAAACCTACCATCCTCAAATATTGTAACCATTGTACTACTAGTACAACATCAACACCACCCATTGGAATGGAGAGATTTGGACTATTCAATATATATTCCCCCATGGTTAGCTTGATATTATGGCACTTTACAGAGTAATTTATAGTTCCTCCATTTTCAACCATCACTTGACACTCTAGTGCTGGGTACAGGAAGGAATTCAATTCATTGGCATCCTTACAATGAATTAAATTATGGCTACTGTCTGGATCAATAAGCACCATTACATTTTTCTTCTTGATACGTCCTTCTATCTTAAGAGTTTGAGGAGCCAATGCATTACATGATATGGTCAGATTCATTTCTTCTTCCTCTAGGGTTGGTTAATGGTGTATATCCTCTTCTTTTGAAGTTTCTTGTTCCTTTTCTTCCTCCTCTTCAAAATCTATGTAAAATAATTTCTTCTCAGCACACTTATGACCTTTAGTGTATTTGATATCACAACTATAGCAAAGCCATTTTTATCTTTTTTCTTTCAATTTTTGTGGTGTCAACCTTGTAGGTTGTGGAATTCTAGGAGTAACAACACTTCCATATTTATAGTTGTGATTGATAGGCTTCCTTTTCACCATAATTTTTCTTTCAATTTTTCTTTCGAACCTGAATGCCTTCTCCAATGTATCGGGTTCCAAAAGGAAAACCTCATGTTGGATGTTACTTTAGAGTCCCAATGAAGACATCAATCCTATGTTCCTCTGGAATATCATGTACTCTTATATTCAATTTTTGGAAGTCCTTAATGTGCTCCATCATTGAACCCTTTTGTTTGAGATTCAACAATTGGCTAAATAAGGTGTTTCTCTTTGTATCCTCATAACGTGCTATCATTTCCTCCACAAAAATTTACCAAGTGGCCACTGGTTTACGAGAACAAACATGATACCATACAAACTGATTTTGTTCTAAATATAAAGTTTCAATGCGTACCTTTTGTGTGTTTTGCACATTATGGAGCTCAAAGTATTGCTCCATTTGTAGTATCCATGTTATTAGATCCTTGCCATAAAAAATACTCATATTTATATTTGGAATATGGTGGGTCTTAAATCCAATATTAGAGTCTATGAAATCATGCTTAACATTTCTTTTGTTCTCATCATGAGTTTCCTCTACTACCTTTTCGCCATTAGGAAGCTTTTCTTGTAGCAAATTTTCCAAAGCGTCCTTCAAACCTTCCATGTATTTATTCAAACATTCCATGTTACCTTCTATATCATCAATCTTAGATTCCATTCCTTTCATGCAATCCTTCAACCCATCCATATTAGCTTACATGTCTGCTGTTAAACCATCTATGTCACCTTTTAGTTCAATTTTGGTTGTTCTATGTGAGAGCGAGATTTGTTGGACTTGGTTTCGGAATTTTGATATATCATGTTGCAATTCTTCCTCTTCATGCATCATAGTAGAGTTTTGTGAGGGATTAATGGGTGTAGAATTATTTTTTGGAGGCATTTTAGAACTCAATACTGATATCTATGCTTCAATATGCCCTTGGAATCACTTCAAACATATTTTTCAAACAAAAGTTATGAAAATATTTAAAAAAAATACACACCTTTTTCTTTCTTTTAGGAGCTCGATCTTGAAATGGTTGTAACTCTGTAATTTCAGATATCCAAGATCTTAAATTTGGTCTTGTAATATCCCTCTGAGTTTGATTTCCAATGCCATAGGTCAGACTTGATTTGGATTCTTCAAGGCAAAGTTATGCCCAATCTCCCACAATGACCTAATTATGGTCTGGTTCACTAGAGAGAACTTGTATGGATTTCCACGTGTCACTATTTCATCCTTTAGCTCTAAAATAGATACAAAAGAAACTACTTTCCGTGCAAATTCAGTCACTTTTGACAGAATTTGAATCCGATGCCTAAAACGAAAGTTATGACGATTTTCCCTCGGTCACCTATTTGAGATGAAATTTTGGAGCCTGCAAAAACCCTAACTTCCACAGATCATATCTTCGAAAATATTGCGAACCAAGGTTTGAAATTCGGGCACAAGGTTTTTTTTTTTTTTTGGAAACTTCATAGAAACAAAGTTATAGAGAAATTGCCATGATGAATCGTTTGCAGCAACGAAACCCTAGAATCCAAAGCTCTGATACCAAATATTATGAACCCAACTCAAAAAATAGAAGAAAATATTGATCAATGACTTAGACATCGACCTGTTTGAGGGGGAAACATCCTTTACATTAAATAAATGAACAATTCTTGGATGATTCAAATAAAAAAACCTCCTTTCTATATATAGGAGTCCAAGGGGTCATAATATAATCCTAGCCGACATAACAATAATAATGTAAGGGAACAACAATAACAATAGTGGGCTTCTATGGGGCACCATAATAAAAATATGGGAACTACATGGGCAAAAAAATAACAATAAAGGGGCTACACTAACAATAATAAGGGGCTACACGAGTATTATGGGGACCTAACAATTGCTTTGATATATGGTTGATGAAATAAGAAGAAAGAAGATAATAAGAAACTAATAAGAATTAAGGAACATCACAAGTAAATTATCAAGAACAAGAAAATATTTTTTTCCTTTATGATTTTCTAACATGGTATCAGAGCTTTGGTGAACAAATAAGGAAAAGGCAGTCTCAAGGAATTGATCAAGGAATAATAAGAGGATCATAAGGGGAAGGTCTTTAAGGAAATAAGTTTCACTATCTTTAAGAAAGATGTATATCACAATCAAGGGAGAGAACAAGCTTGAAGGAGAATCAAACTACAGATATTGGAAGAAGATGATTGACCTCATCCTTGAAAATAACAAAGTATTAGATGTGGTGAAGGGAAAAGTTAAGAAGCCTACATAAGGCTCTAGTGATCCAGATAAGATGAAATACAAGAAAGTAGAATTGGTGGCCATGAATCTAATGGTTTAATGCATAAAGGAAAACCTTTTCCCTTACATAGCTAACTTTGACCATTATCAAGAAATGTATGAATCCTTATGAAAAAGATTCAGAATCAAGAACATTGGGAAAGTATCAAGCTTGAAGAATGAATTAAGAACCACCAAGATGACTAAGGAATATAGTGTGGCCACTTTCTTTGTGAAAATAGCAAGAATAAGAGATGATATTCTTGCTATTGATGAAAGAGTGCTAGCCAAGGAAGTTTTGATCACATCCTTATTAGTGTCTCCACCTTCTTGGAGTGCTTTTCCTTCAAGTATCAACAAATGGAAATAAGCTCCCACTTTTGAAGAACTATGTAATTCCTATAGTCAAGAAGATTTAAGGATCTCATTAGAAACCAACAATGAATAAGTTTCAAATTCCTACATTTCTCATCACAAGGGAAACTTCAAGAAGAAGGGTCCAAGAAAGAAGGACGACATGTCCAAGATAGAATGATACCATTGTCATAAAATGGGTCACTATATAAGTAAGTGTATCGACAATCCTAGAAACAAGAAAAGAGAAGGAGATCATGCAAATGTAGCTGAAGAAGCATATCCCAAGAGAGTTAAACCCGAAGAGACTGACATAAGGGAATTACACTACTAAGCCCTTTGATCTTAGCTTTAGATATTTCATTGGTATATTTTATACTCATTTGTAGGTTTAACATATTTTTGGAGAAAACTTTTTCTTGTTTTATAAGTTTTAGGTATCCCTCAGATCTTTGGAGGGAACACACAACAACTCCTCAAGGAATTAACTTTCTGAATGCTCAAGGATAATGAGAGAAGTACTCAAGAATTAATAAAGAAGACCTCAAAAGACAAATAATTGGAGTTAAAAATGTTTTTCAAGAAACAAATGTATGTCTTAGATCATAAATATTTGTTATTCTATTTGGCATATCCATTCTACATTACTAATAGTTGTTGTGTCTAGATCTCCCAAATCTTAAATATTGTTGTCTAGGGTGATTAATCATCTGATAAATCTACCCACCTTATATCTTTGATCATTTGTATAAAAGAACCTTAAAATTTTTCTTTGGAAAATCCTAACCTAAGGGTATGTTCTTAATGTGTGAAACCATACCCTAAGGGTATGCTATTAATTTGTGAAACGCTTAACCTACTTAGGGCTAGCGATGAAGTAATTGCTATTATTATGATTTCATGTGTTATCAAAAAATTGCACTTGATTGGCTTCTGATTAGACAACTCTATGTAACTGTTTCAAACCATCTTTTGACTGAATCTTAGCCTCTTTAGTCTGAGAAGGCTCTCTCAAAGGGGTTTATGATATTTGATTATGATAGTATTAGATGGCTAACTCTATTTGAAAAGTAACTTGTTTTTTATGTATGTAGGTTAAAAAGAATGCAGGCTTTCTACCATTGGGATTATGGAGTCAACAATCAATATTTTCAGTGGCAAAGTTTCTTGACATGGAAGCTGAGGCAAATAAGGGTCTTTAACAAAGGTAATTCACTCATAAAACATAGGAGACATAGTCATTTCATTACTAAAGGAATTCAGAGCATAGAGTTATGAATTATGAGTAATAGCAATGAAATCTACTGCAAGTGGTAAAACATAAGATGTAGATCCATAAGACATTAAAAACCCAATGAAAATCTCAATTCTGTCAAGAAGAAAGTCACCTCTATATTACTGATATAAGTCAAAATACATAAAGCAGCAGTTTGGTGAAAAAAATCTCCAAAACCTTTACTACTTCGATAATTTACCTTTAAATAGACATTCTTACAGCAAGAATGATCTGCCTGATGGCTAGATTCATCGAATTATTCCTATGACACATCACATAACTGAAAAACATGACTTCTAACAACAAAATCATAGCTACACCCTAAAGAAGACATCTCCTAATAGGAGTGTAACTCCTATTTATTACATATTCTACCTTATCTTTGTGAAACAGTTACATTTCAGTTAAAAATAAGAATCACATGCTTGAATAAGAGAGATAGGTTCATTACCACATTTACATATTAAAAACCCTCCTAAACATGTGGAACACAACCCTATTTTTCAGGAATGCATGACCTTTATCTTCAACGAAAGCTTTAGCTGATGACTTGTCTCCACAACACTTCCTTCAAGTCATAAATGTTTGATATTAAGGTCCCTTGACATGTTGGAGGAGTCCAGATGTCCAAAACTGTCATTAAGCCACTCCAAAACCTTCAAAAATAGTTCGCTACGAAAACATGACAGTTTCATAGCGAGCTTTCGTAGCGTTGAAAAAGAAGCTTTTGAACCCAAAAACTCTCCTCTTTTGCTATTCCATGATGTCAACCTAGTCATGAAATATCATCACCACCATTCTCCCTTCTTGAAACTGTAAAAAGTATATTTAGAAGCAAAAAGGCTGCTACAGAAATTTTTGTAGCGTTTTCCTGGCTTTAAGCCTAGGAAACGCTACAAAACTGTGAAAAAGTGCAGAATTTACAGATTTCAAGACTAACTGCAAAAAGTGACCTCCAGCTGTAAAAAAATTGATCTTAAACATGCCATGAACCTTTTAAAACACATTCAAACTCAAATTAGTACCCCTGTGGTGTTTCCTCTTCATTAATGATCAGTTGAGCAATGGGCTCCTCAACCACAGTCATCTTCAAACCTTTTTCTCTAGTTCTTCATGAATCAGTTCCAGTTGTTCTTGTAGGTGTTTGAATTGATATTTTAGTGTCTTATTCTTAGACTGTAAGTGCAGGTTCATTTTACTGATATGTTTCACCTCTCCTCTCAATGGCTTAGTCCATTTGATTAGTTTTTCTGTGTTGTCCAAGGTCTTAGAGACACTTGTGACTTGATCCTCCCAAATCTCTTTCATTTTTTCAAACTGTACCTTATGAACCTTGTGTTTCATTGCCTCTTTATTTAAGACCGATATTTCATCATTTTCCAGCTTCAACTTCTCTGTAAGGACTTCAATCTCTATTTTTTCAATGATTTTCTCTTTGCCCTTCTTTTTCTTGATGACCAGATCTTCTTTTGCAAGTGATGAATCAATGATGCTTGGTGGTGGTTGGAAAGTTTCAATGACCTTTTGAGTTTCTTTACTGCTTTCCAAGACCTTTTTGGCATGTCTTGTCATTGGTTTCCTAGCTTGAAACATGAATCCTGCATCTTCACCTGCAACTCTAACTTCTTAGCTATTTTGGATTTCTTGAGATTCTTTCCTCTCTCATCTATATCTTCATCTTGGACTATGGGAGTTTCTTCAATATCAATAGCATGTAGAATGTCTTCTAAGTTACCCTTAGCCACTATTTGACTTCTTGTAACCCTCTTGCTGCCATGTTTTCTCAGTGTTGGCTTTTGTTTTGTAGGTGTAACTTTAGGTGTGTCAGCTTTCTGCAATGGCTCTGTCTCCATGATCACTGGCTCAACTTGCTCTGCCACTGAAGGTGATGGGATATATCTAGGTTTAGGAGTTATTTTAGGAGTGATGACATCTATTTCAAAACCACTGATGAGCAAAAAAGATGACCAGTCTCTACCTAATCTCTTTAACTCTTATAATACCAGCAACTTGATTAAACCATGATGAAAGAGTGAGGTTTCATTTCCTTTAGATTTAGCTTGAACTTTGTCTGACATTTTAGCTAAGATTCTGTATAAATAAAAAGGTAAATCAAGAGACCTCTTACCAAAAAAATGTAGCATAAGCTTGAGGTGGTAGGAATAAACCATATGATACCTCCCTTCACAGGTGAAGTACTTCTGAATGATTAGCAATAAATTTGAGAAGTTGTCTTTCATGTAACTCCTTGGGATGGTATTTGTGAGATCAATCTCACTATGCTCTGGCTTGATAAATTCCTTACAGTTCTGCATGGTGAAATTGAAGCCTTTGAACCATTGTTATCCTCCTCCAGGGATTCCTGTTGCTGCTGCAATGGTCTCTGTTGTTACAATGAGGTTCAACATTCCCACCTTTGAAGTTGTTCCATTGAAACTGATAGCAAACTCCTTAGAAACCTGCACATGGCACCCTTGCAATCTTTGGCAGAACTGCAAACACCCTGTTCTTCTGAAAACTTCTAAGGCATTTGGGTCTTCATTCAAAAAATTCATGTCCGATGGCTCATATATGAGGCAATGGCCAGCTTTGTTGGTCTTCCTCTTTGCAGCCATGGTGATTTTATACCTTCTCTGCCTCGCTTGATTAGTGACACCTGCAACTTTTGAAAATGCTAGCAACCAGCTTGGCTTGGTGAAACAACTCTCCAGACCTCAATAACATGCAAATATGAAGTGGAGAATGACAAAAGACTCAATTGGGCAATGTTTTGAAGTTTCGGTGACAACTCATGGCTTAATCATGCCTTATACATGCTAAAAATAGTAATAATGACCTCAGCCATGACCTTTGTACCTTGATTTAACCCTAACTGACTCGAATGACATCCACCCTAACACTTCTAATCATTGATTGACACCTTGCACCAAATTTGAAAATACAGACAGAAAAACCTCTTTTCGTAGCGTATTTATTTCATTTCCAGGCAGTTTCGTAGCAAAAACTGCCTTTTTACTGTGTAATTCGCTACGAAAACAAGAAAAAATGGCTAAAGTGACATTTTAAAATTCAAAAACTTGGGAAATGAAATATTTCAACAAATAATGACTGATGCGACATGATATGACTTGAATGGGGGTGGGTTTGGACCTTAGGATAGGCTAATATGAAAATATTTGAATTTTCCTAATGAACTCTATGACCATACCTTTGGAAAATGAACTTCTAAGACTATGTAAAATGGTGTTTCACTTTTTCTAAGTGATAACATCATGTGTTGGGATCTTCATATGGTGATGAACACTCTAACTTGTTAGATCTGAAATGATGTTGCCCGAAATCCCAAATCCTTGAAGTGTTGACAAAGAAGGGTTTGCTATAGTATGAACTAAAATCCTAAATTATTATGGTTGGGTTGGGTCTATAATAAATAATCTTGTCTTTATAGTAAGATCCTAGGGATAAAACCATAGGTATGTATCCATTCTGTTGAAACCCTAGCTTGGTTGATATATGTCTAATGTATTAATATTTCCTGACATATGAATTGTTCATGTTTAACAATGATTTCCTAGATATGTGTGTTGACCTAATTACTAATGGTCATAAGTCCAAGGGTTTAAAAACAAGCCCTAGTCCAAGTTTGAAGTTTTAGGATGATGTTTCTTAGAAAATCTAGGGTTTTGCAACTAAACCCTAATAAAAGTTAAATTCTCCAGTATGTACAACCATATGGAATCTATGAATCTATCTAGTGATTGATGAGAATTTTTAAATGGAAATATAGGGTTTACATCGAACCCTAGTAGAAGCTATTCATGTTATGATTTTTTTGGCTGTTAAAGCTCATGTATGAAATCTAGGGTTTACATAAAATCCTAGTAGGAAATATAACATGTGAAATTTGAAAGTTATTAGATACTTTTTTTCTTTTGACTTATTTCTAGGGATCTCCATATGAAAAAAATGATCTTCTGTCATCTTGATTGAGTTGCTAATGTGATTTAGGGTTTGTAACAAAATCTGGGTTAGAAGTTGAGGTATTGAAGTATAGTCTCTCGTTGATTATGTTTGTAAAGTATAATTATTCCGCTACTATAAGTTTTCATTATGAATAAAATCATGCTGCTATAATTTTGGTTGTAATTGTTGCCTAAAGCTGTGTAGGTTCATCATATTCAGGTTGGTGAAGGTTTCCATAAGAGAATACAATATGTTAAGCATGATGAGAAGGATGGAATCCATGAAAGATTCTCCAAAATCGAAGGAAGAAGTTAATCACTCTACGTTAAGAGGGAGTATGGATATAATAAATCTCCCTGGTTAAGAGGGAAGGCATAACATATTTTTTTATTGGAGAATACATTCCAAAAGATATGTTTCTACATGTGAAGTAGGAGAATGATTCTTCTCTCAAAGATTCGACTGATAGTCCTATTGAGATTAGTTGAAGAGCAACATCAAGACCTCGAAGGTTTGTCTTTAATGAAGTATATTTGAAAGTATATTACTAATTGGGGTTGTCTTTGTACATGTAAATCCCTCGAAGGTTTGATAAGCATAATGGTTATCGATTAGTTTAATCGGGAGAGATTTTTTTTTGAGGCTTTGTGAGTGAAGCATTGCTTGGAAAGATGTCGGCACAAAAATTTGTTTTGATTTTTGGTAGGGAGGGTGGCATCAGGTGGATGTGCACCTAGATCCTTGGGTTGATGGTAAGTAAGTAATCCTGATGGTACCTATAGGGCCTGAATGCTTTAGTCCATCTTAGTCCCACTTGGATAGATTTCCTTGGTCATGAATCTAGTCCATGGCATTGAGGTGCCTAAAATTATTCATAGTTCACATATTTTAGATCTTCATTGTACTTGTATATTATGAATACCTCCCTAGTTAAGAGGGCGTGTTGAAGATTGTAACTAGGTTTGGTCTTCATAAATTGTACTTGAGTCAAAATATAATGTACTTGCCAAAAGAATAAAGAAAATAATTTATATTATTATTAAATATTAAAACATGGAATTCATGCTTGGGTCATATTATTTTAGGTCAAAGTCACCATTGCGGACTTCTAGGATTTATTCTAAGTTTATAGAGTCATTACAGATTTAAAGTGACCCTCCTTGGGCTTTTGAATCATGCAAATTTTTTTAATATTGAGTCAAAAATGAAATTTGGAGCCTCCACACTAAGTTGGCCTTAACATGATGAAGTTGGCCTCAACTCAAGGAATTCGAGCTCACCTCAAGCCTATATATACAAGGAGATCAAACTCATTTGGAGCACACTCTATCACACACAAAAATTCGATATCTACTGCTGCATTGGAAAAAGTGTGAAGTCCTGTTGTACTATTCAATAACTCCCCCAATTTAATTTTTATAATAATCAATATTGTAATAATAAATGGGGACCCTTTTAGAAAGAGTTTTTCCTTTACAAGGTTTTAAAGTGTTATGCTAAGCCACTTAAAAGTAGGTGCTTTTCGCTTTATCACAGATCACAAAAGCCAAAGGTAACACAAATAATCATTAGTCAGAATCTGTGTTAAAGAGATTAATAAAACCATTTTTAAGGTTAAGTGTTATGTTGTGCTCTTTCTAAAGGTCTAGATATATTTCTAAAAAATTCATGAAGCGCTTAAGTATACTTCATATAAGGAAAAATTCGCTTAAAGAATACATTGCGTGTCGCAAATCGCAAAGACATAAATAAATTTCAAAATACCATAACTCTAATCTTGCGATACTGCGACATGGAAAATCTTGCAATCTTGCGATACCGCGATATGGCAGATCTTGCGATCCTGCGATCTTGTGATAAAAGCGATGTTGCAAAATGTTACCATACGACCCAGTGATATTACGATTTTGCGATATTGTGATTTATCGAAATCGTAAAATCAACATTACACTTAAATCTTATCATTTAAAAATATCATTCGGGTTTGCGGTGCGATGTTTTGACAAGACCCGAAAAGAATCACACGAAAGCCATAATGCGTAATTAAAAAAAATAAACTGCATTTACTCTTTTAAATGCTGGAGGAGATTTGTATTTGTTTACTTGTGCTTGCAATAAAAGTCCCATCATTATCGAATTTACTGTTTTAATTAATCCTCCGCTATTATCTCCGCATTACGTTCATTTTGATTTCTCTATTGTTCAATCTCAGGGAATAACGCTCAGAGTGTTGGTAATGTTGTCATTGATGGCAAAGGGGATGGCAAAGGAGGAGTACCTGAACCAACAATGAGGCAACATAAAAAACATAAAGCAGAGGCAGTTGTGTAAGTAAATTAAGTTGTGTATGTAGAAGGATTGGTTTCAGTATTATATGGATATTGCTGATACAAGAATTCTCTTTGAAAGAGCTGTGATATGTAACTATCTATGCATTAATGACTTAATTGCATATGTGTATCCTTGTATTTTTATGAGTTTATGAATTTGGGGTATGTATAATGCTGTCCCATACACAGTACTTAGAAGAAGGGTTTAGTCATAAAATCTGTTGTGCATAACCTGCGAAATGAGATCGAGGTTGAGAACTGGTTGGGGGTGTAGTAACGAAAAATTTGAATCTTTTTTTTGGGGTAGAAATCCCAAGGGTGAATAGAGATTCTATACATGTATATAAGAAATATTTGAGTGCATAGTAGGGTTGAATATTTGATTGGAATTGTGAGTTTCGAAGCATCGATGCTCTCAAAGCAGAGAACTCAATTCAAACCCAGAAATTTCCATTCCACAGTTGAAAAATCGAGGAACTGTTTAGTTAACTGTGTGCAGGTGCGTTAGACGCACGTTATGAGAAATTTGGTGAAATCATGGTTAGTGTAACCCATAAACGCAACGGAACTCTGAAGGTGGAACTCAGACGACGGAACACGAAGTTAGGAGGAACCCAGAGCCAAAAGGGCGGAACCACGAAGAGTGAACAGTAAAGGTGGTTTCTAGTTTTCATCGCACCACCTTTACACGGTGGGTGGTATTCAAGAGATTGGGAGCAATTCCACAGGACGGGCGACACGTGTCCTTGAGCGAATTTGCAAAACTGCTCTCACTGCGCGCCATCGCGTGTTATTGTTCGCGCATCTTCGTCGAGCGATATCCGTCCGATCAAAAGAGGTAGTGCGACGCGATAACAACCGTCAGATGGAGACAACCGTTAGCATTGGGGCCCATGCGTACGTGTGTGATGATCATTATTAAAGTTTGTAGATTTAACAAAGTGTATTATTATGGTTTGAACCATTGCAAAGATTATTCGTACAAGATTTAAATATTAAGGGTGTGGGACCTAATTTCCCTTCGCATTATTGGTTCAATATACGTTGTTGTGTTATGCCGAGATCTTAACCCCAAGTCGAAGATTAAATATTGTTGAAGGGCCCGAAAGGTTATATGGATATATATTGCTGCTGGGTTTTTAATATAAGTCAGCGACGCATTAATGTTTGTAACAATTGAAGTGGGGAATATATTTTACAAGGAAATCATGAGCATGTAAGAGTATATCTATGTTCATATATATATAATGTTGATGCGTCGGGGTTTAAGCCAAAGTCAAGGATACTATGCAGCATTTCGAAACACTGGTAGAAAAATGTATAATATATTGGTATATTACGTTTATAATATGGTTGCATAACCATAGATAAATGCGAAACTATCAAAGCTTCCACATAGTTCTAGAGTATCCAGATATGTTGATTGAAATTTCCAGTTCAGCAGTAGAATGATAAATTGCATAGCAGTTATATTAAGAGACAGTTATATGTACAGCAGGTATACAACTGCAATGAAGAAGAAAGCCTGCAAGAACGAAAGAGAGAGAGACAGCGGCTGAAAAATGGTACAGGGAAAAAGATGAATAGACATAGAGGTGAACCAAAGTATACAAAACAGTCACTCAACAACAGCAGAAAAGACAAATCCAGCAAAGCCAAAATCCAGAAAAGGAGCTGAGTGAAATTGAAGTGTGTAACTGAAAATGTGAATGTAAATGTTGTAATTAATTTACTATTGTTTTTGATGCATTGGCAAGTCTCCAGTAGGAAAACAAAACTCCCACTTTAATATTGAAATTTGTACAGATTGTTATAATTTTAAATGAGTTGGACAAAGGAATGAGAAGACAGAAGTCAAAGAGTCATGGCTATTCACTCCAAATTCCTTGTGGAATACAAACAGTCATGTGAGGAACTCTATATATAATTTGATATGCATAAGTGAAAAAAGAGAGAGTAAGGATAGAGAATGAAAAGCATTAAAGATTGAGGCAGAGAAGATAAGGAAGAGAGGAGCAAAAAGAGATGCTACAGAACAGAGCTGATATCTAAGGTAAATCAACAAACATTTCTTGTGATAAATTGAGGAAGTTAGAGCTTCCCTATCAAGTTGAAGCTTGATAGTTGTCAGTTGTAGCTGACTAAGGTTGGAGCCTCCTGTAGGTTGGTGCCTGTAGAAAAACAGTGGTGAGAGGGAGTTGGAGCTTGCGTTTGCATCACAACAATAATAAGATGTGGTTTTCTCCCTTTATGGGTTTCCACTTATATCTGCTGTCTCTATATGTGTTGCCTGTGTGCTGAGATTATTTATCAAATCTGCTTAATTTTTGCTGCTCTCATAATAAGTTTAATATCAAATTAATTTAATACTTGCTGCAACACATTAAGATTGTTCATATACTAAGGTTGATTATAAAAGTAAGCTATAAATAAGCTGATGAAAAACCGAAAAATGCTCATGTAAGTATTGAACTGATTCACCCCCCCCCCTCTCAGTTCAACTAAAATTCAACAATTGGTATCAGAGTAGGTTCCTTTGTACCAGTTTAACAACTGAAAGGAGTTTCTAGGTTCTCAGGATGGCTAGTAAAGAAGGATGCTCAACCAATAAAGCCCCTTTCTTTACAGGTGCAAATTATGCCTTCTGGAAAATCAGGATGAGGACATACATAATGTCTCTAGGAATAGAAGTTTGGGGTGTTGTGGAATTAGGATATGCCCCAAAGTCAACTGACTCAGAGAAAGAATCCAAACAAGATTTTGTAGCTAACACAAAAGCCATGAATGCTATCTTGAATGGATTGTGTGAAGCAGAGTTTATCAAAGTAATGCACAAAGACACTGCTAAAGAGATGTGGGATACTCTGGAGAACATCCATGAAGGAGACAAGAAAGTAAAAACTTCCAAACTTCAAGTCTATAGAGCCCAGTTTGAGAATTTAAAAATGAATGATGATGAAGACATTGACAATTTCTTCCTAAAAGTTGCAGAAATTGTTAACAATATGAAAGCTCTTGGAGAAACCATGCCAGAAAGTATAATTGTGCAAAAGATTCTAAGATCTCTTCCATCCAGGTTTAATCCCAAGGTGTCTGCAATAGAAGAAATAGCTGATTGGGAGACTTTGACCATGAACCAACTACTTGGAAATTTAATAGCATACGAGATGAGGCTCCCACCGAAAAATCCAAGTACGAGGGAGGCAACCTTTAAAACAGAAAAGAAGAAAGAAGAAGAGGAAGACATATGCTCTTGCTCGGATGAAGAAGAGGAAAAATTTGTCAAGAATTTGGATAGAGGCTCAGGTAAATACAAAGGTAAACTTCCTTTAAAATGCTTTAACTGTGGAAGAGTTGGACACTGTGCTGCTAAGTGTCCTCACAAGAAAGTAAGGAATCAGGCTCAAGAGTCAGAGAAAAATACATTAAAGAACTGGCAGAAAGGAAAGAAGTTCAACAGAAAATCCTTCTATGCTCAACAAGACAGTAGTACATCTGAAGATCCAGATGAACTCTCAAGTGAAGATGGAACCTTTGAATTTTTATTGATGGCTATAGAAGAACGTGAAGGTCCCCTGCTAGAAGATGAAGAAGAAGAAGGTGAAGTTGACCTTGAGGGAGAGCTAATAAGTGCTCTGGAAGAGATTGATAGACTCAAGCTGAAATGCAGAAAACAAAAGGACATTCTCCTCAAGTATGTGCGAGAAGAACATAATTCAGAAGTCCTGATGCAGCTAAAGATAGAGCTTGAAGAAGCCAAGAAGATAGAGGACATGTTACTTAAGCAAATCAAGGAAAAAAATCAGGAACAAGAAAAGTTGGAAGAAGAAGTAGTATGTCTTAGGAAGAAATTAGAAAATGCTCAAAGGAAAGTGGTTATAAACTATTCTCAAACAACAAGCTCTAGTAAGTTGAATGAAATTCTGGTTGCTCAAAGATCGCCTATGATAAAAAACTGGAATAGGCTATGAAGGAGAATCAAGTAAAAACAAAGAAAAGGAAAACAGAGAGATTATTTTTGTAAAAGCAAAGAAGGATGATGAAGCAGCTCAAATAGTGCCTACAAAAGAAGAAACTTGTAAGGAAGGAGACAGAACCCAGAAAAATCCTCTAATAACAAAGAATGAAAGAAATACTCAAACAACAGGAAAAGATATATATGCCCCTAAGTATGTCAAATTTGAAAGCCATCAAAGGAGATTCTTCCCTCCTATGAAGAATGCCACTTGTTATGTTTTCCACAAGCAGGGACACATTGCTGCATATTGTCATGCAAGGAGGAGTAATTTAAACCAGCAAAAGATGCAAACAGTGAAGAGACTGTCTCAAACAAACAAATGGAGAAAACAACCTTACATCAGGTATGCAAATAATTTCTATGGTTATTGTTTTTATTGTAAGGAATTTGGCCATAAAATTATTGAATGTAGAAAGCATGGACAAAGATTGATGTTCAACACCTCAAGGAGGTTTATGAATCAAAGAAATTTTGTTCATACTCACAACTCTGCAAAAAATATGATCAAATGCTGTATATGCAATCAAGTTGGACATATGCCTTACAAATGTCCTTCGAAAGGATGTGATCCATCATCTCACAAAAGATACTAAACAAAAGGATGCCTCTAGTGGAAAAAGAAGGAGAACAAGTGTGACCTGGCTCTAACTGCTCAAGATCTGAAAAGCCAATGGTATCTGGACAGTGGCTGCTCAAAACATATGACTGGAGACAGGAGAAAATTTATAACTTTTGATGAAAAGAAAACTGGTAATGTTACTTTTGGCAATGATAAATCAGGAAAAATCAAGGGAAAGGGCTCAGTCAACTTAGATAATGGCAGAGGTAAGGCCCAAGATGTACTATTTGTAGATGGGCTGAAAGCAAATTTGCTGAGTGTCAGTCAAATGTGTGATAAAGGATGTGAATTTCTTTTCAAAGCACAAGACTATGAAGTTAGATCAAGCACCACAGGTAAGACTCTGCTCAAAGGTGTTCGAACAGAGAGCAATGTTTACATCGTGAAAGAGGAAGATGAAGAATGCCATCTTAGTAAACTTGAGGAGTCATGGTTATGGCATAGGAGATTGGGACATCTCAGCTTCGATCATATCATCAGACTGAGCAAGAAGAAAGCGGTCAGAGACATGCCAGAAATAAAAAGGCCTTCTAATACCATATGCAAATCTTGTCAATTGGGTAAACATACCCGCACATCCTTTAAGGCCAAAGATGAGTTATCAACAAGAAGACCACTCCAGCTTGTGCACATGGATCTGTGTGGACCTGCAAGAACTAAAACACCAAGTGGAGAATGCTACTTTATGCTGATAATAGATGATTTCCCTAGAATGACATGGGTTTCTTTTCTCAATAATAAATCAGAAGCTCTGGACAAATTCAAAATATTCAAAGCATTAGCAGAAAATCAGACAGGATGAAAGCTAAAATGCATCAGATCAGACAGAGGAGGTGAATTCACAGATTATGAATTTGCAGATCTGTGCAATGAATATGGCATAAAACAAAAATTTACTATTGCAGGGACACCTCAGCAGAATGGAGTAGCAGAGAGACAAAACAGATCTGTTCAAAAAATTGCCAGAGCCATGATGCAAGAGAGTAATATTCCTCAAGCCTTCTGGGCAGAAGCAGTACATACATTGGTGCATATCCTTAATAAAGCTCACTTAAGGCCAAGCAGTGACAAGACTCCCTATGAACTATGGCATGGAAAGCCAACTTCAATCAAACATTTTAGAATTTTTGGAAGAAAGTGTTATATAAATAATAATGATGAAAATCTTGGGAAATTTGATGCAAGAGCAGATGAAGGGATTTTTCTAGGATATGCTTCCAAAAGTAAAGGGTACAGGTGCTACAACAAGACTCTTCGAAAAATAGTCGAAAGTATTGATGTGAGATTTGATGAGGAACTTCCAAACAATACAAGAGATACATACTGTTGCAGTCCATCAGACAACCATGAAGAAGAAAACCAGAATGATGATGAAACAAGGAAGACAACAAAAGATGCAGAGATGAGCTCGAAAGCCCCCTCAAGATACACTCAGAAGAATCATCCTGAAGATTAGATCATAGGAGACAAGAAAGAAGGGGTCCAGACAAGAAGGCAGCTAACACAACAAATAGAAGAGGTATACATAGCCATGTTATCACAGATAGAGCCAAAGATATTTGAAGAAGCCTGTAAGGACAAGTATTGGGTAAAGGAAAGGAATGAAGAATTGGACCAAATTGAGAAGAACAATACCTGGGAACTAGTTCCTATACCAATTGAGAAAAATATCATTGGCTCAAAATGGGTATTCAAGAATAAAATGAATGAGCAAGGACAGGTAATCAGGAATAAAGCCAGACTAGTTTGCAAAGGATATTCACAAATCGAAGGACTTGATTATGATGAAACATTTGCTCCTGTAGCCAGAATGGAAGCCATCAGAATGTTTTTGGCCTTTGCATGCCACTAAGACTTCAAGGTATATCAAATGGATGTGAAATCTGCATTTCTGAATGGAGATATAGAAGAAGAAGTCTACATGGAACAACCAGAAGGTTTCACTTTAACAGACAAAGAAGACTATGTGTGCAGACTGAAGAAGGCTCTATATGGACTGAAACAGGCTCTGTGTGCTTGGTACTCAAGACTGGATAAGTATTTGCAAAAACAAGGCTTTAAGAGAGGCAGAGTAGACAACAATCTATACATAAAAGCCCATGAAAATGAACTCCTGATTGTTGTAGTGTATGTTGATGACATTATGTTTGGAAGCAACAGAGATGAACTGGAAAAAGGGTTTGTTGAGGAGATGAAATCAGAGTTTGAGATTTCCATGATTGGAGAACTCAGTTTCTACTTAGGACTTCAAATTCAGCAAAAGAACACAGGTACATTCATCTCACAGGAAAAATACTTAAAAGAAATGTTTAAAAAAATCAAAATGGAGGACTGCAAACCTGTATCAACTCCCATGATCATGGGATGCAAGCTGTGTGCTGATGATGGATCTATTGATATAGATAAAAAACTCTACAAATCCATGATAGGAAGTCTACTGTATCTGACAACATCAAGACCAGACATCATGCTAGTAGTAGGACTAGTGGCTAGATATCAAGCAGCACCTAAACGAAATCACCTTCTTGCAGTAAAAAGAATATTCATATATCTACAAGGAACAACATTGTATGGGCTTTGGTATCCAAAAGGCAAAAAAATCACTTTGACAGCATACACAGATGCAGATTGGGCTAGCTGTGTGGATGACAAGAAAAGTACAAGTGGAGGTGCATTCTATCTAGGAGAAAGTCTGGTGGCATGGTTAAGCAAGAAACAAACATCTATCTCTCTATCTACAGCAGAAGCAGACTGTATAGCAGCAACAGCATGCTGTACACAAGTCATGTGGATGAAGCAAACCCTCCAAGACATGAAGGTAAGCATTGATGAACCTATCTCAATCAAATGTGATAATAAAAGTGCTATAAGTATATCAAAAAATCCTGTGCTTCACTCAAAAACTAAACATATCCCAATCAAGTATCATTTTCTCCAAGAACAAGTGGCTCATAAGGTAGTAAAGCTGGAATATATACCAACAAAAGAACAGACAACTGATATATTTACCAAACCTCTTGCTAGAGAACCATTTCAATATTTGAGAGATAAACTAGGGGTAGTATCTGTAGATGCTACTCTCTGATATAAACAGAAAGCACAATTTCAGGGGGAGAACAGAAATGAAAATATCATTCCAGGGGGAGATCAGCCAGCAAGGAAAGCATGAAACAGGTCCTCAGGGTCAAAGGATTATGGAAAGAATACACCCAACATAAAAGAGTTAAAGAAAAGGCTAAAGGGTCAGAATTTTAGATTTAATCCAAATTCTGGAGCAGCAGGGTACAAAGTCAGAAGATTTCAGAGAGAGGAAATGTAGAAAGCAAACTAGGAAATGAGCAACCCATTGCCATTGATGTCAAAGGGGGAGGAAAAGCAAAAAGGGGCTTCTATAAGGCAAACATAGGAAGAGTATTGCCATCAATGCCAAAGGGGGAGACTGTTGGAAATGTTGTCATTGATGGCAAAGGGGATGGCAAAGGAGGAGTACCTGAACCGGCAATGAGGCAAAGTAACAAACATGAAGTAGAGGCAGTTGTGTAAGTAAATTAAGTTGTGTATGTAGAAGGATTGGTCTCAGTATTATATGGATATTGTTGATACAATAATTCTATGTGAAAGAGCTGTGATATGTAACTATCTATGCATTAATGACTTAATTGCATATGTGTATCCTTGTATTTTTCTGAGTTTATGAATTTGGGGTATGTATAATGCTGTCCCATACACAGTACTTAGAAGAAGGGTTTAGTTATAAACTCTGTTGTGCATAACCTGCGAAATGAGATCGAGGTTGAGAACTGGTTGGGGGTGTAGTAACGAAAAATTTGAATCTTTTTTTTGGGGTAGAAATCCCAAGGGTGAATAGAGATTCTATACATGTATATAAGAAATATTTGAGTGCATAGTAGGGTTGAATATTTGATTGGAAGTGTGAGTTTCGAAGCATCGATGCTCTCAAAGCAGAGAACTCAATTCAAACCCAGAAATTTCCATTCCATAGTTGAAAAACCGAGGAACTGTTTAGTTAACTGTGTGCAGGTGAGTTAGATGCACGTTATGAGCAATTTGGTGAAATCACTGTTAGTGTAACCCATAAACGCAACGGAACTCTGAAGGTGGAACTTGGATGACGGAACACGAAGTTAGGTGGAACCCCGAGCCAAAAGGGTGGAACCACAAAGAGTGAATAGTAAAGGTGGTTTCTAGTTTTCATCGCACCACCTTTACATAGTGGGTGGTATTCAAGAGATTGGGAGCGATTCCATAGGATGGGCGACACGTGTTCCCGAGCGAATTTGAAAAACTGCTCTCACTGCGTGCCATCACGGGATTTGTTCGCGCATCTTCGCCGAGCGATATCCGTCCGATCAAATGAGGCGGTGCGACACGATAACAACTGTCGGATGGAGACGATCATTAGCGTTGGGGTCCATGCGTACATGTGTGATGATCATTATTAAAGTTTGCGGATTTAACAAAGTGTATTATTATGGTTTGAACCATTGCAAAGATTATTCGTACAAGATTTAAATATTAATGGTGTGGGACCCGATTTCCCTTCACATTATTGGTTCAATATACGTTGTTGTGTTATGCCGAGATCTTAACACCAAGTCGAAGATTAAATATTGTTGAAGGGCCCGAAAGGTTATATGGATATATATTACTGCTGGGTTTTTAATATAAGTCAGCGACGCATTAATGTTTGTAACAATTGAAGTGGGGAATATATTTTACGAGGAAATAATGAGCATGTAAGAGTATATCTATGTTCATATATATATAATGTTGATGCATCGGGGTTTAAGCCAAAGTCAAGGATACTATGCAGCATTTTGAAACACTGGTAGAAAAATGTATAATATATTGGTATATTACGTTTATAATATGGTTTCATAACCATAGGTAAATGATAAACTATCAAAGCTTCCGCTGATCCGAATTTTATGTAGGAACGCAACAGAATACAGATATAACCATAGATACAGAGGTGCAACGGAAATAATGCTTCATTTTATTAATAAAAGAATGACTGCAATAAGCTTACAAAACATAATGGAAACAAGCTAGGGCGCTGGTAGCGTATCTCTGAGAAGAGATGTGTCGAGCTACAGACCTCTGAACTGTGTTACATTGAGGCTCGCAGGCCTATTACAGACATAATGGAAATAGATGAGCTAGGGTACTGGCAGCGTATCCCTGAGAAGAGATGTGGCGGCTACCACCGAACCGTGTTACAAATGCGTACATGATGGAGATGCGTATTGTGGAACTCGGGTAGCGAATCTCTGAGAAGAGATGTGGTAGCTACAGACCTCTGAACTGTGTTACAATGAGGCTCGAGGGCCTATTTATTGCTGAGAAACAATGTAGAATCTGAAACGTCCAAAAACCTAACCGTAGGAGATGAGGCGCCAAAACTGTGGGCGCCCGTTTGGGTAAATTGGTGGTTCAACTTCCCGGGGGCATAACTTTGGCACTCGATCTCCGTTTGACGCGCTCAATAGCTCGTTAGAAAGATCTATCCGAGGACTTCAATTTTTGAATGAGCAACATCGGTCCATGGACCCATGTTGCTCTCCGTTTTCCCAAAAAGCGTCGTTTAGGGCCTCAAAACGGCTCCGGAAGTTTAAGACCCGAAAAATTGCTAAAAATAGTAAGTTGTGCCGAAACTTACAAACTGAAATAACTGATGGTGGGGGTTCAAATGGACTCGATGGGTGGCCACCAATATCCACCTGGATTATTAATGCCCCAAAACGGCTTCGGTGGTGACCCGGAAACTCGTCATGCAGTAAATAGTGTCGTGTCAAGCCGGGAACCGAAAGACGATGTCATGTGTCCGGGCGGAATAGGTGGGAGGCCACCGATATCCACCTGGATCATTCCTCCCTCCTTAGGAAGCAATGGTCTCCATTGCGTTAAGTTTCTCCATGGGGGGGGAAATTTTGCTGAACTTGGTGTTGGATTTAGATGTGCCACCGGTGGGTAGCCATTGAAGGATCTGAGAAAAAAAAAAATTTGTCCATCATCGCATTCCTCTGTTTCTCGAGGGCATCCTCGAGCAAGATTTTGACAGGATCTCCTGCTCCCTCGTCTTTCTTTCCTTCCTCCATGTGGGGTCATCGGGGTTGCGAGGTTGAACTCCTTATACCCTGGCCGCGTTGGGGACATGAAGAGAAAAACAGAGAAAGAGCAGACCCACTTTGATACCACTGATCCGAATTTTATGCAGGAACGCAACAGAATACAGATATAACCATAGATACAGAGGTGCAGCGGAAATAATGCTTCATTTTATTAATAAAATAATGACTGCAATAAGCTTACAAAACATAATGGAAACAAGCTAGGGCACTGGTAGCGTATCTCTGAGAAGAGATGTGTCGAGCTACAGACCTCTGAACTGTGTTACATTGAGGCTCGTAGGCCTATTACAGACATAATGGAAATAGATGAGCTAGGGTACTGGCAGCGTATCCCTGAGAAGAGATGTGCATTCCATTTTGAAGCGTGTTACAATGCGGACATGATGGAGATACGGTATTTAGGAAGCGTAGCGCTATGCGAAGAGATATCGGCTCCAGCCCCTGTTGTCTTACAATGAGGCTTGAGGGCCTATTTATTGTTGAGAAACAATGTAGAATCCGAAACGTCCAAAACCCTAACCGTAGGAGATGAAGCACCAAAACTGTGGGCCCCGTTTGGGTAAATTGGTGGTTCAACTTCCCGGGGACGTAACTTTGGCATCTGATCTCCGTTTGACGCACTCAATAGCTCGTTAGAAATATCTGTCCAAGGAGTACAACTTTTGAACGAGCAACATCAGTACATGGACCCATGTTGCTCTCCGTTTTCCCAAAAAACGTCATTTAGGGCCTCAAAACGGCTTTTGAAGTTTAACACCCAAAAAACCGCTAAAAATAGTAAGTTGTGCCGAAACTTACAAACTGAAATAACTGATGGTGGGGGTTCAAATGGACTCGATGGGTGGCCACCAATATCCACTGGATTGATAATGCTAAATGACTCGGCGGGTGTGCGGGACAGAAGCACATATAAATAGTAAGGAAATTTGTCTTTGAAAGGTATTTGGAAACGAAAGGAGTGATCTTTGCGGGTCCCAAATGGAATAGGTGGGAGGCCACCGATATCCATCTGGATCATCCGCATAGTTCTAAAGTATCCAGATATGTTGATTGAAATTGCCAGTTCAGCAGTAGAATGATAAATTTCACAGTAGTTATATTAAGAGACAGTTATATGTACAGCAGGTATACAACTGCAATGAAGAAGAAAGCCTGCAAGAACGAAAGAGAGAGAGACAGTGACTGAAAAATGGTACAGGGAAAAAGATGAATAGACATAGAGGTGAACCAAAGTATACAGAACAGTCACTCAACAACAACAGAAAAGGAAAATCCAGTAAAGCCAAAATCCAGAAAAGGAGCTGAGTGAAATTGAAGTGTGTAACTGACAATGTGAATGTAAATATTGTAATTATTTTTTATTGTTTGTGATGCATTGGCAAGTCTCTAGTAGGAAAACAAAACTCCCACTGTAATATTGAAATTTGTACAGATTGTTATAATTTTAAATGAGTTGGACAAAGGAATGAGAAGACAGAAGTCAAAGAGTCATGGCTGTTCACTCCAAATTCCTTGTGGAATACAAACAGTCATGTGAGGAACTCTATATATATAATTTGATATGCATAAGTGAAAGAGAAGGAGAGAGTAAGGATAGAGAAGAAAAAACATAGAATATTGAGGCAGAGAAGATAAGGAAGAGTACAATAAGAATGCTACGGAAACCCGGATTGATAGACGAGGTAAATGGCCATTTCGTGATAGATTGAGGAAGTTGGAGCTTCCTATCAGTTGAAGAAAAACAGTGGTATCAGGTTAGCTGAGACAGAGGTTTGAACCTCCACATGGTTAGTGCCTATGAGAAAATTGAAGGAGTTGGTGCAACTTCCTTACAAGTTGTAGCTAGCAGAATTGAGGTTGGAGCCTCCTGTAGGTTGGTGCCTGCAGAAAAACAATGGTGAGAGGGATTTGGAGCTTGCCTTTGCATCACAACAATAATAAGATGTGGTTTTATCCCTTTATGGGTTTCCACTTATATCTGCTGTCTCTATCTGTGTTGCCTGTGTGCTGAGATGATTTATCAAATCTGCTTAATGTTTGCTGCTCTCATAATAAGTTTAATATCACATTAATTTAATACTTGCTGCAACACATTAAGACTGTTCATATACTAAGGTTGATTATAAAAGTAAGCTATAAATAAGCTGATGAAAAACCGAAAAATGCTCATGTATGTATTGAACTGATTCACCCCCCCCTCTCAGTTCAACTAAAATTCAACATAGAGATGATGAAGAAAGGAAAAAAGACAACAGAGCCTTTTGCATATGAGGATTCAGACATGCATCCTCTCTTTAGTGATACTACATGCAACAATGATGGTGGAGCTACATTGTGGGAAGACATGTATAATATGTTAGAGGACGAAAATCCAAAGGTGTTGGTAATCAGAATAACGACTGACGCTAAAGTCTCGTCTAAAGCTTCCTATTTTGAAGCAGCCTGTTATTTATTACACATAATAGCTGCAAGACCTAAAATCCTATCATATACAAATATGGGGAAGTGGATTATCGACAATGTAGATATATCGAACAAGATATTCAAGAATTCAAGACAGGAGGTCATGGGATAATTTTCTGCAGACAATTTGCGCATAATGTATCATCTGCCAGAACCTCAAAATGCCTATGATAGAGCTTTCATCGAGAAGTTCACAAAAGAGAATGAAGACCCAATATATTCCATGCAGACTTGGAGGTCAGACTCTAGCAATTTCAAATGAGAGAAAACTGGTATGTACCCAATTGCAACTTTGTTGACTCCACATAGTTATGTAGCTGCTATGATGTGTAGGGTTTTTGGGAAAGTTGATAGTACCAAGTTTTCTATGGAATGGATTCCATTAATCGATGCGGTTGTAAAATCCATGATTATGAATTGGTGTAACATTTTATTCGAAAATTTTGCTATGACTATCAGAAAGTATAGACAGTATAGAGTTGCCTCTACTCGGGTCATCCCTCCATTTTTTATGAGTGCTTATGTGATGGATGCCATCGATTTCTGTACAAAATTTCCTATTATGAGTTGGAATTGGACTCTCAAAGACCCTACTCCTATCCATGTGTATCATAAGATTTTATGGGAATCTCAATTTCGTGCCCATTTTTATAATATTTGTCAAAGTATTATGTTGCCCATATATCAAACTATTTTTGATACAAAAGCCCCCAGGATTTCAGAAGAAGCAAAGATAGATATTTTTTCAGTGGGAGGATGGTTTGGTGAAGAAAATTTTACTTATATCAGAGTTTTTGGGATTATTGCTGCTCCCCATGTTCTTCTTTATTATGTTCCAGATATGTTATTGGCGAGAGAAATTTCATACCAAATAGTAGGGAAAGGTCTTACCAAAACCCTAAAAGACATGAAGAAATCTATCTGGCCAACTTTTCTGGTACAATGTGGTCCTTTTGCCTTGTTTGATTTTGGACATGCACTTAAAGAGGTGCAGAATATTACATGCTTGAGTCTGGCTATGATGCTAGGGAGACAATATGATCCCAACCAAGTCGCTCAAGAATTTACTGCTTTGGTTAAAATTAAATAGTTCATGCATGAGAAAAATGAATTTGATGACCTATTTGAAAAGGCTGAGACATTCTCACAATTCTTGTATTTTGCGTCAATCAAATTAACTCCAGCCGACCTCAATCGTTTTCATATTTACAAAAACAAAATATTGCTAAGGGTTCCGCTAGATCTATTACAGATTGAGGAAACAAGAGATCCTACTCCCAGTATAAGTTTAGAAGAAAATTCTGATCAAGAATCACTAGAGAAATCAAGTCAAGGTTTAGAAATTTCTAAGCATAAATCTCAAAATAAATAAGAAGACCTTAAGGAAAGTTTTGAAAATAATACAAAGAGAAATAATGGAGAAACAACCAAAGAAACCTTGGTTGAAGAAGAATTGGACATTAATTCTACACAGGATCAGACATAGACAATCATAATAAATGACCTGGATAAAGAATGGGAGAAGTTCAAAGAAAATCTTCAGCTACCACAAATAAACATAGGAATTGAAGGAACTTATGATTTTCAAACTCCTAAACAAACCTTACAAGTTGTAAATTAAGAAGCATATGTTGAAATCATCATGGCCTACCCAACGTCACAAATTGTTTTGACAATTGAAGAGATACCCCCTTTGGATATATTTTATAGTCTAGCACACAAAGTAGTGGTAAGAAGACAGAGAAATAAAAGAAATCTTGATCTATCAACAACAATTCCAGAGAATGAGTCAATGGAGGTTGTCTGGAAAGACAACCCCATTGATCCATCAGAAAATTTGACAAGACTGTCACAATTCCTAGGTGCTTATGCAACAACTACAATTGATAAGGCAACAGATGTTAGTCTTCTTCTTAAAGATAAATATGAAAGAATTCAACTGTTAGAGCAACAAATTGAACAGGAAAGGCAAAATGTCAATAAGAAAACAAAGATATAGATGATACAATTCCAGAAATATTTTGAGCAAATGACGTTTCAGCACTAGGCAAGCATTATAGAAAAAGATACACAGATTCAACTAATACAAAATGAAGGAGATAAACTCAGAAATCAACATCAGATAGAAGAATTCATCAAAGAAACACTTGAGCTAAATACTCAATTGTCAAAACAGTAAGAAATATTTTGTCAAAGAATCTCAATGATAAAACCATATTTTGAAACAAGTGATACATTAGTCCATCAAATGGTTGATCAGAGATTGGAATATGAAGAAGTTGATAAGAATATCTCAGAGTTTATCTCCTGGCAAGAATCCGAGGAAGGAAGAAAAGCTGATTTGTCGAATATTGAAGAATCCCATAGAGATATTCTATTTACAGATTGGGATATGCAATTAAAGCAAGCAGAAAGGGCAACTGCCAACAACTAAAGCAGATGATATAGCAACTAATGTAATTGAAGTTGTGAATGAAAATATTTATAATTTTAATATGATTAAAGAATGTGTTATGGTTATGTAATTTAAAATATTGGTAGAATAAACACATAGGACAACATCAAAACCACTTTGGAAGCTTGGATCTAGCCCTGCTAGCTTGAGAGAGGGATATCTCTTTATGATTTTTTTAAATTTTTAAATAGGTATTAGGCTAGTAATGACTGTACTTGGTTGTTTGTTTGATTTGGTTGATTAAATATTTATATTCCCACTGGGCAATGGAGTCAAAATATAAAACTGGATGTTGCATCAATTTTTAAAATATTTATAACAGGGCAAGCTAGGTGCATTCACTGGATTCTTTTAGATTTTTTAAATGAATAATGGATATGACCGAAAAGTGGATTTCAGTTGAGACTAAAAATAAATTAAGAATTTTTCAATCTGACTTCAAGTGGAAAACATTGAAATTGTAAAAGCAGCCAGAATAAGGTGTTTTAAATAACATGTCCTATTCATCACACTTTCTGTTTTACAATTAAGAATTTCTGATACATAGAGAAAAGGAAAAACAATGGAAAACACAGAAATAGTAGAAACACTTCACCAGTAATTACACCACATGAATCTTGAAAGAAATCTTTGTATTATTGATGCTCCAACAAAACTTGGAATATACAATTGTGGAGTAGGCAAAATATGTTCAGAAATCAACCTAGAATACTTCGAACAATGAAGTATTTATATTTAAATATTACAGAACTGATTACAATCAACGTTGTCTCAACAAAGAGAGTATTATTAGCTTAAATCTAACAATAAACTCTAAATGTGATGAATGGAGTCCACCTAGGCTTGGACTTGTCGTGCTTGCAACCATGAGGGGCCCTCAGGTAGAAGCGGGACAAGTCGATCATGGAAGAAGACACACGTTGAGGGCATGTACCTTCTGCAACATCGACTGGTACGGGGCTGGGGTAGAACACGCCGCTTGATAGATGGAGGTCACCGTCGCACCTTCGGGATCGCGGCAAAAGGAGTTAATCGACCGACGACACCTTGCTTGATCATTTTCCATTTTCTATTTGCTCTTCTATTTTTACCTCAGACTGGTTAGGGTGGGTTTGTCCCTAATACCATTTCGTGGTTTTTTCTTATCATTTTACCAAACGAGTTTTTACCCTACCGCCACTGAAGGTGTCACACCGACTTGGAAGGGAGGGAGGCTATGGTTTGTTGTTGGCCGCCGAAGGAGGGCAGGGTAAAACGGGGTTTTAACCTCATTCTGAAGGGATATCTTGGTTAGGGAGGGTTGGAGCCAGGTTTTGGTGATGCCAACAGATAAAGAAGGGTGCAATGGTAAAAGGTTCAGATAGAGTGGAGCTAGACCTCGAGACATAGGACATGATGGCTATGTGGGGGAAGGAGATAACCTACCAGAAAATCTTGGATTTATTGGACTAGCTGGGAAGGAATCCTATATGTTTGGAGGCTTGGGAATGGACTGGGGGGTCGATGAAACACCAACTAAATTCCTAGGGCTCCCCTGCGAGGCAGTGAAGGTGAAGAAGCTGCTGTTAGTCGCCTCAACGAAATTTCTGGGTGCTTCTCTAGGGTCAAAGGAACAACATCATGAATATAGGGGTTTGCAAAGGATCCAAGAGCTGTAGCACCCTTATCACAAAACGGGAGGCTTGGAGGATATAGTTTTTAGCTGCTCTAGCAGGAGTGCGCTTGGGAATTTTTCCGCAGGCTTCCAATCGGGCTCAGAAAACTTCGAAAGAGGGCCACTTAGTGTGAAAGGGTATTTTGATCATGGCACAAGCCCTATTCTGCCATACATGAGCGTGGGGGAGAGCCCACTGCAACAGTTTCTCAGGGTAACGGGTCGGGTTCACATCGCCGAAGTGATCTCTAAAGGTAGAAGCTCAAGGCTAACTGATCTACCTTGTGAAAGTCTTTTGGTTGCGAATAAATAAAATCCCCATAAGGCCGGAGGGTATGTGTCCTCATTTCAATGCACAATAGGGTATAAAATTTTGCCAGAAACTTCTCAGGGCCACACACCGCCTTTTGTGGTGAATGGGTTGGAAGGCCCTATCTATAGAGAAGTGCCGTTGACGGATCTCCGAGACCCCGAGGAGCTCCTTCCTCCCTACTCCATGCCCTTTAATTCAGACAACCGAGGATTCAAACGCTTCTCGCAGCCAAAGGAAAAAGACCAAAGGAGTCAGGTGAAAAGACAAAATCACAAATATTGGATTGGGGGTGGAAGTGACGGTTGACGAAGTTATGAAGACTGCAGAACTAACTCTGGTGGGAAGAGCAAATGGAAAAAAACTCTCGGCAGGTTACATAAAGGAATGGGCTACAAAAGCCTGGAAGATGGCCCAGACCCTTGCTTCAATGTTATCAACCTCACAAATGGGTGGTTTATGGTGAAATTCAAAGAAGGAGAATCGAAAAATTGGGGCTTAGAACAACAATGGTGCTTCGGTCGCACCCCGATTGCCTTCAAACCCTGGACACCCCTCTTCAATGCCCAAAGGGAGAAGGTGGCCGACCTTCCCATCTGGGTCAGACTACCGGGCCTTCCCCATCAGCTGTGGACACCGAACCTTTTCAGATACATTCGGAATGAGATAGGGGTCTTCCTGGAGGTAGACATGTCTTTCACTCAGATAGGGGAATACAGTGTGGCTAGAATCCTAGTCCATCTCAATCCCTGAGAAGGTATTTTTGAAGCCATTTAGTTACATTACATAAATTGGTATTTTATTCAAGATTTGGACTACGAAAAGTTGCCCTTTAGGTGCCACATATGCCACACTTATGGACAGATGGCAAAGGAGTGCCCTCTTCCTATGCGCAAAAGGCCCAAAAATAATAATAATAAGGTCCTTATACGCTCTCTTGCTGTAGAGGAGAACCAAATCAAGGAAAGCAAGGAGGTGGATTCAGAGGTTGGGTCCGAGGAGCCAGCTCATGAACTTAATCAGAAGCAGTAACTCCGACATCCGCTGCGGGAGATAGGGAACCCCATGGAGATAGAGATGGGGCCTGCCCTAGAACAGGCTCCAACCCAGCTAGATTCAGAGACTATGCCCGCGGATGGACCTGAGGGTACCCTCTCTCAACCCTCCAATGAATTTTTTGTTTCTGTCTCTAAAATTCTAGCTTATGAATTAGAGCCTGGTCCCTATAGGCCTTCACATTGGGTTTTTACACAATCTGTTGAACCTCATCCCTGTATTCCATTGGATAGTACCATTATTTCCTTTCCCAGGTTGAGTCCTGCCTTTTCCTCGAGCCCTTCCCAGTACCCTCCGCTCCCACCCGTATCTATCGAGCGCAGCCCCTATAACCTCTGCCCCTGAGATCGAAAGGACTCTCTTTTGACTGTGTTCGGGGGCTTGGGAATTTCGGGTGATCCCTCTCTCGATCCAAAACAAAGGGGGAGGAAATTGAACCTTTCAAAAGCCCAGGTGAAAGCCATGTTGGATATTTCATATGGGAAACAACACAGTCTCACAGGGGTGCTTAGAGCAGCGCAAACCCCAAGCTTGGTTAAAAAATGATTATTCTGTCCCAAAATTCTCGTGGGTTGGCTAGTAAACCCATGAAACTAGTGCTCAACGCTTTGTTTGATTTCTACAAGCCTGATGTCATCATGTTGCACGAAACACTGGGGGATGGTGAAGATGTTCAATCTTTTTTGGAAAAAATGTTTCCTGGCTAGACCTTCCTAGGCCTCGATGCCAAAGGGAGATCTGGTGGCCTAACCATTGGCTTCAAATCTAGGAAGTTAAAATTTGTAAATTATTGGGGTTTTGACCTGGTATTAGCTATCGAGTTTTTTTCCTCGATTTGGGACAAAACTTCACCCTTCTGAACATTTACGAACCTTGCCAGGATAGGGATGTTTTCTGGTCTGCTCTTCAGAACAAATCATTTTTGTCAGCCTCAAACCTCATCTTGGGAGGGGATTTGATTTTTTCTATTGGTATTTCTGAATCCTGGGGGCCGAACGCTCGCCCCGACCCTCTTTCAGACTTTTTCTCCTTCTGGATATGTGAAGCTAGCCTCTTGGACCTAAATCCCTTAAAATTGAAACCTTCTTGGAGAAACAGGAGAGCCGCGGAAGATAGGGTCACTAAGAGATTGAACCATTTTCTGATCAAGAATGATTTAATGGACAATGTTCCGATGCTCAAACAATGGATTGAGGAAGGGGGGGACTCGGATCATCATCCCATTCTTCTTGAGCTCAGAGGAAGAACCACTAAACCGGGTGCCCCTTTTAAATTTAACTCACGTTGGCTGCAGGAGGAGTCTTTCAATTCCATTTTTAAAGACTCTTGGATCCCTCATTCCCTTGAAGAACCTCTTAATGTCACAGAATTTTTCCTGAATAATCTCAAAAAAATGAAGAAGGCCACCATGGCCTGGGCTAAGAAAAAGAAGGTTGATGAGTAAGCTCACTTATCTTGGATTTGGAACGAATTAGAAAGATTGGAGGATCCTGTAGAAGATGGGTATGAGACCCCGAAGAAAAGAGAGATGATCAAAAGCCTTGAAGTCGAACGAAGGAAGATCCTACTTATAAGGGCGGAAGAATGTAGACTGAAGAGTAGGGCAATCTGGTTATCTGCTGGGGACGAAAACACCAATTTCTTCCATAACTATGCTAAGGGACAGAAAATCTCCGATGCTATATGGGAAATGAGAGATGAAGAGGATGGTGTAGTCACATCCTTCGATGGTCTTGCCAAAATGGGATCAAACCATTTTAGAAGACTATATAAAGCCCCACGAGAGATCAATATTTCTGAAGTGGTCAAGGGCCCAGCTCTTCCTGGGCTATTTGGATGAAGAACGCCTGGAATTTCTTGACAACTGGGTCACCAAAGAAGAAGTAGAGGGAATATTAAAGGCCATGCAAAGGGACAAAATTCCAGGCCAGGATGGATGGACTGTGGAATTCTACCAACATTTCTTTGAAACTCTCGGAGACAATCTGACTGCTGTGGTTGAAGCATCCTGATTAAATGGTGTAATCCTGGAATCCCTGAACTCCACTTTCATCACCCTCATTCCCAAGATGGACTCCCCTGCTTCTTTTGATGATTTTCAGCCTATTTCCCTATGTAAATGCCTTTATAAAATCATTGCAAAAGTCATTGCTGAAAGACTCAAGCCCATTCTTTCTAATCATATCTCAAAGGAACAGTTTGGATTCCTGGAAGGAAGACAGATCCATGAAGCTATAGGGTTGGCACAAGAAGTCCTTCACAATATGAAGAAACATGGACAAAAAGGGCTGATCATCAAAATTGACCTCTCAAAGGCTTATGATAAGATCAGTTGGATGTATATTAGACTCCTGCTCACCCATCTAGGCTTTCATTATGACTTTATCCGATGGGTGATGGGTTGTATCATTGATATTAGTTTTGTTGTTCTGATAAATGGAGCTGCTTCCCCCTTTTTCAAAAATGAAAGAGACCTTCACCAAGGATGTCCTCTCTCCACCCTCCTCTTTTTACTGGAAACTGAGGGCCTAAGCCAATTGATTTTAGAGGCAAAAAGGAAAGGGGACATAAGGGGTGTGGAGGTAGCTACAAATATCAACTTCACTCATCTATTGTTTGTAGATGATATCCTCCTCTTTAGCAATGGCAGTTGTAGGGACTCCTTACATCTCAAATATTCCCTGGTTCTATTTTTAAAAGCCACCAGAATGAGCATCAATCATTACAAATCTTCTATCATGGTTACGGGACTGTCGGAGGAAGAATCCAGACTCACCATAGACTCCCTCCCGTTTGTGGTCAGGCAGTTATCAGAAAGTCTCAGATACCTTGGGTTCCATCTTAAATCGAATTCTTATCATATAGCTGATTGGATGTGGATGGTGGCCAAAATTGAAAAAAGAGTTAAGTGCTAGTGTTACAAATGGATGTCCAAAGCAGGGAGACTCACATTCATCAAGTCTGTCCTAATGGCCATTCCTGTCTATTGGGCCCTTGTCTCTTGGATGTTACGGGGGATCTTGGAGCGCATTAGGAAAATTTGTCATAAATTCTTGTGGGTAGGATCCAAAGAGGATCACTCCCTGTCTTGGGTGGCTTGGGAGAAAATAGCCCGTCCAAAAGAATGGGGAGGATGGGGAATAAATGAGCTTTCCTCCTTTTTCAAGTTCCTTGCGGCTAAAATGGGATGGTCATTACTAACCAAGGACTCCCTTTGGTCCACAGTAATGAGAAGGATGTACATTGACCTTGGAGACATTATTGATTGGGTTCGGAACCCTATCAAGTCTACTAAGGGTGGGTCGGTGGTTTGGCGGGCCACACTCGGAGCCATGGACTTGATAGAGGAATGTATGGTCTGGAAGGTTGGAAATGGGCAGCATATTAGATTGGGGCTGGACCCTTGGGTCAGTTGCAATGGTTCTTATTCCCTACCAGAGGCTTGCAGATCTCAACTCGCAGACAAAGGTCTCTTGTTCCACAGTCATGCCATAAAGCCCGAAGCCTCGTCCATCTGGGCGCAGGGCTAGACAAATGAGGACGATCTACAACTTGATCCAATTTGGGCATAAACATGGAAGAAATACAATAATGAGCTACTTAGAACAAATGTACGCATATGAGATGACCCAGACACCCTCAGATGGGGCTTTGCGCCTTCAGGCCTGTACCTTCCAAAGTCTGGGTACTCTCATCTAATGGGGAATAAAGGCTGGGCGGAGGCCGAATGGTGGCATGAACCCCTCTGGAAGCTAAACAACCCTGCAAAAGGTCATCTCTTCTTTTGGTTCCTGTTCGAAAAAAATATCCCCTTATGGGACAGTCTACAAAAAAGGAAGAAGGAGGGGCTGGGGAGATGCCCATTATGCAAACAGGACTCTGAATCGGTGGCCCATCTGTTTCTTTTCTGTACCTTCAGTCAAAAGGCATGGGAAAGGGTCTGAAACCTGGTGGATTTCACATAGCAATGGGATGGTCCTTTGATTAAGGAGGCCTGGCAGTCTTGGTGGAATGGGTGCCAGAATAAAAAACAAAAATCGATCCCTCTGATTATGGCCTGGGGAATTTGGCTGGCCAGGAACCATGCTATTTTTAAGAATGAAGATACCCCTTTCCACATCCTCACTTAGAATGGAGCAACCATCTACTCGCTTCTCCCAGAAAAAGAATATTCAACAAAGAAAAGGGTCATAACCCCTGAGAAAATCAGGGGAGATATCTCTTGGGCTTACTTTTACGGAGCATCGGATTCGACGAATCAGTGTGGTGCTGGAATTGTTATTCACCTAAACCATACAAGAAGACTGGAAGCCTCAATCAGACTTGGTCAGAGCAGTAACAACTATGATGAGATAAAATATTTACACCTCCTCGTATGCTTGGCTTACACACTTGCATATACCTTCTGTTTAGATTTTTAGGGACTCACTCAACATCATTAAATGGTTTAACAAGGAATTTTTTTGTTCAAATTATGTTTTACGTCCTATCCTTAAAGAATGCTTGCTATTGAAGAACTATTTTACTCACATTGATTTATGTCATATTTACTGGGAAAGGAATGTTGCTGCAGACCTCCTTTCTAAGGAGGGTTTACAACAAAATTCGGGTAGTTGGAGGACACGAGAAATAGGCCCGGAAGGCTCTATGGATTTAGACCATCCTCCATTTGCTTGAGTGGTTATCAGTTGTTTTTTCTCTATATAGTTTCTTTCACATTTTCATACTTTTTGTTGCTGAAAACGATAATATGTATGTTCCACAAAACTTGGTTGAGGATCAGATCCTCACAAGCACGTCTACAAAACTCTATATACTATTTGTTTCATTCCTGTTTGGGTCGTTTTACCTCATAAGAGGAGTCCCGGGAACCCAGTTCTTTATGCTACATGAAACATGATATATACGTCTTATTTTTTGGGTTGTTTTCCTCCAAAGAGGAGGCCCATAAAATTCTTTTTCTTTTTGTGGATTCTGCTCTAGGCCGATGAATAGTTGGATGTTTTTCCCTTGACCAAGGGAATATTTTGAACTTGCACACCCTATTCTTGGATGGGGCTATGCGAAAAGGTTGAAAATTTTTGGCCGTAAACTGGGAAGAGATTGGATCTCTCCCAAGAAGTGCTTAAATGTATGTACAAAGTTAAATTTTTATAAATATAAAGAGTTCGATTTTTTCTTTGGAAAAAAATCTAAATGTGAAAAAATATAGGTTGGATGTGGGTGATCTGGCATGTTGGCGCTGCTTTCAAGGAATCAGTTGCTGAGTAGGCCTATTTGTAGGTTGCATTGGCTGATGTGATGTCCTATGTGCTGGCTGCAACTGAAAATTATTTTTACCCTTTACATTATTGAAGCTCACTTAACTTATCCCATCGATATTCATCTGGTATAGTTAACTTAATGACCTTTCTATAGATTTCATCCACTTCAATATACATAGAAAAAGTAGGTTTTACCAAAAAGATGTGGTTTACCTCATGCTAGATGAAAAGGTCATGACTTAATGCCTACAAAAATGATTTCCCTGTCATAGTGCCTTTGATATTTGAAAATTTAGCTGTCTCTGGAAATCTCATTCAAATTCTTCACATAATCCTATTTGTTCATCAGCTTGTCATTTATTACAAACAAAGAAGGAAGAACTTTCTGAGTTAAGGGTTTAATCCAACTAAAAAATATATTTACAACTATCTATAAGCCATGACATTTTTCTTCCAGCTGTACTATCAGGTTATTCTTGGTAAGAACCTTCTTCACCTCTAAAATTGTCTCTATCATGTCATCAACTCCCAAGTCATCTAGTTCATATATATTCCTAGAGTTTAGGAACTTGATGATATTGTTCGCATTAGTTGGCATGTCTCCAAGCGCTTGCTTGATGGTTTTGATGACATCATTAGCTTTCTCTACCAACTCTTTCTGCTCAAATATAATCTGGACACATGGCTAGATTTCATTAATGGACTCAATGATATCTGTCCAAATTATCTCTTTGAATTGGCTCAAGTTATTTCCAATAGATGACACTCTCTCAGAATTTTTCAATCTTTCTATTAGCTTCTGTGCTCTCTATGCTTCAACTACATGTGTGTTATCACTTCTGGACTTCTGCTCCTGCAACAATTTAACTTGATCCTGAAGCTTCTTTATTTCTTTTGTCTGGATTGACATATTTTTCACTGCCTTTGTTAGTTGTTCTGCTCCATCTGCTGTACTTGCTGTAGAAGGTGTGGCTGTGGGAATGGCTGTAGGGGGTACAACCTCCAAAGGGACCAATGAAAACTTAGCAACTTGCTCTTTTTATTTTATCATCTTCTCCATGTCTGATTCCATCTGTCTCAACTGAGCATTCTATTCCATGATGAGCTTCATCTTGTTTGACTTTTGAGATTCTATCTCTTCAATTTCCTTGGTCAAGGGTCCTTTGTAGCTGATAGTTTTAGTTGCTTCCTTAATGCTACTATGTCAACATTTTTCTTCTTTATTAACTCTTTTGCATATTTGATGTTAGAAGGATCATATCCAACTCTGACCACTAAGTATTCCAAAGACTTAATATTTGAATCCTTGGCTATAGAAGAGATTTTCCCAGTCTTGAGCTGTGACTGGATGTTGGCTAATGAAACCGGAAACTTGGAAAAACTCATAGAAGTATTAGTGAGTGTAGATGAAATCATTTCACCTGTTTGCTTGTGCATCTCCATTTGATCAATGGGATGGATGTATTTGATGTCAAATTCAAATGAAATATTCTTGTAATCTACTGCTATCTTGGGCTGTGGAATCTGTGCTTGGAGAAAGACCATCTGCATTTTGCCTTTCTTAGAGTCAAAGACTGACAACAGTCCACTCTGAGAGCTGGAAGTCTGCTTCCAGAATTGATTATAAGTGTTGGTATTCAAAGCTTCATTCTTCAATTTAATTTCTCTGAATGTATCAAATATGGTCTTCTCTTTCTCCCCTGTGACAACTGTACTTGTCTGAATGGATTTTGTTGATCTTGTGAAGCTGTCGAAGTGGTAGGAGAGAGTGTAGTTCGATCACCAACTTGTGAGGAAGTAGGTGTCTCTTTGGTGATGATGATGACTTCCTACTATGAATATTTGCGTGGGTTTACTTTGGGATTGAGCTTGGTCCTCTTCCTGTACATGATTTGGAATTCTTTTCTAGAAGTTTCAGTCACTGAAGGTGATTCTTCTTCCCTCATCCTTTTCCCTGCTTTCTCCTGTGGGGCAGGATTATGTTTTGTTGAAGTGGAAACCAAATGTTCCTCAGCCTCTTGTAGAGTGTTTTCAATCCACTCTAATTGGTTCATATACCTCTCAATTTATAGCTTGTGTGTATGGATGTAAGGTGTAGATTTGTTTTCTACCATTAGCTTGGAAATGGTACCTAATGGATCATATGACCATGTAAAACTGAGGCTGAATTGAATTTCCTTTAAAAATTTATCTGCTTCCTCCCCTGCTGTACTGCTGTTATAGATGAAATGTCCTATTTGTGTTTTAATTTTGAATTGAGATTTCTTCTTTGCAGACAAAAAATAGACTTCATCGACATTGAGCATTTTCCTGATGTATTCTAGAGCAAAAATCCTCATTGGGAGGAATTTTTGGATCTTATATGGGGCAAGCTCACATCCAGAGATCCTCAATTCTGTGTAATTTTGGTATAGATACGAGTCTCCTATTTTTGTTTGTTCTGAAAGTTGCAAAATATTCCTGATGTCTTCACTGATTCTTGGCTCAGAAGTGCTACTTAGAATACTGATTTCTGGATGTACAAAGAGTTCTATGAACTATTTGTATGAATAATCTTTTTTATCCTTCATCACCATTGTAGTCCAGAAGATGACAGACTGTTGATTTCCATCATCATCTAATTTCTGCTTTGCAAACTTGAACTTGTCTCCCTGAAAATACAAAAACATATATAATAAAATAGAGGCATATTTAAACACCTCTTCAGTTTGGAATTTGAAAAACTGGTCATGGATGACATTTGGTAAGAATTGGATAAAGTTGAATAAGATGGAAGGCTTAGAATATGTAGAGAATATAGAAAGGAATCCTATAATTTCCTCATCTACCCACTGATCTGAGTAATGTCTAAGGAGGTAGGAGATAACTGTAATGATTTGATTGGCTCTATTAGAGAAAATGGAGGATGAATAGGGAGGATTATTCTTGGGTAATTAGGCATCTTTAGCCAGAAAATTCTCAAGGGTTTTAGCCCTTTTTGCAAAATATAGCTTCTGATATAGTTCAATGAGCGCTTCCTGTGAGAAAAGGGTTGCATTTTCTGAGAGAGGGGCCTGCATCATTTGGTATATGGATTGGGAAGTTATGGTAAGTAAAATATATCATGTAGGAGAAATTATATCTCTCTGGTTGGGTACATAACAAGCTTGACACTTTTTGATGAATTCAAGGGCACTGTGGGTATGGGGAAAAATGTAATGGGGTAAATTAGACTCCCACAGTCCAATATCATTAGACTTGTTAATGTACTTGTCTTCTAGCCAACAGTACATTTCAAACAACTCGAATTCACATAGGGTTTCATGGATCTTATAATCTCTGTCTGCCAAAGGTATGTGATCGAGGTCAACAGGGGGATGGAGCAATGGATTTAAAGGCTCCTCTTGTCCCTTGTTCTTAGGAGGCATGGTTGGATCTGGTTTTATTGTAAATGAGGGTTTCTGATAGAAAACTGGTTGCTGGGACTATGTAAAGCTCTGGGACTGGGAAGAAGGTGCGATAGTTGTAGAGAATTCTTTGATAATGATCGGACTAGCTGTTCTGGCGTTCAGTAAACCTACAAAAAATATGCATAGAGCATAGAAACAAACAAGGTAAAGGTTTAACTGTTGATTAGGCATGGATTTATACAAAATTTGATTAATTTACCATTTATTATGGCATGGATCCGTTGGATTAATGGTCAGTCATGAATTAAATTCATCAATGGTTGCATTTTCGAGGGAAGGCATTTAATTGGCAATGGTAATGGTCGAGGTGGCATGAGATGGCAGGTGCTCAATGGGAAGATTTGTGGTTTTTGGTATGGCGGAGAAACAAATTTTTAGAGGGGGTCTAAAGTGATAAGTGGTTTGAGTGGGGGGGGGGGGGGGGGGGGGGGGGGTGTGAAATGACGGGAAGGTGCCACGTTAGCGTGGGCCCGAAAAGAAAAACAACTTTTTTTGGACCCCCCCAATGGTAAAGATTGGATGGAGAGGGGTGCCAAAAATAAATAAGGGTCGTTGGATGAGGGAGCGAGAGATTGGATACGCGGAAAAATGGTGGTACGTTAACGTGAAGCGATGATATGTTTTTTCGGGTAGCGGGAGAGTTTTAATAAAGGTAAAAATTTTGGATACAGATTTATATGCCAAACTTGAGATTCATGTGCCCGACCATTTAGACTTAAGATAAACATTTACCCATTTTCCTTCTATGTGCATGAAATAACTTTGAAATTCAAACTTAGGATAAGATTTTCATGCTTTTCAAAGCTATAATATAACTTCTACCTACCCTTTCATTTTCATTTATTTTCTAAGCTAACATTTTTTCATTTTCTTTCCTTAGGGTGCATTTAAGCTAGAAAACCCACATATCCTTTTTTTTTTTTAAAATCTAACCTACTCTATCACTTATTTCTCCAATTGATTCAGATTAAACTATTGAATCAATCTCATTTTCTACCTAAATACTGATTTGCCAAGATTAAATTGTTTGGTAAATCTTTATTCACTATCCTAATTAACATCAAATTCACAATTGTTCCATCATGATTAAGCTGTATGATTGAAACAAAAATATGTTCATTGTGGCATTTTAAGACAAGCTGCACACAATCTTATTGGATTTTGATATAAAGGAAACTAATTTAATAGTAGTGGCATTTAAATTTGCAACACTTTTAGTGTTATTTCTAATTTTCTTTTGTGGGTTTTATTCTCATTTATTATTTTTTTCAATTTTATTTCTTTTTGTCTTTTCCTTCATATTCATTTTATTTTTGACATACCCTCTGTTGATTTTATTTTGTAGAAATTATACAATATGTATGTATATCTTGGATTCACCCAATATAGCAATGTACTAAAGTTAAATACTGAATCGTCTCTACAAATCTTTTGTGGAATAAAAAAAACAATCGCTAATCACATGAACATGAAGAAAGATTAATCACACACAACACAGATAATTTCCCGGGGAAAGCTTACAGCTAAAAACCCCACTATATTCTATTGTATATTATATCATGGATCATGCAACAATTACATACACAAATATTCTTACAAGAGCCCTTAGTACATCAACTAATTGTCTCACATTGTCTTACAAAAAATGGCGAATTACCTAGCCAATTTACTGGCTCTAGAGAGCCTGCCCGAATGCAATCCCTGAATGAATGCAATATTGCCTTCCTTGACTGCGCAAGTATCATTGGCACATCCAATGGCTGTCTGCTTGCATGTGTGCAAGTGGATAATGTAACAATTGATAGTCAACTTCCCTTTCACCTAGAACTTAACTGGGTCTCCATTGGATCTGATATGCATGCAACTAATAATAGTAAATCCTCAGTTGCATGTGAGATCACTAATTGTGAATTAATTAATATTTAATTCAATATATCTCTCACTAGTGTATCTTCAGTTACAACTAGCAAAATTGAGTCTAACTCACTTAACTGAGTTAAACTATTTACAACTTTCACCAACTCATGCATCACTGCACTTCGAACTCCGTTACAACTAGAATTACTCTGCATGTCCCACCAACCAACCTCTAACTCGAAATCCACTACCTAACTGAATTTTACACTTCAGTTAACTATTTCATGTCCACAATGAGAATAGATTGCAATTTAATGTCCATCTAAATTAAGGGATAATACAAATAGACATGCACCCAAAAATAACACTGTGGGCCCCACCCTAGTTTGGGTGCTTAATGCAACCAGGTGCTAAATGAAACTAGGTGCTTAATGCACTAGGCATGTGTGTTGAATCTTCTTGTTGAATCTCAACACTCCCTCTTAACAAGAAAGGGATTATCCTTCACCCCAATCCTGTCTCTATGGTATTCGAATTTTCTCCTGGTGAGCGCCTTCATTAGAATATCTACATCTTGATCTTCTGTGGCAATGTACTAAAGCAACATGATCCTTCTATGCACACAATCTCTGAGATGATGGTACCAAATATCTATATGCTTAGACCTATCATGAAACACAGGATTAATCGAGAGTGTAATGCAACTTTGATTATCACAATGAATCACTGTCGGATCCATCTGAGAACCAAACAAACCAACCAAGATCTTTCTCATCCAGATAGCCTCACATGCAGCTTGAATTGTTGCCATGTATTCCGCTTCTGCTAAACTTAGTGCCACGACTACCTGTTTCCTGTTGTACCAAGAAAATGCTGTAGACCCAATACTAAAGATCCCCCTTGATGTGCTCTTTTTGCCCAATGGATTGCCAGCCCAATCTGCATCCGTGAAGCCATGCAGCTTCACTCCATCTGTTTTTCTGTACCATAGACCATACTCTGATGTTCCCCTTAGGTATCTCAGGACATGCTTCCTCACCTTCCAAAATAGCTTGGTAGGCTTAATCATAGCTTGACTCAATTGGTTAACTGCATAGAAAATGTCTGGTCTTGTGTTCACTAGATACATTAGCAAACCCACTAACCGTCGATAGACAATAGCATCCACTACCTCTCTAGAAGTAGCATCCTCTTTCCTCTAGTTTCCTGGAAGAGGAGTATCCATGGGTTTGCAGCTCTACATGTTAAACTTACCCAGTATCTCCTTTGCATACTTGTCTTGAGACACAAAAAGTTCACCATCCCACTGCCATATTTCCAATCCAAGGAAATAATGAAGGAGTCCCATGTCCTTCATTTAGAACTCCCTTACAATATCCTCCTTGCATGAGTGTATCAACTTCTCATCACCAGTAAAAATTAAATCATCAACATAAAGAAAAATTATCAATAGCTTACCATCAACCACAATCTGGTACAGGTTTGCATCTGCTTCACTTTTGGTGAAGCCCAATCTGGTGAAATAGCTGTCTATCCGAGTGTACCAAGCACGGGGTGCTTGCTTTAGCCCATACAACGCTCTTTTGAGTCAGCACACATGCAACTCACTGTTCAATATCTTGAAACCTTCAGGCTGCTCTATGTACACCTCTTTTTCAATGATCCAATTGAGAAACACAATTTTCACATCCATATGATGAATGCGCCAACCCATCTGCACTAAAAGTGCAGGGATGGATATTATGGAAGACTACCTTGTGACAGGTGTAAAGGTCTCATCATAATCTATCCCCTCGATCTGTGAGAAATCCCGAGCCACAAATATGGCATTGTATTTCTCCACAATCCCATCAACAACTTGCTTTACCTTGTAGATCCATCTTGAACCTACCACTGATTTGTCGACTGGTCTTAGGACTATCTCCCATGCACTGTTTTTAACAATGAAGTCATACTACTCCACCATTGCATCAACCCAAGTAGGCTACTGCACTGCTTCCTGAAAGGAATATGGTTAAGTCAAAATACATTTGCTCATAAGAGCCATGTATCCGGTAAATCGGTCAGGAGACTTTCTTTGTCTACGCTGTGAAGTAGGGGCTCCTACATTCTGTGCAACATCAAGTCTAAGCCTATCAGCTTCCGTGGTGCGCCTTTTGCCATTTCTAATGGATGGATCTGCATAGGTGATTTCCTCCACTCCGTGAACCTCCTCATGTGGCTGATCCACATCTTGAGTCTCATACTTGGGAACCAGGAAATCCTCCTCTACATGCAAGTCCAACTCCCTCTCAAGGGACAACCGCATGGATTTCCCCTCATCAAATTTTATATCCCATCACACAACAATCATTCTGCTGCTTAGAAAATACACATGATAATTATGGGGTGTTTATGTGTACCCCACAAAAATCCAAACTTCATCAGTCGGTTACAGATTCTTCCTGGCATCCTTGGTCACATGCATATAAAAAGATGAGCCAAAAATCTTAAAGTGTGAAACATCAGGTTTCTTACTAGTTAAAGCCTCTTCAGGTGTACTCATGCCAAGTACTTTATGAGGACAATAATTTTTCACATAAACCGTAGTGTTGCATGCTTCTTCCCACAAATGCATTGATAGGCCCTGATCATGCAACATCGCTCGTGATGCACCCATGATCATTCTATTCTTCCTCTCTGTGACTCCATTTTGCTTTGGGTTATGAGGCACTATGATTTCTCTTCGAATTCCTTCTTTGTTGCAGAAGTTCTTGAATTCATTAGAGATGTATTCTCCACCATTATTTCTCCTAAGAGCCTTCACTTTCTTCCTCGACTCTTTCTCCACCAATGCCTTAAACTCACAGAACTTAGAGAATGTTTGATCTTTCTTCTGCAAGAAGAATATCCAAAATTTATGAGAAAAGTCATCAACAAAGATTACATAGTGTTTATGTTTTGCTGTTGAAGCAACCGAGAATGGTCCACACACGTCTGTGTGAACTCTCTCAAGGATCCCCGAAGCTCGGTTCTCCTACTCATGAAAGGTGGACTTTACATACTTCCCCATGGTGAAACCATTGCACTGATCTAACTAAGCAAGTGTTCTCATTGGAAGTCCAGTAGAAATTTGCTGCATGACTTTCAAGGCTCCATGATGAAGATGGCCCAATCACCCATGCCATAATTCACCCTCATCCTGACCCACCACTTTTTCCGCCTTTACCATCATGACAGTGCAACCATATACCTCCAACTTGTAGAGATTATTAACTCAAATCCCTATCCTCTTGGCTTGACCCATTGTTTTATGTCGCAGGAAAGCTTTTCCATCACTAAAAGAAACGTCATAGCCTCTGTCATCCAACATTGTGACTGAGACCAAATTTTTCTTCAGACCTGGTACATGAATCACATCTTTTAATTGAAATGGTTTACCTGAATCCCTTTGAAAGATAATGGTACCAATCCCGATAGGACTGTACCGTCCGTCATTGCCCATCTCAATATGCATCTGGAGATCTTTCTCCTCCAAGTCACTGAAAAGTTCCTTATCTCCTGTCATGTGAAAGGAAGCGCCACTATCCAAATACCACACCGATCCCAATGCACTTGACACCATGCATGCGATCAATGAGAAGTCAAGATCAAATTGCAAGGCAAGGGCCTCACCAGTTGCAGGTCCTGTTAGCCCCTTATGATTTCCTTGACAAAGCAAGCAAGGGGCTAATTTGTTGTATAAGCCTGCAAGGAATGCATTTCCCTTGTAGACACATCATCCTTGCAGCCTTTTCATGTCCCCTACCTTTAACTGTTTCCCTCTGCTGTTACGGAGTCTATGAGCCTCAATGATTGCTAAATATCCTGCTCCAAAAATCCCTGCATTACCCCTTATACCCTTGCAAAGTGTCCCTTTTTTTCCTTTTTCCCTCTTTCTGTCAATATGCCCATGCTCCCCTCTATTCCCCTATTAACCCTCTAAACCCCCCAAGATCCCCTTTAAATCCCATTTTTACCCTTTTCCTCCCTATCGTTACCCTTTATAGGCTTCAAAATGCATTAAAAAGGTTAAAAACCCACTTTGAAACGTTATATCAAGCCTAGCCCCTCTTCTGTTGGTCCCCGCACCTTTCCTTCCACGTGATCATAGCGTTGGAACCACCCGCCAGAGAAAAAAGCGTTTATCTCCAATCCATGTCGGGCGCGACACCAGCCGTTGATCTTGGTAGATCGGATGGCTATCATTAAATCTTCGGTGCCCATGTTTCTCCGTTCAAATCTCTAATCGCGCCATCGCCGTCCGTTTAAAAGTTGATCTGACGGTCCACGGTGCGCCCGCGCCGGCGGTCCCCATGCACTGCTCATAAACCTGGTGGTTTCTATCGCACCGCCTTTAGGAGGAGGGCGATATTCTCTGATCGGCCAGCGATTCCACTTAGCATTTGACGCGTGGCTCTTGTATGGTTTCAAAACCGCTTGCCCATTGCGCGTTAACGTTCGGCATGGGATGCGCAGCGATATGCTCGTGCATCATCCGATCTGGGGCAGTTGATCCAATGGTCGTCATTCCATGAAGCTGCACTAGGTTTAACCCACGGCCACTGTACCCCTCGCCCACTGTTCGTCGTCCTCCGCTGTTTTTCCCACCGCCAATCTCCTTTGAGATCTGACGGTCTAGATTGGTCTTCTCCCCACTGTTTACTTTTCCGTCACCACCCGGTCCTGCCACGTCACCTCCGCGTGTCTCCTCCATACATTCGTCCACCCCTGTGACATATATCAATTCCGAGGCCAAATTTCATTATTTTTTCGTTAAATTGTCTGCTCCAACGTCTTTCCATGTAGTTCCCACTGTGCCACATTCACTCCCACAGTAGCCTCTGCGTTCGTTATCTTCATCCACACCATGCTACCCCGGTCACAGTCATCCACATCATCCGCTCCCAGCCATTATTTTCTTAACAAGTTTCGTGTTTTTCAGGGTTTCGAGATGCGTGAAAGGCACCACGGTCCATATGAACAACTTTAATGGTGGGTTGTGCAAACAGGATTGAGTCTGGAAGCTGGTACCACCATGAAATTGTCAAAGAGGGTGGCTGACAGGACTTGCATTGAAGAAGAGCAGAGTTCAGACTCCGCAAATCTTTCTGGCGCCATTAAAGCTCGTTTTTCCCATTGACAGAGACCGTTGAAGCGGCAAGGAGTATCAGCGCAAGAGTTAGAGAATTCTTATATACATCATTGAAGATCTTAAGTCCTAATCCAATATTTTAAAGGGGAAAAATAAGATTGAAAGCCCAAGGATCACGCAGAAGGTACAACACATAGAAATCAATGCATATCGGGGGTTTATACAACATCAGCATGTTTTTCCTCCATAAGGACAGAGCGCCCATGCAGTGTTCAATCTATGCCGTGTTCTGGAGAGATTTTCTACCCTGAAACAGTCCCAGTACTATCAGAGCATTTACTTCATCAGTATGGCAGATCTCTTTATCATTCCTTTATATATTTTTTATTCACCAATAGCACCACATAGTACTGTAGTCAGAACGCATCAGAGTCATATCAGAATAATCCCCAATCTGAAGAAGATCATTCGTTCACCCAAAGAACACCAGAGATTAATGCACAAGATTTATATAGAATGGGCTCCGGCCCTCTTTCTTTTCAGAAGTTTAATACTGCATTTAGTTCTCCACCTACCTCCTCTGCTCCTTCGGAGCTATAAATTCATGAAGAACTCATTGTAATGGTTGTTGATCAGTTATCAGAGAACTGCAAGTAGTTTCTTTTGAGACACAGTCTCTGTGTAAATATTGTAAGATAGGTTGAAGGATATGTTTTCAGACTGAGTATTCAGCGATTGGCAATAGTGTACTTGATTGGTATTGTTATTTAATATGACAAGCACATTGCTTTGGATCCTGATCTGAAGCAGCGGTGATGTTTTCCTATCTCTGTGTTTACATTCATTTCATTTCGTTTCTACTGGCTTGCATCAAAATATTGGCATGGGATTTACCCTTGTTAGGTACCCTATGTTTTTGCTCTCCTTGCCATTTATGTTTCTCTTTTGAATGTATTATCTAAGGAATGTTTTCACTTGGTTTAACCAGTGTAGTGGATGATATTGCCTGCTCTTTGATGTATGAACTAAATGAATCCAGTTCTTAGATGCTTCTTGTTATAGATTTAGTTGGAATATTTGGGAACACTGGGGATTAGTGTTAGCCCTGTCCACTAGGATCCTTGTATGACCTGCTGATCTGTAACTTTGTGCTCTAAATCTGTGTTATCTCTTCTCCTCTTACCCTCCACATCATAATCATCTTGAAAGATCCTAAGTTTCAGATGACTAGCCCAATTGAAAGCTTGCCTATTGATTAGCAAGCAAATCCTTTCATGACTCCATTTCCCAATGGTTTTGAATATTTCCTGGAATATTTCACCTCTGCCTTATCCCTCTTTGCTCATCCTGGTCTTACATTGAACCCTTCTTTCCTGATAACCATCAACCAAAACAAACAATCAAATAAACAAACCCGTGCCTATAACTAGCCTAAAATCATAACGTTTGAGCCTCATAGACATAAACCTTTGCTCAAACAGAGAGATGCCTCTCTGGATCCAAGAGGGCTAGATCTTGAGGTCTGAAAGTGGTTCTGATGTTGTCTCATCTTTTGGTCTTGCCAATCTGGCCAAAACATGGGAACACCAACATAATGGCGACTTCGTTGGGGAACTAAGTGCATTACACCTTAAAAATTCTTAAGCATTCATAGGACCTGCAATCTCTGGTTAGGTTGGCAGTTAGACAGTCTCATTCTCACATCAACCTCTATACCATTTTTTGTGTGTTTTCCCATACTCTTGGACATAGTCTGGAAAGGGACAGGTAGCCTCCAGATCTCACACTCTTTCAGAGGTGACATATCTGGTAAATGCCCTCCCAGTCAATCTCTGGTTAGAGTTTGCTGTGTTTTGAAGATATCATTGAAAAGGGACATCTCAGGGGCACTGTGGTGGACAGTGTACCCTCCAACCCTCCAAAAAGCATCCTAAACCTTCCACCTGGCGACTCCATAGTTCCCTAAACGTTTCAAAGACTCCACTGGTGATCAGTAGGCCTGCTGATTATCTTGGTTCACATTAGACTCCACTGGAAGACCATCCTCCTTAACAACATCACCACGGTATAAGTAACGAGTAGGATTAGGTTGCTTGATCAGAAGAAAACATTCTGGCTTCTAGAACCATTCATACAAGAGCTTACCCTAACCCAGACCCACCTGAAATAGTTGATAACCCCGAGAGCATCCTCAAGGGAGCTCCTACACTTAAAAGATCAACTGTTTCCAGTCACATCTATAGAGCTAATTCCGCACAAGAATATCTTACAGCTCTATCACACTTTCACCTTGACCTAGACCTACCTAACAGCTTATCTAGAACTAGGTCATTTAGTGGCTTAGACCAGCCAGACCCTGAGCTTCCTGATTCACCACAGCAAGGTGGTAGACACCTTGGGAATAGACAGATCCCTCCCTCTACACCTCCTGATTTACATTTCATACAAAACTTGGGGCTCAGGCACCCTAGGTCTTCTCATCAGTCCTCTCCTGGTCATAATATCCCTGTCATCCATATACCTGCTGCCCAAGCCCCTTTAGCCCATCAAAACATCATCATGGCAGCCTGGTATGCGCCTCTGGTTTTACCTCAGCCTCTAGTACCCTTACCGAATGATTATCAGTCTAAGATTCCACACTTCACTGCAAAGGAGTCCATCACAACCCAACAACATGTAGTTAAAATGGAAGATTCTTTTGACTACATGGAAATTGATGATGATACAGTCAAAATGAGAATATTCGCCCAAAGCTTAGGGGGTGATGTGAAGAAATGGTTTAAAGGCCTACCCCCAGGTAGCATCAACGATCTTCCAGCTTTATATCAGACCTTCATAAAAAAATGGGAAACTAGGGCAAATCCTCGCCAACTCCTAGCAGAATACATGACCCTTAAGAGAAACGTAGGAGAGAGTGTCCACGATTACACAACGAGGTTCAATAGCATTTATAATGCTCTCCCTCCACATATGAAACCTCCACAAGGCATGGCCCTAGAAAAATACCCTAAAGGCTTTGATGCTGACATGGCCTATGAGCTTAGGGATAAGGAATACAACACATTGGAGGACATGCAGAAGGGAGCAGTGAATATAGAAGCCAACCTGATTGAGAAAAGAGCAAGACTGAAAGCTGAGAGAAGAGTAACATATAGAGATGACAATGTAGCCTCCACATCTGACCAAAGTTATGATAAGCTGTCTAAAAATGTGGAAAGGTTACAACAAATGATGGAAAAGATGGTTGTCACAGTTAGCAATCAGAACAAGAATCAGAACTTTAGAAGAAACAATAACGCTCCCAACAGACAAAGAGAATCAGATCAGCAAGTTATCCCCCCATTTCAAGAGAATTTTCTTGATGAAGATGAGGGAATCATAGAGGAGTCTGAGGGAAACAAAATAAACATGTTTGAAACAGAAGATTCAATCCATAACTGTTATTCAGAAGAAGATCAACCTTCACCCTCTGGTTGGGAGGAAGAATGGTTGGAATATGAAGATTACAGATTAGGGTTTGAAAATGCCATGATGCAGGTCAGAGAGAAATATGAACTTAGAAGCAAAAAGAGCCAAGAAACTGCCAAACCCAAAGCTTCTAAGACTACCATCAAAAATAGGCCTGAGAAAACTTCTAAAGCAACTGCTAAAACCAACAAATCAGCAGCTGAGAGTTCTGGAAAGAATAGAGAAAAAGACAACCAAAACACTAATGCACAAGGTAAACTAGCTAGTAGCACTAGCACTGTAGTTAGTGCTCCTGATAAAACTGTCACAAACACTGTACATAATGAGAATCAACCCACTGATTCAGCCACTAAGGCAGTGGAAAATAGAACAGAGATGAGCATGCCTAAGAGTCAGTCCCTTTTCAATTTGGAGAGTGAGATTGCAAGAATTAAAATCTCTGTCCCACTTTCTGAGCTAGCCACTCAGGACATATATAAAGGCCAGATTTTGAAGGCTTTGAACCTTAGTGAGAATGGTGACTCTGTCAATTTGAATGTTGATCAGCCTGCCCTCCTATTTGGACCCAAAATAGTGGGGAAGTTTTAGGAAGGGGTAGTTCCACCTTTCTATATCAGTCTCAACATTCATGACAAGATCCTGCATAATGCAATTCATGATTCTGGAGCATCCCACAACCTAATGCCTAAGGTAGTTATGGAAATACTAGGTCTAGAGATAACCAGACCCTACAAAGACTTATACTCATTTGACTCTAGCAGAGTAAAATGCTTGGGCCTGATTAAAGATCTATGTGTGAGTTTGACCCAGATCCCAGCGAAATGTATGGTCATAGATGTTGTGGTGGCAGATGTGCCACCCAAGTATGGCATGTTATTATCAAGATCATGGGGAGCCAAGCTGCAGGGTACAATGCATATGGATGGCTCATATGCCACAATCCAAATCTTTGGCCAACTTAGAAAATTGTATAGGGAGACACAGATGAAATTCCTAGTCAGTAGCCCCGAAAAACCAGAAAATTCACCTGTTTATTCTGTACATACAGACCTAGACTCCTTCATCTTCTGTAATGACGAATCTTTAGAAGGGGTAGAGTTCCAAAACAAAGATACAAGAGGAGAGGCAGAGGCCATGGATTTTAACATAATGGCTGCTCTGGATGTAGAGGACAACGAAGAAGAAAATCGCAACGAAACCTGTAGGAGATGCGGTGGAGACCTAACCCCAAGTGAACAAGAAACAACACGTAAAAAGCCATCTAGCCAGATCCCTGAACCTCATACATTTCACGAAGAACAAAGCGACCCACAGCCTAGTACAGACCCCATAACACAGCACAATGGCGGACCCAGCTGCAAGGGAGAAGACAATGATGATCATGAAAATGACCCCTTATGGGAAATGAGCTTTGATGGGTCCTGTACTAAAAGGACTGCCGGAGCAGGGGTATGGTTACACAATACAGAAATTGACTACGCTGAGAGCCACACCTGTAGTCTGCACTTCAAATGCACAAACAATGTTGCAGAATACGAGGCCCTTATCCTAGGGCTAACCTGCTGAGAAAATTAGGAGCCCGTAGGATAGCCGTGCAGGGAGACTCTGAGCTGGTGATAAAACAGGTAAACGGGGAATACACAGCAAAACATCCTAGGCTGAGAGCATATAGGAATGACGCCATGGATCTACTGAAAACGTTTGTTGAATACGAATTAGTGTTCGTTCCTAGGAGTCAAAATGTCATTGCAAATGGATTAGCTTGCCTAGCCAGTTCCTACCCCAAGACTCCCAGAGACCAACAGATCATCATTCAGACTAAATTCAGACCTGCTGTGCCAAATAACGAAAAATATTGGCAGGTTTTTGAAGGTGATAAACAGATCGAAGACTTCCTGGTAGGCAGAGAAGAGTTTGAATTTTCTAACTTAGACTCCAAATCTGATAGTAGCCGCCTAAGTGAAGAATCCTCAGATGAGGAAGAAACACCCTGTAACATAGAAATAAACTCTTTAGATGAACAGACTAGAAACCCAGATCGTAAATGTGAAAATGTAGATAGTGAAGAGGTAGAGGTGCTGCAGGCCAAAGATAAGAATATACCTAGAGGCCTGGCACCCTTAGAGGACCTCTTTGACTTTGATGATGTGGCAAAAAAGCCCACTATAGAACGTGCATACTTTGATGTGGAAGAATGCAACATAGGCACTGAGGAGAAACCCAAAATGATTAAACTGGCTAAGTCTCTACCTGCAAAAATGAAGAAGAAATACATTGACCTTTTCAAGGAATTCATTGATGTGTTTGCATGGAGTTATGAGGAATTAAAGGCCTATGACACAAACATCATCCAGCAAAAAATACCCTTGAAAGAAAATCAGAAGCCCTTTAGGCAAAAACTTAGCAGGATGAATCCCAAACAATTGCCTGCAGTAGAGAAGGAGATTAAGAAAATGTATGAAGCAAGTATAATTGTGCCGGTGAGGTTCTCTAATTGGGTATCAAACTTAGTGGCTGTGAGGAAGAAAACAGGAGAAATCAGATTGTGCATAGACTTCAGGAATCTTAATAGAGCCTCACTCAAGGACAATTACCCTTTGCCTAAAATGGAACATATCCTTCAGAAGGTAGTGGGCTCTAAAAGAATCTCCCTGCTGGATGGTTTTTCGGGCTATAACCAAGTCTTAGTGATCCCAGATGACCAACTCAAAACAACTTTTACCACTCCATGGGGTACCTTCATGTATGTGAAGATGCCTTTTGGATTGATGAACGCTGGAGCCACCTTCCAAAGAGTGATGGACATAGCATTTTCAGATGAGATAAGGCACTTCATTGTTATCTACTTAGATGACATAAAAGTCTTTTCCAAGACCGAAGAAGAACACCTGAAACATCTAAGAAAAGTATTTGAAAAATGTAGAAGGTTTGGTCTGTCCCTGAACCCTAAAAAGACTGTCTTTGGGCTGCAGGAGGGTAAACTCCTTGGCCACATTATATCCGAAAAGGGAATCAGGATAGAACCCCAGCGAGTTGAGGGAATACTACAGATCACATATCCTAGAAACATCAAGGAATTACAATCTTTCATTGGGAAGATTAACTTCCTTAGGAGGTTTATTCCAAATCTGGCTGAACACCTTAGGAACATGACTAACATGCTGAAGAAAGGTGCAGGAGTTAAATGGACTGTAGGAGCTAAAAAATCTTTCGAATCCGTGAAACTCGCACTTACCCAAGCTCCCGTCCTAAGCAGCCCAGATTTCTCCAAAGATTTCTTGATTTTTTCATTCGCCTCGGAGCATACAGTGGCTGCGGTCTTGCTACAGAAAAACACAGAGGGAATGGAACAACCAATTTACTTTTTCAGCAAAGCACTCAGAGATGCACCCTTGAAATATAACATCATGGAGAAACATGCCTACGCTCTGATTAAGGCCTTGAAAGACTTCAGGGTGTACATATTGCATTCCCACACTATAGCTTATGTGCCCAACATCATAGTCAAAGATATACTGTCCCAAGACCCAGATGGGAAAAGGGGCAAATGGATAGCAGTGATCTTAGAGTATGACCTTGAGATAAAACCCACCAAACTCATTAAAGGTCAGGGCTTGGCTAAGTTAATGGCTGAATCAAACCTACAAGCCCTAGACATTAACATGATAAGTACCTTGGATGAGCAACGAGAATTGCCTGATCTCACTGTTGAGGAAAAATTTCAGAGCTCTCCTTGGTATTCCGACATTCTGTATGTGCTTACACACCTCAATGCCCCTCCCGGATTATCAAAGACCAAGGCCAGATTCTTAAAGCTAAAAACCAGAAGCTACTGCATTATGAATGAAAACTTATATTGGAGGAATCCTAATGGCCTATTACTTAAATGTTTGCCTGAAAATGAGGCAGAGAGGGTTAAACAAGAATTCCACGCTGGAGAATGTGGAGGCCACATGAGTTGGAAAGCCACTGCAAACAAAATACTCAGGGCTGGTTATTATTGGCCCACAATCTTCAATGATGTTCATAAAATGATAGTTGCTTGCCACAAATTTCAGATCTTTGAGGGCAAAAGAAAACTCCTCCCTTTACCCCTACAACCCATCACTGTTGAAGGTCCCTTTCTGCAATGGGGCCTAGATTTCATAGGGGAAATTCACCCTGCTTCTTCGGCCCAACACAAATGGATCCTCACAGCCACATATTGTTTCACTAAGTGGATTTAGGCCGTGCCCACTAGGAATGACACAGAGTCAGTCATCATTAGTTTCCTAGAAAGTCACAACCTCTCTTGGTTTGGCTGCCCAAGGAAAATAATCACTGATAATGCTACTGCTTTCAGATCCAAAAAGATGGTTGATTTTTGTCACAGGTACCAAATAGCACTTGGTCATTCAACTGCCTATTACCCTCAAGGTAATGGATTAGCTGAATCATCAAACAAGATCCTGGTGATCATCATCAAAAAGCTGTTGGTAGAGAACAAAAAATCTTGGCATAACAAGCTAGTACATGCTTTGTGGGCTGACAGGCTTACAATAAAGAAGTCCATTGGCATGTCACCTTTCCAGCTCGTCTACGGAACAGAAGCAGTATTTCCTACTAGCCTTGGGATACCGGTGATCAAGCTGATCCAAGAGATCCAAACAGAAGAAGAGAACATGGTGAGGAGAATAAACCAAACAATCCTTCTTCAGCAGACAAGGGAAGAGGTCTACAACAGAGAAGTGCGAGTTCAAGAGAATATAAAGAAATTGTTTGAAAAAAGAACCAAAGCTGCTGATTTCAAAGTTGGAGATAAGGTTCTGAAGTGGGACTCGAGAAGAGAGGATAAAGGAAAGAACAACAAATTTGACAGTTTGTGGCAAGGTCCATATCTCATCCAGGCCACTGTGGGTCCAAATGCTTTCTTCCTATAAGAATTAGATGGCACTGAGCTGTTTGGGGGTCCTGTCAATGGTAGGATGCTCAAAAATTACTTCTGCTAATTTACAATTTCCAGTCTCCGTTCCCATTGTACATACCATTGCAGTTTTTATTTTCAGAGAAAAAGAGAAAATGTTAAAAAAAAAAAAAAGAGGAAAGGGAGAAGTTCAGACATGCTTAAAACATGAACCTCTGATGTGCAAAAGATTGGCTCTAACAAGCTCAAAACCTGAGCCAAAGCAAGAAAAGCAGCTGGTCCTAACATGCCCAAAATCTGGACCAGCAAAGAAAAAGAAGAATCAACTCTAACATGCCCAAAACCAGAGCTGAAATGAAGAAAAAGGAGTGACTCTAACATGCTCAAAACCTGAGTCACAAGGAGAGAAGGATACTCTATAAGATTGTAGATTTCAAGCCTTCACAGTTTGTCTTCAGTTTTGCAAGTTTCTGTCCATGTGCGACTGTCTTTATCCCATGGTCCGCAGCAAGCCAGACAGTCTAACCCTGGCTTGGCTATTTTTCAATTTCTATTTTAGAATGTAGAGAATAAATCTGCTGGACAGTTTAATCCCAGCAGGTATTAGATTAGGTAGAGAAACACATGAGACCAACAGTTTAATCTGGTCTCATGGAGCAATAAGGGTAGATTTAGAATAGGTTTATTTTTTGTTAACAAAATAAAATGATGTAAAGGGTCTGCTAGCTCAAATGCACCCCAGAATAAGAAAAAATGCTAGGATTGTAGTATGGGTAGGTAGATTGTTGAGGAAATTTTTTCTGCTGATGCAATGTCTACATATTGTGGCAGCTGATCAAATAAAGAAAAGGATGTGCCAAGCAGCAGGAAACTTGCCTACTCCAAAGATCTATTCCCCGAATTCTTGACTCCTTCAAGAAGAAGCCATCCCCATGTGGAGCCACTGTTAGCCCCTTATGATTTCCTTGACAAAGCAAGCAAGGGGCTAATTTGTTGTATAAGCCTGCAAGGAATGCATTTCCCTTGTAAACACATCATCCTTGCAGCCTTTTCATGTCCCCTACCTTTAACTGTTTCCCTCTGCTGTTACGGAGTCTATGAGCCTCAATGATTGCTAAATATCCTGCTCCAAAAAGCCCTGCATTACCCCTTATACCCCTGCAGAGTGTCCCTTTTTTTCCTTTTTCCCTCTTTCTGTCAATATGCCCATGCTCCCCTCTATTCCCCTATTAACCCTCTAAACCCCCCAAGATCCCCTTTAAATCCCATTTTTACCCTTTTCCTCCCTATCGTTACCCTTTATAGGCTTCAAAATGCATTAAAAAGGTTAAAAACCCTCTTTGAAACGTTATATCAAGCCTAGCCCCTCTTCTGATGGCCCCCACACCTTTCCTTCCACATGATCATAGTGCTGGAACCACCCGCCAGAGAAAAAAGCGTTTATCTCCAATCCATGTCGGGTGCGACACTAGCCGTTGATCTTGGTAGATCGGATGGCTATCATTAAATCTTCGGCACCCGTGGTTCTCTGTTCAAATCTCTGATTGCGCCATCGCCGTCCGTTTAAATGTTGATTTGACGGTCTGCGGTGCGCCCGTGCCAGCGGTCCCCATGCACTACTCATAAACCCGGTGGTTTCTATCGCACCGCCTTTGGGAGGAGGGCGGTATTCTCTGATCGGCCAACGATTCCACTTAGCATTCGACACGTGGCTCTTGTACAGTTTCAAAACTGCTTGCCCATCGCATGTTAACGTTCGGCATGGGATGCACAGCGATATGCTCGTGCACCGTCTGATCTAGGGCAGTTGATCCAACGGTCGTCATTCCATGAAGCTGCACTAGGTTTAACCCACGGCCACTGTACCCTTGGCCCACTGTTCGTCGTCCTCTGCTGTTTTTCCCACCGCCGATCTCCTTTGAGATCTGACTGTCCATATTGGTCTTCTCCCCACTGTTGACTTTTCTGTCGCCACCCGGTCCCGCCACGTCACCTCCGTGTGTCTCCTCCGTACATTCATCCACCCCCGTGACATATATTCATTCCGAGGCCAAATTTCATTGTTTTTTCGTTAAATTGTCTACTCCGACGTCTTTCCATGCAGTTCCCGCTATGCCACGTTCACTCCCACAGTAGCCTCTGCGTTCGTTATCTTCGTCCACACCATGCTACCCCGGTCACAGTCATCCACATCATCCGCTCCCAACCATTATTTTCTTAACAAGTTTCATGTTTTGCAGGGTTTCAAGATGCGTGAAAGGCACCATGGTCCATATGAACAACTTTAATGGTGGGTTGCGCAGACAGGATTGAGTCTGGAAGCTGGTACCACCATGAAATTGTCAAAGAGGGTGGCTGACAGGACTTTCATTGAAGAAGAGCAGAGTTCAGACTCCGCAAATCTTTCCGGCGCCATTAAAGCTTGTTTTTCCCACTGACAGAGACCGTTGAAGCGACAAGGAGTATCAGCGCAAGAGTTAGAGAATTCTTATATACATCATTGAAGATCTTAAGTCTTAATCCAATATTTTAAAGGGGAAAAATCAGATTGAAAGCCCAAGGATCACGCAGAAGGTACAGAACGCAGAAATCAATGCATATCGGGGGTTTATACAACAGCAGCATGTTTTTCCTCCATAAGGACAGAGCGCCCATGCAGTGTTCAATCTATGCCGTGTTCTGGAGAGATTTTCTACCCTGAAACAGTCCCAGTACTATCAGAGCATTTACTTCATAAGTATGGCAGATCTCTTTATCATTCCTTTATCTTTTGTTTATTCACCAATAGCACCACACAGTACTGCAGTCAGAACGCATCCGAGTCATATCAGAATAATCCCCAGTCTGAAGAAGATCATTCATTCACCCAAAGAACACCAGAGATTAATGCACAAGATTTATACAGAATGGGCTCCGACCCTCTTTCTTTTCAGAAGTTTAATACTGCATTTAGTTCTCCACCTACCTCCTCTGCTCCTCCGGAGCTATAAATTCATGAATAACTCATTGTAATGGTTGTTGATCAGTTATCAGAGAACTGCAAGTAGTTTCTTTTGAGACACAATCTCTGTGTAAAGATTGTAATATAGGTTGAAGGATATGTTTTCAGACTGAGTATTCAGCTATTGGCAATAGTGTACTTGATTGGTATTGTTATTTAATATGACAAGCACATTCCTTTGGATCCTGATCTGAAGTAGCGGTGATGTTTTCCTATCTCTGTGTTTACATTTATTTCATTTCGTTTCTACTGGCTTGCATCAGAATATTGGCATAGGATTTACCCTTGTTAGGTACCCTATGTTTCTGCTCTCCTTGCCATTTATGTTTCTCTTTTGAATGTATTATCTAAGGAATGTTTTCACTTGGTTTAACCAGTGTAGTGGATGATATTGCCTGCTCTCTGATGTATGAACTAAATGAATTCAGTTCTTAGATGCTTCTTGTTCTAGATTTAGTTGGAAGATTTGGGAACACTGGGGATTAGTGTTAGCCCTGTCCACTAGGATCCTTGTACGACCTGCTGATCTGTAACTTTGTGCTCTACATCTGTGTTATCTCTTCTCCTCTTACCCTCCACATCATAATCATCTTGAAAGATCCTAAGTTTCAGATGACTAGCCCAATTGAAAGCCTGCCTATTGATTAGCAAGCAAATCCTTTCATGACTCCATTTCCCAATGGTTTTAAATATTTCCTAGAATATTTCACCTCTGCCTTATCCCTCTTTGCTCATCCTGGTCTTACATTGAACCCTTCTTTCCTGATAACCAGCAACCAAAACAAACAATCAAACAAACAAACCCGTGCCTATAACTAGCCTAAAATCATAACGTTTGAGCCTCATAGACATAAACCTTTGCTCATACAGAGAGATCCCTCTCTGGATCCAGGAGGGCTAGATCCTGAGGTCTGAAAGTGGTTCTGATGTTGTCTCATCTTTTTGTCTTGCCAATCTGGCCAAAACATGGGAACACCAACAGGTCCAAAAACCATCTTGTTCTTCTTCTTTTATGGACAGTTAGTAGCAAAATGCCCATGTTCGTGACAGTGAAAACACTTCACCTTGGACATGTCCTACTTCTTTCCTTTGGAATCAGATTTAGAATAGAATTCTTCCCCTTCCCATTCTTTGCCTTGGCAGCCAAAGAAAAATCCTCTTCATCATCATGCTTAGATGAAGAGCCATCTATGGTGTTCCGTCTGAACTCCTACTACACCAAATCCGACCACAGCCATTCCCAATATGGCAATTTTTCTCGTCCGTTGACAGAGTCCTCACAACTATGCCGACTCTTAGGAAGTCCTAGTAGAGCCAAGCTCACCAAATCATCATCAACGACTATTATTCCCACACTCCCCAGTTCATCCTGACATTGGACAAACTTCATGAGATATTTTAGAATGGTGTCGCCCTTTTCCATCTTGATCTTCCTGAGTTATCTTTGAGCGCCAATTTCCTATGGCCACTGTTGCTTTGGAATAGATCTGTCAAAGCTTTCCACATAGCATATGTTGTAGCTTTCCCATGGAAGCTTGAGATTATGTGGTCTTGTACTCCCTCCAACAAGATCCTCCTCACCTTTCCCACTTTCTTTTGCCATGCATCAAGATTGGCAGCATCTGCAACATTTGGCTTAGGAACATCTTTTTTAATGAATTCCTTCAAGCCTTTGTCTTCAAGTACTGCCTCCATCATGTCCTTCCAAGAAATGTAGTTCAAGCTACCCTTGAGTGCATACTCTAACCTCAAGCCATTGAAATCCATTTCGATCTTGAATTAGATGTAGCACCAAGAAAGTCTTTCTGCAAATTTGAATTCTATCCAGTCACAAACTCAACTCCTGCTTCACTTCTGCAATTTCCTGTGCTCCGATAACATGTATAAATTATACAATATATATGTATATCTTGGATTCACCCAATCTAACAATGTACTAAAGTTAAATACTGAATCGCTTCTACAAATCTTTCATGGAATTAAAAACACAATCGCTAATCGCATGAACACGAAGAAAGATCAATCACACACAACACATATAATTTCCCAGGGAAACGGCTTATAGCTAAAAACCCCAATATATTCTATTTTATATTATATCATGGATCATGAAACAATTACATACAAAACTCTTCTCATAAGAGCCCTTAGTACATCAGCTAATTGTCTCACACTGTCATACAAAAACTGGCGAATTACTTAGCCAATTTACTGCCTCCAGACAACCTGTCTTGCTTGCGGAATCCCTACTGAATGCAATCTCTGAATGAATGTAATCCTGCATTCCTTGATTGCACAAGTATCATTGGCACATCCAATGGATGTTTTCCTGCATGTGTGTAAGCGGATAATGTCACAACTGATAGTCAACTTCCCTTTCACCTATAACTCAACTGGATCTCCATTGGATCTGACATGCATGAAACTAATAAATGCTAATCGATGAGATAAGAGCTAGGATGCTCCCTTATCTACTGTTACCTTAGTGAACCAAGAGGAGCACTAACCATATACTTCTTCTTTATAGAGATCTTGAATTGTGGCTATAGAGACTAATGACCCTGCTCTTGGAACTTGGTAACCTACTTTTAGCTGCACTGCTTCTTCAACGAGTTGGCTATCAGTGGGCTCCCGGTGGTCAAGAGTTTGACTGGCTCACAATGGCGGCCTTTTAGTCGAGTGACTTAACATACCTCTACTTTTATTTGAGTCACTTAATGTACCTTATATCCTAAATGAAAGGACAAAGATCAACATGCTTGGTTCTTCCATCATCTAATGAACTGAAATGAATCACGTAGAGAAGGAAAGGCTAGGAAAATGAGACCAAGATCAAAACAAAAACCTCCGCTGCTTAGTATTTTCCTAATCCGCATTCGCTCGCCGCTACTAAATGGGTCTTGGTTGAATCCCCTTCCCATAGCTACTTAGATGTTTCAGTTTACTAAGTCTTTCAAGTCCAAGGAGCGCAGACTAGACACGGTGCTTGGATACGATTTCCCGAACGAAGATCCATGGATCATGGATGGTATCTCAACATGGCCTTTCACCTTTGGAAGCGTCCTTCCCTCTCAATTCCCGGGCATCCATCCAATGAATTATTTCCAATACAACAAGAATTGAACCTGCTTCACACTGCACCACATTCCCATCAATCGATCAATCATGCAGGACTGAAACTTGTTCATGATTCCAGTTATGAATGAGATATGTAATTATGAATTCATGAATTATATACGTAATTACACTTTTCTTTCTTTGGGGGGTTGATATATTACTCAAGGCTGTCTCTAGTTACCGAAATCAATAGACTTGGCATGTTTCTTGACGTTCCTCATGAATGCTCTAATCTTACCTTATAAGTAAGTGTCATATATAGAAATGATAGTTTCACTTATTATACAATGCACTCTTAGAATTGATATTTGAATGATCAAGGTAATTTTGTATTGTAAGTCACTCCACATCTAAAGGGATAATGTATAGCGAATGTTATTATACAAAGCATTATTCCTTAGTAGCTTAGATTGAAGGGACGGGGGTTAACCATTGGGGACGGGGGACCACATAGAATCTATGTTCTCATTGCTTGTATGGAACAAACACCCTTTATCTTATGATGTGTTATGAGAGTTGGATAGCAGCAAGTCGGAAAGGGAAGAACCATGAGCTATAAAGAACAACAATAAGACCCATTAGTATTATCATTATCATAGCATTAACAACACCTATAAAAAATTTATATGTCATAGCAATAACAACCGATAAGAATTAGATATAGATTGGATATATAGCATCAAGGATCAAGATAGCGTAAACATAAGTCTATCCCTATAACATTCAACATCAATCTCTTACAATTACAATAGATAAGGGTATCTATTTTTGTCGAGGAGTTCAAAGCTTGGTTTTAGTTTGAAAGCATCGTAGGACCTCCTATAAGAATGGAATGCACTAAGAGGTAATAGAAGAAGGTAAGTAGTTTATATTTAAAGTAGAGTATAAGGAGGGTAAGGAATGATATATATTTCTATTTATTTGTTTAGATAAGAATATGAATGATAATAGAATAATAGTAACTCTTTGATCATAATAGTCACTATATAATTTCTCTTTAGATAGAGTCATTCATACTTCCTCTAAGTTAATCCATTTGGTCACATTTTGGACATATGTCTCCTCGTCTATATTAGAACTCCCAATTCATTCATTCTTTGGGAAATCATTTCAAGTTCTTCATAGCACATTTTCAAACCATATATAATCTATAATCAGCAGCATCCTTAATAACATTTATTTACAACACTTTGTGATGGGTCACCCTTGATGTCTTGATGAGTTAACCATTGTTCAGTCCTTTTTTCTTCTTTTCTTGACCTCACCCTGTGGTGTCCATTTCATCTTGACTTGGTAAATCCATACCCATGTGTCCAAAGAAGTGAATTTGGCTTAAAAAGTAAATATGATTGGTCTAAGCGCAAACCTATCGAAGCAAGGCCTTCCAAGATCTAAGTTAAAGTGATGGAGCCTCTTTGCCATGCCAAGAAGTCCTGTTGTTTGGTGGAAAAATAATGAATGGGAATAGGCAAAGTCTAAATAGCAGGTAGGTACCGTGGTATCCAAGTACGATTATGTAAGCAAGGGTGCAGTTGAACGCCCGTCCCTACAAGATAAATATATAGCAAGTGGTCCCCCCTAAGTCTTAATGAAGCAAGTGGTATGGTCTAGTTCTTCTGGTGGGTGGTAAACTAGTAGAAGGTAATAGTAAATCCTCAGTTGCATGTGAGATCATGGGATGTGAATTAATTAATATTTAATTCACTAGATATCTCACTAGTGTATTTTCAGTTACAAATATCATAGCTGAGTTTAACTCACTTAACTGAGTTAAAATATTTACAAATTGCACCAACTCATGCACCTCTGCACTTCGAACTCTGTTACAACTATAATTACTCTGCATGTCCCACCAACCAACCTCTAACTCGAAATCCACTAGCTAACTGAGTTTTCCACTTCAGTTAACTATTTCAAGTCCACATTGAGAATAGATTACAATTTAATGTCCATCTAAATTAAGAGATAATAAAAATAGACATGCACCCAAAAATAGCATTGTGGGCCCCACCCTAGTTTGGGTGCTTAATGCAACCAGGTGCTTAACGCACTAGGCGTGGGTGATGAATCTTCTTGTTGAATTTCAACATCTTTTATAATATATTTTTTGGAAATAATTTTCATTTCAAAAATTATTTACAGTGTAAAATTACAAATATGAAATACCTAATCACCTTGAGATCTTATAAAATATAGAACCCTAACAGTGGCTCCAACTGGGGATGGAACTTCTCCATGTGAAGTGTCAAGCACATATGATCAATAGCTTTAAGTATCCAATGTCTGTAATGTCTACATCTGATTTCTTTTGCTGTTAAGGTACTTATGGTATCTTGTAAATCGGGGCTTAGGGCCTTCTATGCAGGATTCAACTCCAATCAATAAGTTACCCAATAAAATCAATATAGACTATGATATTTACAATGATGTAAGAAATTTTTTTATCCTAAGAAAAGTAGTGCTTCAACATCCTGCCATTGACAGGACCATTAGGTAACTCTGCTCCATCCAGGTCCTTGAGGAAAAATGCATTGTTTCCCCTAAAAGCATAAATTATGTATGACCCTTTCCAAAGGTTATCAAATTTACCATGTTTACCTTTGTCTTCTCTCCTGGAATCCCACCTTAGAACTTTGTCTCCAATGTTGAAGTCATAAAATTTAGTCCTTCTATCAAAACTATTTTGGACATTTTCCCAAATTACTTGAGTTTTGTTGTATACCTCCTCCCTTGTTTGCTGCAATTGAATGGTTTGATTGATTCTTCTTTGTATATCATTTGGGCTCAACATGTAATTCTTGAATTATCTTCATGACTAGTACTCCTAAAGATGATGGAAAGAGAGCATCCATTCCATGGAACAATTGGTATGGTGACATACCAATTGACTTCTTTGTAGTAAGTCTGTCAGCCCAAAGTGCATTAACCAACTTGTTGTGCCAAGATTTCTTGTTGTCCTCCAAAATTTTTTTAATGATATTTACCAGAATCTTATTTGAGGATTGAACCAACCCATTACCCTAAGGGTAATAAGATGTTGAATGTACCAAAGTAATGTGGTATTTATTACAAAATTCAATCATTTTATTAGATTTAAAAGCTGCTGCATTATCAGTAATAAGTTTTCTAGGACAACCAAATCTAGAAAGTATATTTGTCTCAAGAAATTTAATAATGATAGAATCAGTAGGAAATCTTGAAGGGGTGGCCTCTATCCATTTAGTAAAGTAATCTATGGCTGTGAGAATCCACTTATGTTGGGCAGAGGAAGGAGGATTAATTTCACGAATGAAATCCAGTCCCCATTGCTGAAAAGGGCTCTCAACTGAAATAAGCTTTAACGGCAGGGGTAAAAGTTTTCTTTTTCCTTAAAAAATTTGGCATTTATGGCATGAAGTTACTTTCTTATGAATGTTAGGGAAAAGGGTAGGCCAGTAAAAACCAACCCTGAGGATTTTATTGGAAGTGGTTTTCCAGTAGATATGCCCACCATAATCACCTTCATGGAACTCCTGCATGATTCTTTCTGCATCATCCTTTAACAAGAACTTAAGTAAAATACCACCAACATATTTCCAATATAAAATTTTTTCTATGATGCAAAACTTAACTGATTTTAATTTTAGAAATCTTGCCTTTGTTTTTGTTAGACCAGGAGGATAATTTAAATTGAATAAAACATACAAAAAATCTGCATACCAGGGTGGGTTCAGAAATGCTTCATCGATCTGTGGAGTTTCCTGTTCCTCTTGATCATCCAGTACAACAACAAAGTTGATGTCCAATGCATGGAAATTTGACTCTGCCATCAGTTTGGCCAGTCCTTTTCCTTTGATCAACTTGGTGGGTTTGATTTCTACGTCATACTCAAGGATGAAAACAATCCATTTTCCTCGTTTGCCATCAGGTCCATTCTGTGTCAAAATATCCTTGACAATTGAATTAGGTACATATGCAATAATATGGGAATGCAAAATATATACCCTAAAGTATTTTATTGCTTTAACCAATGCAAAGGCCTATTTTTCCATAATATTATATTTCAAATATGCATCTCTTAAAGCCTTACTGAAAAATGCAATAGGCTGTTCAAATCCTTCCTCATTTTTCTGCAACAAAACAACAGCAATAATGTGTTCAGATGCAAAATAGAAGATAATAAAATCTTTGGTAAAATTTGAACTAATCAACACTGGTGCTTTTGTCAGTGCCTGTTTAACTAAATCAAAGGATTTTCTAGCCTCAATAATCCATCTAATTTCTGAATCCTTTTTAAGCATGTTTGTTATATTTCTAAGAAGCTCTGCAAGGTTAGGAATGAATCTCCTTAGGAAATTAATCTTGCCAATAAAATATTGAAGATCTTTGATGTTTCTAGGGTCACTGATTTTTAATATGGCTTCAATTCTCCCGGGATCAATCCTAATACCATCCTTTGAAATAATTTGACCAAGAAGCTTACCTTCTTCAAGACCAAACAATGTTTTATTAGGGTTTAATGAGATACCAAACCTTATACACTTTTCAAACACTCTTCTTAGACGCATCAAATGTTCCTCATAAGTATTTTAATAGAAAATAATGTCATCAAGTTAAATCACAATAAAATGACCAATCTCATCAGCAAAGGTAATATCCATTTCTCTTTGAAATGTGGCCCCAAAATTCATTAACCCAAAGGGCATCTTCACATACATGAAGGTCCCCCATGGAGTAGTGAAAGTCGTTTTATCCCAATCATTAGGATGTACTAGGACCTAGTTATAACTTGAGAAACTATCTAACAAGGAAATCCTACTAGACCCTACTACCTTCTGTAATATATGATCCATTTTTGGCAAAGGGTAGTTTTCTTTTAGGGAGACCTTGTTAAGGTTTCTAAAATAAATACATAACCGTATTTCTCCAGTTTTCTTCTTAGTAGGCACTATATTAGACACCCATTTAGAGTATATGAGAGGGACAATGATTTTAGCATCGTACATCGTTTTGACCTCTTTCTCAATTAAAGGCATCAGAACATGATTTATTATACAAAGCTTTTGTTTGAATGGTTTCTGATCTTCCTTGATTGGGATTTTGTGTTGTATGATACTAGTGTTAGATGCTTTAGATCCTCATAGCTCCAAGCAAAGACATAAACAAATTATTTGAATAAAGCTATGTATTCTTGTTTTTTGACAGTAGGCAGTGATTTTGAGAGTTTTATCATTTTAGGATTCTATTCACTACCTATATTACATTCTTCTACATCTGCCCTTGTGGGCTCTACTTTTGGATTTTTTGCTACATCATTGAAATAAAAAATCTCTTCTAATGGAACTAGAACTCTAGGAAAAATATTATCTTTAAGCTAAAGTACTTCAAATTCTTATTTTTCTGGATCAATTTCATGCAATTCTAATTTATCTAAAACTTCATCTACATAGATATTTACATCTGATTCATCAAACTGCTTTTCTACATTAGTATGTACAACTATATGATTTTCTACTTCACAATCTAAATCTGTGGTATTTTCCTCATACTCATATTTGGACTGCAAAAAGTTTTCTATTTGTTTATCATTTCCAAATACCTGCCAATACCTCATGTTATCTGGTACAATTGGACGATGTTTAACCTCTACTGTATATTGTCTATTGGGATGAGGCATTTTGCATGTGCTAGCTAAAAAAGCCAGACCATTAGCAAAGACATTGTGATTTCTAGGTATAACAACAAGATCATATTATACAAAAGTGTGTAAGAAATCAAGCACATCATTTTTGTATGCTCTCAATCTAGGATGTTTTGTAGCATATTCTCCTTTAATATGTTTAATAATCAATTCAAAATATCCATGAACATAAATTCTTTTAGCACCTAATTTCTTCAATAATTGCAAGCCTAAAAGAAGTTCTTCATATTTTTCTATGTTATTGGTACATTGAAAATTAAATTTATATGAATGACCTTCCGCATGATTATTTCCTGAATTTGAGACCCAGACACCTGCTCTACTACAAGAGCCATCAAAACTCATGTTGTAAAAAGGTTCAGTTTCAATTTTTTGTTGTACGATTTGTATTTGATTTTTATGTGTTTCACAAATGTCATTTTCAGCACTGGTGACCTGAGTATTAATATCTCCATCATTATAAAGAATGAAGGATTCTAAATCAGAGTGAATAGAGTAAAGTGGGTATTTATGTGGTTTCTCTTGACTACTCACCATATATTTCATCAAGATTTCCCTATACAGTATTCTCCGTTGACCAAACACTGGGATGGTTGCATAAGTCATATCCATTTGTAGGGTACCTTGTAATTTTCTCCCCAAGAGCGTGACAATAGAATGCCATACTTTGGGGGAATATCAACAACCACTATGTCCATTACTACAATCTTTGCTGGGATTTGGGCTAAAGTGACACATAGATCCTTAATGAGGACTAAACATCTTACTTTACTTGAATAAAATGAATACAAGTCTTTGTAAGGCCTAGTAATGTCAATACCAAGCTTCTCCATAACAGATTTTGCTTTCAAATTGTGCAAAGCACCTGAATCTAACATATCAATGTGAATAATCTTATCATGAACATTAAGAATGGCATAAAATGGAGGGAATCCTCCTTCCTGTGGTTTACCATCTACCTATGGACCAAATAATAATTAAAGTTGATCATCATTTAAATTTATAGTGTCATTGTTATCACCTATGTTTAGAGCTTTCATAACTTGAGTTCTGTACATATTTTTATTCATTAAATTAGTCAAAGGGATAGGAATTTTCAGATTTGCTAGTTCATTTTCAATATTGAATGATGTTTGAAATTTATTTAGGTTAAGAAAGTCATATATATCAGCAATTTCTTTTGAAACATGTTATTTTTGGTGGATGGTGGTTGGAATATCTATTTGAGTAGTTTTTGAGGTACTCTCAACAATATTTTTAGCAGGAATTCTAATTGTCTTTTTGCTAGAACTATCATCAGTTTTCTTGGTAACATTTTATGGAGTTTTCTTTGAAGTGGTGTTAGAAGTTTTCTTGACAGGGTTTTCATTATTATTTTTGTTTGGAGCATCTAATGTTTTCTTACTCCTAAGATTATACTGTCTATGGACTTCCATGATAACGTTTTCAAATCCCTGCTTATAGTCATCTGATTCCTCAGAATCAAGTTCAGTATGGGATAATTGGAACAAATATTGTTCTTCATGAGTAAGAAACAAAATTTCATCATCATTTACACCCATTAGATTTATTTGGTTGTCTTCTACTTCTTCTAATACCTCTCCATCATCATCAACACAATTCTTCTGAAAAGGAGGTCTAATTTTCTGATCATGTCTCCTCTGCTCTCTTTGTTTGATTTGGGGAGGATTTCTCCTAGGATTTTGAGGTGCAGGTTTATTTTCCCTAGGAGAAGCCCTCTCATTCAAATTATTCCTCTCCATCATTCTTTCTACCATTCTAACTAAGGAATCAATTTTAGCATCAACAAAAGAAGTAGCTCGGGTTCCTCTCTTATGGTTACTCTCCTTTCATTCCTAAGTCTAGCTCTTTTTGCTAACATATTTGCTTCTACACTCACTGCATCCCTTTGCATTTCTTCTAGTGTGGTGAACTCCTTTCTCTAAGTTGGTAAGCCATGTCTGCCTCAAATCCATTTGGGAATTTTATTAAGGCTAAGCCTTGTGGTGGTTTAATGTTAGCAGGAATTGTGTTGTATACACTGTTAAATCTAGTGCAATAGTTCTGAACACTTTCCCCTGGTCCCATCCTAATGCTTTCATATTCAGATAAAATATGAAGAGGGTTATTCTTAATTTCCCACCCAGTAAGGAATATTTGATGGAATCCGGGTAGATCATTAATGCTAGCAACAGGTAATGCTTTAAACCATTTTCTCACCTCTCCTGTGAGACTTTGTGAAAATAAGCTAAGTTTTACACTCTCATCATCTACCTCTTGAAGGTAAAAATTGTCGTTCATCCTGTCAACATGCTGTTGGGAAGTGATAGGTCTAGTTCCATCAAATTGAGGAATTCTTGTTTGGTAATCCCGAGGCATGTTTGCCAAAGGAGCTTGAAGGACAAGGGGGGCATATCTAGCTACCATTATAGGGATATGCAGATGAAAAATATGATGTGGTTGTTGAATGAATGGAAGGTAAAGGCTGAGCTGAAACTCAGGGTTTTGGTGGAGATGAAGGTTGGATTGTAGTTGAGGATTGGGGAGAAGAAGGAGTTTGAGTTTCTTGGTGAGAAATTACTGGAGTAGTTGTGGAAACTATAGAAGGAGTAGGGCTTGCTGCTTTGGGATGCTTGTGATGAGGTGGATGATTATGCATAAGAATTCAGAGCAGAAAGTTCTACATATTGCTGGACATAAGCCTCATGAACAGACAGGTCTAGACCTGAGACTAAAACTTGAAATTTATCAAAGTTTTGGATAATTTGAAGGTCTATATCAGCAAGAGCAGACTGTGATTCAGATGAATTTCTTCTTAATGTAGCTTGTTCTACTACTATTTGATCTGCCCAATTGGCTGACTTTTTTCTAAATAGGATTTTTTCAAAGGGTAAGTCAAACTTAATGTCTCGCAGAGTTAAAAAGTATTTTTGGAGTGAATCTTATCTATAAGGGGCACTGCTACTTCCTTGGATTTATACTATGCTCTTTCTTTTCAGTATTTTCTTAGGGTCATCTACAATTTCTGTAGGCTTTGGATCAGGATGAGATCTAGTGTAGGCTCTTTTAGGAGTCAGAGTTATGATCTAAATGCACACACACACTTATTATTTTCACTAATGAAAATAAAATCAATCTTCTTGAAGTATTTGTATCATACAATCTTTTAAACAGGGTTATGAATTTGAAAGAAATTACAATTTTTTCAATTTTCCCTAGTATGGTCGCCACTATGTTATCATTCTGTAATTTAAAATATTGGTATAATAAACACAGAGGACAAAATCAAAACCACTTTGGAAGCTGGGATCTAGCCCTGCCATCTTCAAAGAGGGATCTCTCTTTATGATTTAACTTTGTTTTAAATAGGTATTAGGCTAGTTATGAATGTACTTGGTTGCTTGTTTGATTTGGTTGATTAAATCTTTATATTCCCATTGGGTAATGGAGTCAAAATATAAAACTTGATGTTGCATCAAGTTTTAAAGGAGTTATAACAGGGCAAGCTAGGTTGCATTCACTGGATTCTTTTAGATTTTTTAAATGAATAGTGGATATGACAGAAAAGTGAATTTCAATTGAGACTAAAAAGAAATTAAGTATTTTTCAATCTGAATTCAAGTGGAAAACATTTAGATTGTAAAATCAGCTAGCATAAGGTGTTTTAAATAACATGTCCTATTCATCACACTTTCTGTTTTACAATTAAGAATTTTTGATACAGAGAGAAAAGGAAAAACAATGGAAAACACATAAACAGTAGAAAAAATTCACTAGTAATTACACCACATGAATCTTGAAAGAAGTCTTTGTATTATTGATGCTCCAACAAAACTTGGAATTTACACTTGCGCAGTAGTCATAATATGTTCAGAAATCAACCTAGAATACTTCAAACAATGAAGTATTTATACTAAAATATTACAAAACTGATTACAATCAATGTTGTCTCAACAAACATAGTAATATTAGCCTAAATCGAACAATAAAATCTAACTGTGACAAAACATAGACTTGATGTGGGTGATTTGGCATGTTGGCGCTGCTTTCAAGGAATCCGTTGCTGAGTAGGCCTATTTGCAGGCTGCGTTGGCTGTAGTGCGGGCTGATGTGCTATCCTATGTGCTGGATGCGGCTGACTGTTATTTTTACTCTTTACATTACTGAAGCTAACTTAGCTTATACCATCGATCTTCATCTGGGATAGTTATTTTAATGACCTTTCTGTAGATTTCATCCACTTCAATATACTTAGCAAAAGTATTTTTTACCACAGATATGTGGTTTACATCATGTTGGATGAAAAGGTCATGACTTAATGCCTCCAAAAATGCTTTCCTTGTCATAGTGCCTTTGATATTTGAAAATTTAGCCGTGACTCTGGAAATCTCATTCAAAATCTTCACATAATCCTGTCTGTTCATCAATTTGTCATTTATTACATTGAGAGAAGAAATAACTTTATAAGTTAAGGGTTCAATCCTACTGAAAAATCTATTTACAACTATGTCTAGGCTCTGACATTTTTCTTGAAGCTGTAATATCAGGTTCTTCTTGGTAAGAACCTTATTCACCTCTAAAATTGTTTTTGTCCTGTCATCAAATCCTAAGTCATCCAGTTCATATCTGTTCTTGCAGTTTAGGAACTTGATGATATTGTTGGCAGTAGTTGGCATGTCTCCAAGCTCCTCCTTAATGGTTTTGATGGCATGATTGGCTTTCTCTATCAACTCTTTCTGCTCAAATATAATCTGGATACAGGGCCAGATTTCAATAATGGACTCAAGGATATCTATCCAAATTATCTATTTGACTTGGCCCAAGGTATTTCTAATATATGACTCCCTCTTAGAATTCTGCAAACTTTCTATTAGCTTCTGTGCTTTCTGTGCTTCAACTACATGTGAGCAATCACTTCTGAACTTCTGATCCTGCAACAATTTAACTTGATCCTGAAGCTTATTTACTTATTCTGTCTAGATTGATAGATTTTGCACTGCCTTTGTTAGTTGTTCAGCTCCATCTGCTGTACTTATTATAGAAGGTGTGGCTGTGGGAATGGATGTAAGGGGTAAAAAATCCGAAGGGAACAATGAAAAATTAGCAACCTGCTCTTTTTATTTTATCATCTTCTCCATCTCTGATTCCATTTGTCTCAACTGAGCATTCTGTTCCATGATGAGCTTCATCATGTCTGACTTCTGAGATTCTGTCTCTTCAATTTCCTTTGTTAAAGGGTCCTCTGTAGCTGGCAGTTTCAGCTGCTTCCTTAATGCTGCTATGTCAACAGTTTTCTTCTTTATTACCTCTTTTGAAACTTTGATGTTGGAAGGATCATATCCAAATCTGAACACTAAGTCTTCCAAAGAATTAATATTTGAATCCTTGGCCATAGAATATATTTTATCCATCTTGAGCCATGACTGGATGTTGGCTAAGAAATCCTGCAACTTGGACAAACTCATGGCAGTATTAGTGAGTGTAGATGAAATCATTTCACCTGTTTTCTTTCTGCATATCCATTTGATCAATGGGATGGATGTATTTGATGTCGAATTCAAATGCATTATTCTTGTATTCTGCTGCTATCTTGGGCTGTGTAATCTGTTCTTGGAGAAAGGCCATCTGCATTTTTCCTTTCTCAGAGTTAAAGGCTGAAAATAGTCTACTCTGAGAGCTGGAACTCTGCTTCCAGAATTGATTTTAAGTGATGGTCTTCAAAACTTCATTCTTCAATTTAATTTCTCTGAATGTATCTAATATGGTCTTCTCTTTCTCCCCTGTAACAATTGTACTTGTCTAAATGGCTTGTTGTTGATCTTGTGAAGTTGTCGAAGTGGTAGGAGAGAGTGTAGTTTGACCACCAACTTGTGAGGAAGTAGGTGTCTCTTTGGTGAATATGATTACTTCCTGCTCTGAATCTTTGCTTGGGTTTACTTTGGGATTGAGCTTGGTCCTCTTCCTGTACATGATTTTGAATTATTTTTTGGAAGTTTCAGTCACTGAAGGTGACTCTTCTTCCCTCATACTTTTTCCTGATTTCTCCTGTGGGACAGGAGTTTGTGATGCTGAAGTGGAAACCAACTATTCCTCAGCCTCTTGCAGATTTTTTTCAGCCAAATCTAATTGGTTCATATACCTCTCAATTTCTAGCCTGTGTGTATGGATGTAAGGTGTAGATTTTGTTTCTACCCTTAGCTTAGAGATGGTAACTAATGGATCATATGATCATGTAAAAATGAGGCTGAATTACATTTCCTTTAAAAATTTGTCTGCTTCCTCCCCCGCTGTCATGTTGTTATAGATGAAAGGTCCTATTTGTGTTTTAATTCTGAATTGACATTTCTTCTTTGCAGACACAAAATGGACTTCATCGACATTGAGCATTTGTCTAATGTATTCTAGAGTAAAAATCCTCATTGGGAGGAATTTTGGGAGATTATATGGGGCAAACTCGCATCCATAGATCCTCAATTTTGTGTCATTTTGGTATAGATACCAGTCTCCTATTTTTGTTTGGTCTGAAAGTTGCAAAATCTTCCTAATGTCTTCACTGATTCTAGGCTCAGAAGTGCTGCTTAGAAGATTGGTTAGTGGATGTACAAATAGTTCTATGAACTATTTGTATGAATACTCTTTTTGCTCCTTCATCACGATTGTAGTCCAGAAGATGACAAAATGCTGATTTCCATCATCATCTAATTTCTTAGGACATATTTCATTTTTCATGATTGTAATTTTTCTATAATATAACCATGCTTTGTTTTTTCTCATTCTATCGTTTTTGTGTAACATATTTGTATTTTATTGTATTGATTGTAGTTTATTTTCTTCATAATAATTTTACTCTATTTTCTTTCAATATCATTTGTGGTTATTTCATAAATAATATTTGTAGTAAATTTTTGTAGCAATAATTTATTTTTTCCAATAGTATAATTACTAAATCGAATTTAAGTAGGAATATGAGCAATTTTAGTTCTTAATTGATATATTGATTTCAAAATAATGTAACAATTAGTTGTTTGTTAGTTTAAATTAAAATTAGCCATGGAGTATGATTTTTATTTTTCCTTGTAATTAGCTATACATTTTGTTAAATATTTGTAATTTTTCTTAAAGATTAATAATACAAAGGATTCACTCAGAAATGGGTATATAATGTTGGGAATTTTGAACTCTTATGATCTTGGATTGATATATAAAGTAGGTTCCATATAAGTACATTGTAAGAACTCACTGTTGCCGGGGAAACACCAGTTTTTGGGATATTCTATGTTAATTTTTCTTGAGAAGTGAGTTAATAATGAATGAGGTGAAATAGGGATGCACTAGAGAGATTTCTTCCTAAAATCCCTCCAAAATCAATTTAAATTTTAGAGAAATAATTAAAACAAGAATTTTCCTCCACTTCTGAAGTTCCCCAAAAGAAAAATCAAGAAATTGTTAATTACGAATCTCCTATTAGGTAACTTGAGACGATGAAGGAGTTAAGGTTGTTAGGTTAACAATTGTGGTTTTAGGCACCTGGTATTAATGGCCTGTGGTATTGAGCCCATGTTATTACATGTGAGGAAGCATTTAAAAGGCTTGGGGATTCTCCATTGTAATGTGTGAGAGTTGAACAATGAAGGCTCACCTGTCTAGGGCGAAGATGTTATATTTTGGATGTATTTAAGTCAAGGAAAATAATAGATCTATTATTTCTCAGTTTTTCCCTGATTGGGGTTTTCCACAGTAAATCATGGTTTATGTGTGTTGTTATTATATGTGCAATTGTTATCATTATTCCTATGATATTGTTTTGAATAATAACAAGTGGCATTAGAGATTTTCCATGGCAAGAGTGGCCTATGAATTTATTAAATTATGGGTTAGAGTTTAATTCACCGCATTCATGCCCGTGTTCGAGTTCAACGACTGTGAAATTCAAATAAAATTTGACAGTTAAAATTTTGACAATAAAATTCAGCATTAAATTCAACATACTATATATATATATAATTCAATATTTCCGTCAATTCCTTTTTTAAGGGTGGTTCACGAACATTGGGTGGCTACTACATACACGAGAAAATCCAGGCAAATCTACCTAAAGGGATCTACCTATCGGCTACATACATGAGAAAATCCAAGAAGATCTACTTGAAAGGATCTACCTATCGGCCAAAAAAGCAAGGCCTAACCCTAAGGGCGTCGAGGAGATTTGACGTTGTGACCTCGCAACTAGCGATGTACTTAGCAAAGGGAACTCGACTAACTGAGTTGACCCTTGGGGCTTATATTGCCATCAATTCCTATATTTACTATCAATAAAATTCAAAATTGAACAATCAATAATATATATTATATTTTGAATACCAAACACATTGAAGCCCTTCAAAACATATAAGACTCTCACTATATTTGTAATACCCCCACCTATTTTAACAATGTAAATACATATACATTTTATATTAAGTTGGTGAGTCGAAATACTTTATTGGCATGCGTGCCCATGTAATTTCATAGATGTTGATATGTTGGTTTTTGGCTAAGTGGCTAGAGGAACTTGAAGTAAATACTGTAAATACTGTAAATGTACATATCCTTAAATATTAATAAAATAAGGATGGTTGCGGAGTCCACTCCACATAAAAAGTATGGGGGGCACAACTCCAAGGAAAAAAACAACAATTGGGTTTTTTGGTGAAAAGTACACCTGCGGCCCATGAGGGTTCTAGAAGGTGCCACATTGCAAGTTAGAGCCATGCATATATTAAGAAGTGTAGTTTGGGACTTATTTTTGAGTTAATATTGCAGGGGGTGACAAATTAGTGAGTGATTCTGGGGGTAGAATCTGAGAGTAACTAATGGCTAGTGAGTCTTGGGGTTGGACTCTAGATTGGCCCAGGTGTGGTTATTAAGTTAATCATGTCATATGGACGCATCCTATTTATGATGTGAGCCCCTATGTTGGCTCTGGGAGTTTGGTGCTCCAAGGGTTTGTTGACCTTGTTTACGACCTGGAGGCCATGGCGTGTTGGTGGGAACTCAGTTTCACTTTATGGCTTAGAGTGTGCCTGGAGCCCTGGAGCAACACAATAGTTGAGTTGTCACCTTGGAAATTAACCTGGAGGATGCCTGGGGCCCTGGAATACTGTGACTATTGGGTTTTCACCTTGGTCATAGATGTATGGATTTTTTCTGCTACCGTTGCCTTTACATTTGTTGTCTTAGCTCGAGGGTGACCTAGTGGTTGAGCTTATAAACCACCAGGTCTATGGCTGGGTGGAACGTGGAGAGCCCGTAGAGAGTCAGCTCTTATTTCTTAGATAAGTACATGTGTTCCTATGTACATAAATTTAATTATGTGATTGTAATGAGTTAATATTTTTATTTGTAAAACCCTTAATTCAAGGGTTTTGGCTATTGATTATTAATGCACATTTATTTTTGCTACTTATTATAACTCTATGAATTATGTGTGAAAATATTATACTTCAACATGTAATGTTGCATTCAACAACTAGGTTCAAGGTAGAAATTATGACTATGCTTCCACATTGAATTTAATTTTAACTATGCAACACATCATATAGTGGTGTTGCTCGGCTAGAGGCCGAGGACAACATTGGGTTTGAATTGCGCCAATTTGGGGCAAGTTGGAAAAATTACAAGGTTAATGTCAACTGTTTGACGAAAATAATAATGGTAAAAATGATGAATTATTTCACCTTTGAATCACATTGTAGGTGCCAAGAAAAACTAGAGTTCATTAACTAAGTTTAATTACAAGATAAAATGGGAAGAAATTGATTAATTTAGCCTTAGAAGACCAAAATTCATATGCAACGCTGCCATTAAAAGAAAGTTTAAATTTTTGTTTTAATTTCTAATTATAACTAGAATTTGCACCAGATGTTGCAAAGGAAATGAGATAAGTTGGTAGCCCATATGGAAGAAGAGCAAAGATGAAAAAAATGTGATATGGTCTTTGATTTAACTATAGCCAAATTTGGAGGGAACAAAAAATTCGAGGAGCGAAAATCCATGGATGCCTCTGCAACTCAACTCCTTGGTTTCATTTTGAAATATGTAGGGAACAACAATCCAATATGGGAGGATACAACACGTGTTACCTAGAGAATAGTCATATTTCCTGAGAAGACGAAAGAGGCGATGGTTTCGAATTTTAGCGGGTTTGTAAACCTTGAGGTTACTGGGTCAATTTTTGTCTCAACAAGGAATTTGACTACCCAATTCAGTTTGAAGAAGGTAGAAGACCGCATCGTGAAGATGTTGGCCATAGATCACGATGGAAATAGGTATGCAGTCATGGGACTGTCTGGCCACATGCTGCTGAAATCCGTTGTGATTGATGGCCTCGTCATCCTTGAACGCCATTGTCTCGAGGACATCGCGACTTGCTCCGACGCATGTGAGATCAAATCACATGTAAAGCTTCATGTTTGTATCTGGAATGAAGTTGGATTGGATTGGTGGGATTTGACTCAAATGCGCTCAAGATCTACATTTCAGGTAATTGATAGACTTAGATCAGAGTCATGGAGCCTCGATCCGAACTGTAATGAAGAATCTCAATATTTTTTGGTGACTGATCCAAACAAAAAGACAAATAGAAAGGAGACCACATGAAGCAGATATAGATCTATTTGTTTAGGTTTTTATCAAAACCATTTATGGAAAATCAAAAGTGCTAAGGGTCAGGGGAATGGATCTAGTATCATATTTGAAACAGAGTATCCTAAATATTACAAGTATTCCTCCTCCTTTTCAAATTTTGATTTATTCAGGGAACATGATGCAGGATTTGGTACACTTGGAGGACTATGTCATTCAAAGAAATGCCACAATTATCTTGAATTTAAGATTGCATGGTGGTGCCTTGGGAGCGAGTTGCACACCTAGATCATCTTTGGTTGGAAAGGCTCTAGCCTTGTTCAAGGATGCTTTAAGAGGGAATGCTGCCACTCAGGAGAAAAAAAATCCAAATATGACAATATCAGGGCCGTACATCATTGAGAAGATGGAAAAAGCTCCAGTTCTGGCCAAAGAAATTCCAAAAGTAAGTGGCATTTTCACTATCCTACAAGAAATGTATGTTATAGGCCGATTTAATGGTTATTGGCACAAATATGAAGATAAAAATGAGTGGATATTCCACAAATGGACCAAATATGTTGATATTAATTTGTGTGCCACATGTTTTTTTTGTGGTTCATTTTGAAAAACAGAAAGACTTTGAACATGTCATAAAGGAAGGGCCATGGTTTTGGGGAATGGCGGGTCTCTTTGTAACCCCATAGTTTCTAGGATTTGATGCTAACACAATGGTGGTAACAAAAATGTTGGTCTGGGTAAGGATACATAACCTTCCTCTTCCCTATTGGCACCATCGGGTTCTAAAAGGCATCGAGAACACATTGGGAAAGTTCCTAAAGATGGATAACGAAAGAATGGACAAAGGTATCTTCACTTTTGCTCACATATGTGTGGAGATGGATTTAAGCAAAGGAATTCCTAACCATATTCATTTGAGGCATCAAGAGTTTAGGTAGACACAATGGTTATATTTTGAAAATACTATTTTTATGTGTAGGATCTACCATCAAACAAGGCACTTGTAGAATACATGCAATCAAGCAAAGAAAAGGATGAAGAAAAGACAACCAAAGCAAAGACGATGGAAACTACCAGATCCTCCATCTTCATATGCAGAGGATGAATAAATGGATGAGACCTAACAACATTTAGAGACACAAAATCCTCAAGTTTCTCAAATGGAAGGAGAAGAGAATCATAAGGACTAGAATAAACAGGTAGACATTCCCAACAACACAAATTTGATCTCGACCAGTGAGAAATAACATGTGGAAAATAGAAACAATCAAGGACCAGGTGGAACTAAGTGTTCACATGTCACTGAGAGCTCAAAATAATATAAATAAATCCAAAACCCTCCAAGAAATAATGATATGGAAATTGTTTCAATTACTCCATCTCTTGGGGATTGGCAAAAAGTCCATAAGAAAAAAAGAAAAAAAGAGATTAAAAGTTTATAATTTTATTTTTTATTCCTTTTTGGTAGATTTTCTAGTGTGAGTGCTTAATACACATCTTCTGGTCGTTTGGGACAATACTTGAATGCACTTGGTGCATCTACTACAATGTAACTTTTTATTTTTCTTTAATAAAAAGTTGTTGATTTTTCCACAAAAAAAACAATTATAGCTGAATTTGAGAGAAAAAAAATCATAATTTAAAATGTAATATAATCAAACAATTTACTTAAAATAGAGGCATGTGCAACTTCTTTCCCCAGTGCTCAATCTAAGAGCTTATTTTCATTGACAATTACATCCTAGACTGGACCTTTGTCTTTCATTGCCTCAGCGAGATTGAACCCTTCACCCTCATATGGTAATGGTTCTAGATCAAATTTCTCTTCAATTATTCTCTAGAGGAATTTCTATTTATACGTGTATCCATTAGCACAATTAAAGGGCTAGTTCATTGGATGAGGATCTATGACAACCCAAATTTCTTGTTCTGAAAACAATTTCGCATTATATGCATCCATAAATTGTTCCCACAAAATATTTTTCCCTGAGTACTTGGAAAACAACTCCTCATGTTTTCAAATGGAAGTGTAAACACACAGTGTGCCTCAAAAATTCATCAAGCTCCAACAAGAGAAGCCAAATATGTGTGTTAGATGGTGAATAGACCAAGTTAATCCTTATTACTTCTTTGCAACCACATATGAAATATCCTTGAGAGTGTAGGAAAAATTGGGCACAAGTAGCTTAGGAATATCTTCATGAAAGGGCATCTCATGGGGTACAATTTCCTCAAAGAAGAAGAAATATTATTGTAATGGCATTCTTCATTGATTTCCCCAAAGTGAGAAACCATATTATACTGAAGAACAAATAATGAAACACCAAAGAACTTCTCACCCCAAGTTTATCAGAGTTTCGACGACCAATAAATTGACTTAGAAATAGATGTGAAACTATAAAATAAAACAATTACCCCACAAGGTCCAAGGGAACCTTTCCTTGAGGAATACCAACTCATTGTGATAAAATGAACACTATTCCAAACACCAATCCGTGACAAGAAACATCACCATCAATTTCAAAAATATATGCATTTAAAATTTGCATAAAAATTTCCATGGTCCATGACTTGATTGAATTTTCCCTACCAATCACATACTGCTAATATATCGGTTTTCAGTGCAGTGATATAATTCCATAGTAATGAATTTTAGAAAACCAAATAAAAGAATTAGTCAATGATTGAAATTTCCATGGATTTCTGCCAAATGAAATAAATGAGAATGATATGTGATTTCCAAATAAAATCAGTGTTGTAGTTAAGAAATGAAAACAGTTGAACAAAGATATGAATTAGATTACTACACCAAATTCACTCACTTGAGCAAAGGGATTGAATGAAGGGCGTAGCAGAACATATATAAAAATAAAGCTATCATGAGATTTATATGTGTGAAGAAGGATGGAGGGTAGATCCTTGGGTATTGCTAATACAAGTCTCCTCGGGCTTTGGTTACAAATTCATCATTGCATGTACATGGTTCTTACTGGCCGGCTAATGTGACTTCGTCCAGTGGATTTATCCCAAGATTGCATTTGCATTAATTGAAAATGGTAGACTTGTTTGTGAACGAGAGAAAGAAATTTATTTTCAGTACATATATGTTAGGAAAACTTCCCTTCAAGAGGAAAAAATTTCAGAAAAATAATCTTTGATCCTAGACCTCAATTATTTAATACCAGTATTATGGAAAGCCATATAAAATATGGAAAGGAGAAGATCATGATAATGACAATGCCGTAAATCAAAGAGACAATTGTGCCTCCTATTCAAAAGAACAAAAGTTTATACGACATTTTAAATAATTTTACAACCTAAAATATATTGCACCTAGTTTAGACCCTTGGAAATATCAATTTAAATGAAAAATATAACTAATGTACCGTGGACTAATGACTAAATATACTTGACACTAAATATATTACAATAGATTGTCAAAATGTAACATATGTCCTCATCGATGCAATATACTTCTACATAAAATTAAGATAATAGTTCTCTTATTGTTAGCGAATACATAAATTTACTTTATACTTTGAAGCAAAAAATAGAAGATAACATAAATAGCAATCTTTCTCATGGTAGCATTATTCCTTCTACACAACCAACAAAGCTTAATCTTGGCCAATCGTTAAGCTAACATTTTAGGAATGGATAACAAGAGACAACTAGAAAGTATACTGTTGTTTATCATTTCATTTTATGCTTTTGTAAATTCCAAAAAATACATTGAAATTATGTCTTTATCATGCATGGTGATGAAGAGAGTTGTAATATAAGTGGAGAGTGAAAGGCCAATTTTACAAGATCTGCTATGGAGAATATATGGTCCATGTCTAATATGAATTGGATTTTAATGGAGGGAATAGGGAAGTAGAATATTGTAACACTGTAGCTTCTGAGAGCATCACTCTCATGGGTTCTTCCATAGGTTGAGGGAAAGGCTAACCAATTTTTTTCCTCCACTGGGCACCCTTGGTCCTTTTTTAGAAAGAAAAATAATTCCTTATGGCTATCCCCAAAACCTTTACAATAATTTTGTATACGTAAATAATATGCTGGGAAGTCAGAGACGTCATCCAAACCTACAATATCCACAGAAAGAAATGTTTAAAGAAACACTTGTTTCCTTAATATTTTCAAGAGGATGATCCCAAGATGTTTCTTTGGGTACAAAAAGTGTTCATAAATGGTCATGCCATCAAATTACTACTGATATGTTCCAATGCAAAGTGAGGAATAGTTGAAATGCACAATTAATGACAATTTTTTACAAATGACTTATTACGTAAAATATTTCTATTCCACCTTGAAACTCTCGCTGCACGCAGGGACATAAAGGAAAAAAAAACTGGAAAATAATGAATTCTAAACAATTAGGAATGTTAAGAAAGGTAAGAAACTAACAAGTAATGAATTGTAAACAAAAAGGATGTTAAGGAACCTATTGCCACCAAAACATATTTTTTGTGGATTTGTTTTGTAGATGAACACTCGCACTTGGAATCCAGAGGTACTGTCCACATTTGCATGCATTGAATTGTAAACAAAAAGGATGTTAAGGAACTTGCTGCCACCAGAACATATTTTTTGGGGATTTTTTTTTGTATATGAGCACTTACACTTGGAATCCATAGACACTGTCCACATTTGCATGCATTGCTTGCAAGATCAAAATCAATAAATGTCCAGATAAATGCATGCTGGCTCCATATTTTTTGATATATGATCCCCTAAAGCTTTTCAGTTGAGTAGAGATACAAATTAGATCTATGCAACAAATTCACTTACTTGAGCAAATGGATTGGGCGAAGGGCATGGGAGAGCATAGATAAAAATTAAGATACGTGAGAGTGTGAAGTAGGATGGATGGTAGATCCTTAGGTATTGCTAATACAAGCTTCCTTGAGATTTGGATACAAATTCATCATTGCATGTGCATGGTTCTTACTAGTAGGGTAGTGTGACTTTGTTTAGTGGAATTATCCTAAAATTTCATTCGAATTAACTGAAAAGGGCATACTTATTTTTGAATGAGTGAAAGAAATATATTTTTAGTGTGTATCTACTAGGCATGCTTTCCTTAAAGAGGAAAAAATTTGAGAAAAAATAACCTTTAATCCCATACCTTAATTATTTAATATCAGTAACATGGAAAGCAAAATAAGAAATGCAAGGGCGCAGAACATGATAATGAGAATGCCATAAATCAAAGAGACAATAATGAGAATGCCATAAATCAAAGATACAACTTTGCCTCATGTTCAAAAGAACAATAGTTTATACAACATTTTAAAGAATTGTACAACCTCAATTATATTGCACCTAGTTTAGACCCTTGGAAATATCAATTTAAATGACAAATATAACTAATGTACCCTCGATTGGAGACTAAATAGACTTGACACTAACTATATTACAATATATTTTCACAAAGTAACATATGTCATGCATCATAATTTTACATAAAATTAAAATAATAGTTAGTTCTCTTGTTTTTTTTTTTTCTAAGTAAGAGTAAATCTATTAATAAAACATATAATACAACTAGGCCATGGCCTCAATAGTGCAGGCCAACAGTGGCTTCACAGGTCCAGCAAAATATCAAAAATTGAGCTGCCTACATGGGAAAACCGGCCCATGAAAGGTTTGTACAACTGCCTCTATGGAGGAAACCAGCTACATCGTGCCATAAACTAATACATCCCAAAACAACAAAAATGACAAGAGATCTGGATAGAATTACTTGGACAATGCCAGTGAAACTAAAGACCATAATCATCCGAGGGGGGCTCTTCTTCAATCCTCCACCAATATCCATCATCATCGTCCGGAACAGGGCCACGTTGAGCTGCTGCCGCACCTACTCCGCAACTGCCATCCTGCTTGCCTTTGTCCTAAAGAATACTCGAGCTGCAATCACCCGCCTTATGAGAAGCACCCCTGTCCGAGGCTTGAGGAGGTTGCACGAGGTCAGAGGGGCTGGGCATGTTACTTGGGTGCGCGAGCGAGGAGGGGCCAGGAATTGCCTCAGGAATTTCTTTAAAGGAAACAGTGACTGTCGCTACAACCAGAGGGCGATTAGTGCTGCAATGGAAGTGAAAATGTGCAGTGATTGGGCTATACAGGGAGGCAGAAGCAACATGACAAGAGAGAGGGGGCGAAAAAGAAGCAGAGGTCGTGCACCTGGGGGAGGAAGTGACCCGACGACCACACCCACTGCGTGTGGCGGGGTAGCGACCTTGAAAGCGCTCAGGAGAAGACGACGAAGTGCTGGTGGTGGAAGAGCGACGTCGCCCAGAGGGGCGTGCTCTGGAACTGCCTCGTCGACATCTCAAGCGATGCCTGAGCCTAGGCATGTCAGCACGCAGCGAGAGGGAATTGATAGAATTAGCAACAGAGGGCAAGGAGGTGGAAGGCGAATTGGGCTCGAGGGAGGTGGAAAATTGCAGAGGGCAGAAAGGGCTCTAAGAAAAGTGAAAGCCAGGTAGAAATTCCACGTAGTAGCCCAGGTTTCAGCGCCTACCGAGGGAGGTGCGAGAGCTGGGAGCCTTAGCCTCCGGGGAGCAACCAAACCTGACAGGTGGAAACAGAGACGACATGGAAACCACCAGACGGAGCTGAGGCCAGACTTGAAACCCAAGCGTAGAGGCGAAGAGCGGAGAAGATGAACCCGAGGGCGGCATTTTGAAATGCTGGCGGCCTCGATCCACGCAATGGCATAAATGATGCACAGGGTGACGCCCTGGAGTATTAAAGGCTTGGAGGCGCCTTAAATGAAGCCTGCGGGTGGCCATGTGGCCTTGCCACGCACCATCCCGTAGGCTGATTTCTGTAGCCTTACATCTTGCCACCCGCATCCGGGGATAGTTAGTTCTCTTGTTGCTAGAGAATACATATAAATTTATTTTATACTTTGAAGCACAAAATAGAAAATAACATAAAGATTAGTTTATCCATGATGTAATAGACTTGAAACTAAGTATATTAAAATATATTTCACAACAAAACATATATCATCGTCGATGCATCATACTTTTACATAAAATTAAGATAATAATTCTCTTGTTGCTAGAGAATACATAAATTTATTTTATACTTTATTTTATACTTTGAAGCACAAAATAGAATATAACATAAATATTAGTTTATCTATGATGTAATAGACTTGATACTAACTATATTAAAATATATTTTCACAACGTAACATATGTCATCATCGATGCATCATAATTTTACATAAAACTAAGATAATAGTTCTCTTGTTGCTAGTGAATACATAAATTTATTTTATACTTTGAAGCACAAAATAGAAGATAACATAAATAGTAAAAGATTAGTTTATCCATGATGTAACTACTTCCATTCAATTTTATGTGAAAGTTAGAAAGAGTAGTTTATACATTATGTAGCTACTTCCGTTCAATTTTATGTGAAACTTTCACACAAAAAAAGTTTGGGAAGTTGTAGTTCAATTATTTTGGAAAGTTGTAGTTTAATTATTTTAAATTTGGATTTTTTAATAGTACAATTATTTTGTCTTTGGAAGTAATTAAAAAAATTATAAAATCACAATCTCTCAAAATTAAAAATCACTCTATTTATATTAAAAATTAAAATTTAAATCTTATACAAAATTAATTTAATGAAAAAATATCAATCTCAGCAAAAAAAGAAAAAAAACATTTAGTGATTTAATGAATAGTTTTAATTATGTATTACTTCTATAGTATGCCCTAAAACTACTTTTTCCTGGCTAATGCTAATATCTCATTTTCTTAATATGTAAAAAATCAATCATTATTATGTGAAAAATAGTATATTAAAAAAATAATCACAGTATCACTCATAATAGGCAAATAAAAAATGCAAAGGAATAGAGATATATTGTCACAAAGTAACATATGTCCTCATCAATGCATCATATTTTTACATAAAATTAAGATAATAGTTCTCTTGTTGCCGAAAAATACATAAATTTACTTTATACTTTGAAGCACATAATAGAAGATAGGCTAAATAATAGCCTTTATCAGAGTAGGATTATGCTTTCTACACAACCAAAAAAACTTGATCTTAGCATATAATCTGTCCACTCAAGAGTTGAAAGGCATATAGACTAGTAACTAAATGTCAATTAGAAATATCTGAGTTTATCCGCATAAATAACAGTATTTCTCATATTTCTCATAGTAGGATTATGCTTTCTACACAGCCAAAAAAAACTTAGATTTGGAATATAATCTGTCCACTCAAGAGTTGGAAGGCATCGAATATAGTAACTAAATTTCAATTAAAAATATTAGTTATGCCTTCTAAACAACCAAAAAAGCTTAATCTTGGCATATAATCTGGCATAGAATATAGTAACTAAATTTCAATTAAAAATATTAGTTACACCTTCTAAACAACCAAAAAATCTTAATCTTGGCATATAATCTGTCATAGCATGCCTTCTACACAACCAAAAATGCTTAATTTTGGCATAAAAAAAGCTTAATCTTGGCATATAATATGTCCACTCAAGAGTTGGAAGACATAATATAGTGACTAAATTTCAATTAGAAAGATTAGTTTATCCATGATGTAACTACTTCAGTTCAATTTATGTGAAAGTTATAAAGAGTAGTTTATACATTATGTAACTACTTCTCTTCAATTTTATGTGAAAATTTCACATAAAAAAAGTTTAGAAAGTTGTAGTTCAATTATTTTGGAAAGTTATAGTTTAATTATTTTAAATTTGGATTTTTTAATAATATAATTATTTTTTCCTTGGATGTAATTAAAAAATATATAAAATCACAATTGCTCAAAATTAAAAATCAATACGTTTATATTAAAAAATAAAATTTTAATCTTATACCAAATAAATTAATACAAAAATAACAATTTTACCCAAAAAAATTAATGATATAATGAGTAATTTTAATTATGCATAGCTTCTAGAGTATGTTTGTGAAAGTTAGAAAGAGTAGTTTATACATTATGTAACTATTTCTGTTTATGTGAAATTTTCACATAAATTGGAAAGTTGTAGTTTAATTATTTTAAATTTATATTTTTTAATAATATAATTACTTTGTCTTTGGATGTATCTAAAATAAATATAAAATCAGAATCTATCAAAATTAAAAATCAATCTATTTATATTAAAAAATAAAATTTTAATCTTAATCTCATCCACTACAGCTAGGGTGTCGCAGCAGCAGAGCACTCTGCTGCGACGCCCTAGCTGCTGCTCTTCTGCTGCTTGCTGCGTGCATGGAACCTTCAGAGTCCTCCCTAGAGGTGGCCTCTCCTCTAGATCAGGCCTAGGCCTTTTCAGCCTTGATCAAATCCTTAGCTCCTCCTCGCCCCAGGCCGACGATCTCTAAATTCGTAAAGAAGCTTGATGGAATTCAGGAGGTCGCCCTTCCTCCTTCTATTATGTGCATGGCTGCCCTCTCCCTAGCCGAGAAGGGTATCATATTTCAATTTACCAGATTATGGCCCTCTCCGAAGATTGTTCAAAAATGGGTTGAGCGTAACTGGTCAGACAAAATCAATGGCAAAATATCTATTTAGTTATGCGGCAGAGGCTACTTCACTTTCCATTTTGAAACGAAAGAGGACAAGGATCTGATCTCTAGGAAGTGACCTTACTTTATGGACACCAGAGGTTTGTATCTCAACAAATGGACGCTAGACTTTGACCCTGAACTTGATGTGCCAAGCGTCGTCCCAGTGTGGGTGCGCCTTCCTCACATTCCCTTGCATTGCTGGGGGGATGATTCTGTTCGTGCTATTGGAAACGCTGTAGGCAAGTTCATAGATCGGAGCGAACCAAAAGACAACATGCAAGCCTGTGCCAGGATCTGTGTTGAGGTGGATCTGGGTAGAGGCCTCCCTAAGGCGATTAAGCTAAAAGTTGACGAATGGACACACATCCAGCAACTTGAATACGAGAAAATCCCATTTAAATGAAAGGTATGTCACGAATATGGCCATTTTGCTAACAAATGTTCAAAAATGATTTATATTGAAAACTCGGAGTCAGACACGTAATGGGAAACTGTAAAAAAGAAGAAGACTTCTTTTAACCCCAAAAGCACCTTCATCTCTGCGCCCCCTCCCAAATCTAACCCCTCCCTCCCCACCTCCTCCTCTTCGCAACTTCTAGACTCTTCCCATCAACTTGTTGATCCCCCTATTCCTCCCTCCAATGGCTCTCTAGCCTCCTCCAATCCCTTCTCCTCCCATGCCCCTACCGAAGATGATCCTCCTCTTCTTTCTATTCCCTCTCAACCTACCTCTCCTCGCCCCTCCCCCACCAACCTTGATCCCCCATCCTCCTCTTCTGACCCCTCCTCAGCTCGAAACACAAGGAACTCAGTGAAAGAACATGGTGCAACTCTAGAAAATTCAAAGAAAACGGGCCTTGGAAGGAAATCATCAAAGAAACATAGGGATGAAACTGCTCAAAAGGATATAGCCCTTGGAACTCAGAATCCCATTGAAACCTATATCTTAGGGCAAAATAGTAAAGACTCAGGACAAAAGGAGAAAGGAGGGAAGGTAGGTTCTCGATCTGATTTTCTGAAATGATGAAAGCCCTTTCATGGAACTGTAGGGGTTTAGGGCACCCCTCAAAAACTTCAGCCCTAAGAGATCTAATAAATCAGGAAAAGCCAGACATTATTCTTCTCCAGGAAACTAAGCAGGGAGATCTTGACATGGAATTCATAATAGATAGAATGAAGAATCATGCGGGTACCCAAACTGAATCTAGGGGTGCCTCAGGTGGACTGGCCACCATTTGGAATCAAAGAATTTGGAAACAAAAGAAATCAACAAAAATTCAGAATTGGATCAAAGTGGTGCTGTAGAACACTAAAGAGAGCAATGAAATCATCATATACAATGTATATGGTCCCAATCATTACAGGGATAAAGAGATCTACTGGAGTACTCTTAAAATAGACATAGATAATGAAGACAATAGCAACATCGTCATCGGAGGTGACTTCATCTTAATCCTCCATGCAAATGAAAAAAGGGGTGGCTGTTTTAATTCGGATCCTCTAGAAATCAAATAGAAACCATCATGCAAGATCACGATCTGGTTGATATTGTCCCAAAAAATCACAGATACACATGGAGCAATCAAAGGATAGGAAAAGGGAATATCATGGAGTGTCTTGACAGATTTCTTGTTGCTGTCCCTCTCCTTTATTTGTATTCCATAGCCTCTTTCAACGTTCTCTCCTTCTCAGCCTCTGAACACTACCCCATCACCCTCTCTCTCGGCCCCATCCCTTTCAAATACAGTCCTCTATGGAATGATATTATGGAAGCAAGGCAATTAGTTCATAATATTTGGTTACAACACATAGAGGGATCCCCATATTTCATTTGGGAAACCAAACTAAAGAAGACCAAAATGGCCTTAAAGGATTGGGCCAAACTGCACTATAAGGAACCAGACAAGATCAAAATTGAAATCAAATCTAAGCTGGATGCTGTCCATAGTAACATTGACTCCCAAGGGGCTAATTAGGAAAACTCCAAACATGAAAAAGATATTTATTGGCAATTATATAGAATCAATAGCAAATAAGAGGAGAAGTGGAGAATCAAATCCAAGAATTTGTGGCTTCATGCAGGTGACAAGAACACCTCCTTCTTTCACAAACAAGCTACTATTCGCAAGTCTAGAAATAACATCTCCTCTATCATCGACACTAAAGGTAAAATTCAGACAGATCAAGAGCTCATCAAAGTTGCTGCCATCGTGCATTATAGAGATTTGATAACTGAAACAAAAGTGCCGGAAGACTACTATGATCTCTTAAGATATTTACCAAATATGATCACAAAGGAGATGAACAATGCTTTAAACAAAGAGATAGATGAGGCAGAAATTCAATGTGCAATTTGGTCCTTGCATCTTGACAAAACACCAGGTCTATACAGCTTCTCTATCTGTTTTTACAGGACTTAATGGGACTTAATAAAAAAGGATTTGGTCAAAATGATACAATGGGCTCAAAGAAAGAAGAAAATAGGGGGTTGCACCAATTTAACCTTCCTTGCCCTTATCCCCAAAGAAAACTGCCCCTCCTCCTTCTCTAGGTTCAAATTGATCTCCCTCTGCAACACCTCTTATAAGCTTATTACCAAAATCCTTGCCATGTGCCTCAAGCCCTTCCTCCACAACCTCATCTTGGAAAATCAAGGAGGCTTTATCTCCCAAAGGCAAGTTTCTGACTCGATCCTCCTTGTAAAAGAAGCTATCTACTCAAGTATGACCCACAAAGAGAAAGGTTTTATCCTCAAACTCGACTTAGCCAATGCCTTTGATAGGGTCAGACACTCCTTTCTTCTTTCTGTCCTTCAGAAAATGGGCTTCGATCCAAATTTCATCGCCCTCATCAATTCTTGTATCTCAAACCCTTGGATCTCCCCCCTCATTAATGGCAGGCCATCACCCTTGTTTCAATATTCCCGCGGCCTCAGACAAGGATTCCCTCTCTCTCGCTACCTCTTTATCCTCATGGAAGAATACTTCAACAGGGCCTTGAATCATATGCGACAAGTAGGAATTATCAATGGAATTAAGTTTGGAAACGATGTCAAAAATATGAATCAATCGCAATTTGCAGACGACACTCTCTTGATGGGTGGAGCAACCAACATAATTGCTCACAAGTTTGAAACCATCCTTGATAAATTCATGCTTTACTCTGGAGGGCTGATCAATCTTCAAAAAAGCTGCATTTATGGTTGGAATGCAACGAGCCAAACCATTCACAACATTGCCCAAATATTTGGAGTTTCCTACAAACTGAACTAGGATCACTTCAATTATTTAGGAATGCCTGTCAGTGCTGGCCCCTTAAATTTAGAAATCTGGAACATCACCAAAGACAAAATGAAGAGAAAATTACATCAGTGGGGTTCTTCTTGGTTAAACCTTGCAGGGCGCATTGTCTTACTCAAATATTCCCTCTCATCTCTGCCCCTGTACCATTTTACTCTCCTTCAAGCCCCTGCCAACATTCATAAAAAATTTGAAGCAATCTTAAGACACTTTCTCTGGCAAGGTGGCAAAAATGAGAAGAAAAAATATAATCTTGTTAAGTGGAGGCAGGTCACTCAAGATTATGAACATGGAGGGCTTGGAATTCGCTCACCCAAGCTTCTGAACAATGCTTTTGGTGGGAAGATCGTGTGGAGGTTAATCAACGGACAACAAGCATGGTGGAAAAGAGTTTTGGAATCCAAGTATCTCAACTCTCCCCATCAGCATATTCTTGATCAAGACATCCCAAAAAGACCCTGATCTAAAATTTGGGCCCTCTGTAAGAAATCCATCCCTTTTCTTATTCACAATCTCTCCAAAGTCCCAATTGGGGGAAACAACATCAATATTGGGAAAGATAAAATCATGGGGAAAAAACCACTCTCAGACAAGCCTAGCACCCAACGCATTCTTCCCCATTTTCAAAGTCTTGGCCTAATTCTCTTAAGTCATTTTTCTAAGTGGGATGATCAAACCCAAAATTGGATTGGATGGCTCTTTCCCGTAGTCCCTGCTTATTTGGAATCAGATCTATTCAATCTCCAAATTCTGCTTCATGGCACTGCTCCCTTGCGAAAAGACAGTATGGACAGCTTTCGTTGGGATCCCTCTGGCTCTGCATACTCCATTAAAGCTGCTTATTGTCAACTCTGCCATGATCTCTACCCCTCTCCTTCTTGGCCAACTTGGAAAATGTTGTGGAAATTGGAAGCCATCCCAAAGATAAATATATTCATATGGACGCTGCTCAAAGGAAAAATCTTCACTTCATAAAATCTTAGAAAAAGGGGAGTGAATGGTCCATCTAGGTGCCCCAACTGCCAAAGGGCCTAAGAGACTGTGCATCACCTTGTCATCATGTGTCCATTTGCTACTCAATGTTGGGCAGAAATTACCTCTTCCTATCAGCCTCACTGGGAGCATAACAACACCATTTCAGAATTGATCAAAAGCTGGAGGAACAATTACCCACGGGGGAAAAAGAAAAGAAATCTAGAAGAAGGGTTTGGGACACCTTTCCTTACGTGCTTATGTGGAACATTTGGCTCTCTAGAAATAGAAATATCTTCAACGACAAAGAGCCCTCCTGTAGGAAGGTTTGTAGCAAAACATGGAGCCTCACTCTCGAAACAATAACCTCCAAAAAAAACAACAAAATCAATATTAGTGATCTGCAAGTGGAAGAAAGGATTTTCCTTGACAATTTTCTAGACAACTCTGGCTTTCACAAGCCTCCAGCTAATCAACCTCGCCAAAATGCCTCCAGTTGGAAGATTTGACTAAAAGGCAAGGAATTTACAGAATAGTTGGGCAATTAATCAAGGCCCACTCTCTTCTTTGATGGTGCATCTAAATCGAACCTAGGAATTGCTGGTGCAGGAGGCATTATAAAAAATGAAAGTGGCATAAATATTATCTCCTTTGAATGGGGTCTCGACTCCCTCTCCAATAACAAAGCGGAAGCATACGCCCCCCTTCAAGGCCTTCAACAGTTAAAAAAAACAACATCTCAAATGCAATGGTGTTTGGGGACTCCTCTATCATCATCAACATGATGATCCATGATCAACCGATCAACAACATAGACCTCCATAGAATAGTCAGAAGATGTCGCAAAATTTCAAAATATATGGAACACATATCCTTTCACCATATCTTCCAAAGGAACAATAAGGCCGCAGACTCTTTTGCTAACAAGGCTTGTGCCTGAAATTTTGGGCAAAGCTTTTGCAATGATGAACTATATATGATGCCCCTGCCATGATCTTGCCTCAGGTGGATAATAGATATCCTTGGATTCTCCCCTTTGAAATTTTTGAACCTCACAGGCCCCCTCATACCCCCTCCCTCCTCTATCCCGTGATCTTATCCTCTCGGGCCTGCTCCCACGCTGCCTCCCTCATTTCACGCTGCATTATTTATTTCCTCGCCCTCCTTGCCTTTACGCACCTCTTCGCAACTATTCTCCTAACAGGGCACTCTAACTTCGCTGGTGCTTGCTTGTTCCATACATCCCCCTCCCTTTTCTGGCCTCTTGCATTGCGCATTCACCTCCCCCTCATCCCCCACCCACCCTTCTGTCACATTCCAAATTTAGCCTTCCACTCCTTCAGTATGGCTCACAGCGAAGACTACTTTCATTGTGCAGATCTGCAGGCAGAGTTGGAGTAGATCCGTGCTCATCAAAAAATTCTTGACGAAAAGCATCAAGCAGATGTGGAAATCCTTGACGAAAAGCAGCAAGAAAATGTGAAAGTATTTTTTCACAAGGTTACTTCTCTTCAGCAACAGTACAATGAACTCTCCAACCAGTGTGCCCATGCGGAAGAATCAGTCCAAATCCTCAAATATATGCTTGAGAAACACTCAGCTCCAAGCTCCAGTTCCAACAATGTGAGAAACGCTGGCAATGAGGACAACACAGATGCTTCAATTGGGCGCCCAATAAGCATCGACTGATCTATCATCTTCTCTTCTTAGCATGGATTTTAAGTTTGTTTTTCTTCTTTCTCAGTTTGTTCGAATCTACTCATTATCTATATTTAAGTATCTTTTGAATAGCAGAAGCAAAGAAGGTGTAGCATTTTGTTGTAGGTACTTTCTTTGTTTCTCCTTGAGAACTCTTGCATTTGTTGTAGGTACTTTCTCTGTTGCTCCTCGAGAACTCTTGCATGTAAAAAATGAATTTCTCCTCTTCTTTTTTGGAATACAAACTAGCACCCGACACTGTTAAAAAAAATAAAAATAAATAAAATAACAATCTCACCCAAAAAAATGTAATGATTTAATGAGTAATTGTAATTATGTATAGCTTTTAGAGTATGCTTGTGAAAGATAGAAAGAGTAGTTTATATATTATGTAACTACTTATGTTCAATTTTATGTGAAACTTTCACATAAAAAACTTTTAGAAAGTTGTAGTTCAATTATTTTGGAAAATTGTAGTTTAATTATTTAAAATTTGGATTTTTTAATAATATAATTATTATTTCTTTGGATGTAATTAAAAGATATATAAATTCATAATCTCTCAAAATAAAAAATGAATTTATTTATATTAAAAAATAAAATTTTAATCTTATACAAAATAAATTAATAAAAAATCACAATCTCACCCAAAGAAATTTAATGATTTAATAAGTAATTGTAATTATGTATAGCTTCTAGAGTATGCCTCTAAAACTTAGAAAGAGTAGTTTATATATTATGTAATTACTTATGTTCAATTTTATATGAAACTTCCACATAAAAACCCTTGGAAAATTGTAGGTCAATTATTTTGGAAATTTGTAGTTTAATTATTTTAAATTGGGATGTTTTAATAATATAATTATTTTGTGTGTGGATGTAATTCAAAAAAATATAAAATCACAATCTCTCAAAATTAAAAATCAAAAGATAACATAAATAGCAAAATATTAGTTTATCCATGATGTAACTACTTTTCAATTTTATGTGAAAGTTAGAAATAATAGTTTATACATTAAGTTAGAAAGAGTAGTTTATACATTATGTAACTACTTCCATTCAGTTTTATGTGAAAGTGAGAAAGAATTGTGTATACATTAAGTTAGAAAGAGTAGTTTATACATTGTGTAACTACTTCCTTTCAATTTTATGTGAAACTTTCACATAAAAAAGTGTTTGGAAAGTTGAAGTTCAATTAGTTTGGAAAGTTGTAATTTAATTATTTAAAATTTAGATTTCTTAATAGTATAATTATTTGATCTTTAGATGTAATTAAAAAAATTATAAAATCACAATCTCTCAAAATTAAAAATAACTCTATTTATATTAAACATTAAAATTTTAATATTTTACAAAATTAATTTAATGAAAAAATATCAATCTCACCATAAAAAAATTAATGATTTAATGAATAAATTTAATTATGTATGGCTTGTAGAGTATGTCATAAAAACTACTTTTTCCCATTAATACTAAGATCTAGTTTTCCTAATATGTAAAAACTCAATCATTTTTATGTGAAAAATAGTATATTAAAACTATTTTTTTGGACACTAAAGAATTTTAAATAATTACCCAAGGTTTTTCAAATATATAATTCTTTTGTTTTTAGATATAGTTAAAAAAATTATAAAATCACAATCTTTCAAAATTCAAAATCAATTTATTTATATTAAAAATTAAAATTTTAATCTTATATGAAATAAATTAATGTAAAAATAACAATTTCATCTAAAAAAAATTAATGATTTAATAAGTAATTGCAATTATGTATACCCTCTTGAGTATGCCCTAAAACATCTTTTTGACCCATTCTTTGTCCAATAAGACTTGGTACTTGTCTTCTTTTAAAAAAATATGAAACCCAAATGTTGTATCAGATCTTTGTATCACCTAACATAAGTGATCGTTGGCTCCATATTCTCATTCAAACGCAAAGAACTTTAAATAATTACCCAATTAATCTATCTAAATTTTATCAAATTGAACAAGATGAATAAATCACTCAATCTATACCTTGGAAACCTTGTTTTCAAGAGGTACAATGCCCTCCATGGTATTTATTTTGCAGCGTTTCTCCAGAACTTTGGAAGATGAGTTCCCGAAATCGGCTTAGTTGATTTCCCATTAGTGTTGGGATGTGGAACAAAATGACCATGGATAAACTTTTATTCTCTAGATATGCAACCTACACTAATACATCTCTTGCAATTACAATAGTGTATATAAAAAGTCAATAATATATTTAAAATAGGTATAATATTGAGAATTGCTCCCTATAATATATAAAGCAATAGCATTATTAGAAAAGTACTTCATTATTATTATTAAATATTTAATAATAATAATAAAATTATTATTAGATAATTTAATAATAATAATAAAATATGCCAGGCCTAGAAAAAAAGAAGCTATTGTCATATGGCTGGGAGCAAGGGTTTCAATGTAGACATTTTATAGTAAGGAGTTCCAGCCTACTGGCCCAGCCTACCCCACTCCACAACCTTACCTCAATAGTCAAAGTTTGCAACTTACGTGGAACCTCAATCTGAATAAGTCATATAATAAGCAGAAATCAATGACCATCAACGCTTTCGTCTATTTAATGCCAAGTTTTATCTAGCTTGGTCTTCCCTTGGAGGTACAGTAAGGTTCAATTTTCCATGGAGAACCCAATTCTTAAACACTCTACATTCTGTCTTGCAATGTGCATAGGAGAATTAAAAGAAGCAGGGATGGCAACTATCAATTTGAATTCATCCTCAGAGCCGAGGAGAACCGAATGAGAACACAATGGGGAAAGGTGGTGAAGTAAAGTTGAGGAGAACCGAATGAGAACATGTGACCGCTGGTTTAAAGACCAAATTATTGTTATGTAATTGTTTTAAAAGAAATCTGAGACATTTATTTTTTTACTAGAAATTAGTTAACAAAAAGAAATAAATTATGTTTTGGATTTATGATAAATGACAATTTAGTTATGGAAGTGGTTCCATAAAGTGAAAGACTGATGGTAAAATATTCCAACTGAGAAGTAGTTGAACAAAAACAGTTCAGTCAGTTACCTTTCCTCTGTGGATAAAGCAACATCTCTGTGAGGAAGAGGGATTCTGACTAGTGTGAAGCTAAGGGAAGAAAATAAGGGAGAGCGTGAATTTCTCGAGTTGGTAGAGACCAGTGGAAATACTCTCATCCATCTTGAAATCTTCCGGAAAGTAGATTTGGACCGGAGTCTTGAGATCTCTTCCGAGCACTATTTATTTCTACTTGGCTCAGGTGTGGAGCATGGGGGGGGTGGTGAGGACGTAATTGCCTCATCCATAGTAGGGAGGACAACCACAGTGAAAATTATAGATAAGTAAAACTGCTAAGTTTTGCTAAGTTTATTGAAGTGCAATCGATACTGTTAACTTAGAAAATATCAGACATTGTTAAACTAAGTATTTTTGGTTGAGCATTATATTACTCTGTAAATGCTTGTTTACTATTGAATGTCAATCTTTATGAAGAACAAGATTTACTGAGTAAATTCTAGAATCTTAATCATTATGTAAATTTAAAGAATGACTGTATAATGAAGTGAAGGAATTTATAAGCAGTATAATTTCTCATTGAAAACAGTAAGTTCTTCTCATCTTCCTTAACAATTTTATTTGCACAGTAAACAATCTTTTTTCCTACAGTAAATAATTGTGTGCAGAATAACAGCTAGATATAACTGAAAAATAAGAAATTGTGTTCGTAGAGTTAATCTTGAACAATAGACAAACCATAAAAGTTCATTAAGTAACTGGAACAAAAAAATATGGTTATGGGATGGTTGGGAAACTTTATCGAGAATCCAGAGGAAAGAGTCGAATTCGAGACATTTGTTCCCTTTATAAAAGCTATACACGGACGAAACTGGTTGGTCCGGTCGACTCCTAAACAAATAGATTACAGTAGAAGTAAAGCAGGAATTTTACTAAATAGTGAAATGGAAAACTAACATGTTTCTCAACATCATAGAACCAAAATCATACATAAGATGCTTATAACAGTAAGCAAACTATCTATTCAAAATTTGGAATGCAGAGATTACAATTACTTCCTCAAATTACTCTTACATAGAAAAATTTAGAGGTGCAATGTTCGGTATATTGATGCATACTTCACATAGAGCCAAAATAGAAAAACCCCAGAAGATTAACGGGGCTATTGGAAAACCAGAAACAATGGAATGTAAATAGTCCAAATTTTATAACTTATACATTACAAGGGAAACCCTTTAAATAGCATAAATCCCGAGTTCAATATAAGAGGAAACCCTCGTTTACGACACATAAATTAGTCTCTTTAACCCAAAAAAACTACATGCACACAGTATGAAAAGACTAAGAATTCTCATGACCGTTGCTTTAAAAATGAGAAGAGCAAAAAACTGCAAGGTACCCGAGGCAGGAGAAATCACTAGAATATAATAACCTTTCTCTGGATGGGGTAGAGTCTCAATAGGAAAACAATGCCTAGAACGACAGAAGAAAACCATACTTGCACAATTTGAAACCAAACGTAAGGATTAGATAATACTCCTTGCGGCGTTGGTAAATGATAATTACTATGAACCAAATTGGGGGTTTTTGGAAACAAATTTTTTAACATACCTATATGAACTTCAAAAGAAAACGGAGATCCCCTGTGGTGTAGATAGAGGGGAAAATGTTAAATGAATTCGAGTTATAAATGAAAGTGACACACTGAGAATTTTTTTTTAGAAAACTAATGCCAGGAGGTGACCATATATTCTTACCTGCTGTAGCAGAAAGGGGGCGTGTTTGAAACTGACGAAGAATTCATGGTGCTGAGAAAAAACCCCGAACCTTCTAGCCAACAATATGCGGAAAGAAAACAATGGTGAGATGAAATGGAGGAAACCAGTTACAAGAATTTGAAGTTTGTACGGATGCATGTAAAGAAGGAGTTGGGGAAATCCTGTCCTAAGAAGGAAGAGTGGTCACATATGAATTTCGGAAGTTAAAAGAACATGAAAAACGATACTCAACTTAAGATCTGAATCTAACAGCAGTAGTACATGCGCTCTAAGTGTGGAGACATTATTTGCTGGGAAAGGGGTTTGTGTTAAAAACCGATCATAGTAGCCTAACGATTTACTTCAAGAAAGTTGATCTCAATTCTCACCAGGCAAGATGGAATGATTTTTTGGGTGAGTTTGACATTGATATGCAACATGTGAAAGGTAAGGAAAACTGGGTGCAAATGCCTTAAGTAGAAATTTTCATGGAGTGTATGAACTTCAATACAACCAGATTGAAAGAAAATTTTTGGATCAAACAAAAACATAAGCTCAGAAGGATCCTGAATACAAGTTTATATGGCAGCAAGAGGAGGGGGCCAAAAGGCAAGGAAACTATTTCAATTATGGAATTAGTGAGGATCAAATATTAACCTTTAAGGAAAGGATATATGTTCCAAATCGAATGGATCTGAAAGAGCTGATTTTGAACGAATACCACCGAAGTAATTATGCAGGAAATCTCGGATATCAGAAAATTCTAACAACTATGAAAAATAATTATTTTTGGCTCGGTATACGAAAGGATATTGCAAAGTATTTGAATAAGTGCCTGGAGTGTTAGCAAGTTAAGGTGGAACATCGACACCCAGCAGGATTGTTGCGGCCCATACCTGTGCCAGAGTGGAAATGGGAGGTCATATATTTAGACTTCATCACAGGTTTTCCAAGATCAAAGAAACATAATGACACCATTATGGTGGTGGTCAATCGATTGACCAAGGCAACACATTTCATACCGGTTCAGTCCACCTATAAAACAATGCAGATCATAGACATATTTATGAGAGAAATTCGACTGCATGGTATTCCAAAGACTGTCATATCTGACAGAGATGTGAAGTTTACTTCAGCATTCTGGAAAACCTTTTTTACAGGTTTGGAAACCCAAATTAATTTCAGTATCGCCTATCAATTTCAAACGGATGGACAAACGGAGCGGGTGAATCAAATTTTGGAAGACGTTACATATGTACGTAATGCAACATCCAACAAAGTGGGAAGAATATCTACATCTAGTGGAATTTGCTTACAACAATGGCTACCAAGAATCTCTGAGAATGAGTCCATTCAAAGCCTTGTATGGGTGACAATGCCACACACATATCAATTAGTGTAGTCCCGAAAACAAGCTGATGCTGGGACCAGAAATGTTAGCGGAGATGGAATCAAAGGTAAGAAAAATTAGGCAAAATTTGAAGGCGGCTCAAGATCGACAAAAAGTATATGCAGATAAGAAAAGAACTTATTGCGAATTTGGAGTAGGTGACCATGTGTTCGTACGAATAAAACCAAAGAGGAGCACACTGCGATGGACTTCTTGTGCTAAGCTAGCCCCTAGGTTATATGGGCCTTTCTAGATATTGGAAAGGGTGGGACCTGTGGCATACCGATTGGCCTTACCTAGCCATATTCGGGTGCACAATGTGTTCCATGTATCTCTATAAAAGCGATATGTACATGACTCAAAGCATGTAATTCACTGGAAAAGTATTCAGGTAGGTTAAGGTTAAAAATCCTAACTAGAATTACTAAAATTGTGTAAGAAATTGACTCAGACTTTTACTGACTGCAGGTCGAGCTGGATGGCGAGTTTCTAGTCGAACCTCCACGTATACTCGATCGGAGAGAAATCATGCTTCGGAGGTAAGTCATCACCTAGGTTAAAGTGCAATGGAAGCACTTCAGCTCGGATGAGGCTACCTGGGAAGATGAAGGGTTTGTTCGGGAAGCATACCCAGAACTGTTTGCTGAGCTGGAGCGAAACACCGAGGACGGTGTTCACTTCCAGGGGGGAAGTTGTGGCAGCTCCTTTAAAGACAAAATTATTGTTATGTAATTGTTTTAAAATAAAACTGAGACATTTATTTTTTACTAGAAATTAGTTAACAAACATAAATAAATTATGTTTTGGATTTATGATGAATGAAAATTTAGTTATGGAAGTGGTTCCATAAAGTGAAAGACTGATGGTAAAATATTCCAACTGAGAAGTAGTTGAACATAAACAATTAAGTCAGTTACTTTTCCTCTGTGGATAAAGCAACATCCCTGTGAGGAAGAGGGGTTCTGACCTGTGTGAAGCTAAGGTAAAAAAATGAGAGAGAGCGTGAATTTCTCGAGCTGGTAGAGACTAGTGGAAATACTTTCAGCCATCCTGAAATATTCCGGAAAGTAGATTTGGACTGGAGTCCTGAGATCTCTTCCGAGCATTGTTTCTTTCTACTTGGCTCAGGTGTGGAGCACGGGGGGTGAGGACGTAATTGCCTCATCCACGGTAGGGAGGGCAACCACAGTCAAAATTACAGATAAGTAAAACTGCTGAGTTTTGCTAAGTTTATTGAAGTGAAATCAATACTGTTAACTTAGGAAATATTAGACATTGTTAAAATGAGTATTTTTGGTTGAGCATTATATTACTATGTAAATGCCTTTATACTATTGAATGTCAATATTTATGAAGAACAATATTTATTGAGTAAATTCTAGAATCTTAATTATTATGTAAATTTAAAGAATGGATGTATAGTGAAATGAAGGAATTTATAAGAAGTATAATTTCTCATTGAAAACAGTAAGTTATTTTCATCTTCCTTAACAATTTTATTTGCACAGTAAACAATCCTTTTTCCTACAGTAAATAATTGTGTAGAATAACAGCTAGATATAATTAAACATTAAGAAATTGTGTTTGTAGAGTTAATCCTGAACAATAGACAAACCATAAAATTTCATTAAGTATCTGGAATAGAAAAATATGGTTATGGGATGGTTGGGAAACTTTATCCAGAATCCAGAGGAAAGAGCCAGATTCGGGACATTTGTTCCCTTCATAAAAGCTATACACGAACGAAACTGGTCGGTCCGGTCAACTCCTAAATGAATAGATTACAGTAAAAGTAAAGAAGGAGTTGTACTAAATAGCGAAATGGAAAACTAACATGTTTCTCAACATCAAAGAACCAAAATCATACATAAGACACTTATAACAGTAAGCAAACTGTCTATTCAAAATCTGGAAAGCAGAGATTACAATAACTTCCTCAAATTAATCTTACATAGAAAATTTAGAGGTGTAGCATTCGGTATATTGATGCATACTTAACATAGAGCCAAAATAGAAAAACCTTAGAAGATTAACGAGGCTGTCGGAAAACTAGAAACAGTGGAATGTAAAGAGTCCAAATTTTATAACTTATACATTACAAGGGAAATCCTTTAAATATCATAAATCCCGAGTTCGAGATAAGAGGAAACCCTCATTTACGATACATAAATTAGTCTCTTTAACCTAGAAAAACTACATGCACACAGTATGCAAAGACTAAGAATTCTCATGATCATTGCATTAACAACAAGAAGAGTAGAAAACTACTCGGTACCTGAGGCAGGAGAAATTATTTGAATGTAAGAACCATGGTCTAGACAGGGTAGAGTCTCAACAGGAAAGCAACACCGAGAACGACAAAAGAATACCATACCTGCACAATTTGAAAACCAAACGTAAGGGTTAGATAATACTCCTTGCAGCGTTGGTAAATGACAATTACTGTGAACCAAATTGGGGGTTTGTGGAAACAAAGTTTTTAACATACGTGTATGAACTTCAAAAGAAAACGGAGATCCCCTACAGTGTAGACAGAGGGGAAAGGGTTAAACGAATTCGAGTTATGGATGAAAGCGATACACTAAGAAAAAAAATTTAGAAAACTAATGCCAGGAGGTGACCATATATTATTACCTACTGCAGCAGAAAGGGGATGTGTTTGAAACTGGCGAAGAAGTCATGGCGCTGAGCAAAAACCCCGAACCTTCTAGCCAATAGTATGCGGAAAGAAAAAAATGGTGAGACAAAATGGAGGAAACCGGTTACAAGAAAACTTGTATCACTGAAAAAAGCTTCGTATTCTTGAAGAGTGGAACCTATAGGCAAGCAATGGTAAAGTAAGAGTCGCCATAACAGGTTTTGCAATATTGCAACCGATGAAAACCGCATATAACACATTTACCATTACCGCAGAAAACGAAAACCTTAGACAGAAGTGGAATGTCGCGCTCGATTGCAGAGCAGCAAATCCTCAGCAATCCCGGTGCAAATGAGATGGGCAGTTAGGGTTTGGGGTATAGTTGTTTACCCCCTCTCGACGAGAAACGCTGATGGCCATAGATCTCACACTTAATCCGACGGTGTAAATATGACCAAGTGGCGTGGACATGAAACTCAGCAAGGTGAAAGTGTGCAAGAGGATTGTGCGGGTACTCGATATAAAATCATATTACCAATCAACAGAAACGAGATTAGTTGTTGGTGGATATGCATTGAATAAAGGTACTCCTCGGAATACTTAATAACAAAAATAAATTTGAGTGCAGTGCTATCCTGGATCTGTAGAATTATGGGGCGTACCATGCAGTATGATAACCCAAAATCACATATAAACCACGGTCGAGCACATTGCAATAAACACATTTATGCTAAGTCATATATTAACAATAACCATAACAAGTTTAATAAGAAGTAAAACTGGTAATTATCGTAGGTAGTATAGTTAAAATAATTTTTTTTTTTAAATTTTATTTTACTGATGTTTGGATGATGAACGTTGCAAGTGGTATCAGAGCAATGTTCACACGCTGGGACCTTAAGGGTCACATAATATAACAAAATTGTGTGTAATGATGCACAAAGGAAGCATAAAAAATAACGCTGTAGAAGGCATTATGAGGAGGGGTACGACACAACCAATACCCTAGCATTTGGGGGAAACCACACCCCAACCATAGTCGAAAATGAATCCTAAGATGTGGATTCATTTAAGTGTGGATCAGCACCAACAAACAAGTATACTACTGTAGGAACAACAACACCAAACTAGCATGCTGTTAAATACAGTGCAGAAGCTATAGGAAGAAATGGTGCGAGTTCAGAGTGATAATGAACGCTTGATGCAAGAGAAGGAAAATATACTAAAGAGCCTTTTAGATAAGCAGGATCAGGGAATGGAACAACCCAGTGTTGATAGAGACATGTAGGAAGGTAACGAGAGACAAGCAAGGGACCACACCACTGACAGAGCGGAAAGAAACCCTTCCTAGCGAAGCAAAAAAAATAGAAAATGTAATGAAGCAGAGTCTGGAAATGTGTCAGATCAGCAAGAAGTTAAGAAGCAAAAAGTGGAGCTTCAACGCGAGTTTCAAAAAATAAAACCACCTACATTTTATGGAGAAGCTGAGGAAGTAGCAGAGGCTTGGTTGATAAACATGAATAAATATTTTCAAGTGTATGAGTATACCAACAACCTAAAAGCCAGATTGGCCATATATCAATTGAGAGAAAAAGCCACTCTATGGTGGGAGGAAGTAAAGAATGTGCGTTGCATTGAAGATCAAGATGTTACATGGGAATCATTCCAACAATATTTTAAAGATAAGTATATGACCGAACATTTTTATGATAAGAAATCTAAATAATTTCATGACTTGAAGCTGGGTCAGATGACGATGGATGAATACATAGTAGAGTTCACTTCTTTACTCAGATATGTTCCTTACTTAAGGGATGAAAGAGCTAAGGTTCAGTGCTTCCTAAGTAGTTCGCCCACTCATATGAAAGAAAGAATTGAATTTGTGAATCCAAGAACCATGGATGAGGCAATCCAAAAATCTAGAATGTGTTACCAGAAAGCTAATGCAAAAGGAGATATGGGAAAAAGTTGGTCATCTAAGAAAGGGCAGAAGAGTAGTCTAGGTTTTAAAAATGCTAGAACCATCAATTACAAGACTACTGCAAGAAGTTCAGTGAACAAACAATTTGGAAGAAACCACCAAAGAACATGGTGTCTTGTAGAAGATAAGCCCACAGAAGCTTCTAGCAAGCCTAAGCAAGGACAAAATTCAAAACCATCACTACAGTGTTGGGGTTGTGATGAGGCACACTATTATAGAAACTATCCACAGCGAGGAAGAAGCGAAACAATCGCTAATCTACAGGAAGCTTCCACTGTGGGAGATGTGGCCCGAAGTATAACCAGAATTAACGCAACATTAGAAGATCACCAGGCAGATTACCAACCAACAATGATTGAGTTGGAAGGTAAGCTAATTTCGCAACCTATTTCTGTTTTAGTTGACCCAGGTGCAATTTTAAGTTATGTAAATCCCAAATTAGTAGAACTATGTAAATTACAAGGACATAAATTCAAAAACCCATGGCTGGTACAGCTAGCCACTAGAGCAAAAAGGAAAGTCTGTGCTAAAATTCCTAATTGTACTTTGGAGATTGGTGAGCAATAGTTAAACATTGATTTGAATATATTACTTTTGGGATATTACGATGTGCTATTGGGAATGGACTGGTTGGAAAAGCACTGGACCTTGGTGGATTTTAAGGAGAAAATTATATATTACAGAATGCACGATGGAACACATAAGGAAATACAAGGAATCAAGAAGCTTTTGCAATTACGTCCCATTACAGCCTCACAAATGAGTAAGTGTATGAGGAAGGGATGTCAGCTATACGCTATTCAAGTAGGCTTCAATTCTAAGGAAAAGACCCCGATGATGGAAAGTATAACTATAGTGCAAGATTTCAAGGACATATTTCCGGAAGAAGAACCAAGTCTACCACCAAGAAGGGACATTGATTTTACTATTGAATTGGTGCCAGGAGCATCATTGGTTTCAAGGGCACCTTACAGGATGAGCGTACCAGAATTGAATGAGCTAAAGATGTAGTTACAAGAATTTTTGGATAAGGGGTATATTCGACCAAGTGTGTCTCCTTGGGGAGCACCTGTGCTATTCGTGAAGAAAAAAGATAGAACCATGCGAATGTGCATGGACTATCACCAACTCAATAAATTAACTGTAAAAAATAAATACCCATTACCACTGATTGATGACTTATTTGATCAAGTAAAGGGGGCCGCTGTATTTTCAAATATTGATTTGAGATCAGGTTATCACCAGATCCAGATAAAGGATGAAGACACCCACAAAACTTCCTTTCGTACTAAGTACGGGCATTATGAATTTTTGGTACTACCATTTGGGTTGACTAACACACCAGCAACATTTATGAGGCTGATGCATGGTATATTTCACCCTTTCTTGGACAATTTTGTATTAATATTTATTGACGACATCTTATTCTACTTGAAGAATGTAGAAGAACACAAGGAGCACTTAAGAGTAGTGCTGGAAATGTTACGGAAACATCAGTTGTATGTTAAATTCAACAAATGTTATTTCTTTAAGGAGGAAATCCAGTATCTAGGCCATGTTATTTCTGCTAAGGGGATAGCAGTTGATCTAGAGAAAATAAAAATAATTATGGAATTGCGGGTGCCCCAAAATGTGGCAGACATCCGATATTTTATGGGATTAGCTGGTTATTATTGACATTTCATTGAAGGGTTCTCAAAGATCGCTTTTCCTATTACTTCCTTACAAAGGGAAGGAAAAGTATTTAGATGGAATAACGAATGTCAAACTAGGTTTGAATAGTTAAAACTCTTGTTGACTACCGCTCCGGTGCTGAGGGTAGCTGATCCCAATAAAGAATTTGAAGTTTGTACGGATGCCTTTAAAGAAGGAGTTGGGGCAATCTTGTCCCAAGAAGGAAGAGTGGTTGCATGTGAATTGCGGAAGTTAAAAGAAAATGAACAACGATACTCAACTTACGATTTGGAGCTAACAGCAGTAGTACATGCGCTCCGAGTGTGGAGACATTATTTGCGGGGAAAGAGGTTTGTGTTAAAAACCAATCATAGTAGCCTAATGAGTTACTTCAAGCAAGCTGATCTCAATTCTTGCCAGGCAAGATGGAATGAGTTTTTGAGCATTTTTTATATTGATATGCAACATGTGAAAGGTAAGGAATTCTGGGTGGCAGATGCCTTAAGTAGAAAGTTGCATGGAGTGTATGAACTTTACTACAACCAGATTGAAAGAAATTTTTTGGATCAAATAAAAACAAAAGCTCAGAAGGATCCTGAATATCAGTTTACATGGTAGCAAATGGAGGAGGCCAAAAGGCAAGGAAAATCTTTCGATAATTAGTGAGGATCAAATATTAACCTTCAAGGAAAGTATATATGTTCCAAATCGAATGGATATGAAAGAGCTGATTTTGAACGAATACAACCAAAGTAATTATGCAGGACATCCCAGATATCAGAAAATGCTAACAACAATGAAAAAGAATTATTTTTGGCCCACTATGCGAAAGGATATTGCAGAGTAATTGAACAAGTGCCTGGAGTGTCAGCAAGTTAAGGTGTAACATCGACACCCAGCAGGATTGCTGCAGCCCATACCTGTGCCAGAGTGGAAATGGGAGGTCATATCTTTAGACTTCATCACAGGTTTTCCAATATTAAAGAAACATAATAACTCCATTATGGTGGTGGCCGATTGATTGACCAAGGCAACACATTTCATACCGGTGCAGTCCACCTATAAAACAGTTCAGATCACAGACATATTTATGAGAGAAATCTTTTGACTGCATGGCATTCCAAAGACTGTCATATCTGACAGAGATGTGAAGTTTACTTCAAAATTCTAGAAAACCTTGTTTACAGGTTTGGGAACCCAAATTAATTTTAGTACCGCCTATCATCCTCAAACTGATGGACAAGTGGAGCGGGTGAATCAAATTTTGGAAGACATGTTACGTATGTACGTAATGCAACAACCAAAAAAGTGGGAAGAATATCTACATATAGTGGAATTTGCTTACAACAATGGCTACCAAGAATCTCTGAGAATGAGTCCATTTGAAGCCTTGTATGGGCGACATGCCTTACACCTATCAATTGGTGTAGTCTCGAAAACAAGTTGATGCTGTGACCAAAAATGTTAGCGGAGATGGAATTAGAGTTAAGAAAAATCAGGCAAAATTTGAAGGCGGATCAAGATCGACAAAAAGTATATGCAGATAAGAAAATAACTTATCACGAATTTGGAGTAGGCGACCATGTGTATGTATGAATAAAACCAAAGAGGAGCATGTTGCGATGGAATTCTTGTGCTAAGCTAGCCCCTATGTTTTGTGGGCTTTTCCAGATATTGGAAAGGGTGGGACTGGTGGCATACCGATTGGCCTTACCTAGCCAATTCAGGTGCACAATGTGTTCCATGTATCTCTATTAAAGAGATATGTACATGACTCAAAGCATGTAATTCACTGGCAAAGTATTAAGGTACGTTAAGGTTAAAAATCCTAACTAGAATTACTAAAATTGTATGAGAAATTAACTCAGACTTTTATTGATTGCAGGTCGAGTCGGATGGCGAGTTTCTAGTGGAACCTCAACGTATACTCGATCGAAGAGAAATCATGCTCTGGAGGCGAGTCATCACCTAGGTTAAAGTGAAATGGAAGCACTTCAGCTCGGATGAGGCTACCTGGGAAGATGAAGGGTTTGTTTGGGAAGCATACCAAGAGTTGTTTGCTGAGCTGGAGTGAAACACTGAGGACGGTGTTCACTTCAAGGGGGGGAAGTTGTGACCGCTGGTTTAAAGACCAAATTATTGTTATGTAATTGTTTTAAAAGAAAACTGAGACATTTATTTTTTTACTAGAAATTAGTTAAGAAACATAAATAAATAATGTTTTGGATTTATGATAAATGAAAATTTAGTTATGGAAGTGGTTCCATAAAGTGAAAGACTGATGGTAAAATATTCCAACTGAGAAGTAGTTGAATAGAAACAGTTCAATCAGTTACCTTTCCTCTGTGGATAAAGCAACATCCCTGTGAGGAAGAGGGGTTTTGACCTGTGTTAAGCTAAGGGAAGAAAAGGAGAGAGAGCGTGAATTTTCCGAGCTGGTAGAGACTAGTGGAAATACTCTCAGCCATCCTGAAATCTTCCGGAAAGTAGATTTGGACCGGAGTCCTGAGATCTCTTCCAAGCACTGTTTCTTTCTACTTGGCTCAGGTGTGGAGCAAGGGGGGAGGGGGGGGGAGGCTGAGGATGTAATTGCCTCATCCACGGTAGGGAGGACAACCACAGTCAAAATTACAGATAAGTAAAATTGCTGAGTTTTGCTAAGTTTATTGAAGTGCAATCGATACTGTTAACTTAGGAAATATCAGACGTTGTTAAACTGAGTATTTTTGGTTGAGCATTATATTACTCTATAAATTCCTGTATACTATTGAATGTCAATATTTATGAAGAACAATATTTACTGAGTAAATTCTAGAATCTTAATTATTATGTAAATTTAAAGAATGAGTGTATAATGAAATGAAGGAATTTATAAGCAGTATAATTTATCATTGAAAACAGTAAGTTCTTTTCATCTTCCTTAACAATTTTATTAGCACAGTAAACAATTTTTTTTCCTATAGTAAAGAATTGTGTGCAGAATAACAACTAGATATAATTGAACATTAAGAAATTGTGTTCGTAGAGTTAATCTCGAACAATAGACAAACCATAAAAGTTCATTAAGTAACCGGAACAGAAAAATATGGTTATGGGATGGTTGGGAAACTTTATCTAGAATCTAGAGGAAAGAGCCGGATTCAGGACATTTTTTCCTTCATAAAATCTATACACGGACGAAATTGGTCGCTCCGGTCAACTCCTAAATGAATAGATTATAGTAGAAGTAAAGCAGGAATTTTACTAAATAGCGAAATGGAAAACTAACATGTTTCTCAACATCAAAGAACCAAAATCATACATAAGACACTTATAACAGTAAGCAATCTGTCTATTAAAAATCTAGAATGCAGAGATTACAATAACTTCCTCAAATTACTCTTACATAGAAAATTTAGAGGTGAAACGTTCAATATATTGATGCATACTTAACATAGAGCCAAAATAGAAAAACCACAGAAGATTAACGGGGCTTTCGGAAAACCAAAAACAATGGAATGTAAAGAGTCCAAATTTTACAACTTATACATTACAAGGGAAACCCTTTAAATAGCATAAATCCCGAGTTCGAGATAAGAGGAAACCCTCGTTTACGATATAGAAATTAGTCTCTTTAACCCAGGAAAACTACATGCACATAGTATGCAAAGACTAAGAATTCTCATGAACGCTGCGTTAACAACGAGAAGAGTGGAAAACTTCTCGGTACCTGAGGCAGGAGAAATCATTTGAATGTAAGAATCTTGCTCTGGATGGGGTAGAGTCTCAACAGGAAAACAACGTCGAGAACGATGGAAGAAAACCGTACCTGCACAATTTGAAAACCAAACGTAAGGGTTAGATAATACTCCTTGCGGCGTTGGTAAATGACAATTACTGTGAACCAAATTGGAGGTTTGTGGAAACAAAGTTTTTAACATACCTATATGAACTTCAAAAGAAAACGGAGATCCCCTGCAGTGTAGACAGAGGGGAAAGGGTTAAACGAATTCGAGCTATGGATGAAAGCGATACACTAAGAAAACAGATTTAGAAAACTAATGCCAGGAGGTGACCATATATTCTTACTTGCTGTAGCAAAAAGGGGGCGTGTTTGTAACTAACGAAGAAGTCATGGCGCTGAGAAAAAACCTCGAACCTTCTAGCCAAAAGTATGCGGAAAGAAAACAACGGTGAGACGAAATGGATGAAACCGGTTACAAGAAAACCTGTATCACTGAAAAAAGCTTCGTTTTCTTGAAGAGTGGAACCTATAGGCAAGCGATGGTAAAGCAAGAGCCGCCATAACAGGTTCTGTAATATTGCAACCAATGAAAACCACATATAGCACATTTACCATTACCAGAGACAACGAAAACCTCAGACAAAAGTGGAATGTCGTGCTCAGTTGCAGAGCAACAAACCCTCAACAATCTCGATGCAAATGCGCTGGGTGGTTAGGGTTTGGGGTATAGTTGTTTACCCCCTCTCGAAGAGAAACGCTGATGGCCGTAGATCTCACTTAATCCGACGGTGTAAATGTGACCAAGTGGCATGGACACGAAACTCAACAAGGTGAAAGTGTGCAAGAGGACCGTGCGGGTACTAGGCATTAAATCATATTACCAATCACAAGAAACAAGATTAGATGTTGGTGGATATGCATTGAATAAAGGTACTTCTCAGGATGCTTAATAATAAAAATAAATCTGAGTGCAGTAGAGTCATGGATCTACAGAATTATGGGGTGTACCATGCGGTATGATAACCCAAAATCACATATAAACCACGGTTGAACACATTGTAATAAACACATTTATGCCAAGTCATATATTAACAATAACCATAGCAAGTTTAATAAGAATTAAAACTGGCAATTATCATAGGTAGTATAGTTAAAATAATTTTTTTATTTTATTTACTGATGTTTGGATGATGAACGTTAGATAACACAATGAGGAAAGGTGGAGAAGTAACTGTAATATGTTTTTGGTTATAATAAAGATAAAAATTAATAAGGTGAATGGTTGCACAAATCAAGATTCAGACAACAGTTAAACAATGTTAAACAATAAAATCTAATGGTAAAAACACTCTTGATTATTTACCATTAGATATAATTATCAACCATAGTACAAAATAACAATTAAAAAATTGTTTTAAAAAAACACTTTAAAACACTAATACAAAGTAAAAACTAAAGAAATTGTTTAAAAAAAAAACTTTACACCGCACACATATATAGTATATAACTTATATATATAGTATATAACTCTTATATATATATAGTATATAAACCTTGTATATGGAAGGTTCGAGCCTAATAATGGTAGGATCTCATCCGTGTAAATAGGCCTTATTCCAGTGTAAATAGGGTATTGATGTAAAAGACTTAATATTATATATATATAATAATTTATTCATGGGTGAGTTAAACAAAAATAAAATCATAAATGACCGATTACTGAGACATGTCAAAAGTTCTTATTTCATTATGTCTTATGTTTCATTTATATAAAAGCATGTAAGAGAGAACTGTTATATATTGCCAAGTTCAAATGAGAGTTAATAACTTAATACACATAACTATGAAATTTTTTGGGGTATGATGTTTATACATTGGCATCGCGTATGCTCTCCGAAGTCTATAACCATATAAACCCTCCCCTTGCAGAATCCGTGATATCAGCACAACGACACGAGGTTGAATTATTTACGTTAACACGAATTGACCAAAAATATGATTTCTAATTTTATAATATATTAATGGTTTTTGAATTTTGATTTAATTAATTAATTAATTTAAAATTATATTAATTATGTTTTTATATAAAAAATATTTAACTTTATACTTTAAATTTTAAAATTATGTTATTTAATATTAATGGATGTGTTTAAAAAAAAAGTTAACTTCATTTTGATTGAGCATACCTACTTTTTTTTACTTTCACATGATACCAAGCACCAAACACAAATGACTACGTGAAAATTAACTCATAACTCATAATATTACATTTAAACTAAAACATAAATGACTGTGAAAATTAACTCATAAAATTACATTTAAAATTTTGTTATTTAATAAAAATTTATATTTAAAATTTATATAATAAAAATCTTATTTATTTATTTGCGTTATTTGTATTGTTGTGTTGTGTTTTGTTGTGACATATTGTGTTATGTGTTGTTTGCTTAAATATAATTATACACATATAATATTGTGTGTAATATGATGTATTTCAAATTAATTTAAAGTTATTGAGATTTAATGTTTCAAAAATATTTGTACAACAATGTTATGTTATATGGTTATGAATATCTAAATTTTATATTTTTATTATAAATAGATGTATACATATTTTAATTTTACATTTTAAAATTGCAGCTATACATCTCTTTCACATGATATCCTTTCCATAGCAGCGAGTGAAGTATTAAAAGTGAATTTGTAAACTTTCAAAGACTATATTAATTTTGTTTTTAAAAAGAGTTGTCCTTTCTCCCAACTGTCAAGCGTGCCCAAAACTAGGAAAGAGTTTCGACCTTTTTAGTAATTTTTTTTTTAACTCTCTATTTTAGTTTTAAAATTTTAACTTTATTTATTTAATTTTGTAGTTTTACAAATAAGTGATATATTAATGATTTCTAACTTATACTGTATTTAATTAATTGATATAAGCTTAATTTTATTTTAAATTTGTGATTTAAAAAATAAAAATAAAAATTCAACATTACATCTTATATTTGGACTTCACATATTTTTTACCATTCATATGGTTTTCACATAATACCCTATGTACCAACCACAAATGATGTTTAAAATGTTATTTAATAAAAAATATTAATTGGAAAATTTAAAATTTATACAAATAAGATTATAATTTATATATTTATTTAAGTTGCCTTGTAATGTGTTATGTGATATTGTGATGTATTGAAATGTGTTGAGTTATGTGTATATTTGATTGTATACATATAATACTATGCAAAATTTGATGTGTTTTGAATTTCAAATTAACTAAACCTATTAAAATTTGAAGTTTAATAAATATAATCTTTTATAATATTTGGACAGTGTGTAAATCATAAATTTTTATTATATATTTGAATATAATGGATATTAAATTTTATATTTAATTTAATTTATTGGTATAAATTAAAATAAAATAAATAATATATTTTAACATATTTATTGTAAGGTGATCTTCTGGGAAGAATTCCCCTAGACTGCCACTCTGCACCGTTGGGCATCGTTCGATCAATTGTTAAATGATTGAAATATTTTCACCCATTGGATTCCAACATCAGGTCCTACCTGAATTATCAAGTGCTTGAACTACATTCCTTTATTTCCACTGCCTACCTTCCTTTTGCATGAACTAAGGTAAGTGATAATCCTCATGAAAGTTGGGGTGCCGGTGGACCGAAAAATCTCCATGCTCTCCGAATACATGGATCCTGGTGATTACATCGTCGACAGAGGCAACAAGTCATACGAGGAGCGACGACCAAGGCAGGTCGCTCAGAAGGGGTTGTTGTTTCTGTATTCTTGAAGTTTTCTTGTCTTACACTAATGATAATTTCAATGATTTTCTAGGGATCGACACCATTGAAATCTTGTGCACATTTTTCATTCATTTGAAGCTGCAAATATTGTCCATAAATGTGTCTTTTATGGAGTTCTTTGGTGTTTTGGAATGAGTGCTTTACCCAATACCAAGTTGCTAATCTTCTGTTTGGATGAATAGAGTGAGGGTTTTCTCTAGAATGTGTTCCATAATATATTTGGAGTGAAGACTCTACCTGAATTGAATTTCCCCAATTTGTTGACATGCCAGTTAATTGCATCTTTTGTTATGTTATTTAAACCCTTAGATCGAATCTTTGCACACATATTCACTGCTAAATCATTACTTCTCTACATTATCTAAAGTTTTAGGTGAACGTTTTTGAAAGTATGAATAAAAGTTAAAATTACATAGTTTGATAACATTTCTTCATTTGTTTCTATCGGTTTGACTACCATCGTCCCTCAACAAAATCTCTATCCAAACACATTGCTTGAGATGGCAATGTTCCTCCTAAATGTGTTGAAGGTATTATTTTAGTATGAAACTAATATTCTTCTATTGCGAAAGGATTTTATGGTATTTGGTATTTTTTAGTAGCTACAAACCTATAGTCATTTCAAGTGCGTGAAAATTTGAACAATTTATTTTATGCCAAAGCACTCGTCCCATTTTTATCATTTTTTACTGTGGCAGTGGATGACGACGACTTTTTCTTTGCCATTTCAACTGCTTCTACTCTTTTATAAGAAGATGCATGTCTCAAATTTGCAAAAAAGTATGGTGATTATCTGAAGGAGATAAAACCATAGCCCTAAGATGGTAACCAATTGATTTTGTTTGAAGCAAAAATTGATTTGCAAGTCAGAAGTAACCAACAATTAGACAAAGATAGACAGAGTAAAGGTGAAAATGGTGGTAAAAACTTGGAAAATGCATCAACACTATCTGCGAAAAATCTGTTAGAACACTATCAAATCAAGGAAGGTGGACGAAAAAATAAGGATTTCTAAGAAATTCAATTGGAGGAGTGGGAACTTTTAAATTATGAGAAAATGGAAAAAATAGAACAATGGTCTTTAGAACAAGTTTCCATATTTCCTTCTATAGAAGGCCATGGAAAATCAAAGGTATAAAACTTGGATTTGGATGATCCAAAAGACCTGCATAAATGTTCTAATCAACAACTTGAGCTCCATGGTAATATTGCGATAAAGGGGGACAAACTATTGGATCCAACTCCTAAAAGGTTCATGAAGAGATTGGAAAATGTTACATCATAAGGTCATTCCCAGTGGTTGACATAAATAATTTCAATTTGTGTGTGTGTGGCTATGCATATGCAATCTGAATCTAAGAGGAAGGAGAAGAAAATTAATGCTACCCCATTGGTGAGAGCGAGATTAGTTGGAGCAACCATGTTGTTGACTTACAAGAATATACACATTAAGTTAGGTTATCTTGTTTTTACCATAAAATATTGATTTGAAATAGAATCCCTGCACACTAGGTTATGACTGTCAGGAAAGTGAGTGGGTGATATGCCTTCCTAGAGAGTGATTGATTGCCCACATGACAGAGAGGTTCTTTTGACCCAACACATCGATTTTTGGTACTGGCGTGAAAGTGCATGGAGTTGAACCCTATACTTAGACTAGGTTTATTCTAATTCTTATGTGCTGAGAGGCGTTGTACGACCCCGTATAGGGTGGACGTGTTAGTGTTAGATGTCATATGTGAGATGTTAGACGTTAGATTTGTAGGTGTTAGATGTGAGATATTTTTTAAATTCGACTTTATTATATTGTAATTTTGTTTTCTATTAATAAAATTATGAAACATTTTTTTTGTTGAAATTGAAAATAAGAAAGGCTTCTAATTTAATTTTCCCTTAATTAAATTAGAAGGAAATTGTAATTCCACATCACATGACAACTTGTACAAGTTAACTGAGTGAGGTAGACTTAGTTAGCTTAGTAAATTCGAGTTGGGGGTAAAACTGGAGACATGTAGAGTTCTCCCTAAGTTTTAGGGTGTCCAATTACAATTTATTTTGAGTTGTAATTAGTTAACTCAATTATTTGAGTTAAAATCAGTTTAACTAGTTTTAACTAAGAGATGAGCTAGTAATAGGTCCATTGAATTAAATATGATTTAATTCACATGATTGATCAATCAGATAACTGCTAATTCATTATAAATAGTTGTTGCATGTTAGTTATAAGGAAGGAATAGTTGAGATTGGAGTTAAAGGGAGGAGAATTATCAGTTGTATAATTAGACAATTGTACAGATCATGAATGAGGTCAAAATGACACCTTAGATGAATTGCACAATCAATTCTTTGGAATTTCCTAATTAATAGGGGCTCAATTCCTCCAAGAATGTGTAAGCAAGGCTGCACAACCTATAACAGGAAATTGGTTAAGTATCAGACCATTCTTGTTGGGATCAGAGTGAGACAATCAGAGATAATGCAAATGTTTCTCAGGAAGGGAAATAACATTGTATTGTTTCATATTCTTAACATAATGCAAATACAGATAAGGGTTTTTTAGCTCAGGCTTTCCTTAGATACATATTTGTGTTGTGCAATTGAAACTATTTCTCTTTATTGTTCATGTGACTGTGCGATCGTAATTGGTTTCCGCAATTTATAGAATTGATTTAATATTTTGTTTTAGAATATTAGAAGACCAGTTGAACCTATGTGTATTTTATACATGGTATCTATAGAAGATAATATCCAGAGTTATTTTTGAATAGGTGAATCAAATTTGCAAATTTATTCTTCAGGACAACAACAGATCAGGATGTATTTCTCTGGATTGAGACTCGAATATTCCCTTGAGGGTAATTCAAATTACATAGCATGGAAGGATAATATGGAGGCATTTTTGGAGACAAAAAACTGAAGAAATTCATAGATAGTGATATTCTCTAGCCCACTGTAACATATGCTCAACTTCTTGATGCATGGAAGAAGAATGTAGAAATGTGAGGAGGATTATGTTAGAAGGAGTTCGAGATCATATTATTGTCTTGAACCTCCATGGAATTGCAACTCCATATGCTATGTGGAAGGCATTAACATATCTGTTTCAGAATAACAACGACCATAGGAAGTTGGCGCTAAAGGACAAGCTCATAACTATGAAGATGGAGAAGGGCGAAAAAATACCAAAATACTTGACGAAGTTCACTCAATGTCTAGATGAGCTTGGAAGTGTTGGTGTGCCAATTTCGAAGGATGATTTGGTGAGCCTATCACTCCTAGGCCTTCCTAAGAGATGGCATAGCTACCAGGACTCAGTGAATGGGAGGGAGAAGCTACCAGAGTGGGAGTGATTGTGGTCTGACTTAGTACAAGAAGAGATTCGGTGGAACACCAGAGATGGATCCTCATCAAATACTGATGATGCAGAGAATTGTGCCTTGGATGGAAAGGCGAAGAAAGGAAAAGCGAAGGTGTCCTATTCCAAATTAGATTTCGGCCAAGCAAGCAAGAAGTGAGACTTGTCAAAGGTAAAATGTTTTTATGTCATGATATTGGACACTATGCTACAAAGTTTCCGCACAAGAAGACCGACAAGAAGCCCTCAAGAGGAGTGGCAGGTGAAACACTTGCTTCACAGTTTGAGATGGATATCACCCTCATCACATGCATGGTGTCATCAGTGATGGTTCCTGTGTGGTACTTAGGTAGTGGAGTTTCGTTCCATATGAATGACAACAAATAATTTGTGTGGTACTTAGGTAGTGGAGCTTCGCTCTATATGACTGACAACAAATAATTATTTAGTAACTTGGAGGAGAAGGATCTCCAAATGCACATCAAGATGGGAGATGACGAGAGGTATAACGCTACCGACATAGGTACAATTAACTTTTAGAGGGAGTCATGTATTCCTCTCACATTAAAATATGTCATGTATGTTCCTGGTTTAAAGAATATTCAATTGTCCTGAAGATGGATCCCCGTTGGGATTCGAAACGTCGACAAATGTTTCTTGATACTGTGGATAATTCGGGAATCTCTTCAGAAGATGATAACCACAAGAACTTAAAAACCAAATATTTTGGTTTTTGTTTCTATGTTGGAGGACCATGGCTATGATGTGATATTCAGTGAAGGAAGGACATTCCTTTGTCACAAAGCCACGAGACAAGTGAAGAAGATTGGGGTTTGAGTAAAGAACCTCTACAAATTGTATGTAGAAGATTGTCCTGCCTTGAGCATGAAATCAGAGAAGGTGGTGAGCTGAGAAATCAGTGAGTTATGGCATAAAAGTTTGGGCCATCTACACCATGATGCTTTGAAGATCATGCAATAGATTTCTACAGTACTTCCAAAGGGTGCACTTGAGCAGCAAGATACATGCAAAGGGTGTACATTGGGAAGTATACCAAAGCCACCTTTCACGATAAGGAAAGTCGAGCAAAGGTGATCCTTGAGAGAGTTCACTCAAACGTGTGTGGAACATTTTTGACAGCTTCCATAGAAAAAAACAGGTATTATGTGATTTTTGTAGATGATTTTTCACGCAAGTGTTGGATTTTCTTCATGCAGAAGAAAGATTAGACGTTCTCAAATTTTTGTTAGCTCAAGGCACTTGTCGAGAAATATACAAGGAAGAAGGTGAAGGCTATGAGGAATGATAATAGTGGAGAATATGTCTCTAATGAATTCAAGAAATTCTGTGCTTCAGAAGGAATTTGAAGGGAATCGATAACACCTCATAACCCACAACATAATGGGGTTGCAGAAAAGAAGAACATAACTATTGTGGGAGCCGCATGAGTGATGTTGCATGATTAGGGCCTACCGTTGCATCTTTGGGTGGAAGCATATAATAAAATAGTATTTGTGCAGAACATAAGTCCTCATAGGATACTTGGGATGAGTACACCAAAGGAATATTTTTCAGGTAAGAGACCGGATGTGTCACATTTTAAAAATTTTCGTTCATCATTTTATTTCCATGTGACCAAAGATGCCTTTAAGAAGCTAGAGCCAACAAATTTTTAGGGATATTTGTGGGGTACACTGATACACCTCACAACTATCGAGTGTACTTGCTGTTGAGCCCTAAATTTGTCTTCTCTTTTACCAAACTCCACTTCATTTCATCATTCCTTTATCATTTTATAGACCTAAAGATCAATAAGAATGATTAAAATCACTTAAGGAATACATGCAATGACTAACTTATTGTACTTTTGTGATTTTGTTGTCTTAATGATTTCTGAGTAGTTTTAGCTACAAAATGCAGTGATTATGTAGCTAGTCAAGTGTTCTGTAGCCATTTTACTGTTTGAACATGTTACAGGTGTCATCTGGAGAAAAGGTGTATATGGTTAGATTCCAAATCTTTCCTACATCATTCCTTGTCATCCACGAAGGCTGAGTCAATAACTGGAGATGCTTATGCACGTGGTAAAAAAAGAAGTCCAAGAAGCTGATTTCTATAAGGATAAGGACTCTTGATTTTCTTTCAACAAATCACGAGTCCTAAAAAGGAGTTTTAGTTTGATTTTGAATTTAAAAATACACCTGTACCTACTTTCATTCAATATCAGTTATGTAATTGCCTATAAATTTAGCTCGGTGAGATTGAGAGAGACAGTTGATACTTATTTCACCAATATTGTGATACTCTGTTTTCAAGTATTTTTTATAATAAAAAGGAGCATAACTCTGATGCTGTACTGAAGACAACCTTGAGGAGTTAAATATTGTTGTTCCAAATTGATAGCAGGGGGCCCCTGTTATCCAAGGAGGCTTCTACATGCTTTCTAGATAAGTAGCTTTCAATTCTGTTTTGTTATATTTCTTACTTAGAAAATTTTCTGAGTTCATATCTTTTAGTATCATGTCTTACATTGTTTGTTTAAATAAAAGATCCTCATGATGTTATAGTTAGTCTTTTCTCAAGCTTTTCCAACATATCTCTATTCAATGAATGGATTTAATTATAACATCCTGAGTTACTAGCACTTTAGTTTTTGTCATTTAAATTAAGAAGACCCTCATTATCCTACAACCGTTATTTTTCTTAAGCTTTTCCAACATATCACTATTATATGAATGATATTTGGTTGTACTATGTTGAGTTATTAGCATTTCATGTTTTGCAATCAGATAGAAGATCCTCATATTATTACAAACATACTTTTTCTCAAAACTGTTCCAATAAATCTCTAATTCACAGAAAAGACTTAGTTGTAATGTTGTGGGTTACTGCTTGCTTGTTGTTTAGAAGATCCTTATCACATTATGTCTAATCTCCTTCAATAAAATCTTCCAATAAATCTCTAGCTGATGAACGAGATCTGGTTGTAATGTCATAAGTTGTTTCAAATATTCCATAAGAGATCCTTAGTATATTGTAGCAATCTTCTTCTCAAGCTATTCCAAAATACCTCTATCATATGAATAAGATTTCACTATAATATTATAAGTTTCTATTTGTCTTAGGAAGATCCTCATCACATTGGATTTTGATCTCTCTCACAAATTATTCCAACAAATCTCTAACTAAATGGGTCAGGTTGAATTATAGTGTTTTGAGTTACCTTTTATGTTCATTTGTAAGCTATAACATCCATGGATTAGGATACTCTGTTTTTCACCATTTTCCTAATTAAGGACATAATTTACAGCTAAACTCTGTTTTAAGTCTAAGGTTTCCTTTTCTTTTCTTTTTGACATAGATTTGATTTCATCTTCTGAGCATAGAGTAGCATACTAAAACTCAAATATAACAAAACTCAAAAACACCAATAAAATATTGAAAACTATGAAATAAGAATAAGGATATTTTGGCACATATAGTGCAAGTACACCTCATCAATTTACTAGCTTTGGTCGATAATTTATGCTATCAATTCAGGATACTGAATTGACCAAAAATTTTGGCGCTGTTGCTAGGGAGGTGTAACTAGGTAGCCTTATTTCCTATTTCCCAAAAATAATGATATGCGTAGAGAAAGAGATTCTAGGGGTAGATTTGTAAGAGGCAGAAGCTTAATTCCCACAACTCCACTCACTCCACCAAGACCAAAAAGCAGCACACCTCCAACTCAAACTCACATTCCATACTATACTAGTCATAGGCTTCCAGAAGTCTCAAGATTAGATATCCCATCAGGAAGATCCCCCACTTCATCCACTGAAGCAGTTCTAGAGGAAGAAGATCCAAGGAATCCTACAGAAGGGATAACCTTTTTCACTTCCACAGGGGAATATATTCCAGCAGAAGAATTACAAATCCCTAGTGAAGAGGAAGAAGAGGACTATTTCTTCAATATACCCTTAATAGAAGAACCAGTAGAACAACTAGCTCTTCCAACTGAACCCTATATCAATTCAGAGGAGTCTATCATGGCAGAAGAAGGGGAAGGAGAAGTCTTTAATGGAGAACATACACTATTTGGAGGATGTAGAGGAAGAGGAGGAGATAGAGGAAGAGGTAGAGGTACAGAAGAAGGTAGAGGAAGAGGAAATGTAGAAGGAGGAAGAGGTAGAAGGGGAACTGGAAGTCCTTTTGGATTCCCTATAATAGATGAAGAGACTAATGCAACTATGAAAAATGTCTCACCTTATATTCTTCCAAACTTTCATGGACTAAAAAGTGAGGATCCTGTGACCTTCTTATTTGAATTTGAAGTTCTATGTATAACCTATGATTATCTACAAGATGCTCAGAAACTTAAACTGTTCCCTTCAACATTGAAAGGAGCAGCATTAAAATGGTTTATGAGTTTAATCACTAGGTCTATTAAAACATGGGATGAAATGAGAAAATCATTTCTAGATAGATACTTGGATTACTGTATACTATTCAATCATAAGGAAGAAGTGTTCAAGATGATGCAAAAAAAGGATGAAAATCTGGAAGATTTGTTGGAAAGATTCAATTATAACATCAAGAGGGAAAAAATGGAAAACCTAGATCAAGATAATTTGAAAGATCTATTATTGAAAACAATTAGGGATTAATGGATAGATATCCTCAATATGATGGGAAAATGGGACATATCTCAGCTTTCATTACCTGAAATAGCTGAATTATGTATCAATATTTCAAGAGGAAAATCTAAGATTCTAAAAGGACCAAGAGACTCTGCTCTTGCAAGAGCAAGTAAGTCTGCATCTGGAACAGTAAGTAGTGCAGAAATAGGTAATATTATTGATGAATTCAAATCTGAAATTCTAGGGTGTCTTAGTGAACAAATAGACACCCTTAAGTTACAAAACAAGAAAAAATCCAAAACTGATGCCCTAGCAATCTTTTTTCCCAAATGTAGTAAGAAGCATGCCTTGAGAGAGTGTCCTTTAGATGCAAAAGTAATAGAGACTTGTGCAATATGTTCAGAAAAACATGAGACCAAGAGTTATCCTTCACTCCCTGGTCTTAAGACTGTCTTTCAAGAAGAAACACCCACAAATTCCACATAATCTCTTAACTTTGTCTCTAGAAGACCTTGGCAGGGACCTCAGACACAAGGGTTTAATAATCAAATGTATAATCAACCCCCACCAAATTGGAACTCTTGGCAGCAACCTTGGCCCCAATTTCAAAATCAATCTCAACCTTGGGCACAAGGAACACAAAATCCTTATGGAAGGTTCTCCCAGTATTATCAATATCCACCTTCTTATCCCTCATATCCAACATATTCAAACTTTCCCCCTCAAAAAAATCCTCAACAGAATCCACAACATCAAAACCAAAATCAAAATCCACCACTTCCATTACCATTTCCTCAAAAAGAAAATCAATTGCCTACCCAGCCAATACCAAACCCCAACAATAAAAACCCTCAGAATACATATATGATAGAAGGTCAACAATTCCCAACCTATTTGATTACTCCTTTAGACCTTAATGATGTTCAACTTAGGTTTGGAAGAATACTTGAAAAGAAGAAACCTTCTGTAATTATACAAGAGCAAAAAAATTCTGAGGAAGGTTCTCTACAGGTAAATAAAAGTCTTGAGGAAAACACATCTTTTCAAGACCAAAATATTGAAAAATCAAAACAGAAAGAACCAATAATTTCAACTCCTATATTAGAGCAGCCATCAACATCTACTTCTACACCTCCTTTTCGAGAAAGATTAAAAATTGATAGGGGTGTAGACAAACAAATTATGATGCCTAACTATGATTTCCTAGATGAGTTAAGAAATGTTTGTATTAAGATTCCATTATTACAAGCTATCAAGTAAATCCCAATCTTAGCAAAAACAATAAAGGAGTTGAGTATGAAAAAAACAGGAAAAATAATAAAAGAGTTAAAAAAAATACAACTGGTAGGAAAAATAGCAGATATAATGATGGGTAAGATTGCCATTCCAAAGTATCTAGACCCAGGAAATCTATTTTTTAAAATACACATCAATGGAATTGAAATCCAAAACACACTTATTGATTTAGGAGCAGCAATCAATATCATGAGTAGGCAAATCATGGAAAAACTGAAACTTCCTAATCTTATTTTTACACCCACACTGCTACAATTAGAAGATAGATCTGTGATCAAACCAGATGGGGTAATAGAAGACATCCCAATGTCCTTATATTCTTGGGAGTATCTTGTGGATTTCATGATCTTAATTGCTAAAAATTATCTAGGATGACATCCCGTTATATTAGGAAGACCTTGGTTAGCTACAACTGATGCTTTCATTAGCTGTAGATCTGGTGATATGTACATCTCTGATGGAAGTTCAACCAAGAAATTCACCTTGTATCCTCCAGCAAGAACAATCACAGAATTAGATGATACTCAGTGGATTGATGATGAAGAAGATATAAAACCTCTCTTCACTATTTCAGAAATTAGTGAAGATAGTCAGATTTTGAATACTTGGGAAAATTATGAATCTTCTTCAGAATTTAAACATGAACAATTTCAAGAAGAATCTAACATTGAGTTCTTATAATCAAGACAGATGTCTCTTTATTCCATGGAATAATTTGGCAGCTCTACAATTGAAATATTTCTAGGAAAAACCTTAAACATAAACAAAAACCTAGAGAAATTTCAACAAGAAAAGCAAGTCAAAATATTACAGAGACACTCTTCTGCATATGATTGGGAGTACACTGACATGAAAGGGATCAATCCTAAGACTTGCAATCATCATATCTATATAGAGGAAAATTTTAAACCAATCAGAAAACCTCATAGAAGGATGAATCCAAATCTTAGGGAGATTGTTAAAGAAGAGTTGCAGAAATTGTTAAATGTCAAATTTATTTATCCCATTTCAAATAGTCAGTAGGTCTCTCCTTTGGTGATTGTACCCAAGAATAATGGAAAATGGAGGGTATGCATTGAATATTGAGAATTAAACAAAGATACTGTTAAAGACCATTTTCTCTTACCTTTCATAGATCAGGTGTTAGATACATTAGCAGGCAAAAAATACTTTTCATTTTTGGATGGGTTCAGTGGTTATAATCAAATTCAAGTAGCACTTGAGGATCAATAAAAAACCACATTTACCTGTCCCTGGGGTACCTATGCCTATCGAGTATTGCCATTTGGATTATGCAATGCACCTGCAACATTCCAAAGGGCAGTATTAGGAATTTTTTCAGATCTAATACATGAATGTGTAGAGGTATACATGGATGACTTCACAGTCTATGGAAACACATTTGAAGAAGCCTTAGCAAACTTGGAAAAAGCTATAAAGAGATGTAAAGAAACAAATCTTTCATTAAGTCATGAAAAGTGTTTTATGATGTTTACTGAAGGGATTGTTCTAGGACATCACATTTCAGGAGATGAGATCAGAGTTGATGAGTCAAAAGTTGAAGTCATCTCCAGACTACTAGTTCCAAGTTGTCAAAAAGATGTTAGGAGTTTTCTAGGATTTACAGGAAATTATAGAATATTTATAGAAAAATTCACCAAGATAGCATCTCCACTTTTCAAATTACTTACCAAGGACTGTGAATTCAATTGCAATCCTGACTGTCAGTTAGCCTTTGAACCTTGAAAACAAAAATCTTTGAAGCACCTATTTTTAAGGGGACCTAACTGGAAATTACCTTTTCATATTTCAACAGATGCCTCATATACAACTTTAGGAGCTGCATTGGGACAAAAAGACCTGATTCCTTATGCCATCTACTATACAAGTAAAAATTTGACTCCTTCAGAGTTAAATTATACTGTAATTGAAAAAGAGTTCTTAGCTGTTTTCCATGCCATAAATAAATTCAGACACTATATAACAGGCTATGAAACTTTTTTCCGCACAGATCACTCTGCAATTAGATATTTAATGAACAAATCAATTACTAATGGCAGAGTCACAAGATGGTTATTTCTTTTACAAGAGTTTAACATCACTATTCCAGATAGGCTTGGAAAAAAAAATACAGTAGCTGATTTCCTATCTAGACTCCAAAACATTAAAGACAATACTCCAGTTGAAGATAAATTCCCTGATGAATATCTCTTTGAAATTACCATTCAAAATCCTTGGTTTGCTGATATTGCTAACTATCTAGTTTTAGGAAAATTTCTTTCAATTATGAATACAAGAGATAAAAGAAAGATCATTTATGACAGTGAAAAATATTCATGGATTGCTAATGAGTTGTACAAAACAGGTCTAGATTTTATTATCAGAATATGTGTTCAAGAAGATGAGATGCCTGAGATTCTCAAGGCATGTCATGATGAACCTTATGGTGGACACTTTGCTGATAAGAGGACAACTTATAAGGTCCTTCATTTAGGATATTATTGGCCATCCCTCTTTAAGGATGCTAAAGAGTATGTAAAAAGGTGTGACAGTTACCAAAGGGTAGGGAAACCTTCTCCTTCAGGTGAGATGCCATTGCAACCTCAGGTACACATTAAAACCTTTGAGAAATGGACTTTGGATTTTGTAGGACCTATTAATCCTCCATCAAGACAAAAGAAATATATATTAGTTTGCATTGATTATGTTACCAAATGGGTAGAGGCCAAACCATTACTTTCTTCCATTGAAGCATCTGTAGTTAATTTTCTTTTTGAGGATATTTTTACTCGTTTTGGTGTCCCAAGAGAAATTGTTACAGATCAAGGAGCTCAATTCACATCGAAGCTGGTAGAGAAAATGGTAGAAAATTACAAAATCAGACACAGAAAATCTACTCCTAACCATCCACAAGCAAATGGCCAAGTGGAATATACCAATAAAGTTATTGAAGGGATCCTAACAAAGACTGTTCATTTACATAGAAGAGATTGGGCAGAAAGGCTTTCTGAAGCCCTATGGGCCTACAGAACTACATGGAGAAACACAATATGTCACACTCCTTATGAACTTGTTTATGGAAAACAAGTATTGTTTCCCATAGAGTTTCAAATTCAAACTTTCAAAATGGCAGTCCAACTAGGACTTGATCTAACAAAAGCACAAAAGCATAGATTGGAGAAGATTAATGAATTGGATGAGATTAGACAAGATGCAGTCCAGAGAACAAGCATAGTCCAACAACAAAGGACTAGATGGCATGATAAGTACATCAAGGAAAAGAAATTTAAAGAAGGTGACTGGGCCCTCTTATTTGATTCAAATTTCAAGCATTTTCAAGGTAAATTTCAAACTCATTGGCTTGGGCCATATGAGATTGTGAAAATCTTTGAAAATGGAGAAATAAAAATCAGGACAATAGATGAAGGAAAGGTAGCTTTTCTTGTAAATGGACACAGACTGAAATTGTATCATAAGCCACTTTCAAGAGAAGAATTTGTCAAGAAATTTCAAGATAACATTGATATGAAGTTAGTGAAGAAGAATCCTTCTTCTTCACTTACTTAATTGTATTATTTTTCAATAATTTTGAAAAAATAAATAAATAATAATAATAATAATAAAAGAAAAAAAAAAGGTATAAGCATGAAAACCAATCATTGATTGACATGTTTATACAAAAAATCTAAGGTGAAAATCAGAATTTTTCTGACACTTTAGATTTTCAAAAATTGTTCTTTTTCTGCAATTAAGTATCATAAAATCATAAGTCACAGATTCACTTTTCATACTTCATGGTCCATCTCATTAATTCCATTCATATCTCACTTTATCCAGATTTCATTCCACTACATATTCATGATCCATCTCATTCCATTCCATATTTCACTCCATCCACATTTTCACTTCATTCCATTCCATATTTCAGAGTTTTTATAGGTACATTCTGCAGCTACCTGTTCTGCAGCCAAACCTGTTCTGTAGCCAATTGATTCTGCAAACCTACTTCAGTAAACAGAGGATGAGTCAAAGAAGATTATGGAGCCTAAAAGATCAATATTTTTCAGATGAAAGACAAAGCACATCAAAGCAGCAAAAATTTAAAAAAGGGCTAAGGTAAAACTGTGTGAAATGATTTTTGATAGCAAATCATGAAATGTATAATATGGTTAAGTCATATGTTTTCCTAAAGTTATTTTATTATTCGAATTGATCAATGCCTATCATAAAAACTCCTTGACCAAATCCCTTTCATTCCTCTCCATAACAAATCATCATTAATTGAAAATTAACAGTCATAACCTAGAAGTGACCTATTAGGTCACGTCATCAGACCATAGCATTCATTGATGATTTTTGAAAATATTCATAAGATTTCTTCGCAGTCATTCATCCCATATCAAACTCTTAAACCCGATTATCATCATGATTTACCACTACCCTATTTTTTTCACATCCACTCGCTGCTATTATATTCCGTAGCCAATTCTCATCCGCAGAGAAGTCATTTTTTAGGGTAAGACAACCTTCCATAGTTACTTTTGCTTCAGACAGAAGAACAAAAACAAAGTAGTGAATTGAAGCCAAAGAAAGGAAGCAATCTTTATCAAGAAGAAATGGGGCTTATTGTAAGGTCAGAGCCAATTGGAACTAAATATTTAGAAGGATACCCTCAGATTAAGGGGCTATTATAGCAATTTGGATGGTTGAGTTTTATAGAGAAGTTCAATGGATTCCAAAAAGAAATCACAAAGTCATTTTCCAGGTCGTTCTATGGATTAGAGGTATAAATTGGGGATATCAAGTTCACCATCACAAAGTCATTCATAGCAGAAGCAACAGAGTTGCCAAGAAAGGGAGAACGTTGGTTTAAAAAAAAAGAATTTCATAATGAAGCCTGGAGACAAATACTAAAAAACCCAGGTATGGACATTTCAGTGTTTAAGAAAGGTATTCCTAGTTCAGCTTTAAAAATAAATGGAGGAATATGCTACTGATTTTACAAAAGTTCATAACCTGTGAAGGTAGATTTGGCACTTTTTATGTCTATCATATTATACTCATGATGAATTTTCTAGATGATGAAATAAATCTGCCCTTCTTCCTGCTTAATAATTTGAAAAGGATGGCCTCAAATGTCCAGAAAAGACTTCAGTTCTTAGAAACTACCTTACATCATCATGGCTTAATTAAGATATTAATTGAGTTTCATTTGAAGAAGATAGGAGATAGTTGGGATGAATTCCTCCTAAGAAACCATTTTGAAGAACCAAAAGAAACATTGTCTAAAGAAAAACCTGTGAGAAGAAGTAGGAGAGGGAAATTTGTTAAATCTGTTGAAATCAAGCCTAATATATCAACACAGGAAGACAGTGATGAAACAATCTCTGAAAATTTGGTAAAAATCAGGAAACAACTCAGGAATAAAAGGAAGAAGAAATTAACAAATGAATGTGCTGAAGGAGGGGATGTAAAAGATGAAAATCCACCTAAGTTGAGAAGAAGATCCAGGCTTAAAGGCATGATGAAAAAGACATGCATTAAAGAAAATGGAATCATAAACATTGAAGAAGAAGAAGCTCCAATCTAGACACCAGTTAACAGATCTCCTGTATACCAATATGAAGAAAACCCTGATAGAAGAACCCCAGAGGTAGGTCCACCCCAACAACAGATTTATGACTATGTGGAATCATTAGAAAGAAGATCCTCAGAGAATAGAGAAAGATCCCCCAGTCCAAAAGAACCTCCAATTGAAATTTTGATAAGAGACAATTATGAATTGGAGATACTGAATAACCATATCAAGAATGAAAATGAAATCCTAAGAGAGAAAGTCAAATTGAAAAGCAGCATGAACATCACTCTCTCTCATAAAATGGAAGCACTATATAAAGCAAACAAAAAGTTGAAGAAAATAAACAGGAAATTGAATAGGGCACTCATTAATCTCAAGTTCAAAACACTCATGAAGGAACCCAGGATGGCATTGACTACCAGAAGAAGCAGAAAAAAGAGGTTAGATGTTCTTGCAGAAGTATCAGTGCAAATGGAATAAATTTTTGATGAAATTGCATGAGGGCATGCAAATTTTTTGCAGTGGGGGTATGTTGAGCCCTAAATTTGTCTTCTCTTTTACCAAACTCCACTTCATTTCATCATTCCTTTATCATTTTATAGACCTAAATATCAATAAGAATGATTAAAATCACTTAAGGAATACATGCAATGACTAACTTATTGTACTTTTGTGATTTTGTTGTCTTAATGATTTCTGAGCAGTTTTAACTACAAAATGCAGTCATTCTGTAGCCAGTCAAACGTTCCGTATACATTTTGGTGTTTGAACATGTTACAGGTGTCATCTGGAGAAAAGACGTATATGGTTAGATTCAAAATCTTTCCTACATCATTCCTTGTCTTCCACGAAGGCTGAGTCAATAACTGGAGATGCTTATGCACGTGGTTAAAACAAAAGTCCAAGAAGTTGATTTCTATAAGGATAAGGAATCTTGATTTGCTTTCAACAAATCATGAGTCCTAAAAAGGAGTTTTAGTTTGATTTTGACTTTAAAAATACACCTGTATCTACTTTCATTCAATATCAGTTATGTAATTGCCTATAAATTTAGCTCGGTGAGACCAAGAGAGACAATTGATACTTATTTCACCAACATTGTGATACTCTGTTTTCGAGTATTTTTTATAATAAAAAGGAGCATAACTCTGATGCTGTACTTAAGACAACCTTGAGGATTTAAAGATTGTTGTGCCAAATTGATAGCAGAGGGCCCTTGCTATCCAAGGAGGCTTCTACATGCTTTCTAGATAAGTAGCTTTCAATTATGTTTTGTTATATTTCTTACTTAGACGGTTTTCTGAGTTCATATATTTTAGATTCATGTCTTACATTGTTTGTTTAAATAAAAGATCCTCATGATGTTATAGTTAGTATTTTCTCAAGCTTTTCCAACACATCTCTATTCAATGAATGGATTTAATTATAACATCCTAAGTTACTAGCACTTTTGTTTTTGTCATTTAGATTAAAAAGACCCTCATTATCCTACAACCATGATTTTTCTTAAGCTTTTCCAACATATCATTATTATATGAATGAGATTTGGTTGTACTATGTTGAGTTATTAGCATTCCTGTTCTGCAATCAGATAGAAGATCTTCATATTATTACAAACAATATTTTTCTCAAAACTGTTCCAATAAATCTCTAAATCACAGAAAAGACTTAGTTGTAATGCTGTGGGTTACTGCTTGCTTGTTGTTTATAAGATCCTTATCACATTATGTCTAATCTCCTTCAATAAAATCTTCCAATAAATCTCTAGCTGATGAACGAGATCTGGTTGTAATGTCATAAGTTGTTTCAAATATTCCATAGGAGATCCTTAGTATATTGTAGCAATCTTCTTCTCAAGCTATTCCAAAATACCTCTATCATATGAATAAGATTTCACTATAATATTCTAAGTTGATGTTTGTCTTAGGAAGATCCTCATCACATTGGAGTTTGATCTCTCTCACAAATTATTCCAACAAATCTCTAACTAAATGGGTCAAGTTGAATTATAGTGTTTTTAGTTACCTTTTATGTTCATTTGAAAGCTATAACATCCATGGATTAGGATACTCTAATTTTCACCATTTTCCTAATTAGGGGCATAATTTATAGCTAAACTCTGTTTTAAGTCTAAGGTTTCCTTTTCTTTTCTTTTTTACATAGATTTGATTTCATCTTTTGAGCATAGAGTAGCATACTAAAACTCAAACATAACAAAACTCAAAAACACCAATAAAATACTGAAAACAATGAAATAAGAATAAGGATATTTAGGCACATATACTGCAAGTACACCTCATCAGTTTACTAGCCCTGGTCAATAATTTATGCTATCAATTCAGGACACTGAATTGACCAAACACTTGCCAACACATAGGAAGATAGTGGTCAGAAGAAATGTAAAATTCGATGAAGAGAAGGCCATGTGATTTTCACTTTTGAGGGAGCTTTAGTTGCATGCATTTAAGGAGCTCTTGGCTCCAAAAGAAGAAACTCAAGATGTGGATCAGCCACAAGCATAGTTGCAGAGAGTGGAAGCACTCAATGATGTAGAGACATCCCGAGATGGAAGGAAGTGCACTAGAGAGGCTGACAAGTTGATGTTTTAGGCTAGAGAGAATGTGGGAGCACCTATTATGAAACCAACTTACAAAATAAAATAAAAGATAGATCAACGACATATAAATCAACTTCTTTGATGGGGAAACCTCCTTTACATTACATAAATGAACAATTCTTGGATGATACAAATGGAAAAAAATCATTTCTATATATAGGAGTCCATGGGGTCACAATATAATCCTAGCCAACCTAACAATAATAATTTAAGGACACAAAAATAACAATAGTGGTATTTTATGGGGCACAATAATAACAATATGGGGACTATAGGGGTACAACAATAACAATAAGGGGGATACACTAACAATAATAAGGGATTACACTAGTAATATAGGGACTTAACATGCCCCTCTCCTTCAAAAAAGTTTTGTCCCCAACACTTGAGTAGTTATGAATGTTTCTGTATAAATTATCATCCTCCCATGTGGAACCTCCTCCCAACGTTGACTTGGAATGGATAAAGGTTGTATTAGACCCGGGGTCTTAATTGTCTCAACTTTATTTTGCTGGAAAACCAAAAATTTCGCCACAAACTTTTGAATATCAGATTTAAGTCCATCCCAAAAGAATTATTTCTTCGCCCTGTGGTAAGTTTTTAAAAATCTTGAGTGTCCTCGTAAGGGAGTGGTGTGCAATTCCAAAATAATATTGTGTTTTAGTTGGGAATTCTTACAAAGACATAAGCGATCTTTGTACCATAAGGAATCATTTTTCCAACGAAATGTATGAGATGTATTAGGATCTTGCTGCAACTTTTGAATGAGTGTCCACACTTCTTCATCATTCTTCCATTCCTCCCTTGCTTCTGTTATCCAATCTGGTTGGATAATAGAAATGGCATAAAGAAATGCTTCCACATCCTCATCCTTTCTTGAGAGTGCATCTACAACGACATTTAGCTTCCCTTTTTTGTAGATGTTTTCAAATTCATAACCCAACATCTTTGTGACCCATTTTTACTACTCTTCGGAAGATAGTCTTTGCTCCAAAAAGTATTTAAGACTATCATGATAATTTTTGACCTTGAAGTGTCTTCCCATTAGGTAAGGTCGCCATTCCTTTAGTGAATGTAGTATTGCCAACATTTCCTTCTCATAAATAAATTTCTGTAAATAATTTCCTTTGATTGGACGAATTTCAAAAGAAATGGGTATTCCTTCTTGCATTAAAACAACACCAATTCCACCTCTTGTACTCCAAAGAAACATTTGGAGGTTTTTGCATATAATTGTTTATCCTCCAATAGTTTGAGCACCCTATCAACATGTTGAACATGATCCTTCCAAGACTTGTTTTTGATTAGTATATCATCAAAAAATACTAACATAAATTTTCGAAGGAATGGTTTGAAAATGGAATTCATCAACCCTTGAAATGTAGAAGGTGAATTGGTAAGACCAAAAGACATGACCAAAAATTCATAATGAACTTCATAAGTTCTAAATTTTTTTTTTCGGAATGTCTTCAGTCTTCATTCTAATTTGATGATATCCTGAGCGAAGATCTAACTTGGTGAAATAAATTGCTCCATGTAATTATCCATTAATTCATTAATCATAGGAATGGGAAATTTATCTTTAATAGTGAGCTTATTGAGCTCCCTATAATCTGGACACATGCAACATGATCCATCCTTCTTGTGCACCAATACTACTGGAGCAGAGAAAGAACTTTGATTAGGTTAAATTATACCAGCCTCTAGCATTTTTGCAATCATACGTTTAGTTTCGCTCTTTTGGACATAAGGATATTTGTAAGGCCTAATGTTTCGAGGAACACTTCCTAGAATCAAATTAATCACATGATCATCATCACGAATAGGCGGGAGTCCTTTGGGAGTTTCAAAAACCTTGGAATGATTGTCCAAGACTTTTTGGAGATCTAGAGAAATAGATGATTTTAATGTTGGAACTTCTAGAGAGCATAATTGTGCAATTATGCCTCATTGTTCTTTCTTTAGAATATTTGTCATTAAATTAGAGTTTATTATCTTTCCCAGATTCCCTGTGATACCTCGTAATTCAACTTCCTTTCCTTCCGAAAAAAAATTCAAGAAAAGTTCTTGAAAATTAAAAATTACCATCCCCAAAGATTGTAACCATTGTACTTCTAGTACAACATCATCACCACCCATTAAAATGGAGAGCATTGGACTATTCAATACATATTCCCCATGGTTAGCTTGATATTATGGCACTTTCCAGAGAAATTTATAGTTCCTCCATTTGCAACCATCACTTGACACTCTGGTGCTGGGTATAGGAAGCAATTCAATTCCTTAGCTATCTTACAATGAATAAAATTATGGGTACTACCGGAATCAATCAACACTATTACATTTTTCTTCTTGAAATTTCCTTCTATATTGAGAGTTTGAGGAGTTGTAATTCCTGCCAATGTATTACAGGATATGGTCAACTTCATTTCTTCTTTTTCTATGGTTGGTTCCTGGTGTATATCCTCTTCTTTTGAAGTTTCTTGTTCATTTGATTCCTCCTCTTCACAATCTATGTAAAATAGTTTCTTATCAGCACACTTATGACCTTTAGTGTATTTGATATCACAACTATAGTAAATCCCTTTTTCTCCTTTTTCTTCTAATTGTTGTGGTGTCAACCTTGTAGGTTGTGGGAGTCTAGGAGTAGAAACAATTCCATCTTTATAGTTGTGAGTGGTAGGCCATAATTTTTCTTTCAATTTTTCTTGCCAACCTGAATGCCTTCTCCAATGAATCAGGTTACCAAAGGAGAACCTCATGTTGGATTCTATCCTTTAAAGTACCTATGAAGACATAAATCTTATATTCCTATGCAATATTAGTAACCCTTATTCTCAATTTTTGGAATTCCTCAATGTGCTCCACCATTGAAACCTTTTGTTTGCGATTTATCAATTGGATAAATAAGGTTTTTCTTTTTGTATCCTCATAATGTGCTATCATTTTCTCCGTAAAAATTGATCACGTGACAATTTGTTTACGAGAGAAAAACTATCGATACCATACAAATGTATTGTGTTCTAAATATAAAGTTGCAATATGTGCCTTTTGTGTGTTTTTCACATTATGGAGATCAAAATATTGCTCCATATGTAGTATCCATGTTACGGCATCCTTGCCATAAAAATTCCTCATATCGATCTTTGGAATATGTGGGTCTTCAATCCAATGTTAGATTTTATGAAATCATGATTAACATTTATTTTTTTCTCATCATGAGTTTCATCTACTACCTTTTCTCCATTAGCAATCATTTCTTGTAGCAACTTTTCAAACCTTCCATGTTTGCTTTTAGTTTTTCTTCTATAACTTCCACGCCATTCTTCAAACCATCCATATTAGATTCCACGCCATTCATCTTAGCTTCCATGCCATTCTTCAAACCATCCATCTTAGCTTCCACACCATTCATCTTAGCTTCCATGACATTCATCTTAGCTTCCATGGCTTTCTTCAAACCATCCATTTTAGCTTCCATTTCATTTTGGTTACTTTTTGCGAGAGTGAAATTTTTTGCACTTTGTCTTTTAATTTTGATGTATCATGTTGCACTTCTTCCTCTTCATGCGTCATAGTAGAAGTTTCAGAGGACTTAATGGGTGTGAAATTATTTTTAGAAGGAATTTTAGAACCAAATAATGATATATATGCTTAAATATTCCCTTGGAATCACTTCAAACTAATTTTTCAAACAAACGTTATGCAATTTAAAAAAAAAATGATACATGCCTTTTTCTTGATTTTGAGGAGCTCGCTATTGATCCTGCTGTATCTCTATGATTTCAGATCCCCAAGATTTTAACTTCGGGTATGTAGTAGCCCTTTGAGTCTTCTTTCCAATTCCATAGGTCATAACTGATTTGGATTCTTCAAGGAAAAGTTATGACCAATCTCCCACAATGACCTAATTATAAACTATTTCATTAGAGTGAACTTGTACTGTGTGCCACATGTCACTGTTTCATCTTTAGGTTCTGAAATAAATGCACAAGAAACTAGAGTCAGTACACTTTTGAACAAGTTTTACATAATTTGAATCTGATGCTCATAAAGAAATTTATGATGATTTTCCCAAGGTCACCTCTCTGAGATGAAATTTTGGAGCCTGCAAAAATCTTAACTTCCTCAGATCATATCTCTGAAAATATAGCAAACCAAGATCTAAAATTTTTACACGAAGTTCCTCCAAATTTCAGCTCAAATGGGTTTTATTTTCAGTTTCTAGAACTTCGTAGAAAAAAAGGTATAGCGAAAATTCCACGATATCTTGTTTGAAATAGAAAAACCCTGGAATCCAAAGCTCTAATACCAAATTTTATCAAACCAAATCACAAAATAGAAGAAAAGATAGATCAACGACTTAGAAATCAACCTCTTCGAGGGGGAAACCTCCTTTAAATTACATAAATGAACAATTCTTGGATGATACAAATGAAAAAACCTCCTTTCTATATATAGGATTCCATGGGGTCACAATATAATCCTAGTCGACCTAACAATAATAATGTAAGGGCACAACAATAACATTAGTGGTATTTTATGGGGCACAATAATAAAAAAATGGGGACTACAAGGGTACAAAAATAAAAACAAGGGGGCTACAATAACAATAATAAGGGACTACACTAGTAATATAGAGACCTAACATCACCCACATCACAACATAGGCAGAGAAGGTCCCTAGAGCAGTACACTGGTTACATGGCTCTTGTGAGAGAAGGTGTAGATATAAAGCCAACCTATTTTGAGGAAGCAGTACAGAAACCAATTTGGGTTGATGCCATGGTTGAGGAGTATGACTCCATTATTAGAAAAAATGCATGAGAAGTTGTCCCAAGACTAGAGGGGAAGTCAGTTGTAGGATCCATGTGGATCTACAAGGTGAAGCAGGCAACAGATGGGAGTGTGGAGAAACACAAAACTAGGTTTGTGGCTAGAGAATTCTTTCAGGTGGAGGGGATTGATTATGATGAGACCTTTGCACCAGTTACAAGGTACTCATCAATTAGATCCATCCTTTCACTCTCAACGTAGATGGGATGGCAGATACATCAGATGGATGTAAATACAACCTTCCTCAATGGGGTGATTGAGGAAGAGGTTTACATTGAGAAACCAGAAGGTTTTGAGACCTTAGACAAGGTGTCACATGTGTGTAGAATCAAGATAAAATTGTGTGGGATGAAACAAGCACCTTGTGCTTGGTACACTAGGATCGATAACTACTTCACCGGGTTAGGCTTCACCAAGAGTGAAGCATATGCGAACCTTTACCATATTGTGGTAAAAGTAAACTTTTGATCATTGTAATTTATGTCAATGATTTGATATTGATAGGTGATGAGAAGCTCATAAAGTCTTGCAAAGAGGATATTGCAAGAGAATTTGAGATGAAGGACATGGGTCACTTACACTAGTTCTTGGGATTGGAAATTTGGAAAAGAGATGAAGAGCTATTTGTATCTCAGGGCAAGTATGCCAACAAGATGCTCAGGAAGTTCCACATGGAGGGCAACAAACCCATGGAGACTTCTCTAGCAGGAAACTGGAGGAAGGATGATGCTACTTTAGGCGAATTAGTAGATGCTACTATCTACAAGTACCTTGTGGTTTCACTCATGTATGTGGTGAACACATGACCAAACATATGCTATGTGGTTAACCAGCTTAGACAAGCATGTGTTGAGATACCTTAGAGGTGCTACAGAGTATGGGCTATGGTACAAACTGATAGAGGGGGTGAAGCTTCAAGGATTCACAAATTCATATTGTATAGGGATTCCATCCGACAGGAAGAGAAAATCAAGGGGTATCTTCATTATAGGATCAAAAACAGTTTCCTGGTACAACAAGAAACAAATATCAGTTGCACTCAGTTCAACAGAGGCAGAGTACATGGCGGCTAGTTAGGAAACACATGATGCCATCTTAATGATAAATATAATTTTTGATTTACTTAGTCGACACATGGATCTGACTATGATTTATTGTGATAACCATAGTTGCATCAAACTCTTGGTTACTCCATTTTTTCATAACAGGTTCAAGAATATTGATATCTAATATCACATCTCAAAGATTTTGTCTAGAGGAAGATTATGTCATTAGAGTACGTTACCACAGAGGAGCAGGATGCTGTAATATTCCTACTTAGCCTAAGCTAAGAGGAATATTCATTTTTGTTTTACTTTCTGTTGCATGAATAAATGAATAAAGGAGGACATGTAAAACTCCTGAAAAGACTGAATAAATCAATGCCCATGTGAACAAAGATAAATCAGGGCCATGTAAATAAATAACTTGCAGGTGTAAAAGGGGTTTGAGCTGTGAGACTGGGTCAACCTTGACCAAATCTACAACACTGTCTAGGTTCAATGTATCTCATGAAGGGACAACGCAGTTCTCGAAGGAGGCCCCTCATGTGAAAGGAGCTAACTCATCAAGGTGGTTTAGGGTTTGCAAAGGATTTCATCTTATAAAAGGAAGGGGAAGGCAACAAGAGAAGGTTGTTGATTGATTATATTTTTGAGTATCTTGTCTGTTTAGAAAAATACTATTCTCTACTGTTTAGTGGAGAATTGTGCTGCTTAGAACTTGGAGTTCCTATGCATGGATTTCACCTCTTCCCTTGAGGATTATTGGAGGAGTATTTACTGATTTGTTCCACTATCAGGCTTGGGGCCAAGCTCTACTTCCAATTGCAGCACATATCCAGTGAGGGTTTGTCTTCTTTTGTAAGCTGCAACAAGAGGGATTCTAGTTCTGCAGAGATCTAGCTTGTATTGGAGCCTCTTCTCATGGAGTGCATCTTTTAACCTCCTGGAAGAGTGCATCCACTATTTGTGCTTCAGATCTGTATCTTGGTAGCTGGCCATCTATGTTATTCAAGCTACAGTGTAGTTTTCATTGAGGAACTGCGTTATTTTCATTAGAGGTTCTGCAGGGTGTTTTTATCCCATTTTTGATGAGACATCTCTGATGCTGGGCTTTGCATTTCACTTTGGTGATCCATGGATTAGCTTGCTGATCCATGTTCTGTTTAGATCTGATCTATTGTAATGTAAAGTCATCTTCAGAAATTTCTGCAGAATTTTATAGATCTTCAGCTTAAAACTCAGATCTACTCTTGTTTACGCATGATTTGGTCAAAACCCCTAGGGGATCTTGTAAATAAGACTATCTAGTTTCCAGATCTGAAATGGATCTATTGTTTTGTCCACGGATCTGTCCTAGATCTGAGTTGTAATATTCATCTATTGCAGCTCCTCAAAATGATGTTGTTAAGCCATTTTGGCAGTTTATATATGTGTTGCAGCCTTCTTTTTTGAAGATTTCTTGCTCTATTGTCTCATGTATTCTACTGTATATTGAAAGAGCTTCATTGTAATTCTGAGTTGCTACTGTATACTCATAAGTTAATCATATTTGATGGCATCCTACTCATACTATCCAAGACTGCGTTATTTCTGAAGCAGTTTGTTGTGCATAGCTGCAACCCCTCTTGTAGGGTGTTTTTAAGCTAGACTAGGTGGTGGGAGATATGTTTACCACACCTAGTTTGATTTGTTTTTTCTCCCCTTTTGGAACTAGACTCCAGATCTGCTGATATAAGGGATCCAAGGGCTATAAACTCATTTCTTTACATCAATCTCCCAGGAGTGCGTTATTTCAACAGGCTTGCTGTGCTATTCCAGATTTTGAATATTACAGTGGTATCGGAGCTCCTTTCTTGGCACAACCTGTGATTTCCTTGGAGCATCACAGCCATGTTGCATTCAGAAGAAGATGAACCACTTACTGAGAGGGAGAAGAGGTATCAGAACTTAAGTCACAAGAAGTATGATTATACTATTGATGATCAAGACAAGGGTAAAGTCCCTGAGGGTGCAAGTGACAAAGAAGGAGAGGAGTTTGCAAGAACTCTTTTGGTGGCCATGCAATATCTTGCCAAAGAGATCAAAGAGATGATGATGGAAATAATAAGGGAATCTCCTGGGAGATTTCATCTGGGGGAAAGCTCTGACATGTCTCATCACTGGATTGGTCAACTAGTGAACTAGCCACAAGCCCCACAAGCTTCACAACGCTCCACTATGCCTACTTTCTTGGCTGTGGAGAATGAAGAACCACAAGAGCAAGCTTCCCTTGAAGATTAATTTGTGGAGTATGATTCTTAGAGTCAAAGATTCAAGGACCACTTGAGTTTCCAAGATTTTTGTCACCTCAAGAACAGAAGAAGACCAAGGCAACAGTATAGAGATGGTGGGTTCTTTCATAATCAGGATAGACACCACTCTATGAGCAGATTCTTTTTGCCCAAATTTGATGGATCATCCTCTAGTTCTACCAAGACATGGGTAGAAAAGCTGGATATTTACTTTCATTTGAACAAAGTCCCTGAGATTGAAGCCATCAAGATTGCAGCGCTGCACTTTGAAGGTGAAGCACACAATTGGTGGTTCCATGGGTTGTCTACATTGGGACATATCAATGTGACTACCTATTCTAAGTTTACTAGAAGACTAGTGGAGAGGTTTGATCGGAAGGATCCTGAAGGACCCTTCATAAGCCTTTCAAAGCTGAAGCAATTAGGGGATGCAGAGACTTATATCTCTGAGTTTTTGAGATTATTAGTCATGGTCCCTGATATATCTGTAGCAAGGAGGGTTTACATGTTCATCGATGGCTTAGAGGAACCCTTTCTTGGGTTGGTTAAATCTACCAAGCCCATCACTTTGCATGATGCCATTGAGAGGGCTAGAGACCTCCAAGATGCATTTCCAAAAGCAAAGGCAACTTTCGAGAGCAAGGCCCCTCACTTTTCTAAGGGGAAGGAAGGAAAAGTTGCTCCTTCCAAGGAGAGCTCTTTGAAGAAACCTCTTGATATTGAACTCAGGAGAGAGTTGAGAAATAAGAGATTGTGTTTCACCTGCCAAGAGTCATGGGCACCAGGACATATATGTGCTGCTGGGAAAACACATTACATAGAATTCTTCTCAGATTTTGAGGAGGAAGATGAAGATGATGAACCTAGGAGGGGTCACAGCACTGATAATGATGAGGAAGATCCAGCACCATCTGGAGATGGGAATGGAGCCTTTTCTACGATAAGTGGGAATCTTGAATCTTTGAGGGGAGTACCTAAGTACTTGACCCTAAGAGTACAAGGTTAAGTCATGAATCAGAGAGTATCTGTCCTGATTGACAGTGGGGCAACCCACAACTTTATTGATGCTCATCTTGTGCAAAGGAGAGCAATCCCCACTGATACTTTTGAGGGATTCTCTGTCTTGGTCCCAAGAGATAGGACCATGCAATGCATGCAATATGTTCCCTCACTCTTTTTCACTATGGGATCCTACACTTTGGTGGACCATTTTTTTTTGGTTGACATACCAGACACCAATATCATTTTGGGTGTTTAGTGGTTGATTACTTTGGGGAAGGTCACCACTGATTGGAAAGCTTTGTAGATGGAGTGGGTGGACTTGAAGAGTGGGAAACCACAAATGATTCAAGGCATGAACACTTATCCTTCACCTAGTACTTCCACACAAACAACAGAGATGGATTTGCGCAATGGAAGCAGGGATCTCACAGTTCCTTCTCTCATGTTCACGAGAATGTTGCAAGGGACCTTCCTATCTAGTGGAAAGCCACCTGGGATGCCACCAGATTCAGATCTTGTGGGGGAGGCCTCACAAAGCGATGCTGCAAATCTAGATCCAGGGAGTATTGGAGCAAGTATAGACCAAGTTACAACGCTGGAGGGCTTGGGACAACCCAAGAATGAGGGGGATCTTCTTCCTGCATCACTATCTCCCTATCTCTTTTATTAATCTGCGTTGTGGGAGGAGGAGAATGGGAGGATCAGACTTCCGACAGACAAATTTGGCATGAGAAATGTCAAAAATGAGATCAACAACATGACAAGCAATTCCATGGATGTATCAACAGCACTGTCATTGTTGAGCAATGTGGATCTGTATTGGAAATCTCAACTGCCTGTAGAGTATTCCAAAGATCTCCACACATGTATAATACTAGATGACATGCAACAAGAAGAGGGATACTTAGTCCAAGGGGGAGTCATCTATTATCATGGTAAGGTCTTCTTGGCTAGAGCTTCCAAGCTCAAGCAGAAGATCCTACAAGGAGCACATGAAGAATTCTTCCTCAACCATATGCATTCAATGAAGATCTATACCCTGATCATGAGGAGCTTTGATTGGGAGGGCATGAGAGAGGAATTACATCAGCACTTTGAAGAGTTCATTAGCTATGGAGGATTGGGGCAACCAATGGACTCTTTGCAAGAGTCATCTCAACCATCCCTTCCTTTGCTTGGGGGAGGGGGATGCTCATGCACAACTCCATGTGTATGAAGGACTATGATGGTAAAGGATCTGATCATACCAAGCAAGTTGTATTTTATGATTTATTACATTCCTTTGCCATGTTTTTTTAGGATATGACTCCTAAAGGGAGTGAGAGATCATGTGGATCTCATGGTTCTTGGTGGGCCAATAGAGATGTTGAACTTGGCCAGTCTCTTATTGTGCAAAGGGAGATTCCTTCTCATGATGGGTGCTTTCAAAGGAACAAAACTTACCTATCATCTTCAGCCATGTTAAGGTGACTTATGCAACAATTGTGTGGTGGGAATGCCTCTTACCACACCTTGATCTCATGCAGGCAGGTGATGCACTGTGTTGGCATCACGTGTGGGATTTTGACCCACCTCCTCAAGTTCAGATTTCAGTTTGCATATATGTAATCTTGCTTCCATACTTGGATGATATAGTTGTATTGTTTATGGGATTGTATGGACAGAAGATGGGTAGCTTGTATGTACCACATGGTTTGGAACTTCTACTTGTACATCATGATACATGTTTTAGATGGAACATTGCTCCAACCATGTTTATTTCTGTTGAGTTTTTCACTCCTGGTGGGATGGACTATGCACATCTTATGTTGAACTTGGAGGAACAATTCATGATGTATTGGCCCAATGAGCACTTGGCTTATGATGAGGACTTGATATTTGATGATGACATCAATGGAGGAGGAGAAGTACTACAACTCTTACCCTATCAGTTGCTTGAGGACAAGCAACATTTTGGAGGGGAGGACTGTAGTATTCCTACTTAGCCTAAGCTATGAGGAATATTCATTTTTGTTTTACTTTCTGTTGCGTGAATAAATGAATAAAGGAGGACATGTAAAACTCCTGAAAAGACTGAATAAATCAATGCCCATGTGAACAAAGATAAATCAGGACCATGTAAATAAACCACTTGCAGGTGTGAAAGGGGTTTGAGATGTGAGACTGGGTCAACCTTGACCAAATCTACAGCGCTGTCTAGGTTCAATGTATCTCATGAAGGGAAAACGAAGTTCTAGAAGGAGGCCCCTCATGTGAAAGGAGCTAACTCATCAAGGTGGTTTAAGGTTTGCAAAGACTTTCATCTTATAAAAGGAATGGGAAGGAAACAAGAGAAGGTTTTTGATTGATTATATTTCTGAGTATCTTGTCTGTTTAGACAAATACTATTCTTTGCTGTTTAGTGGATAATTGTGTTGCTTAGCACTTGGAATTCCTATTCAGGGATTTCACCTCTTCCCTTGAGGATTCTTGGAGGAGTATTTGATGATTTGATCCACTATCAGGATTGGGGCCAAGCTGTACTTCCAATTGCAGTACAGATCCAGTGAGGGTTTGTCTGCTTTTGTAAGCTGTAGCAAGTGGGATTCTAGATCTGCAGAGATCTAGCTTGTATTGGAGCCTCTTCTCATGGAGTGTGTCTTTTAACCCCCTGGAAGACTGCATCCACTGTTTATGCTTCAGATCTGTATCTTGGCAGTTGGCCATCTATGTTATTCAAGCTACAACACAGTTTTCATTGAGGAACTGCGTTATTTTCATTAGAGGTTCTGTAGGGTGTTTTGATCCCATTTTTGATGAGAGATCTCTAGTGCTGGGCTTTGCCTTTCAATTTTGTGATCCATGGATTAGCTGTAGAAATTTGCTAAATAATGATTAATTATCCACCGAGACTATCCCGATCACATACAATTCGAATTTATATGCAACACATAATCTCTTCCACTCAGATCATCACACATGCGGGAATAAAATCAAGCGATAACACATCAAATCATCATACACATTAACACAGTATGTATGGGGAAAGATTATAGCTTAAAACCACACAGCTATTGTGTATATTATAATGGAGAAATCATGTAACAACTCAGTACAATACTCCTCACAAGTACTCAGTACTTTCTCATGAAGTTACACACAAACTAGCTCAGTTTTGAACAGGTTACTGGTTCAAAACTCACCGCCAATTGCCTTGCCTCTATTGCGCAATCCAGGCCTATCTATATAGAGATCCAAGGTTCGAATATCCTTGGCTTGACTGCGCAATTGTCATGGACAAATCCTCCAAGTGTGGTGCAAATCTCATGCACAACTGATGTCGCCACTGATAGCTAACTCCACCCTTTCATCTACCTCTTTCACCGGTCTCCACTGAACTGATCATGCACTGTAGTGAACTGATGTGTTCTTGAGTTGAATAATGAGTTACTAATTAATGAATTAAATAATATTTAATTCACTCCACTCATAACTAATTGATTAGCTAATTAAACTAATCTCAACTAGTTCAACTAAAATAAACATAACACAACTCCACTATCTGTCTCATTAACTCCTCCAAACTTCTGCCACTGAAGTCCAACTGAAGTCAACCATGCATGATGCCATCAAAACCTTGGGAACCACGTGATTCCTCTGTCAGTTGCATGAGCCACTTCTGTAGCTCGAACTGAAGTGCTCCAAGAGAGTAAACTGAAGTTTATAGTCCAAATATTATTAAGGATAAATAATATTTGACTTCCATATTTTTAGGAGAGGCAGTCTAAAAATAGCCTTCGACCTCTTCGACCTAAAAAATAGAGTCTCATCTATTTTTACCAACATGACCAATGCTCCAAGAATCTCAAACTCGAATCCCCGAACCATGCTCCATATGTCTAAAAATAGACATAGTCTAAAAATAGACTTTGCGCTAGAATTTGCCTGCGGGCCCACTTAGTGAAGGCGACTTCATTTCACTAAGCTCCATCATCTTGCTGCATTTTCAACACTCCCTCTCAGCAAGATATGGATTATCCGCAACCCCTATCCTGCCTCTGTGGAATTCAAACTTGCTCCTGGTGAGCGCCTTCGTCAGGATGTCGGCATCCTGATCCTCCGTGGGAACATATGAAAGCATCATGATTCTCCGCCGAACACAATCTCTGATATGATGGTACCTGATGTCGATGTGTTTGGATCTATCATGAAATACTGGATTAGCCGAGAGTTTAATGCAACTCGTATCAACTGCTCATCGCTAGTCAAAATCAGATCATCTACATACAGTACGATGATCAACAGCTTCCCCTCCACCACAATCTGGTACAGGTTTGGATCCGCCTCACTCTTGCAGAATCCAAGCCCGGTGAAGAAGCTGTCTATCCGAGTGTACCAAGCACGAGGTGCTTGCTTCAGCCCGTACAGTGCTCTCTTGTGTCGGCACACATGCGACTCACTGCTGAAGATATCAAAACCTTCAGGCTGCTCTATGTACACCTCCTCCTCAATTACTCCGTTGAGGAACGCAGTCTTCACATCCATCTGATGAGTGTGCCACCCCATCTGCGCTGAGAGAGCAAGGATCATCCGTATGGAAGAGTACCTTGCGACAGGTGCAAAAGTCTCCTCATAGTCAATCCCCTCGATCTGTGAGAAGCCACGGGCGACAAATCTCGCCTTGTACTTCTCCACACTCCCGTCAGCCGCCTGCTTCACCTTGTAGATCCATCGCGAACCCACCACTGATTTTCCCGCCGGTCTTGGGACAATCTCCCATGCACTGTTCCTGATGATCGAATCATATTCTTCGATCATGGCATCAGCCCATGCGGGTTCCTCCACAGCTTCCTCAAAAGAGGATGGCTCTGTCACAACACATTGACTCATAAGAGCCATGTATCCAGTGTACCGATCCGGTGACTGTCTCTGTCTGCGCTGTGCTGTAGGTGGTCCTACAACCTTCTCTGCATCCCGAGCCAGTCGCTCCGCTTCTGTAGTGCGCATGCGCCCTCTGATGGTTGGCGCTGCCTGGGTGGTTTCTTCCACCTCCTGAACCTCCTCTTGTGGCTGATCCACATCCGGAAGCTCCTCCTTGGGAACTAACAGCTCCTCATCTGCATGCAAGTGTAGCTCCCTCTCAAGCGAACACTGCATGGCTTTCTCCTCTTGAAACTTGATATCCCGTCGCACAACAGTCTTGCGACTGTCTGAAAAATACACCCGATAGTTGTGAGGTGTATCAGTGTACCCCACAAATATTCCAACCTCAGCGGTCGGATCCAGCTTCCTTCTCGCATCCTTCGTCACATGCATGTAGATAGGAGAACCAAAAATCCGCAAATGGGAAATATTAGACCTCTTGCCAGAATAAGCCTCCTCCGGTGTACTCATGCCAAGAACTTTGTGAGGACAACGGTTCTGCACATACACTGTTGTATTGCATGCCTCAGCCCACAAGTGAAGGGGTAGGCCCTGATCATGCAACATCGCCCGTGCAGCACCCACGATCGTTCTTTTCTTCCGCTCAGCCACCCCGTTCTGCTGTGGGTTATGGGGTGCGATGAGCTCTCTCCGAATCCCTTCTGCGCTGCAGAACTCCTTGAATTCAGCCGAGATGAATTCACCACCGTTATCACTCCTTAGATCAATCACCTTCTTCCCCGACTCCTTCTCGACCAGTGCTTTAAACTCACAGAACTTTGCGAATGTATCGCTCTTCTTCTGCATGAAGAAGATCCAGCACTTTCGACAGAAATCATCAACAAAGATCACATAATACTTGTGCTTTGCTGTCGAAGCAACTGAGAAAGGACCACACACGTCTGTGTGAACTCTCTCAAGGATCGTTGT